>OY998255.1:50738830-51938830 GCA_963922045.1 Persicaria maculosa
GTCGAACTTTATAAACATAATTCAAATTGAAATGTGTTATGCGAGATTGTTCCTTTAACAATTTTTGTTTAACAAGTAGTACGTATTCTTAACGACACCTACGGTGGTCGTCCATTTTCCGATTGTTAATGTACCTGCAAGCACACTTCTGGGACGGAGAAGATGGAGAGCGGGCCTCTAACTCACGTCATTCTCTACGGTGTGACAGTGACGATATAAAGTTCACGTAAAATAGTAACACTGATATAGTGTTGGGTATGATGTAGTTGCACAATAGTTATGCTCAGTTCATGTAAAATAGTAGTTGACGTCATTCTCTACGGTGTCATAGATTTCCTGGTTTGATCAACTCTGGTAATGCTTGCATAACTATTTAGGGTCGGGTACATCTTTTGGGTCAGCTCCTAAGTAGTTATGCAACCTCATACGTATCGATACAGGCGACAAAAACTGCACGATAGGGCTTGCTAGCATCTAAACTGGGCGCCCGACCACTTTACAGGCTATGCATCGTCATGCGTACCTGTACGGTCGACAGAAACTGCAGGCCCCATCCCGGAGCATCGCATGCTTGCATCGAAACTGGCTATCATTAGTTACGCATCCTAATGCGGATCTGTACGGCCGACAGAAACTGCAGACCAGGACAGGGCCTGCTTGTATCAGGCGCCCGTCCTCTAAAGCCGTTACGCATCGTCATGCGTAACGGTAGTAGATCCGCAGAAACGGCAGTAGATCCGCAGCAAACTGCGCAATACAATGCGGACATGTATATATATACATCACCATGCATTCTGTTAATATTTGTCTTAAAGTCATTTGAATGTATTGCACTTCCACCTTCTCTTTTGTAAAGTTCCACCAGGACGAAAGAGCACGGAAGCACTTTGGAGTTAGGAGGCGAAAAGACACCGCCAGTCTTGTAAATTCCACTTCTCGTCCCATCGTGGTAGGGTCGAACATGTATCGATAATGAAGTGGGTTGAACAAGTACTAGATTGGAGTTGCCTATTCGTCGATTGTTCAAGTAACAGGAGAAGACTGCTATGTAGTTCTTGGTCACTCGCATGTACGTATCTACGACGAATTGCTCGTCTCCCCTCGGTAACGACACCCAGTTCGTGCGATAGAGTGTAAAGAGTTCTCAAACTATACAATTTGTCATTTAGTGAATTTCATGTACAACCTTACAATGTTGTTCTACACTCATCATATCGAATGTAAATTACAATATCGAATGGAAATTATATATCATCAATTGGCTTTCACTATTTTTACAATGTAGATTTCATACAACGTAATAGTAATGCAATGGACATGACGGATGGAGAACCAGCAGGTTTATACATAGAGTCAATCATGACGGAAACCGTAATTTCGTTGCAAAACAAGAATAATTACTGCAGCTCCCGGACCAGCAGATTCATTTCCTGTCAGACGAGAGTTTTCTTGTATTTCAATCAAAGTGTTTTACCGATCCTTCTCCACCTTCGTGTATAAATTAACCAGTTGGTACGAGTATGAAACAACAATCTTTACGAACGAGCAACCAAAACCCATTTGGGAAGATGGGTGCAACATCCGGACCACGACGTACTTTATTTATAGGGTGAACTGACACGTACAACGGATAGATATGCATAAACATGCCTACGTATGAGGTACGCTATTCAACAGCATGCATATATATACGGCGGCCACACGCGTGTTGCTCCGCACCGACGTGCGTACGACTCCTCCACAATGTCTCCGCACCTACTTTCGATGGGGATAGCTCCGCGTCCGATTGCGAAATACATCACCATTCATCCTCCGCATATGTTCTTATATGCATGTTATTGTACTACAGTACTATATCAATGAAAGTAAAGATCATGGAAGCACATTGAGGTAGGGACGATGAAAATACACCGTCAGTTGCGTAACCTCCAACTCTCGTCCCGTCGTGGTTGGGTCGATCGGTCCATGTGGTCGATTCTTCGGGTGCTTGAAGAAGGAAGGGAGCTCGTTCGTACTTACATTTGAGTGCGTAACGGCGACGAATGGCTCTTCCCCCCATCAGAATATGGGACATGTTGCGACAACATGTCCCATATTGTTAGTCACATACTCCGCCTATTGTTCATTTACCTGCAAGCAGCATACTTGGCAGATGGCGAAGATGGAGAAAGTGGCTACAACAGACAAAAATGCCCTGCAAGCATACTTATCAGATTGCGAAGATGGGGACACCAAAAGAGTTACTTTCCAACATATTGATGTTGCGCTAATTCACTTTCTGACAGTATTATGTATCAATTGGTATCTATTTGTAGTTCGTTTTTTACGCTATATGGTTTTGTCAACTGATTGTAAACACCAAAACACAGACATCGAATTCCGCATAACCTTCCGCCACTCCTCGAATGCGTAGCGGTTCTGAAGACACAAATATCGAGTGCCAATACTGAACCGTGACAGTGACCTTCTACCATCGACATACGCAACGGCATGCGTATATGTACGGCCTACAAAAACCTGAAGGTTCTGACCCGGGACAGTGCATGCTTGCATGTACAGGGGGCCACGACATCTGTAGTAGTTACGCATGTACATGCGTAACAAACCCACCGGCACATACCTCAATAGTTCGAAATCTCCCAACGACAATGTCACAAGGCTCTAAGTAGCGACGAGTCTCAATAGTTCGAAATCATGCGAACGATAGACACAACAATATTTCACATACTAAATACTTCAAAATTAATTGATGTAAAGGTATCCCTTACAATTTTATTTTGTATGCGGGATATCGCATAAAAATTGAAAAAACATTGTCGTTTTCGATGCGGGACATGGAAGTTCAATACGGGCTAAATCAACTGCAAAAGATGCGACGTCTCGAATTTTATTCTATTGGAACGCGTACGTCGTCATCTCTTTTTGGGCGGGGCGTACAGCTAAATCAACTGCAAAAGATGCGACGTCTCGAATTCGAGAGACAAAAAAGTCGTTGTACAAAATGACCAGCATATTCCTTATCTTCTTGTGGATAGATTGGAAGTAAGTCGCAGGGTCGTCCTCACACTCCTTGCAGCCCAACATCAATTGCGTTGATGATAAAGACATCCGAACACCACGCACGGTCAGTAGGTTGCACCGGAAAGAATGGTCATATTGGTTGTGTTTGCAGTTGCATGCGCAATTTTCAGGTGGACGATGATGTTTGTCCACCGTAACGAGGAAACGGGTTCCATCGGTGAACTCGCCTGGTTTATCAACTGTGAGCGAGCTTCCAGGATACATATCTCACTACCTTGTTAGTGATGTCTATGTGGGGACCGTTGATGGCAATTTTATAGGGCGATTTCATGGTCCCCGCCACGACCTCCGCAACGAAATGCGTAGTTATTGGATCACCACCGGTATAATTGTGGCATTCCGCACCTCCATGCGTAACTTAGCCTTTGAACACGGCGCTCTGGACTTGGACAATGCATGCATTGATCGTATGATGTATTTTGTGGGTCCATGCATCGGGCGAGCTGTGGTACATGCATCGACACGTGGCAGGATAAACATTCTTCCGCAAGCCGATGTGCAGTGTATCCATCGTCCGGGAACCGAGTTCCATGCATTATATTCAATGCTCATTTACTCCGCACCCGAATGCGAAACTACATTAGCACCTTCATTTGCCTATATAAAGACCCACATCCGGGAAGTGCAGTCCAAACCCACTTCAGAGCCTCCCACCACTACCAGGGCATTTAACGCCGATACACATTCATATTCGCAACGACGTCATTTTCCGACAATGTCTTCTCACGAAGTTGAAATTCCGCGGGAGCACTTGTTCACCCGTCACTACGAGAAGGAGGTGGTAGGAGGTAGCGCCTTCCACGCAACATGTCATCATTGTGGCCACCGTTACAAAGTGACGAATAATCTACAATACGGACATTTGAAGAGGCACATCACCAGCAAACATTCTGACAAGGTCTAAGTCATAGGCGGTCATTATTTGTAGTTGTATTTTTGTGTGTGAAACTTTGTTTATTTACATCTTTCTAGTTGTAAGAAAGTGGGGTTGTTAAACACCATATTTTCGTGTTTTGATTTTACCATGTCGTTATGTTGCCTGTTTTCTTAAAGCGCCACAACCTGTGTTGATGATTTTCATTTCCATTGCACTCGTCATCAGGCAATGGTAAATTTGCGAAACAACGCGTACATCTGTTATAGGCTCCGCAAGAAAATACGGAGCCTACCGCGACTTCAAGCGAAACACTTAACGTCGGCCATGTTGTCCTCTTTAGAACATCCGCTATAGGTCCGCAATCGGTTGTGGAACATTCGGGCTGCTGTCTACAAACTAAATCAAACGTACCCTCATGTTTCTATTCTCTTGAAACAATATAACAATCTGACTTTCATCGAAATGAAATACTTGGTCGATGACGGGAGAATAAAGACGCATATCACAAATACGTGTACATTACATTAAAACCGTTACGGAACATTACGACTGAAACATAAAAACAATTTACAGTCCATATAATTGTAACAACGCATCTCACAAAGACGTGTACATTACATTGAAACAATTACGTTACATTACGACTGAAACAACCTAAAAACAATACTCCCTCCGTTCCAAAATACATGGATTTTTAGTTTTCGGCATGCTTTTTAAAGAGCGAAAAACTATATGAGCTATTATTTTTTTAATCAAATTTTTTATATCATTTGATACTTATTAGTAATAAGTATCAAATGATATAAAAAATTTGATTAAAAAAATAATATTTCATAGAGTTTTTCGCTCCTTAAAAAACGTGTCTAAAAAGGAAAAGCCCATGTATTATGGAACGGAGGTAGTATACAGTCAATACAACTTTAACGTGTCTACTATTTCATGGTATCCACCGGTAGCGTGTCTGCTGCTGGTTGTATATGTGCAGCCAAACTCGGCGTCCACACCATTTGAGCTCTACATCTGCCTAACCTCGCAGCGTGAGCCACAATACGACCAGTCTGCTACAACATTCCGCGCAGCTTGGTCTATTCAATTCCAAAGTGTTTCACCGATCTCTACACACTTCGAAACGTAAATTGACTTCAAACCATACATATAATGAAATACCGTTGCCAATGACACATTTCTGTGGATGTGAGGATCGAGGGCAAATGGACACATATTTATAGGGATTATTGTGCTCACCAGGAGTTACGCATCTGCACGCTTACATGTTTCGCAAGTACCTGCGGAGACATCCGCGAGAAACCGCGGTTATATCCGCATCCCATTGCGTAGCTTAGGTCGTTCTTTCATAGGTGTCATTTCACCCTATTCTAGTTGTACTTGATTTTGGTTCAATTGCGATGTTTTTCGATGCGTGCCAGCATACCCTGTCCCAGTTCAGGCCGCTGGGAATTGTGTCCCCGTATAGCTATAGGGTGAAATGACCCCTACCTACGAACGCGCTACGGTAAGCCCCATGGTGCGGATGCCTCCGCATTGATGATGGTTCCGCAACAAATCACGTAAATCAATGCATAGAAATGCGTAGATAACCGCAATGTAATGCGGGCCCCACCGAAATGACATGTGTAGTTATAGGTGCCGCAGGTCTCCCCTGCATATTTAAGGGTGACGGACGAAGTTAGTTTCGGAATTGTAGGTGACATAAAATTGAAGTCAATGTTGTTATTCAGTCATTCGTCAGTTATTTTTATTCCCCATTTACAACTGTTGTAAGGGGCATGGAAGCACTTTGTCGCGAACTCGTTCCGGCTTACAGCATCCATGGCGACAACCCCAATCAGAATGTATTTCCGTTTGTAGGTCGCCAGACTAAACGATTGTTTCTCGTTGTTATTGTTACAGAGCCTTGTTTTTACAGTCAAATATTGTAATGATTTCACTCGTTAATGAGATTGTGTTATATTGTGACATTAGGCAATAGGTTACAATACAACGTCATACATCATGTGTGTTCCGTACGTTACATGTTCAACACTATGTTATGTCAGTGCTGGTTTTTATATTCAACTCCCCAATGGTGGTAACCATTTTGTGTTGTCGCTACGCAATGTGATGCGGAAATGTTACGCATCCAGACGTGTAGCTTGGACCGATGGACAGTACATGCATGCAGCAAAATAGTATACGGGACGAAACGTAAGGGACGATTCCTGACGGGCCATGCCTAAATATACGCACCAACCTGCGAATATTTACATCCCCCGACACAAATCTGACAGACCTGAAAGTGCACGCTTGTAAAAGGACATTATCTCAATAGATACGCAGCATCATGCGTATATCACCAACCAGCGAATAGTTGCAACCCCCGACACAAATCTGACTGGCCTGAACCGGGACAGTGCACGATTGTGCCGGAGTTTATCTCACTAGGTACGCAGCTTCATGCGTACCTCACCAACCTGAACCCCCGACACAAATCTGACGGGCCTGACCCGTGCCAGTGCACGATTGTGTCGGGGTTTATCTCACTAGATACGGAGCTTCATGCGTAGCTCACCAACCTGAACACCCGACACAAATCTGACGGGCCTGACCCGGGCCACTGGACGCTTGTGTCGGACTTTATCTCAATAGATATGCAGCTTCATGCGTAGCTCACCGCCCGCTACCTTAACCGGGCCAGTGCACGCTTGCATCAAAGAGCTAGTTATCGGCAATGTCCGATGAACGGGCTCGGCTGCTATATGTACGCAACATATCGCGGATTAATACGCATGTCTATGTGTATGGCTACGCACCCACTTGCGGTTGTATCCGCACATAGTCAGGGTTACCGAAATATTGCTCCCCCATTATAAATACCCGACGATTGTGTTGTGAAGCACGGAGCCATTGTCGGTATCATAGGTTCGGAACATGTTCGGGCCAATGGGTTATTTTCAAGAGTTCAACAGGGAGCGTAATCCCCAAATATAAGTTATGTAAGGGTCATGGAAGCACTTTGTAGACAATTGTTTATTTGGGATTTGGTTAGGGTTTCTGCAACACACTCGATGGAAATGACGGGACGAGACATTCATGGAGGGGCCCAACACTCTCTCGAGCGTGCGCCGTTTTCCTCCGCAATGATCCGCAATATCATAAGGGGAAGTGGAGGGTTGACTCGTGGATCTCCATATCCGCGGCAAGAGAGCCGCAGGCACTGCATTAATCCCAACATGATCGACTCGATCATGGACTGGTAGGGCGGACCCATTGAATTCCACGGTCACATCGAGAGGGCCAAGTTGTCTGCTCTGCGTCAATCCCGTAATGGCCGACTCGCGAGTGAATGTGGTCACTCGAACTCTATCTAAGCCAACGTTCGAACCCAAGACCTAGGTTTACTAAGCAAATGAGAATAGAGGTTCGAACACAATGTTTGAACCCACGACCTAACTTTACTAAGTAAAAACAGACATCTACACATATGAAGTGGTCATTCTGTAATTTTTTCTGTCATTGTTTCCATTCTCACATGTAGCACTGGAAGTGGCCAATGTAGCAGTCTAAAAGGGGATATTTTGTAATCAACTAACTGCACACAGGAAACATCATTTTGTGGTATGTTTTGTTTCAATTCTCATTGTCACAACTCAATACATCATCGATTATAACGACTACTTCCCAAATACCATCCACTGGCGAGACGCAATATGTCGCAATCACTGCGGTATGCTCAATCTAATGTAAGTATCGAACGTAACCACGTATTCAATGCGGATAGTTTCGCAGTATATTTATTTTAGGCTCCGCATGTTATTGCGGAACTTGACGCATTTCGCCGCGGAACCGTACACGGTATACATCGGCGGCTTCGGCGCTTACCTGCCGACCACTGTATGTTATTTTGTGTACAACGGAACCGGGACAGGGCACACTCCCCAATGGCCTGATTATAAACACCAAAACACAGACATCGAATTCCGCATAACCTTCCACCTCTCCTCGAATGCGTAGAGGTTCTGAACACACAATATCGAGTGCCAATATTGAACCAGGAGAGTGACCTTCTGCCATCGACAACGCTTACATGTTTCGCAGGTACATGCAGAGACATCCGCGACAAACCACGGTTATATCCGCATCCCATTACGTAGCTTATGTCGTTCTTTCATAGGTGTAATTTCACCCTATTCTTGTTGTACTTGATTTTGGTTCAATTACGATGTTTTTCGATGCGTGCCTGCATACCCTGTCCCAGTTTAGGCCGTTGGGAATCGTGTCCCCCGTACAGTTACGCAAAATGGTGCGAAGCCGACAATTACAGAACGTAGAGTTGGGAATAGTGTTTAGTTTACTAATTTAGTAGAGATTCAGGGTTAGTTTGGTAAATTGATTGGAAAGCTGAAGCCCGATTGAATAGTAAAAAGTTTTAAACCGATTGAATAATTAAAATTTTCGGTGAACTCTAGCTTGAACTGTGATTGCTATTTCTTCAATTTCTTTGAAATGAACAAAGTCCGAACAATTGTGTAATATCTACTGTCATCAAATCAAACTACATCGATAGAAAACAAAACTCCATAAACAAGATATGCTTAATCTTCATTTTTAAGCCAAGATCCAATCAAAGAAAAGGCCTTGTTACAATTTTGGAGGGGATTGGGGTAATATTTTACAGGAGAGCTTCAAGCGAGGGTGACCGCGAGCATCAGATCTTAAGCAAGGCTCGAGGTGACAAGTCTAAAGAGAGAGGACTCGAGACGAGACGGAGGAGAGGAGACACCCGCCTTCCCGCTTACATGTCGTGGCCGGAGGGACGAAGCTCGTCCGGGCCGCTTACATGTCGTGGCCGGAGGGACGAAGCTAGTCTAATAGCCAGCAGACAGCCAGACACACCACCTGTTCGCTCCCCCTCCGCAACCTGTCCACTCCGCCCCGCATATCTAAAAGCAAAGTACTTCCCTGATCTTTAAAACGTTTATTTCATATGGGAGATATAAGGTTTGTAAAGCATCGTTGTATGGGAATTAGACCATTCCACTATATGCTTATAAGGTCCAGCATCCCCATCTGCTGCCTTTTATAGACGTCTGAGTTCCACAACTACGTGCGGATATGCATTACGCATTTTAATGCGGATCGTTTCACAATTGGCTGCGTTTCCCCTCCGCATGTTAATGCGGAATTTACCTGCCCACCACTGTTGTGTAGCTACGTATAAATAGGGTCACTTGCTTGCTACGCACTTACACACGCAATCATTTTTAACTATCATTCTTTCAAGTCCATCAACCAGGTGTGAAGATCATGGAAGCACTTTGACTTCATGGTGACAAAAACAAACCGTCGGTTTACATTCTTGGATCCCTCATCTCATAATGTCTCGGATCACTTGTGTAACCATTGACTCTCAGCCCGACATGGTGGTTCGAAACTGCTGCAAAACGGTCGATTTACTCTAAGTATGAAACGTAACCAAGTAACGTTTACAATGGGTGTGTATTATATTGTAATCGTTTATATTGTAGTCGTTCGAATGTACATCATTTTGTGGTATGTGTTGTTTCAATTCCCATTGTCACAACCCAACACATCATCGATTATAACGACTACTTCCCAAATACCATCCACTAGCGAGACGCAAGATGTCACAATCACTGCGGTATGCTCGATCTAATGTAATTATCAAACGTAACCACGTATTCAATGCGGATGGTTTCCCAGATTATTTATTTTAGGCTCCGCATGTTATTGCGGAAGTTAACGCATTTAGCCGCGGAACACTACGCGGTATACAGCGGCGCTTACCTACCCACCACCGTCTGCTATTTTGTGTACAACAGAACCGGGACAGGGCACAGTCCCCAACGGCCTGTACTGTGGGAGTACGGACGCGTGACTTATCCACTGGCCTAAACTGTGGGACAGGGCATGCATCCATCGACCAGCCACGTCATCTGACCCACAGTGTCCTGCGTAACTTCACATCATATTGCGTAAGTCATAGGCGACGCAATTCCCAACGGCTTGACACTGGCCAGAGCGTGCATCCATCGACCAGCCGAATAGAAACATTCCACATGTTCCGCAATGTTATGCATAATTACCTTGTTGACACAAAATACACTGGCCTAAAGCGGGAACGTGGATGCGTGCAAGATAAATCGATGAAGGGCCGTTTCGTAGCGGATGATGCGAAAATGTCATTTTTTGTCAGGCAATGTATTCGACGGACCCTTACAATGCTGTTTTGTATGCGTACAATCTAATTGACGCTACATTGAACACGATTTCATACAAAGCCACAAACATCTGTCTTGATGATTATACACGGGGTCCAGGCCCGAGTTGGAACTGACCTTACAAATTTGAACTGACGTAACCCGCCTCTAGTGGTGTTTCCGAAATCAAAGTGTTACACCGATCTTCGACAGTTTTGGTTTTCATTGTTGTCGTATTAGACGAGAAAATTTCACCTTGTTTGAATTGTATGTACAGAACATTTGTATGGCAAAGTGCTTCACCGATCTCTCCTTGACCACATGTAATTGACATTGCGAGAATTCATTTGCAACCTTCATTCCGTTGTAGATGATGTGTGGCCCCATAACATTTGGTAGAAATTATTAATACATTGATTTAAATACATACTAGTCCATACCTCAATTACCATTTAAAATATTGCATACAGGAAATCAAAGTAACAACACATAATATATATCATCAACAAACTCTTCACTATTCTTAAACCGTGGTTTTAACATACCGTAATAGCACTGCACTTGACAAGGCGGATGGAGAACCAACAGGTGTAAGATAGCGTGAATCGGACTAGGAACCGCAATTTTGTATGGATCACAAGAGTGATTATTGCAGCTCCCTGACGAGCTGATTCATTTTCATCACCAGCGGCTTCATATCCATCAAAATCAAAGTGATTCCGTGATCTTTGGATAGTTAATGTATGAATACATATTAGATATAGGTGAGAAATATACCGTAGATTGAGCCATGATTTGGGGATACGGTTGGTCCATGCTGTATTTATAGGCGTCCAGCATATTTGCGCAGCTAGGTGCGCAACGAGGTCCCTTGTTACGCAAGTAGGTGCGTAACTAGTTGCGTGCTTGTAGGCGTTCAGGCTGCCACCTACCATTCCCAGATTTGTGTCGGCCGTTTAGCTACGCATCACCATGCGTAACTGAATAGCCGACACAAATCTCCATGCCCTGACTCACAATGCATTTAACCTACATAGGAATTACGCAAATTCATGCATAACTAAACGGCCGACACAAATCTGCATGATCGGACTGGGACAGTGCGTTTGAGATATCGCGTACATCTACACATAGAATCGCGTACATTACCACAAGGGAATACGGATCCGACCGCGATGACAGGCGGTCCTCAGCTAATTCATTGCGAACATGTATATATACATCACCATGTATTCTGTTAATATTTGTATTTAACTCATTTGAATGTCTTTCACTGCGACATTCTCCTTTTTACAGTCGTTCCACCAAGACCAAAGATCATGGAAGCACTTTGGAGTTAAGGGGCGAAAAGACACCGCCAGTTTCGTGGTACGGTCCAACATGTACCGACAATGAAGTGTGGTGAACAACTACCAGATTGGCGTTGCCTATTCGTCGATTGTGCATGTAACGTGAGAAGACTGCGTAGCAGTTCTTGGTCAGTCACATGAACGTATCTACGGCGAATTACTCATCTCCCCTCGATAATGCCACTCAATTCGTGCGATAGACGTTAAAGAGTTCTCATACTAACTAATTTGTTATTTAGTAAATTTCATGTCCATTCTTACAATGTCGTTGTACACATGTTATATTTAATGTAAATTACAAAATGTAATGGAAATTATAAAGGCGTTTCCCAACGTTGTTATGCACACCGTACCAACAGACACAAAATAACATTACTACTTAAACATAAAAACAATAAACAGTCCATATAATTGTACACATTCCGACATCAACCCTTCGCCTCCGTTATAGCTAAAGCCACTTAATTTTATTTAACACATGATTAGGCGCTAATCATGTCGTTTTTGGGATCACCTCCATATTTGCTTCCCTAGCAAGTGCTCCTGCATGCTGGGCCACATCGACGTGGTCATGTTCGCTTAACTCGGGGAAGAATAATCGAATACGTTCAAGAAGAAGGTCTCCAACCCTCCAATAATACGCTCCAGGAATACCCTGATGATAACGATTGCAGTACGCGCAACCAAACTGCAAGAGTGGGGATATGTGAGTGTCATTTTCACACTCGACTCGAAACAATGCGCAGGGATGAATGCCACGGTATTCTGGATTGCTGCAAGCGCAATCGCACTCGTCAGGCGGCGTCGAATACCGATCCCATTTAATTACAAAATCAATGCGTGGGTTTGAACCGCAATGTTCTGTTGTAATCGGCTCCATTTGCAACAAGTAAAATGTGGAGTTGTGTAAGTATTTTGTGTATCAAATCGGGTGTTTATAAAGCACGCCGAAGGTGTGGCATGGGTGACCAACCCAACAGAAGGGGGCTCACCCTTTGCGCATGCCAATGCGTATACATACGCAACTAAATGCGGATATGCGGTGTTCCAGTCAAACTCCAGGTCCTGAGGGCATGCGCATCCTTCAATCGGCATTGGGCCCACAACCTCTTTATGAGTGACGCATCTACAAGCCGAGCCTAAACCTGATTTGAAGGTCGGTTGAAAGCTCGAATCGTTCGATTTAGACTCGAATATATGGAATTTCTACTCTTTTTTTTCGCATCAGCAAGCGTAGCTGTACAGGGCCTAACCCACAGAGCTAGTCGGTTGATACGCGCTGAGTGCATGCTTGAATCAAACAAAGGACAGTGTATAGATTTTATAGACATGCGTATGTAGTCGTTGGTGGATGAGGACCACCACCGAACGTAGCCTGCGTCTCCAATTAATCAAGTGTGCATTCAATTCAAATCGTCGTACAGTACAGTTTATTAAATCGAAATCATTCTACAACAACAGTTAATGGATTTTGACAATATTAGTACAAATATAACAAACGTGTTTACATTAGAAACTCATCAGATACACAAACGAGCAGGCACGAGGTTCACCCGATTGTTGTTGAACCGCCATTGTTGATCCAGGTAGACGCCAACATTTACACATTGCGGCGTTAGGGGTGAAACTGTGCTCACCCAGGGATATTTCATCTTCCCAATCCTGTCAGACGAAGTCACGTCGTAATCACAGCTCGTTGGATCCTCAGAGATGTAACGACGACTAGATGACTTCGCCACCTTTGACGGGAGTTTTCTATTATTGCACTCAAAGTGTTTCACCGATCCTTCACCACCTCCCTGTTTGAAATAACCATTTGGAATGAGTATGAAACAACAAACATTTCGGATAAGTAAGAAACAACCATTTTGAGAAATGGGTGCAACTTCCCGAGCACGACCGACTCTATATATAGGGTGAAATGCCGCCAACCTATGAACGAGCTACGGTAAGCCCCAGGGTTCGGATGCTTCCGCACCTATTTGCGGATGCCTCCGCACCTAGTTGCGGATGGCTCTGCATTTACTTGTGGACTGATCCGCACCTTGTTGCGGATGGCTACGGCGTGACGAGTTCCCCTGCCGTGGGGCAGTAGTCCCATTGATGATGGATCCGCAACATATAGCGGAAACCTACGCATAGATATGTGTATATAACCGCAATGTAATGCGGACGCCACCGAAATGACATGCGGAGTGGTAGGTGTCGCAGGTCTCCCATGCATATTTAAGGGTGACGAACGATGTTAGTTTCGAAATTGTAGGTTACATAAACTTCTAGTCAATGTTGTTATTCAGTCATTCGTCAGTTGATTTTATTCCCCATTTACAAGTGTCGTAAGGGTCATGGAAGCACTTTGTCGCGAACTCGTTCCGGCTAACAGCCTCCATGCCGACAACCACAATCAAAATGTATTTCTGTTTGTAGGTCGCTACAGGAAACAATTGGTTGTCATTGTTATTGTCACAGAGCGTTATTGTTACAGGCAAATATTGTAATCATTTCATTCGTTAATGAGATTGTGTTATATTGTGATATTAGTCAATAGGTTACAATACACCGTCATACATCATGTGTGTTCCGTACGTTACATTTTCAACACTATGTTATGTCTACTTGGTAACCTACTCAAGGACGAGATTGTTGGCGGAACAGGATCACCGTTGGTTGTTGGGGGAATTGGTTGGGGGTCTTTATATGGATCGTGTATCTTGTTCTGCATCACGTACCTACAAACACCAAATAACTTAGTTCACCAATATTGGAAACGAAATTAATTTAACGGAAAACTACGTACCCACACGAAAGACCACGGAAATTGGTTGTTGGTGACAGTAGTGAGGAGGTCCTCGTATGGATCATGTATTTTATTCCGCATACCATACCTACGGACATCAAATAACAAAGGTCAACATCAGGTGAAACGAAACAATGTTAACAAACTATCAGTTACCGGAATACAAAGTACACACCTCAAATACCGCCCAAATCAAAGTGTTACACCGATCTTTTCCCATGTTGATTTTTGGAGATGAAAAAATTTGACCTTCGTACAACTTCATATAGATCCACTTTGCAGAGCGAAGTGAGTTGCCCACCCCTACACCACCACATATGTTGTTCATTGGAACTGCGTATGGTATGTCATGGATGATGAAGTGAAAGTATGTCAGTGCTGGTTTTTATATACAACTCCCCAATGGTACGCACCCTTTACTGTTACCGCTACGCAATTTAATGCGGAATGGTTACGCATCCAGACTTGTAGCTTTGGACCGTCAGACCGTACATGTATGCAGCGAAATAGTATACGGGACGAAATGTAGGGACGTTTCCTGACGGGCCATGCCTAATATACGCACCAACCACCAAATATTTACAACCCCCGACACAAACCTGACGGCCCTGGGTCGGGCATGTGCACGCTTTCGTCGGACTTTAACTCAATAGATACGCAGCTTCATGCGTATTGTGTCGGAGTTGATATCACTAGATACGCAGCTTCATGCATAGTATACCAACCTGAACCCCCGACACAAATCTGACAGGCCTGACCCGGGCCAGTACACGTAGTGCACGCTTGTGTCGGACTTTATCTCCGTAAATACGCAGCTGCATGCGTAGCTCGCTGGCCCCTACCTACACCGGGCCAGTGCACCCTTGCATCGGAGGGCTATTTAACGGAGAGCTATTTACCGGGTGATATATGTACGCAACATATCGCGGATTAATACGCATGTCTATGCGTATGGCTACGCACATACTCCGGGTTACCGAACTATTGCTCCCCCATTATAAATACCCGACGATTGTGTCGTCAAGCACTGAGTCATTGTCGGTATCATAGGTCGGAACATGTTCGGGTCAATGGGTTAATTTCAAGGGTTCAACAGGGAGCGCAATCCCCCAATTCCCAAATATAAGTTCTGAAAGGGTCATGAAAGCACTTTGAAGACAATTGTTTATTTGGTGTTTGGTTAGGGTTTCGTGGAACACAGTCGATTGATATGACGGGATAACACGTTCACGGAGGGGCCCAACACTTGACTCGATCATGGACTAGTAGGGCAGACTGATGGAATTCCACAGCCACATCGAGAGGAAAGTTGTGTGCTCTGCGTCAATCCCGTCATGGCCGACTCGCGAGTGAATGTGGTCACGCGAACCCATGACCTAGGCTTACTAAGCAATTGAGAATGGAGGTTCGAATCCAATGTTCGAACCCCCGACCTAACTTTACTAAGCAAAAGAGACATCTACACATATGAAGTGTCCATTCTATAATTTTTTATTTAATTGTTTCTATTATCACATATAGCACTGGTCTACACATATGAAGTGTCCATTCTGTAATTTTTTCTGTAATTGTTTCTATCATCACATGTAGCACTACAAGTGGCCATGTCCATACTGCATACTGTATGTAGCAGTCTAAAAGGATTTATTTTGTAATCAACTAACTGCACACAGGAAACATATTACAAGCACACAAACATTTAAATCAACTACAATCAAGTTCACTCGTTCTTCGTACAAGTTAGCGACACCCACATACTAACTGCAAACAGAAAACATATTGCAACCACACAAACATTGAAATCAACTACACCAATTCACCCCTTATGGAGATTTTGAGATTACAACCCTTATGGAGATCTGGAGATTACAGGTCACCAGACACTCGCCTTATCAGCTCTACACCATATTCAGGCCTCACGCTACTACCGAAAAAGATACTGCATTGGCCCAGGTGGTATTTCCCACGTTATTTGATTCAGGAAACGCCCAATGTACCTTACAGATACCCCCACTTGTCTACTCACTTCCGCAACCTTTCCGCTCCACCCCGCAACGCTGAAATCAAAGTACTTCCATGATCTTCAAAGTGTTTGTTTCAAATAGGAGATATAAGGTTTGTAAAGCATCGTTGTATGGTGATCAGACCATTCCACTATATGCTTACGAGGTAGAGCATCTCATCCCGACGCTGCCAGCCTTTTATAGACGTCTGAGTTCAGCATGTACATGCGGATATTAATTGCGTAGTTTAATGCGGAGAGTTTCGCAGTTTACTGCGTATACGCTCCGCATGTTAGTGCAGAAAGTACCGCGTTTATCCCCGGAATATTATGCGGTTAACAACGTAAATCGCATGTTCTTGTCTGCACAAACTGTTTAGATAATGGAAGCACTTTGCACAACAAAGTTAATTGCTTTACTACATTGTCTATTTACAAAACAACGTTTTTAATCATTTCGTATTACATTGTAGTCATTTATGTTGTAGTCGTTCGAAAATCCGCAAAATCATCATTCATTTTGTGATATGTTTTGTTTCAATTGTCATTGTCACATGCAAATAGATTTTCGATAATAACCCCGACTTTCCGAATACAATCAAATGGCAACACGCATTATCAAGAAGTTACTTCGATACGCTCTATCTAATATAAGTATCAAACATAACCACGGATTCACATACATCGAAAGCATGACCACGGTTTCAATTCCATTCAAAACCAACCACACGTATGTACGAAAGTTCAAACACGCCATGCAAACAGAAATCCAACTACAGTTCTGCACAACCACAATTCCGCAACAGATCAACACAAAAGTCACCACAGAACAAAAGAAATGTACGCGTACACATACGTCACTGCGTCTGCACAAACGACGGATCAGCAGTGTAGTACCGCCCTACAATGCGCAAAATCTCCGCCCTCCATGTATCCTCCGGCTCCGACAAAAGACGGGTCAACTCAGCCCCCACAGCGTCATATCAAGCCGCCACATCAGAGGCACGGGGTGAAAGGATGACAGTCGCAGAAGGGCCCTCCGCCGGAACGGGCTACGCCTCCTCCGGAACGGGCGGCGGCTCCTCCGGAACAAGCGGCTCCAGTTCCGGAGGGATGACGGACGAAGGGAGGATGTAGACGTGTGACCTCGGGCGAAACCACTCCAGGTACCCTTCCATCGACGCCCATGGACGCTCTGCAGGACCCATCGGTGTGGCCTCGAGGTCAACCAAGTGCGCATGGCGGTCAGCCCAGTGGTTTGCCTCCCCCGGCATCACAAGCTCGTACGGGCGGTGTGGTCGCGCATCCCGTACCGCTCGCACAGGAATGAAGGGGTCCATCGGGATGCCCTACATCCGCCCGAACTGTCGTACCACCCTATCAGGCATGTACGGCTCTACCCCCTCCGCCCATGTTATCGTCCCACGGTAGGCCGACACTCTGTGGACCCCCTGAGCATCCAGGTCTTCCCTGTACGGCATCCAACATACCTGCGATCATAATGTATAGATACAGGTTACACAATAACATTGCTACGATTCTGATAGTCAACGATTATACATAATTCACACTCCAACGTCCGCATACCGATCAGGGTCCGCACTGGTCGATGTTGATGTGAGCCTAATTTGCCATGTTTTACACTTACTTTTATATCGTTTTCTCCATGAATTTCATACATTTGGGCTAGAATATTACAGAATCTATGTAGTTTATGCTTATTTGCCAAATTATGGAATCTACACTAGTTTTTGTTTAATTTCGCAGAAATCGAAGCAATTTATAGCAGTTCTGAGAAAGGAGGAAAAGATCGAAGTCAACTACAGAAGTCCGAGGTCAAGGAGTAGCGGAACCAGGACAAATCGAGCAAGAAGCAGGAGAAATCGAGTCAACACAACTTGGTCCATATCGAGTGATGTCAAGCCGTTTCCACCAGAGTTGACCAGAATCGAGCAAAGCTGAAGAAGTTGGTCGATATCGAGGAACTCAACTCGATATCGAGTAACCCATATCGAGCTGAAGACCCAGGAATCGACGAGGAAGCTGGAGCTGGAACATACAAGTCGATATCGAGGAAACTTACTCGATATCGAGTAAAAACCAAGTCGATATTCACTTCTGGAGCCGAGATCGAGGAGCTGAGCTGGAGCTGAGGAAAAGTTGGTCGATATCGAGGAAATTACTCGATATCGAGTTGGAAAACAGTGGCCGAAATCGAGTAGTCCGAGTCTTGTAAAGTTTCTATCCTGATTCCGATGGAGATATTTTCGAGAGCAAATTCCATCAAGATCTATCAAGTGCTATCAAGAGGATAAGATATTTATCCACAATTAGATATAATTCCTTTTAGTAGATTTATTTCCTTATTTCCATGTTTTAATCTTTAGATAAAAGATAGATAGATATAGATTTAGATATAAATTTAGATATAGTTTTCTTTCCTAATTAAAGAGGGAATGAAGCCTATAAATAAAGCCTATAGGGCTGGCTTTTATTCATTCAATCATACAGTTCAATTCTAGAGAAGGAAAAGAGGTATTAAGTAGAGAGAGAGAGAGAGAGAGAGAGAGAGAGAGAGAGAGAGAGAGAGAGAGAGAGAGAGAGAGAGAGAGCTTGTGGCGAGAGCAAGGTGGAAAGGCGAGAGCGGATTTGACTTGTTCGGTTGTAAGCTTTCTTTTTAGTTTATTTTAATGTAATTTATTTTCCTGAAATCTTTGATGAGTTTATTCATGATGAAGAGCGAGTAGTCCACCCACTTCTAGGGTCGGGGTGAGCCCGACGGTAGCCATGTGAGGTGATGCGGTAAAGGTACAAGCTTTTTTATGCAATTCGTCTTCTATCCCTGAAAGCATGATTCTTTTGCGAAAGTTGAAGGTGATCCTTGTTTGTGTTATTGAAGCAAAAGTGATCTTAATACAACTTGGGTTAATTATGTGAAAAGGGTTAGTAACAATTAGGGTTTATGCGAAAGCCTCTATATTCCTATTTGTTAATAACGAAAGTTATTTGATGAAAAGCATGATCTTTTATGCCTTTATGTGTTATTTTGCATGGTTATCGTTGTGGTGTTGAAACCCTGATCTTGGAAGTCTTTAGTTTATTGAGTTAATTTCGTGTTTACATTCGTTTTCGTTCGAAAAGTTGCAAATCTTTGTTTCTGTTTTTACTCGATTTCGGGGAGATTTGGTCGACATCGAGGAAACTGGTCGATGTCGAGTTGAGTTTTGTCGAAGTCGAGTTATTTTGCTGAGTTTCTGTTTCTGTTAGTCAATTTTGAGCACTGTAGTCGATTTCCCCACTCGATATCGAGTAACAGTGGTCGATATCGACCAAAGCTGCTGTCTTTGCTTTTGTTTCTGCTTTTCTCTGTTATTTCTGTCTATCTGGTTGATTTTCTGTCTGTGAGATTTGCTTCTACCTGAGATTCGCTGACACACTTCCTCGAGGATCGATCCTGACTTCCCACTACTGCATCAGGAGGAAGTCTTGTAATCATTTACGTGGGCACGAATCTGGTTTGATCTATTTCATTATATTTTGAACTCGATTTTCTCCTTATAACAAAATTGGCACCGTTGCCGGGGAAGCAATCATTCGCGCCTTAGGTAGTTAGATCTCACTTTTTCTTTAAGTTTTTGATTTTGTAGTGTATGCGCCGTTCTGGTCAACAACCCGAGTTTGACGCCTTGGACGACCCGGAACGCCTTATACACGTCCACGCTAAATTGAAAAAAGCCATGGCAGCCGCAGAAACACAAGAACAGCTGATACAAAGGCTTCGAGCTGAGTTAGAAGCCAAGGATACTGCTCTCGCCACTGAGAGAGCACGCACTATGCAGGAAGCAGAGCGAAGGAGGCAGATGGAAGCTGAGCTTGCCCAATATCCTACCACTGTAGAGGATTACATGCACCCGACTCTCGTCGTGCCTGAATCGGCCATTCTAATCCCTGAAAATAGTTTTGAAATTCGCACTTCTTTCCTGATTGAGATTAAAAATAATGCCTTTTGTGGAAGATTTAATGAATGTCCTTTGGAATATGTCATGATGAAGGCTTTTCGTTGGTCTCTAGCCGGTCCAGCATTTAAGTGGCTTGAAGGTCTACCTCCACGATCCCTCACAACGTGGGCTGCAGTAAGGCAAGAATTTCTCAACAAATTCTTTCCTCCTGCCAAGACAGCGCTCCTCCGCCAGAAGATTACAGCTTTCAAACAGAAGCCTGGGGAGCCGCTAGCAAAAGCATGGGAACAATATAAGGATCTACTGCGATCCTGCCCTACACATGGACAGCCACCCTATGTTGTTTAGGAGATCTTCTTCAATTCTCTTCATCTGGCCGCTAAGGATATGATCAACCAGTATACTCATTATGAGTATCTGACAATGCCACCATCTGACGCATGGGCTACCCTCAACAAGCTTACCAATTACGACAATAAGTATGGGACTCCTACAAACTATGATGAGAATGCCTATGCCAGGCCAGCCCTATCCATGCCCCTCTATGAGCCTTCTAAGGAGATTGACCCAGATATCAAGGAGCAGTACTACAGAGATCAGAATCGCAAGCTCCTCAAGCAATTCAAGTATCTTTCTGTCAACCAGCCCTGCATCGAATGCGGCTCACAGCGGCACACCACTACTGAGTGCCCACACACAGAGCAAGTCAAGATGGCAGAAACCCACGAAGAGGTAGCTTACGCAGGGGGTCCCAATTGCTATATGTGGGACCAAAGGTTCTATTAGCCACAATGGAACCAAGGTGCCCCTAGAAAGCCCCCGCCATACAAAGCTCCAGGACATCCAGAAAGGGACCAGAAGAAGGATGACCTACAGACCATCTTTGAGGAAATGCGGAGAAACCGTTCAGACACCAAGCAGTCCTTCAATTCCGTCTACACTCAGATACATGGTGTCAACGTTAGGCTTGGAGAAATCGATATATGGAGGAAATCGATTGACACACAGATTGGCCAGCTAGCAGCAGGCGTCCCAAGACAGTCAGGTACGCTCCCTGGATCTTCATAACCAAATCCCAAGGAGAAGACCGGACATGTAGCTGATGTGAAGCTAAGGAGCGGGCACCAACAACGCGAGCCAGAGGTCGGAAAGCAGCAGGACAAAGCTAAATAGCAACTCGACAACGACCAACAGCAACTCGATATCGACCAAACGTTGGTCGATGTCGACCAGAAACTTCTCGATGTCGAGGAACAGCTTGGCCTAGATTCGTCTGCACAACACTCCAACTCAAAATCGACTACAATGGTCGATGTCGAGCAACATCAAGTCGATGTTGAGCAGAATCAAGTCGACATTGAGGACGCTGCAACACCTCCGACATCTGTTCTGGCTCCGAAGAAGAAAAAGAAGCTGCCTTTCCCGATAAAATCTCCAAAGGATCCAGCAGAGAAGAAGTTTCAGCGCTTCATCAAGATGCTTCAGAGGCTCAATGTCACCATACCCTTCACAAAAGCTCTTAATGAAATGCCATCCTATGTCAAATTCCTAAAGGAGATCCTAAGCAAGAAGTGATCAATGGCTGAGATCGCAGAGGAGTGCATCCACATGGACATACTTGAGAAAAGGCCAGATCCATGTAGGTTTGCTATAACCATTGGATTTGGTCAATACAAATTTAATGCTTTATGTGATCTTGGAGCTAGTGTAAGTATAATGCCTCTGTCAATATGGTCCAAGATTAAGATAGGTGCCTTAGAACCTGTGGATGCTAAGCTTTATATGGTAAACAACACGGTGGTCATCCTAACAGGCATGGTGGACAATGTGCCAGTACAAGTAGGTAAGTTCTTCGTCCCTGCTGATTTCTTAGTTATTGACATGGCAGAGGACCCTGCTTGTCCAATTATTCTAGGAAGACCCTTTTTGGCGACGGTGGATGCCAATATAAGCGTAAGGAAGGGAGTGCTCACTTTTAACATCAGCGATGAGGTAATTGAGTATTCCTTTAATAAAACTGGAAGGCATACAGGTCTCATGGAAGAGGTAAAGTCTATATCAACTGGTTACATTACTTGCTGGGAGCCTAAGGTAAGTAATATGACTCCTGAAGAGCTAGAAAAGAGGGGTATGGAAGCCCAGGTGGAGGAGATCATGGTCATCCTGAACGAAGAAGTTGAGAATCCACTCGACATAGACCAAGGTACGTCGATTTGGACTAACTATTTTTCGGATGCCTTGACGGGATTCAAGTATGGGGTCGAAGTCTACCAGAGTTACTCGACGTCGAGTAACTTGGTCGACGTCGACCAAAATCAGAGCCCTCCACCAACAGCAGCTGCGTCGAGCAATCAACTCGAAGCCGAGGACAACTCGACATCGACTAAATTGGTCGATGTCGACCAAAACACTACTCCCTCGACTTCGCCTTCCTCGACGAGCAATCCACTAGAAGCCGAGGATAACTCGATATCGACCAAATTGGTCGATATCGACCAAAATCCTTCTTCCTCGACTTCTCCTTCCTCGACTAGCAGCCCACTAGAAGAAGGAAACTCCTCGATGTCGAGTAATCTTGCTCGATGTCGAGTAGAATCTGAGGTCCTAAAATCCGATTATGCGAAGGTAAGCCAAGGTATGGATCCTTCTTCTCCTATTTCCATTAAAGATTTATCTATACATGGGAGAGGTTTGCCTTGGTATGTACGATTATGTAGGATTTCCAATGATGAGCCCAAAGAGTATGAAGTTGGTGATAAAGTCTATGTTGCCAAATCAAAGGATCATTGGTTTCCCAACAAATTCAACAAGAAGAAGATGGGGCCCTTCACGGTGAACAAGATCCATTCAGGCGAACTGCAGCTGATTGACAAGAATGGAGTCCTATTTGAAGCCCAAGCTACATGGGCCCTGCAAATGCCACCTTGAGCTTCATGGAGAAAGTCGGCCTAGCGACTATAAAATCTAAAGCTTGTAAATAAACATTTATTTTTGGGATTTTTGGACATTGTTGCTTTTGTTTTTGGTTTTGGACATTGTTTTTAAGTTTTTCTATTGTGAGTATTTCTTTTCCAACGAATCTTGCAGGGAAGAAAAAGCTGCAGACTTACTCGACGTCGAGTAAGTTACTCGACATCGACCAAACACATTGAGCAAAAAGGAGCCTTTGGTCGAGGAAAACCACCCTGGAGGCATCACCTTACTCGATCTCGAGTAGCCTTGGTCGACATCGACCAGCTTCCTCGAAATCGACCAGCACTTGTCGATGTCGAACAGCTCTGCAGCAACGTTACACTCGATTTTCGGCATCCTGCACATCTGTCTAGTGAGTTTCTTTCTTTACCCTTGTTTTTATACAGTGAGGACACTGTAATGTTTAAGTATGGGGTGGGGAAAAGGCTTACTTTGTGCATATTTGACATATTTGACATTTTGTGTGCATGTTTAAAGTTTAGTTCTTGGATTGCTTATACATGGCTATTTTGGAATTCATTATATATTTATGTGCTTACATGCATGTTTTCCAAAGTTTGAAAAAAAATGACCCCCATTGAAAATTTTGATAAATGTCATGGAAGCTTATATTGAACTCGACGATGCAAAATTGGATTAATTAGAGATATAGCATGAAATTGCCTAGTAAAGGGAAGTCACAATGAAGTGCATATTTTCTTGAAAACCATGAAAGAAGGTAAAATTGATGTTGCTTTTGACATGTTGCATGATAGGAGGATGGAGGACTTTATATTTCCATATAATGCTCATATGTTTATATCCTAGTCTTACCTATGCTTATGCATCACAAAAGCCATATTATGCCTTACATTATACATTATGCTCCACATGTTCTAAATATTGCCATTCTTTACCTCATCCGGAGATTATGTTGAGAATGATGTTACATTATGGAGATATTATATGGTGTTTGTGTTGTTGTTATCATATTTGGAGTTTGGAAGGAATGTTTGAAATATATGGAAAATTTAATGAGTGAGAAAAAATCCGATCAAAGATCGACCCTGCTCGCTGAGATAATAGTTCGGCGAGATAGGACACCAAGGTGAGGAGTCTGAAGCACTAAGTATCCGAGGCCATTCATGACACCCATGTTTGCGACTCGCGAGAAGGCATTGTTGAGGTTAGAGAGGTAAAAGCATAATATTGAAAAAAAAAAGCATCGAGCGTATGAGAGAAAGGTGAGAAATCAAAGGAAGAAGGAATGTGGAAATTCAATTTGGGAAAGTACTCCATTTCCCCGGATTATTAGCACCACATTGCCAAAAATTGCCCACCTTTAGCCTTTTACCAATCTACTCCTTATTTGAGCTTAAATTAAAGTCTTCTTGATTATTAAAGCTTTGTCACTTATGAATCGTTTTGCATAACCCTCCTTTTGTGAGTAGATGTTGCTTTTTAATTGCACATGCATGGATTTGTGACACTAGTACCTTTTCAAGGATGGTAATTGATTGCAGAGACATATGGCAATGAATCTAATATGTTGAGAGTTTTGATTTCTTCCCCTGAATGACCATCCAAGTTATTGCTTGGGGACAAGCAAGCTTAAGTATGGAGTGTTTGATGTGAGCCTAATTTGCCATGTTTTACACTTACTTTTATATCGTTTTATGCATGCATTTCATACATTTGTGCTAGAATATTACAGAATCTATGTAGTTTATGCTTATTTGCCAAATTATGGAATCTACATCAGTTTCTGTTTAATTTCGCAGAAATCGAAGCACTTTATAGCAGTTCTGAGAAAGGAGGAAAAGCTCAAAGTCAACTACAGAAGTCTGAGGTCAAGGAACAGCGGAACCAGGACAAATCGAGCCAGAAGCAGGAGAAATCGAGTCAACACAGCTTGGTCGATAACGAGTACTGCATGTCGATATCGAGTGATGTCAAGCCGATTTCCACCAGAGTTGACCAGAATCGAGCAAAGCTGAAGAAGTTGGTCGATATCGAGGAACTCAACTCAATATCGAGTAACCCATATCGAGCTGAAGACTCAGGAATCGACGAGGAAGCTGGAGCTGGAACATGCAAGTCGATATCGAGGAAACTTACTCGATATCGAGTAAAAACCAAGTCGATATTCACTTCTGGAGCCGAGATCGAGGAGCTGAACTGGAGCTGAGGAAAAGTTGGTCGATATCGAGGAAATTACTCGATATCGAGTTGGACAACAGTGGCCGAAATCGAGTAGTCCGGGTCTTGTTAAGTTTCTATCCCGATTCCGATGGAGATATTTTCGAGAGCAAATTCCATCAAGATCTATCAAGTGCTATCAAGAGGAGATGATATTTATCCACAATTAGATATAATTCCTTTTAGTAGATTTATTTCTTTATTTCCATATTTTAATCTTTATATAAAAGATATATAGATATAGATTTAGATATAGTTTTCTTTCCTAATTAGAGATGGAATGAAGCCTATAAATAAAGCCTATAGAGCTTGTTTTTATTCATTCAATCATACAATTCAATTCTAGAGAAGGAAAAGAGGTAGTTAGTAGAGAGAGAGAGAGAGAGAGAGAGAGAGAGAGAGAGAGAGAGAGAGAGAGAGAGAGAGCTTGTGGCGAGAGCAAGTTGGAAAGGCGAGAGCGGATTTGGCTTGTTCGGTTGTAAGCTTTCTTTTTAGTTTATTTTAATGCAATTTATTTTCCTGAAATCTTTGATGAGTTTACTCATGATGAAGAGCGAGTAGTCCACCCACTTCTAGGGTCGGGGTGAGCCCGACGGTAGCCATGTGAGGTGATGCGGTAAAGGTACAAGCTTTTTTATGTAATTCGTCTTCTATCCCTAAAAGCATGATTCTTTTGCGAAAGTTGAAGGTGATCCTTGTTTGTGTTATTGAATCGAAAGTGATCTTAATACAGCTTGGATTAATTATGTGAAAAGGGTTAGTAACAATTAGGGTTTATGCGAAAGCCTCTATATTCCTCTTTGTTAATAACGAAAGTTATTTGATGAAAAGCATGATCTTTTATGCCTTTATGTGTTATTTTGCATGGTTATCGTTGTGGTGTTGAAACCCTGATCTTGGAAGTCTTTAGTTTATTGAGTTAATTTCGTGTTTACATTCGTTTTCGTTCGAAAAGTTGCAAATCTTTGTTTCTGTTTTTACTCGATTTCGGGGAGATTTGGTCGACATCGAGGAAACTGGTCGATGTCGAGTTGAGTTTGGTCGAAGTCGAGTTATTTTGCTGAGTCTCTGTTTCTGTTAGTCGATTTTGAGCATTGTAGTCGATTTCCCCACTCGATATCGAGTACCAGTGGTCGATATCAACCAAAGCTGTTGTCTTTCCTTTTGTTTCTGCTTTTCTCTGTTATTTCTGTCTGTCTGGTTGATTTTCTGTCTGTGAGATTTGCTGCTACCTGAGATCCGCTGACACGCTTCCTCGAGGATCGATCCTGACTTCCCACTGCTGCATCGGGAGGAAGTCTTGTAATCATTTGCGTGGGCACGAATCTGGTTTAATCTATTTCATTATATTTTGAACTCGATTTCCTCCTTACAACAAATGTCCTGGCGTAGGACTGTAATCCACCCTTGCTCCCGCCTTGGGGTCGCAGTCGGGACGAACCGGGCCGCGTACCTCGCATCAACCCTCATCTCAATCGTCGGCGCAAGTGTGCCATGCTGAATAGGGAAATAGTTGTATATCCAGGCCTGCATGAAAACTCATTTTAGTCAAACTCAGTCACTATCTAACATCTTACATTTCATTGCAAATACACTTGACTCGTTACGATGATCATGTCCAATTGTCCATTAACTGCATCAGGAGCGGGCAGTCGTCCATCCCTTTCGCCCTCCTTCGCGTTCCCTTCCCTATGGCTCTGTACTGGTACGCCAACGCCGCAGCCCCCCATGCATATCCCCCCGTCGGTGCAGGGTCTCTGCACATGTAGATCAATGGCACACGTATCCTATTCTTTGACTTGTCGATAAGGCTGAAAATTACCCGCGGGTAACCGCTCCACCCACTCCACCCACATTAATTTTGCGGGCGAAAACCCACAAAAAAGTGGGTGACGGGTGGAGCGGGTGCGGTTGAAGCGGGTGATGGATGGATTATGGGTGAAGATTTTTCACCCATCACCCACCCCAATAGTCCACCCATTAACCCGCACCATTCACCCGCACCGCATACCCGCATAAAACCCAAAAAATATATCTATATGTGGGTGTGATTTTACTATTTTACCCTTCCAATTGAAAATGTAAGTTATTTTTCTCTAACTGTAGTTGTTTATCTTATATTTTTATATGTTCAATAGAGAACATATAATTTTACTTCCTCATGTGCATGCTAGGATATTGTGGTGGATCGGCTTAATTATTAAAAAAGTAAAACATGCGATTCTCCTACAATCTACTCTTCCAGTTCCGTTCTCATATATTTTAGTTTTATTTTATAATTTTAGGTAACACGTTATTGTGATGTATGAGTGTATAACACATATTTTAATTCCACGAACTTATATTTGTAGTATTTATAAATTAAAATTTAAGTTTTTATTCATCTTTCAAAGTTACTCAAAAATCATCACAACACCCATTGGGTACCCGCTCCACCTGCATCACCCGCGCGGGGCGGATGAGGGTGAAAAAGTTTGCGGGTTATGGGTAGAGCGGGTGAGATTATTTACCCGCGGGGCGGGTGATGGAGTGGCTTCATCCACCCATAACCCGCCCCATTTCCACCCCTACTTGTCGATCATCAACGTCGACGAAAGAAGGTACGCCAACCACAACGTCGCGACCCTCTGGCGGCCGACCCCATCCTCCGGGAAGCCTGCGTCGATGTACGCTGCTATCTTCGTCTTCAGCTGCAACTATGGGATCCCACCCGTCGTCCTCCATTTGTTCACCCGAGCCACCGGCCACCCAAAGCTCTCCGCCACCCACTGAGCGGCCCCCAACACGTCTACGTCCATCATCACCTGCGCACCCTCTATAGACAGCCTAAACAACAACTGCGCATCGTGCATAGTAATCGTCATCTCACCCCACTCGAAGTGAAACGAGTTCGTCTCCGGCTCGCTCCATGAAAATCTGACACAACCCATAGTTAACGTGGCTCCAACTCAGATCCAACAACCCCCACTACCCTGCTATGCGCGACTAAGGGAACCCAGGTCTCCCTTCCGTTCTCCAAGGCCTGCCGCAACCAACTAATCATCTTACCCCGCCTATGCACCTCCAACAGTACCGGTGGGTCATCCGGAGCCGCCCAAATCCTCCGCACCACATGAGCGCCAAAGCTCAATAACAACGACTTATCTTCCGGCCCCCCGCCAAACACCTCATCCGGGTCATCCTCCTCAGACGAACTGGCTCCACCCTGCTCACCCCCCTGGTCACCACCATCGCTGTCATGCTCATCCTGCGGGCCATCCGGCTCCTGGTGAGCATCCTGCACATGGGGAGCACCCTGATCGTGGGGATCATGGTACTCCTCCCCAACCGCACCCTCCCTCGCAACAGACGCAGACATCCTCGCTTCTGATGCGGATCCGCACACAGAACCCACTTCAGGGGACCTCTCTGCATGGTCGTCCCCGCCTCGCGGTAGGCCCCCAAAATCCACCCATGGAGAAGGCTCCATGGGTGCTCTCATCAACGGCGGCGCCCATGGAGAAGGCTCCATCGGCAACACCATCTCTAGGTTTGGCCCCTGCGCTTCAGGACTTCTCATACAAGCCTGTAACTCTCCCACCAACTCTCCCACTCGTGCAGGGTCGGGCTGGTCGCCATCCGCAGGCGACTCCGCGTCCACCATCTCCGACTCCACCACTGCAACATCTCTCGTCACTGCAACAACTCTCTTCACCTTCTTCTCAAACTTCCCACGCACTGAGGCTGAAACAATCCATCCACTAGTCCGATCTCCTTCTCCGGCACCCTCAAGCCCATGCTTATGGCTTTCCTGCAACTCCGCTACAAACTTGTCCCTCTCCTCTCATTTTAATCATTCTCATTGTTTATAATTATTTTTTATTATTCAAAGTGTTCTACTTATAATGTATATTTCACTCTGTTTACTATAACGTTTTCCACAATTGTAATTTATGTATTTGTACTCTCCATTTTGTCATCGAATTCTCTGTTTTATGTTACACATATGTAATTACAGCTCAACTTTATATACTTATAATGTATGTATCTCTAATTTCTACCGATTATTTTAATTCTCTATTTTCCGACCATTATATTTCCCATATTCTGCTCTTTCTTCCTCCATTTGGTACCTTAAGGTCACACATACTAACAGATTTTTTCCTCACATTACGCTTTACATAACACTCAAACTTAGGCATAATTGAAGAGTACTGAAAACTAAAAAGAATCATCAACGTAATACTTACCACCGCCAATAATGCTTTTCTTGGTCGCGGGCGCAACACTCTCTTCCCTTCTACCACTGCCGCCCTCGCCGCCGTTGTCCTCGCTGCCTCCTCCGTTGAATCCCTCGCCGCCCCCGGGGCGGCCACCCTCGTTGTCTCCTCCGCCGCAACCCTGTCTGCCTCCGCCGCCGCCGCCGCCCTCGCTGCCTCCTCCGCCCTCGTTGTAACCCTATCCGCCTCCGCCGCAGCCGCCGCGGCCCTTTCCTCATCCACTGCCCTCTCCCGAGCCCTTTCCTCCTCCGCTGCCCTTTCCTCCTCCCCTGCCCTGCTCAGAGCCGCATCTTCCTCCTCCTCCCACTGCATCACCGCACACGCCGTCTCAATCGACACCTCCATGACCCCCGGCCGAATCCCTTCTCCACCCTCTCCACCCCGGCCCCCATCACCGACCAAATCCCCGCCACCTAATTGTGTTAACAGCGCCAGCCTCTCGCTCTGGACCTCTAATTGCCCCGGCGACATCGTCCTCACCTGCTCCGTCGCCCTGCCCAACTTCGCCGCCTCCATCGCCGCCCTCTCTCCGTCTCTCCAGTCCAACGAATCAAAGAGTTCCTCCACCGTCGGCTCGTTACCGGCTACCAGCACCACAGGCGTACCAGCCGGCACTCCACCGCCGCCCTCGCCTCCTGTAGCCCTCTCTCCACCGCGCCTTTCAGCCGCCATTCTCTTCTCCGCTTGTCTGAATCACAAACCGTCGTCGCTCTCGGAATCGGAGTTCGAATGTCGTACCACCGATTGCGGTTACGAATCGTACTTCATACACCCCGTTCTCCACACCTCGATGCGCAACTCGTTTTGAATTTCAAATACACCATATTACGCAACTCGATGCGGAGTCCTTTCGTATTCCATTATGCCGCGTTTGGTTTCATTCCCAGACATTCCGCATTCATCCGCGTACCCTGTTTCGCATTCCGTTGTGGAATGTTTGGCGGGGGGATGTTAGGGCGTGTTTGGTCTGACTCAAGGCGAGCTTTGCATCGTGTTGCGAAACACGTTCCGCAACTTGATGCAAAGATTAGAGGTGTATCCAGTAAAAATTTGCGGTGTATTTAGCTTTTCCGTAAAAAAATCATATCCAAAATGTGGTTGAGCGCAAGGCCATTGGCCTTGAAAAGCAATATAAAACGAAATCACAACCCAAACATATCTCCAATCTCACATCAACGTCCAACCAATCCTATTGTCACAGTAGACGAACTGGACATTTATACAAGCTAAGCTTTGAAACGAATACCATCTCTACAACTTACAGGCGTTAATAATCACCATTCTAATTACACAATGGTTATTCGACCATTAAAAACACAACCATCTCTAGCCCTCCAAGTGCAGTACACATGTGTACTGCACTTAGTATTTTGCTATAGTGCAGTTTGAGAGTTATTAAGCTAAGTAGCTTGGTAACTCAAGTCTCTTAATTAGAAGATGAGTTTCTGGGATGAGTTTTCCCAATGGAGGGATGAATACGAAATAGGGTTTGATGAATACAAAATAAGGTTCATCGACGTTCCCTTGATAAGCGTTTAGTAATTGTCCTAAATTCAGGTGGGTAACCTATATGTTCTAATGAACTTGATCAATGTACTTGATTGGAAGTTTATGCCTACAAAAGAGAATATTTGGAGTTATGTAAATGTACTTGATTGGAAGTTTATACCCTTAAATGTACTTATCTTGTCAAGGTTGGTGGTTCATCACCCTTTTTTAGAATCACTAAATCCTGTTTTTTTATTTAAAAATAAAAATAATATTAACTATACATGGTATAAGATATTCATATAATCTCTATATTTGGCTATTAAGCTTGTAGTGTTAGCATCATCTTATTATCTTCCAATAAGTATATATTTTAGAGTAATTCAAGAATCCCTTTTTAGCCAGGTGGTCGATCTGTCATATGTGAAACATGCATATGTGTCATAGATGAAGCACACCTACTTAAATTTATGTTTCATGCTTGCACTTTTTTGATGATACATCAAGCTGTTCACTGGCCTGTATATTTGTTTCCGATGCTTTCACTTTGTGATGATACATCAAGTTGTTCACTTGTATTTGCAGCCCTCAAGCTAAGTCGTGTTATGTCAGTTTGAGTAAGTATTAACATTACTTGGAATGTGTAAAAGTATGCATTACATTATTACAATCATCTAAAGGCATTTGAAAGCATAGAAAATGTGTAGAAAGTATGGAGTTAAGGTTATAGCCTCTTTTCTTTTATGAAGGGAGTCAAAAGTTCAAATATTTCTCTTAGTGCATTAATTGCCATTCAATATCCTTTTTTAATGGAGTCACAATGATTTTTTATTTGCTGATTTTTTAGGCTCATCATTTTCCTTTTTATTAGCTTTTTTTAGTGCCTTAATAGTTGTTCAAAGAGTACTTGAGATGATAGAATTCAGCATTAAGTGGATTAAATGACATTTCTATAAATTCATGTGTTCTTACCTTCCATTTCCTGATGAACAATCCAATTAAAGAAAGAATTCATGCAACTTGTAGAATGACAAGCTTGACTCAAAATACACCCAATTAAAATGTGTAAATGACATTTGAAGATTATGTGAATTATCCACAACTTTGTTGTTAAATATTCAGGCCAAATGGATTTATAAAGAATTGAGCAAATTGTGCCCGTTAATGAGTTTAACCAACAATCAAATTAAAGTTGGGAAGAATTCAGCATTAGGTCTCTCTAACCATGTATCTTAGGTTGTAAGGCTAATGAAAATGTTCATTTATAAGTATACTTTCCTCTTCCTTGATGACTACTTGTGTATTTCAAAAATGAATGTGAACCATACTTGCAAGAAGAAAGCTTGATTCAATGTAGTTTGTACGTTCCGCAGGGAATCATGGTGGGCTGCACCCTGACATTTTTCGAAAGGTTGATGTAGGTAAATGATCTTATTTATTTGAGTTTTTTTTTCTACCCTCGGAATTTTGAACTATATTGGCTTCTACGTATCTATACACACAATTACTAATTCAAGTAGACTTGGACCAATTGAGATACTTCTTTCTTCTAGAAAGTATTTGGCTTTGACTTTATGGATGGTATAAATGTTGATCCTTGAATAAAAAGGACAATTATCCTCTTCTTTTTCCTTTAGTGATAAAATAGTTGGAAACTTGAGATACGTATTTATATTGGTGCTATTTGTTTGTTGCAGAATGCTTAATCTATCTTCAAATTTGCTGCAAAATATGAAGCAAAGGCCATAATTATCTTGTCTTGGAAGAGGTTGAAAATCAAAGGATCAAACAACAAAGGACCGCACTCTAATTTGAGACAACAATTGGAAGGTTTTAATTCATCTTTAAATATATATTTAGTGTAGACGTGATAGATATTTATGTACGGGACGATAAGCTTGTCTTGGATAGAAAACCTTTAAAGGTTTGGTTGTATTAAAGATTTGTTGTCTGAATGAAAGAGGCTCCAATGTAGTCCTCATTTATTTGCGAGTTTGTATATATTCTTGCAAGAACAGAGGTGTTGAGGAGTGGTGGTGGGGTGAAATATGGCCTGTAATTTTTTAATATAAAAATGCACATTTTAGCCCGGGTGTTTAAGGTCTAGGCTAAAAAGCATGCTATTGCTTTTGATTGGTCTATTTAACGCAACACTTTATTGACCTATGGTAACAGTTGTGTATTTAGTGTTATGTTTTACCATAGATATCTATGGTAACAGTTGTATGTCTGTGGCAATGGATGTAACTTATTGTATAGAACCGTTACAACAGGTTAGCAAACCGTTATCATTGATCTAAGGTAACGCCAGCTACTGTAGCAGTGCGACAAGTGTTACCATAGACCTATAGTAACAGTTTTGGGGCCTATTGTAACTGATTTATGGCGTTACACTAGGTTCGATATTTAGTAGTGACAATAGCACGAAATGCCATCAATTTTCATCTAAACATAAAAACTATTCCAGCCACCCATAATTATAGTCGTCTATGACCGATCTTGATCCAACTCAATGCTCCTTCCTTCACAATCACATACCGGGCAAAGGAACCAAACGTGGCCGACTTCCGTTTTCTCCACCAAGGGTTTTACAGTGGCGAGCCTCTCCTCTCCTCTTGTGTTAGCCAACCACACCCCAAATACAAAAGGTTGGATTCTCCTAAACCTTCAATAACACACCCCAAATGCGAGCTCTCCTTGCAACACATGCATCGAGTCCAGATACTCGGCATAACAACACATGTTATTAAAAATTTTAACATACTGTCATATATACGCATTATAAATTCAAGTTAGCAAATATCAGTAACGTTTGTGGATTTCAGTATGCTACTTATTCAATCAAAATCGCAAGCAATTGACCACATGAACAAGCACAAACAACAATTGAACGGAACCAGATCCTCTCCTAAGTAAAATGTTCCTAATATTTACCTAATAAAATAATCTCAACCATTGATCTAAATGAATGGCTAAGATTATTTCTTTATTTAAAAACCCAAATTATTTTATTATGTTTAGTAAATTTCCATGAACTCTGGAAGTGATCAAAACAACCCTTCTCCATCCTTTCGCCGTCAAAACTCAAAACAAACCCCTTCACCATTAAAAAGCTCGGACATTAAGAAGAACCCTCCAATATATCAAAAGCTCTTAATTTCTTTAATGGTTATTCATTGAATACACTGGCTGGAGAAAAGCTTATAGACCGAATATAACAATCTCCATCAATGGAGCAAAGGTCAGACTTGTTTGTAGGTTGAATAATAACCATTAAAATTAGAATTTGAAACCGAATTCAAATATCCCACATTGCAATCTATATCTAACTAATCCAAGTATACGTAATCAATTAACATATCCCAAATCAACTAAAACTTAATTTAATTTTCAACCAAATTAATTCAAGAATTAGTACTAAACTCAATGCCATCGGGAGGAGGACTGTGGCAGCGGGCTTCCGATGGGCCAGATGGTGATTGAGGACGATTTCTATTTTTGCTTTGGAGAGAGGCTAACGGATGGAGAAATCCAGTGGAGAAGTAGTGTTGAAGACGACCTAGGTGAGAGGGATAGATGTCGATGGAGTAATGCATTTTTAGTTGTTAATTAATTTAATTGAGTTTATTAATACAATCGTGACCATGGATTTAGTTCAATGGTTAAGATTGATTTATTAGGTAAATATTAGGAACATTTTGCTTAGGAGAGGATCTTGTTCCCAATTGAACTGACATGAATGTAAACCAGCTAATTAAAACAAATTAAATATTCTTTATTTGCAATTAATTGTATATATGTATGTAGAGAACAAGAAGAGGAAACTTAAATAAGTTTCAAGCTCCTGATATTAGAAATTAAAGAAATTACGACCTACATAGAATGCCTGAAAGAGACTGAAATTACAATAGTTACTTCTAATTCTCTTTTCCTTTCCTCTTAAGAAGTAAAAAATAAATATATTAAAAAAAAAAAAAAAAACTGACCCATAACATATCTGGGAAAGCTTTTTTGGTAAATTTCCTGGTGGGAGATCAAAATGACAAAAAAAAACCTAACTTCCTAAGCTGTAAGAAGATGAATCAAAGTTTCGAGGGCATATTAACGCTGGATATACAGAAACCATAAAATAAAATTACAGATCAAAGCCCGTTGCTCGTGTGTCGTTGATGAACTCAGGGATCCTTAATCTCGTTGTATTATTCACTTAAAATTTGCTGTTCTATATCATCCTCCCTCCTATTACTGGAGCTGCTGAATGTCGTCTCTGGTTTCAGGCATCATTTTGCCAGCTTACTAATGCCTTTAGGAGTTCCATCACCTGTGTACATGAACAAAGACTAAGCTTAACATAACCACTATGAACACCAACATAAATACAGAAAGAGTAGACGCTTACCTCAGATGGGTCCTTGAGAGAGTAGAGGGCATTGCTTTCCTTGGGGACTGAGGATACCAGTATTCCGTAGCCTCTATTTCCTTCCCGAAGAACCTGATATCATAACAGGACTCGTAAGATCTTTGGAAATTGAAGTTAAAAATTCACACAGGTTTTGATAGCTCCGGCAACAGCTTTACCTTGAATGCATCCTCGTCAGTGCGGTCATCTCCAATATAGACAGGTAGCACATCATCACGATCAGTAAGCCCTGCAACAGTCTCTATATATTAGAACAGAATAGAACTCTCTTGACATATTAAAATCAGCACCTGCTTGAAAAGAACATACTAATCACAGAGCAGTTGAAACAGGAAGGTTTACTAACCGAGTGATTCAAGGAGAAACTCAACAGCTTTTCCTTTGTTCCAATCTATTACAGGTCGGACTTCTAAAACCTGAAGCAGACGACCAAAATCTAATTCAGGATATGGAGAAGAGGGGGCTATATCGTTTGAAAACCACAATGCTGAAAAAGAACTACGTTTTTATGTTTCAATGTATAATTGCATACCTTCCGTCCATATGTTAGTCTTAGACATGGATACCCCTTGAGTATTGCAGTGACAAGTTCCCAAATAGTTTTCCATTCCTGGAGGATTCAGCCAAGAAGATGAAAAAATAAGCACGTCATTTTCACACAAGGAAATCACATAAACATGAACTGATATTAGATCAGAAATTTCACCTTGTCATCTACATTACGATAATGTACAGAGACACAAAACTTGTTGTTCTCTACTTTCGCTCCCTTAATCGATTTAGTGGCCTCAATCAAAGATGCCAATACCTGCTCATCATCAATATGACGAACATTAAACAAAGCTTTCCCAACCAACAACCCAATCATAAATTTCATCACTCTTATTGGGAAGGAATATGTTCATACCTCTTCAATCATAGGCAAAAAATCACTTGCAGGCTGGAATAAGATAACTTCCTTGCCCTATACAATGGAAAAGGACAATACTGTATTATTTCTGCCTCTAGTTCTATTCTCCTAGAAGGAGATGTTTAAGGCAGTAAAAACTAAAGGCACGTTGATTAGCATGTATCCTCACCTGCTTATCAGTGGATTTGATACAGTTAGGATGGCCATCAAAGCCACCATTTTTAAAAGGGCTCATGATGTCCATTCCATGGCTTCCAGCATAGTAAAGTTCAGTTAGCCCTACAAACTCATAAACCTGCATAAATGGGAAGCAGGAACCGATGATATTAATATGTAACACTCAAAAGGATGAAGAAAAGATAACAAACTAGGCAAAACCGAGACCAGGATTATAACTGCCCAACTTCAAGAACTTGATTACCTTGTCACGGCTTCTTCCACTAATTATAGCTGTAGGAAAACATTTAGCAACATCTCTCACAGCGGAACGCATCTGGGTAAATTGACAAACTTAAATCAGCATGCTAGAAACAGATATCATAATATCTGAATCTGTACTTAATGGATACAAAAAAAATCTAAACATAAAATTCTCACATCATCAGACATGAAAGCAGAGTCTGGATTGTCAACAATAGGTGAGAGAGTTCCATCGTAATCCAGAAACAGAGCGAGTTTCTTGCCCTTCGCAAACTCAGTTATTTGTTCAAAAGATGCAAGTGCTGATGGATATTTCAGCTGCAGAATCAAACAAAATTTTAGAAGAGAACTAATGAACTGAACTTCAAATAACTAGAAAACAGTAAAAATACAACCTACCAGCCACGTGCGATAAGCTAAATCAGTGTTAGCAAGTTCGGAATTTGCATCATAAGCTAATTTCTTAGGCGGAGGCGATGAAGCTGTCATCAGATCAGACCAAGCATTCGACCGGACATCATCCAACACTGCAGTCTTCTTCCTTGGGATTGATAACATGAGGCTAGGCGAAAAAATTGCACGAGGAGGTGAGTACGGCAAGAGGCTAGCATGTATTCCTAATCTTGACTTGTTTATGGGAGCGGGATCAGCAATAACAGGCGTTTTCATGTCCATCGGATCCAGATTTGTATAGATCTTTCAATACTCGGATACTGTTAAAAGGATTTCCACTTGGCAGCCGGATATTACTTCAGCAGCAAAGAGTTGCAGAACCAGTTTAACCAACCCTTCTGTCAATTAAAAAACCACTTCTTCAGAGTCTACTTATCACTACTGGGAGGAGAGCAGTCCATCAAGCGCAGGGCCCCGCATTACTGATGGATTGAAAGAATTTATTAGGAAAAGAAAACATAGAATGATAAGCAAGAAGCCAGGGGAAAAATACTAAAGGAAGCTAGTTAATACCACACCTTAACATGTCAACAGAAAATCACTTGAGGGAGTGTGTGTATCCAATAGAAATTTGACAGTTCTCTGCAAAATATACAACAGTGAACGACGAGCTTGTTATTAACCAGATCATCAATCAGATCAATCTAAAATTTTATGTACCAAAACAAATTCTTTAACATATAACAAAGTTTATAAGGGAAACAATAGACAGTTCTGCGTCCACTCCCATGACACAAAGGGAAGCAATGGACATTAAAGAGTTGGACCAATTAAAGGGCTTACTTGATCAATGCTTCTCAAGCCTAGAATGTGTTCAAATAATGCATCACATTAAGTAATATGCAGTGCCTATGAATGTATGATATTGCTTAGTATAAATAGAACCAAACACATCCCTTTCAATAGGACTGGCAATGAAAACAATCAGGAAGTATTCACTCACAAGTGACAATCATTATCAAATAGCAATTAAATTCCTGCAACTTGCTAGAGGCTTTTCAAGTCTAATGGACCATTTTTGCCAATTTCAGTATGATTGAAAGCCTAAGTTGTGGAGTTTACCTGACTTCCTTTTCAGATTTAAAGGAACACAATAACACATTAAACAGGGAAACTAATTCTAGTTAAGAGCAAAATTATACATGTAAATCAGTACGAAAAGAAAATAATTCAATTCTAAGCGCCCAAAATCTTAACACTGATAGGAAACAACTTGATCAGCAGTACCCTCACAAAGTAGACAAAACCGGCATATGTAACCAAAGCTATAAACAGCCAATTGAAAAATCATCCACCATGCAAACTATGACCCACAAGATAATCACTGTCGTTGATTCGACTTACAACAAGATGTGAAAATAAGGAAAAGATCCAAAGCGCACTACCTCGTGTTTTCTACCTACATATCCACAAGAGGAAACAAATAGAAACGTTGCCATCTAATAAATGACAAGTCACTCTTTCAAGTTTCAACAAGAGAAAGATCAAGCGCCATATGACAAACCCAAATTAATAATACCAGAAAAAAACATTTCCCAGTTGGCAAGCTAGGACCAACTAAACCATGGACCATATAATAAATTGGTGTGACACCATTGCCCCACAGAGACAATAAAGGAAAGGGAGAGAGAGAGAAGTAGAAACAGTATAATGTTGAATATACATAAAGCATGAAAGGCGAAGAGGAAAAAGACGGACGGTTCGGCAGGTCAACATCAAATTAATGCACATTAGATGAACTATTATATATAAATACAGTGGTTGTTTCATCTCCCATTTTATAACAAGAAAAACTCAGAGAACATCTCTTTCATTTAATTGGGTTGAATAGGACCAATTCTTTAATTTGCTCGTATTTTCAGGCCAAGTCTACATTGATCGATACAGTTTAGGGGTCCAGGAGAGAGTGGAGGGAATCAAGAGACGAAATAAACATGAATTTACATCCACTTGTTGATCAGATGTGCAAAAAAGAAAGCTTTCTCTGGCACCAAGTACCAACCAGAAAGAAAGGACTCAAAGGTTCAATTAAATATATTAAATATGCACAGAGAGAGAGAGAGAGAGAGAGAGAGAGAGACCAAATCAAATGAGTATCAAATTGCTACACGTTTCAACCAGGCATGCCGGCGGCCACGGAGAAATTAACACGCCTATATTCAATTCCTTTTCTTTTGACCTAAAATACCCCTCCAAAATCACACAAACAACCGCTTCAAACCCCCCAATTTCTCAAAGATAGGTCATCAAACAGAAAATCGAAACACAAACAAGGCAGCAATCGAGAGGAAACGCAGGGAGAAAAGCGATTAAGACGAACCTGGGGGCGAACAAGAACTCGTTGGAAGCTGCAATCGAAATCTGCGGGAATGCGCGCGGATAGAAGACGAATATCGGCGCAAGAGCGCAGAGGAGAAGGAAGAAGAGAGTGAAGAGAGAGAGAGAGAGCAATGAAAAACCCTAGGCAGTAGCGGAAAAGAAGAGGGGGAGGGAGAAATGGGGAGAGCGTTAGGGGAGGACAGAGCAATGAATGCGAATCGACAAACGGGGAAGGTGCGGAGAGAAGAGAAGAAGAAAGGAAGGCAGAAGAGGCCGGAGAATTGGGTTTATATAGACGAGGGAAATGCGTTTCCACCCTAAATTAGTAAAACGGAAAAAAACATTATTTATTTCTTACGGAGTATTGTGTGGAAATTCAATAAATTATAAACGGAAAATGTGGCTTCCAACTTGCGAGTTGGTTGGAAATATTGTAAATAAGCTTTTCGCTCCATCCCTTAAACACTTTAGTCATTTACAAGTAAAATATAAGCATTTATATATAAAATGTATAAAAAATGTTTACCGAAAAAATATATAAGATGTATAAAAATATAGTCATATATAATTTTTTTCATATTTTATTTTATTATTAAATGTATATTTTTATATACCCTTCAAATCAAATTAATTTAAAATAAAAAAATGACTCAATAAAATTGTTAAGACTTTTGTGAAAGTTTATAAACATAGAAGAGGTATGCTCAAATTTGTGCAACAAGTGCTCAAATGTGAGTTCAGATCTTCTACAACGCAAGGTGTACCATATGGTACATCACAAAATTATCTTTATTATAAAACAATGTTAAAAAATTCTAATAATTATAAAATTCTTAAAAATATATTTAACTTATATAGACTCATATTTATATGAAATTTATCATAAAAAAACATGTTTTAGAAAAATAGAAAAATTATTTTCTAAAATAACTCATATTTTCATTATCTATAATTTTTTAAGCATGATTTTCTATAATAAAATTTTATAAATATATAAATAAAAGTGTATATAAGTTAAATATAATTTTTAGATTTTTTAAACATTGTTTATAACAAAAATAATTTTTTTGTGTACCATAGCCATAGGTCAATAGGGTACACCATGGATTGTAGAAGATCCCAACTCGCTCAAATGTGTATATTTACACAATCCTCTTTAACTTCTAACTTATTTATAATTACCTTTATATTTTAATTATAATTACTATTTTTAAATATTTATTTTTATTAAATGAATTTTGATGTAAAAAATATAATGGTTTATAAGGACATATGTTAAGCATTTATATTAGCAGGCATAAACCTAGGGGCGAGCTGGGGTCCGCTCTAGGACACCCCGTTTTTTACAAAAATAAAGTAATAGGTAAAAAAATATTCATTTATTTGTTAAATTAAGGGTTTTGTTAATAAAAATTACAATATGAGAAAATTTTAGCCTATTTATCCCACCCGAATTTTAATTTTTGGTTCTATGCATGTATATTAGGATAGATTTTTAAAATATCAACTGTTTTATATGATTTTAGAACCAAAAAAAAAACGAAAATATAATATTGACCTCTATTTGAAAATTCAAATTTACAAAGTTTTTTACAAAATCCAAGTGAATTTGCTTGTGTCTTTAAATTAAATTAGCACTTGGATTTAAATTTATATCGTTAATTTTTTTTTTCTTTTGGATGAGTCTTTTTAGAATCGTTGGATATATCTTATTTAAATTAAATCATAAACAAAAAATAAGAAGAAGAAGAAGAAATAAATAAAAACGTAAGTACAATGGTATTGTGTGCTGTTTGGATAAGCTAGACCGATTATTGATACACACTGACGTTCTAACTATTTTCGACTCATTACGAACTCGAGTTCACCCTTTTACAAGGTCTGATCATGCACCAATCTCGACAGATTTTCGTCGTAACATTCTACCGAAGAACGGACCTTTTAAGTTTGAGTTGGCCTGGGCTACCCGACCAGATTATAACAACTTGGTCTCCTAGGCCTGGCGCCTGGATTCTCAAGGCTCTCACATGTTCAGACTTGTCCAAAAGACAAGATTACTAAAACATTTGTCCAAAACTTGCCACAAGAAAACCTTCCTTAACATCAACAATCAAATTCAGATTTTTTTTTTTTTTGAATCAAAACGCCAAGCAATCTATTCATAAATCATAAGGTCTCCGAATACAATGTTAAATAAATTGGGGTTCAAATCGTCCTCCGAACAAACAAGAAAACAAGAATCTGGTTTCATCTTTGCAAGGGCATCACGCAGCCCATGCCCTTACAATCAAATTCAGATTACTCATCAAAAGCTATTACAATTACAAGATTCTCTCATTACTAACTTTAACCAAAATGATATGATGATTCTAAAGCAGCTTCTTAACAAAAGAGAAAGAATGTTGGATTTCCACCGACGATATTGGATTCAGCGGGCCAAAGTCAAACACGCTAAATTGAATTATTCAAATTCTAGTTATTTTCACAAAGTTGCCTCTGCAAAGAGGGGTAAGAAATTGATTAAGTTCATAAACCTTCAGAATAGGGAATCCTCGACTGATTTCCATATTATTCAACCAGAGTTCGAAAAGAATTTTAAGGCTCACTTTCGTTCATCTTTGGTGGATGGAATAGACCTATCACCAGATCTTACGGTTATCCCTAACCAAGTATCCCAACTAGACAATATTATGCTCACAGCACCCGTCTCCAACAGTGAAATTAAAAATGCTGTTTTTTCTATGAGTCCGGACAAAGCTCCGGGGCCGAATGGTTTTCCTGCTAGTTTCTATCAAAAGTTTTGGAACACTATGTGGCCTTCTATAATCAAAGCAGTAAAGACATTTTTTACCAGCGACGGAGTTTTAAGGCAAATCAACCATACTTTCATTACCTTACTGCCAAAACAGGACGACCCTACCTCGGTCAACCATTATAGACCAATTAGTTTGTGTTCCACAGCGTATAAGATTATAGCCAAAGTGATAACCGCTAGATTAACTAAGATTTTTGACAAACTGATACACCCTTTACAGGGAGCTTTTACTAAAGGAAGACCAATTCAGGACAATATCCTAATAGCTCAGGAGGCTTTTCACTCGTTTAGGAAAAAGAAAGGCAAATCGGGCATGGTGGCTTTAAAGCTTGATATGGAGAAGGCTTACGACTGGATTGAGTGGCGTTTTTTGTTTCAGGTTATGTCCAAATTCGGCTTTAACCAACAATTCATCAGTTGGATTAAAGAATGTGTATCAACTGTTTCTTACTCGGTATTAGTAAATGACGAACCTACCGCAATTATCAAACCCACTAGGGGGCTTCGTCAAGGGATCCCCTTCCCCTTTTCTGTTTATTCTTGCTTCTGAGGTGCTAGCACGTTATCTGCATCAAGAAGGTCTAGCCAACAAAGACATTGGAATGGTTTTCGGTAGACCGGGAATTAAAATCCCCCTTTTGGCTTTTGCTGACGATATCCTTATCTTCTACAAAGCATCCCAATCAGCATGTACTTCTGTTCTGTCAATTTTAGACAGTTACTGTCTAATTTCTGGCCAAAAGGTAAATTTACATAAATCTAGTTTCCAAGCATCCCAAAACACAACGGCAACAACTATCAATGCTACAATCTCTGTGCTTGGTATTCCACAGACAAATAATTTCAACAAATATCTGGGTTGTCCCATAGTCAATGGTAAGGTCAACCGGGACACTTTCTCTGAGGTGGTTCTTAAAACTAAACAACAGCTTACTAAATGGAAAGCCTCGTGTCTTTCTGCTGAAGGACGTAAGCCTTTGTTGCTCTTTTCTTAACATGGAACGGAAGTGGAATAAGCCTTTGTTGCTCTCTTCGTTAACAAACCTTCTGTCGTTGGATGACATTAATCATCTGTTAGGAATTGTTTTGCCTAATAACTCTATGAAAGATCGCCTATACTGGGGTCCAAGTACCAATGGTTGGTTTTCTGCCAGTTCGGCAAATTCTTTGCTATCAAAACATAATGGACTACCAAATTTCGACTGTGGTTGGATTTGGGATTTGGACGTCCTGCCAAAAGTTCGACATTTCCTTTGGAAAATTTCTCGTGACGGGCTTCCTACCACTAACAGATTACAAAAGTCTCATGTGGTTGTTCCTTCTGTTTGTGTTTTATGCGGTAACACTACTAAATGAGCTGCTCACCTGTTTATCGAGTGCCCAATGGCTATTGACCTACACAAGGCATTATGCATCCATCTTCCACCTTCTGTGGCTACGAATCTGGGGGTGGGCATGCCCTTTCCTCTCAATAATTTTAAAACAGCTATTGGTCTGAAAAAATTTGGTGTAGTAGCATGCGCTTGGTGGTCTCTGTGGTTTTTCAGAAACCAATTGGCTTTTAACCACACAGATAGAGTCACCATTACGGAGATAAAACTGTTTTATATGACCTTTACTCATTGTTGGAGACAAACAAAACTAGTAAACGATGGTCTATCAGATGCAGATCTGAGGGTCCTAATCCTAAAGGAACCCATTTTGGCACCTTCAATCGCCAAATTCGTATGGTGTTCCCTTGAGGCCATCACGTAATCGTTATGGCCGTTGGGACAGGCCTCCACCCGATTGCTACAAACTGAATTTTGACGGATCGGTTCGACCGGGTTCTTCTGCGACATATGGGTTCGTCATTCGGGACTCCCAGGGAGTGATTTTAGCTTTGGGCCGGGGTACTTGCAACAATATCTCGGTGGCATATGCCGAAAACCTTAGTCTCAAAATGGGTATTTTACGTGCAAAGTAAATGCACATTCATAACCTTCTGGCCGAAGGAGATAATCTACTGGTTATAAATGCTCTGGTGGGGGTTTGGAAATGCCCCTGGCACATCGAACTGTTACAATAAGATATTCTGCTTGATATTTCGTCTTTCTCTTATGTAGGTATTCGTCATATTTTCACGGAATCAAATGCAATGGTTGACTATCTAGTAGGGGTGTGCAGAAAAACCCGAAATTGAGAACACGACACGAAAAAACCCGAAACCGAAAAAACACGACACGATAATGACACGAACCGAGAAAACATGGTTATAAACGGTTCGTGTTCGGGTCGGGAAAATCACATTGTCGAGTACCCGACACGAACCGTTTTAATTTTTTTTTTTTAATTTTAGGTTGGGAAGTATAATACTAGTATAAATAGAATCCTATAAGCATCGGTAAACTCCGCTAGCCCAACTGGTTCCATGTAAGCGTGTTCACTTGGGTCTTTCAATTAGGCCCGGGTTCGAGTACGTCCTCAGTCCTCACACCTCCAGTTTTTTTTTCTTTTTTCAAACTGTGTTCTCGACCTTTTTTTTTTAATATTTCTATGTTATGTTCAAATAACCAAACCCTAGCCGATTCATTCAGACGCCCTTCACCAGTTTGCCCCTTCCTCTAGGCTCCAGTGCTCTCTCTCACCTTCTCACTTGCTCTCTTGCTCTCCGCCCTGGCGCCATGGAAGAAGGTGCCGCCCCGCCCTTCTCAATCGCTTCTTCTTCTTCTTCTACAGTTCCGAGCCTCTTAGGTGCTTCTTCTTCTCCTTCTCCAGCCCTTCTTCTCCAGTTCAGAGTACAGATCTGGGCGCCCTTGTTAATCGCCCTTCTTAATCGATTCTTCTTCTTCTTCTTCTCCGGTTCCAAGCCTCTCAATCACTTCTTCTTCTTCTCCAACCCTTCTCCAGTTCGAATCTCTTCTTCTCTTCTCCAATTTGTGTGAATTTGTTCAAAGTAAACAACCTTAAATCTCGACATTGTGCCAATTTGTTCGAATCTGTAGCGTTGTTGGTGTTGTTTTCCTCCTCCTTTAGGGCCTATGTGAATTTCTGAGTTGTTGTAGTGCGAATTTGTGATTTGTGCAAAGTAGTTGTGTTCCCTTTCAATCGTTTTTAGGGCTTGATCGATATTCTTCTCCGCCATGGCCATCTCTGAAATTCTTTACTGTTAAAAAAAAACACAGAAAGGAAGAGCATCCGATTCGTTTCGGATAACTCGGTATCCGACATGGAACCGAATAACTTAACCGTGTCGGGTACCCGGGTTTAGATGGTTCGTATACGGTTCGGGCATTTTGGGCTAAACGGTTTCGGGTACCCGACACGATTAACCGGTTCGTGTCGGGTACCCGGATATGCACACCCCTACTATCTAGCGCGTAGTGTCCATGCATCCCCTGCCGATGTATGCTGCGATGATGATCCAGAACTGCATGTTCTCGTTCGCAAGGATGTACTAGGAATGACCTCTGCTGCGGCCGACCCGACCTAATCTTTATTTTTGCGTCAAAAATAAATAAATAAATAAATAAAGTAAACTTGTATGACCAATTGCTTGGAAAAGCCAAAAAATATAAAAACATGGGGAAATTTTGTACTCATATGTACACACTTTATACTTAAATATGTATATTTAAACACCACATGAATAATAACTGGAGCTGAAAATTGTCCAAAAATGCACATTTAGATAGTTTCATTGTTTTTAAAGAAATCTTTTATTCGTCCCATAACCACGTAAAAAATAGTTTTCCTTCAAAGTTATGTTGATTTTTTCCTTAGAATGGAAGACATGATATGCAAACTAGTGGGCATCCTCACCGGACCATACCCACAAGCTACAGCCCACTAAATTTACTATTTTATTCAATGCGTGGGGATATACAATTATATATATTCAAATTTAGACCATATATTTTACTGTTCTATTAAATACGATTTAATAAAACCAACCTAACCAACAAAACCGAAAGCAAATCCTTTTCATTTGATTTTATTTTTAATTAAAAAAAATAAACTTAGATTCATTGTCAAGAAAACTACACGGCATTTTATAAAATAAAAGCTACGGAGTAAAATATACTACTCAGAGTAAGTATAAAATAAATAAATAAATAAATAAAAATTTGGTTGAAGAAACTGCCGAAAATGAAATGCGCCAACCAACAGGAATGGGGGAAAAGGACAGACACGTATCGGTAGCTAACTGGGCCCCGGCTTATGCATCGACACGTGGGGCCTTGCTGGATTGACGTGGCCACGTTGAAGGGTGGGGGCCCACGAACGGAGGGTGGGCCGTTACTCCGTTAGGCGGGAGAGAGGCCGAGTCGCTTTCGGTGACAGCTCGGTGGCGAAAACGTCGGTGACAGTTAGGGGGGGTTAAGCAGCCTGGATTCTTACACGTGGCAACCCGTTTGCGAACGATGGCACGTGTGCCCGTGATGGGCCCCACTTTGGAGGTGAACCAAATACTGAGCTTGGACCGCGGTTGTGACGCGTAAAATTTTTTAATCCATTATTTTATTTTATTTTTCTCATTTATTTTTTTATTAGATTTTTTCTCATTTATTGATTTACTTTTACAACATCTATCACTACAAAAAAAAAAAAAAAAAACTGTAATAAATACATTTATAAATGTACTTTTACTATTTTACTAAAACATGGAGTGCTAGTAACACAGCGGGAATATACTCGATGTATATTTAATGGAGGGTATATGAAGTAAAAATATATTTAAAAAAAAAAAACAGAAAAGGTGGAGGACATAGTTGAAGGAAGTGTCGGGGTAATTTACAGGTAGCGATGACCAGCCCTTGTTTGTCAACAGTCACGGGTAAAATAAATAAATAAAAGCACATATAGTGATTAAATTAGAATAATGTAGGTGGTGGTTTAGTGACAAAAAGGTTCACAAAAGCACCGCAACTTGCAAGTTATAACTTTTGGAAGTTGCTAAGAAAATCAAGTCCGTCCGACTTTTTGTCTTTTTGATTCACAAGGTTGTATGCATTGCATACCTTCTAGAATCTACACTATTTTTAATCGAGTTGATATTCACACAATTAAATTTTTTTTATTAAAAATATGGTTATGATATTAATTTTCAAAATAGGTAAATTTTTTATTATTAAAAATATGGTTATGATAGAATTACGTAATTCATAACCATCATCACTAAATTGTTGTAGGCTTCTCAAACCGGCAACATCTTTTCCGAACTTTAACAGCTTGTGTCACCTCTACTGATCCCGATTCCCGACTTGAGAGTTTGTACATGTATGTGAGTAAGTGAGTTTATCCTAATTTGAGAGGACGATGCTAACTAAAAATGTTTACCAACTTAAAAAACTATGGCCATAACAATTTTATTGGCGATATTTTAAGTATGCATATAACAACTCTTATTTTATACTCTGCCAAAGTTAGTATTATGAAAGAAATTAATAACAACTACCAGTCCCAAATAATTAATTAAATTGTTTTTTTAATATATATATATATATATATATATTCTAAATATAAAAAAGAAAAAAACTCCATAATTAATGGGTCATAGAGGTTAATGTATTGAAAAAGAAATATACACACATATATATATAATATATTTATTTATTATAGTTTTATTTTTTGGTTTATATGCATATCTTTGTACCAAAACTCCCTATACTCTCTCCCAATCCACTCCATCCTTTACCTTTAAAAAAAAAATCAGATTTTAATTATTTTCTTTAATTTTGGGTCGTGAGGTATATTTAGGGTCAGGGCTTTGGGGAGAAGTGACCTCAATCGCATATGTAGACACTAAAGTCAATACAATATAGAAAAGGTGATTTGAACTCGTGATCTTTTTTTTTTTCCTTTTCTTTCTTTTTAGATCATTTCCAGTTCAAGTGGGCTTAACCTACTCTACATCTGGATCGGGTTACTGTAGGCCCATTAAGGGGTTGATCCTTCCACTCACAAGCGTCTCCATGTTTCCACGGGGATTCAAACTTCGAATCTCGAGGCATGGCATGTATCCCCATAACCACTACACCAACTTGTGATTGGTTTTTTCTTTTCTTTCTAATGTATGCACGTTAACTATAGTTAATTGGAAAAATGGTTAATTAAAACCTAAAGTGGGTCAAAGCACAACTAGACTTATTTAATGTACACAGTTTTGATCTATTACATGGGTCTCCCAGAATTGTATCCTAGTTTTAATACAACGAATATATATATATATATATATATATATATATATATATATATATATATATATATATATATATATATATATATATATATATATAAGAGTTGTTGGAGTATTAAATTTTTTAATAGGTAAATATATAAATCATAAAAAGGGTTTGGAAAATGAAATAAATGTAGATTAAGCAATAGTCTAGTTGACTAGTTGTAAGAACAAAAACATCACTATATATACAAATTTATAATATCAGCGCCTTTTCCCATCTGCTCACCGCTTTGGTGAACTTACATACATTTTGACGCATATTCGGGTTTTACGTTGTCACTTAAATTGTTAAAAGTTAGATGATACTACATCTTTAAGAAATTTTATTTTATTCCATATTCAAGCTATGATAAATTAATTTTTAAAAATTTTAGTTGATAAATGGACTAGCGACATGAAATAGGATCGACTCGACTGGTCCAATGTATGGTCGGGTTTGACGAGAAATAGCGACTCCAGTTAATGTATGGGCGACTTGAATATCGCACATAGAATATATACAAAAATGTTTTTTTTTGGGGGCATATTCAAACCCGAATAAATTAACTTGGTGTGAAATAAATATCGTCATGATCGAAAGGGCAATAGGACGTCTGGCATCGAGAACAATATTTGCTCGATGTGCGATTTATACAAAGGGCAGTCCTGGGCCTAGACGTCTCAAGATTTAACAAGGACTCTGATGGCTCAAAGGGATCGATGTCTAAATTGAAGAACAAGTCACGTACCCGAACACCTTAGAAGACTTTGTCGTCTTCTTCTTCTTCGTCTTTGTTTTTGCTCATAGAAGACTTTGAGTCTTTATACCGACAAATAGTTTGGCTGATTTTACAACTTGGATACAGTGAAAATGTAGCCTAATTACCAAATAGTTAGGTTGGTTGGATTGGATCATTGGATCGAATTTATACCACTCAATGTTTATATTTTTATGGTCAAAAAGAAAAAAGCTAAATACCTATTAGCAAGGGATGACATATACTAACCATTCCGGAATGGCTCACCGGAAAGGACTTGTGGAGTTGTACCTAGTACCCATAGGTCCCCGGTTCGAACCCCGGAATGACCGCTCTTTATTTACCTCTTCAAGAAGGGATGACATATACTTTTTTTTTTAAAAAAAATAATAAGGAAAGGTTTCATGTAAAAATTAAGGATGAGATTTTTGTCAATTAAGAGCATTTTGGTTGTTAAAGTCGAGAAAAACGATCTGAATAATTTTGGACATGAATTGTGTCAGTTTGGTTTTTTTTTTAAGCATGATAAAGTTTAGGTCGGGTCGACCGCAGCAGAGGCCTTTCCTAGCGCATCCTTCCGAACAAAAACTCGCAGTTCTGGATCATCCTCACAGCAAACGTCGGCAGAGGAGACATGGGCACTACGCGCAAGGTAGTCAGCCACAGCATTCGATTCCCTGAAAATATGACGAATAGCAACATGAGTAAAGGACGAAATATGAGACAGTATATCCGCTTGTAGCATCTCGATTGACCAGGGACATTTCCAATCCCCCAGTAGAACTTTTATCACCAAAAGATTGTCTCCTTCGATCAGAAGTGTAGAAAGGTTCAGCTCCTTTGCCCGTAACAATCCCATCCTGAGGCCGAGATTTTCGGCATAAATTACCGAAATATTTGTGCAAACAGATCTGCCAGTCGAGACAACTAAACCAGCAGAGTCGCGGATGACAAAATCATAAGACGAGTTACCATTCTGGATCACCGAACCATCAATATTGAGCTTGTAACTATTCAGTGACGGTTTGTCCCACTTCCCGGACCGATCCTGAGGCCTGGCTTTCAAAGCACTATCTCTATATGGCTGGTAGTGCTGACCTCTACGACAGCTATGTAAGGGGATCAATGGTCCAGTCGGATCATAATCTAAAAGCTTTGATTGTTTCCAACAGTGAGTAGTAGTGCTGTGTAACAGCAGAATTTCATTAATTGTTACCTTCTTAGTATGATCGAAAACAAGTTGGTTTCTAAAGAACCACATGGCCCACCAAGCTGAGGCTAGAGCGGCAAAGGAGCTAGACCCAATTGCACATTTAATCGCAATAAGAGGAAATACATTACCCATGCCTCTAGCAGAAATAAGCCTTGGAGTATGGATATGTAAAGCTTTAAGTAAAGCAGTAGCCATAGGACAACGAAGGAGAATGTGATCATTCGATTCATTTGTATTGTCACAGAAAGCGCAACCAGCAGGTACAGCGACATGCGACCTCTGTAGTCTTGTCTTAGTCGGGAGACCATCTCGAGACTCCAGATCCAAGCGCAATCGAAATCTGGCGACCCGGTGTGTGCAGATATGAAAGAGTTTGCAGAGGTGGTTGAGAACCAGCCATTTTTGTTGGGCCCCCAATACAGACGGTCCGTGATCGGGTTACTTGGTAAGGTTATACCCATGATGTGGTTAATATCATCTTGTTTCAGAATATTTTGTAATGAGTCCTTTATAAATGGTTTGTTCCACTGGCTGTTGGTGATGAAATGAGCCACCGAAACGCCCACAAGATCAACCGGTATGGGTATCAGTGTTTTGGAACTCAACGGCTTCTCGAAATCCCAATTATGGGACCAGAAATCAACAGTTTCCCCATTTCCAACCCGCCATTGTAGACCTGGGAGGAACTAAGGCCTGATGGACATAAGGCGGGACCATTGCCAAGAGGTATTACCTTTTTTTGTTATAACTATAAAGGTCGTGCCCTTTCAGGTATTTATGTGAGATGACTCGAACCCAGATGTTGTCTGGTTCCGCAATGATTTTCCAAAGAAGCTTCATTTGGAGCGCTATATTCATAGATTCCGCCTTATGAATCCCCAAACCACCTTTCATCGTGTCTGAATAGATTTTGTTGTCCCAACTAATGAGCGGTGTGGCTTTTGCGGTTTTGTTCCAAAAAAAATTGTCTATACACTTTGTCAAGTTCGTGAAGAACTTGAGAGGGTAGTAGGAAAGCTTGCATAAGAAAAATTGGCTTGGCACTCAGATTTGCTTTGATAAGTACCCGACGCCCTTCGGCAGAAAGGTTGGAGGCTTTCCATTTTGTGAGTTGGTTTTTGGTCTTGAGGACCACATCAGCGAATATATCCCTATTGGTCCTGCCTTTGACTACAGGGCAGCTCAAATATTTGTCAAAATTGTTAGCCTGGGGAATACCAAGTACGGCAATAGTCAAAGCTATTGCGGCAGCAGTTGTGTTTGGAGATGCTTGGAAGCTGGATTTATGCAGATTCACCTTTTGTCCTGAAATTAAACAGTATTTGTCTAAGATAGACAGTACAGAAGTACATGCCGATTGGGAGGCTTTGCAGAAAATAAGAATATCACCAGCAAACGCTAGAAAAGGAATCTTGATACCCGGATGACCAAAAGAAATGCCTAGGTCCTCACTAGCAAGCCCTCTGTTGTGCAGTGTACGTGCTAGTACCTCAGAGGCTAGGATAAAGAGAAAGGGGGAGAGAGGGTCTCCTTGCCTTAAACCTCTACTGGGTTGAAAAACTGTGGTTGGTTCATCATTAACGAGGATCGAGTAGGATACTGTTGAAACACATTCTTTTATTCTGTTAATAAATAGATCATTGAACCCGTACTTGAATAAAACTTGGAACATAAACGGCCATTCTATGCGTTTGGTGGCTGCAAGGCAAGGCACTCTTACTGATCTTAACCGTTAAAATAAAATTTAACGGTGCTACCTCCTTTTCTCAATCCACCAACCCGGATCCCACCAACCTAATTTTTTTTTAAAATTATTTTTTATAAGGAAAAAATTAACTCTACGTGATAGAATTCCCCTACATCTCCACCGAATCTGGAATGGAACAAAATAAAGATCCCAAATAGCTTGTATAATTAATCGGAAAAATAATGTGTATTATCTAATCCCCGGACTCGATCCACTTAAAGATACACTAAGATTGTTAATTATGAGTATATATTATGCCTATATGGTCCAAGAAAATCCTCACAATCTCCTAAAAAAACTCCAACATTACCTAGATTAGAAAAACCGTTCCTCTCTGGCTCAAACATTCAATGCTGATAAATTCAAAAATATAATACTAAAAATAAATGACATAATATCTTAGATTTACGGAGTATAGTAATTAATTATGTCTAAAATGGGAAAATATTTAACATTGGAAGTAGTACATATACTTGGGTATAAGAAGATTTATGCGACAAAAGAGGAATGCATGGATCAGTGGGTAGATACTCCATTGAATGTTCTATTATTTTATTTGTACTTGTAACTTGATTAATTTATTACTCATCAAAAAGCTAAAAACACGGCTTAATTAATTAATTTAAGTATGGATGCACATCCGCTTGACTGACCCAAATGAGTGATGGATGGAGAACCAATTCACACAGCTAGCGTTTCACATCACGAATGGGCACTGATGGAGTTGAGTCCTTGAAACATTCCAAGTGTTGAAACTGAATGAATGAAATAAGGGGCAATTTACCCTTCAAATTAAAGGCGTTGAGAAGCTAACATCACATATCACGCTCAGTGGCTCACCAACTACTTTACTGTATTAGCTAGTCAAATACTCCTACTATTAGTAGTTTCCTTGGAGATTCCCAATGAAGACATCTAACCACATCGGTGGGTGCGTACGAAGGAGTCAATTCAATGGCCCTCTAGATTGTCTAGACTAGGGTTGGCATGATACGGTAACCACGAAAAAATGGTGATTACCACGTACCAACCACAAACTGGTGGTACGCAAATTTTCATACCACGTACCAACCATAAGTCGTGATTACCGCATATGTGGTAACCACGACTTGTGGTTACCATCGGTACATTACCATGGTTACCAAGCTGTAATTCTGTTTGTATTTTTTTGAAACCCCTTGGTTACCTTCCGGTAGTCATCAAAGTTATCGAACGAAAAAATATGGTTACCCAAAATAATATGGTTACCACATATTAAAAGTTCAAATAAATCAAGTACACAACCTAAAGTACAAACAAATTCAAACCAACCAAGGTCAAAGTCTTGAAACAAATCAAGTTCAATTGTTCAAACATTCAAAATATTCCTGCAAGTACAAACAAAACAAGTTCAAAGTCTTGAAACATACAAAATGTTCCTACTGATTCTAGTAGAAAAAAATAGAAATGACCAATTTAGGTCAAAATCAAAACACAAAATATAAATTAAAAACTTAAAACTTAAAGGTAATAACAATAAAACATTAAATAAAAAAATTAATATATATACTCGGTAACCATGGTAACCATGGTATTCAGATTTCATTACCATTACCGTACCACCTTCACATGGTTACCACCAAGATGGTTACCACGATGTTGGTTACCACAAGTATGGTTACCAACATACTCGGTTTGTGGTTGGTACGTGGTTGGTATGGTAATTTCCGTACCATTTGCCAGCCCTAGTCTAGACGGCGCCATATATATTTATGCTATGCCACTCCATCTTTCTTCAATCTATATCAAGTCAATGCATTTGTGACGTACGTTTGCAACGTCGTTGATCGAGATATTGATTAATTCCACATACGGTATCAAACTTGATTATAACATCCATTGCTCATTATCATTTTTTTATGTTAATTTGTTTAATTTGTATGTTCGATCGGTATCTATTTTTGTAAAACAAAATCTGAATTATTGTATAGGATTGTCCATTTGCCAACATTATTTTATCCTCTCCAAGCGCAACTATATATTGCAAAGTGTTTTTTTTATATAATTTAATATCTATTAGTAATATACATTAAATTATTTTTTAAAACTTAATTAAAAAAACTTGTTATTTTTGTATTTTTAACTCTTTAAAATACATTCAAAAAGTCCAACATCTTATATTGTAGAATATAACATCTTAATGTGACAAGCTTACAATTTGCATTATATGCATACAATTCAAGTGTAAACAAGCTTGTCATAAACTTAGGCGGGAATGGCATTTTGGTCATTACAGAAGCTCTTTATAGAGCTGTTAGAAGGTAGTTAGAACTTCCTTGATTGCTGTAACAAACTGAGAGAGAGAGAGTGAGCTTGCAGAGGTTTTCGATTGGAACCTCCATTGTTGCTCTTCTCCAGATTTCGTTTTCTGTTCGATTTGATTGATCAATTGAAGGTTTTTGTTTCCAAATGGTATCAGAGCGAAGGTGAATTACCTCGTTGCGTTTGTGTGTGAATTTGGTTAGCTGTGTTGTGCAATCGGCGATCAAATTGACGATGGCCGGAAGAGGAAATCCGAATGCGAGTCCTCATAGCCAAGGTTCAGGCATTGGAGGGGGTAGAGGAACATTCGTTACTCCTCCAGCACCAGGTGCTGGTAGAGGATTTGTCATGGGAACGACGATTCCCACTGGTTTCCAATTTGGGGATTTTGCGCAAAATCTCGGAAACATCCACTACAATCCGTTGTTCCTGTCCAATTCGGACCACCCTGGGATGCAGCTTGTGTCCACACCGTTCAATGGAACGATTTTGTGAGTTGGAGCCGAGGAGTTCATTTGGATTTGGGTGCCAAGGCCAAACTCGGATTTATCACAGGAAGTGTTGTTCGACCTGCTGAGAATAGCGAGGATTTCGAAAAATGGATTCGTGCAAACTACATGGTGAGATGTTGGCTGGTGAATTCAATGACCAGTGATGTTGCTGAATCTGTGATGTATGTGCAGTCGGCAAAAGAGCTATGGGAAGATATCAAGGAAAGGTTTTATGAGACAAATGATCCATTGATATATCAGTTGAGGAGAGATTTGAGCAATTTGAAGCAAGAAAATCTCTCCATTGGAGCATACTTTGGTAAACTGAAGAAAATATGGGACGAATTACTGCTTCTTGATGCTGTTCCAAGTTGTACATGTGGTGGTATGATTCAAGCATGTTCATGTTCTGTAATCAAGCGTGTAATTGAGAGAGAAGAGAAAGCAAAGGTAATGCAATTCTTGATGGGGCTTAATGAAGTCTATGAGCCACTAAGGAGCAATGTTCTGTCAAAAGACCCAATGCCAAGTCTGAACAAAGCTTTTCAAATGGCTGTGCAGCTGGAGAGGTCCAAGGGAGTGACCTCAATAGTGCAAGGGGATGCAAATGTGTTAGCTGTTGGTCAAAGCAGCAACATGGAGTATGAAGCTAATGTTGTGAATAGGTATTCACAGTCAAAGCAAGATCAGTATAAGTATGGCAGTGATCAGACAAAGAAAGAATTCAAGAAACCAAAGGTGGAAAGGAGGTGTGACTACTGCAACAAGGAAGGTCACACCAGAGACTATTGTTACAAGCTGGTGGGGTACCCTGAGTGGTACAAAGGGCCTCGTGATGATGAAAGATCCAAGCAAGGAGCTAAGATGGCTGCCTACATAGATGCTCCTCACTATGACAGTCCACTGGATAGACAAGGTGATTCAAGGCCAGACCCTGCTATGGTGTTCAATGAGATTGTTAAGATGATGAAAGGCAAGACCAAGATGGATCAGTTTGATAATTCAGCAAATCAGGCAGTTGTGCACTTTGCAGGTACTTTGAGTGTTTCATTTTTCATTGGTGCTAATAAAGCTGATAAGAATAGATGGATAGTTGACTCAGGAGCTACAGATAACATTGCATTTGATAAATCTGTGTTTATGAATTTGAGAAATTTGCAAAGTATTATAAGTTTGGGCTTGCCTGATGAAACCAATATTGCTGTGAGTCAATCAGGATCTGTACAAGTTACACATGATTTGCTGTTGCACAATGTGCTATTTGTTCCCCAGTTTAGGCATAATTTGCTTTCTGTGTCAAAGGTTTTGCATTCTCAAAAGATGGAATTCCATTTTAATGAGGTATCCTGTTGGCTACAGGACCTTATAACTAAGAGAATGATTGCTCAAGGGACTGAAGAAGGAGGTTTATACATCTTGAAGTCCCAAGGGTTGCTGAGCACAGGCTTTGATCAATTTGGAAGCCATGGATTGAAAGGGAAAGATCAGTTTTCCCATGATTGTAATAAAGTAGTGAACTTACATACTTTACACGCCAGATTTGGACACCTTTCTAGTTCCAAAATGAAACATTTGTCTGAATGTGTTGATGTGGATTTGAAGAATTTTGTTTGTGATACATGTGAATTGACAAAATTTCACAAGTTACCTTTTGCTAGAAGTGAATCTGTCACTGATGGGCTTTTTCAGTTGGTACATATGGATTTATGGGGTCCTTATAAGAATCCAGCATTGTGTGGAGCTAGGTACTTCCTTACCATCCTAGATGATTTTTCTAGGACAACTTGGGTTTATTTGTTACAAGACAAGTTGCAAGTGTTGAGAGTGATCACCAATTTTCTGAATTTGGTTGAGACACAGTTTCAGTTAAAGGTTAAGGTTTTGAGAACAGATAATGGTACTGAGTTCACACAAAAAGGTTGCTTAGATTTGATGCTGGCTAAAGGTATTATTCACCAAAGGTCAGCCCCTGGTGTTCATGAACAGAATGGCAAAGTTGAAAGGAAACACAGGCATTTGGTGGAGACTGCAAGGGCTATCAGGCATCATGCTGGATTTCCCATTCAGTTTTGGGGTGAGTGTGTTTTGAGTGCCACATACTTGATCAACAAGATGCCATCAAGTGTCCTTCATTGGAAGTCTCCTTATGAGGTTTTGTATAAAACTCCTCCCTCCTTGGATGGTCTGAGAACTGTTGGTTGCCTTTGTTATTGCCCGCAACCAAATGATTATAGAGATAAACTTGGTGTTATCTCAAGAAAATGTGTCTTTCTTGGTTATCCTCCTGGCCAAAAGGCCTACAGGTTATTTGATCTTCACAGTAGGAAGATCATAGTCAGCAGACATGTGAAATTTGTTGAAAATGTCTTTCCTTTTAAACACACAAATGGTTATGGTGTTCTTCCTTCATCACCTACTTGCATGCCATTTGCTTCCAGTGATGATAATGAGATCTTCTGGCTTACTGATTCTGGCATTTCTCCTAGTTCTGAAAGCACAGACACTCATCATCCAATCATGATTAGTGACTCTCTCAATGATGCTTTATTAGATCACTCTCCAGTTCCTAATTCTCTTCTCTCAGATGAGAGTCCACCAGTCTCTGCACCTCAGGTTCCTATAATTGCTAAGAGAGTGATACACAGACCTGCAAGGTTAGATGATTACATTTGTACAGGTCTTCCAACCAGATTGCAGGGAGTTAAATCAGAGTCTGAGAGCCAATCATTTGCTGTATTCTCTGTACAAAATCTAGCTCATCTGACTCCTGGCTTCATACAGTCCTTTGTCAATGTTTGTACAACATTTGAACCCCGCTCCTACAAACAAGCTAAGGGAAATGAGCAGTGGGAGAATGCTATGTAGGCTGAGTTAGCAGCACTTGAGAAGAATCACACTTGGACTCTTACAAGCCTACCTGTTGGCAAAAAGGCTATAGGATCCAAGTGGATTTTTAAAATCAAATACAGGCCTGATGGTAGTATAGAGAGATACAAAGCCAGGTTAGTAGCTAAAGGATATAATCAAGTCAAGGATAAAGATTACAAGCAAACTTTTTCCCCAGTTGCAAAGTTGGCAACAGTTAGAGTCATTCTTGCCCTTGCTGCAGTAAAGGGTTGGGTTTTTCATCAATTGGATGTCAACAATGCCTTCCTTCATGGTTTCTTAGAAGAAGAAGTATATATGCAGCCTCTTGATGGATATGAGGTCAGGTCTGGACAGGTTTGCAAGCTTAATAGATCTCTCTATGGCCTCAAACAAGCCAGTAGGTAGTGGAACTATGAATTGACCAAGTTTTTAGTGAGATTGGGATACACACAGTCTAAACATGATTACTTCTTATTTGTCAAAGCTGTTGGGTCTGCTTTCACTATTGCATTAGTGTATGTAGATGATATGCTGTTATTGTGCAACTCAGAAGATGAAATTGTTCAAACTAAGGCTGCTCTCCACTCCACTTTCACCATCAAAGATTTGGGGGTGGCTAGGTATTTCCTTGGAATGGAAATTTCTCGATCATCTTCAGGCATCTTACTGAACCAGAGGAAATACATCCTGGATATCCTTAAAGATGCTCAAATGGAATCTTGTAAAGTGGCTGCTTTTCCTATGCAACATGGTACCAAGTTGTCTGCCAACATTGGTGATCCTTTTGACCATCTAGAGAGCTATAGAAGGTTAGTTGGGAGGCTCCTTTATTTGACACTAACTAGGCCTGACATTGCCTATACAGTCCAACAACTTAGCCAATTTTTACAAAATCCACTCAAGCCACATTGGGATGCTGCTGTGTATCTTCTTAGATATCTAAAAGGAACATTTCATATGGCATTATCTTATCCAACTTTGTCCACTCTCACTCTCAGTGCATATAGTGATGCAGATTGGGGGAATCGTGTTGATACTGGGAGATCTCTATCCGGTTATTGTGTATTCCTGGGTTCTTCCTTGGTGTCTTGGAAGACTAAGAAGCAGAAAGTAGTCTCCAAGTCATCTACTGAGAGTGAATATCGCAGCATGTCTTCAGCTGCTAGTGAACTGGTTTGGATGCAAAGCTTGCTCACTGATCTTCACATTGATGTCAAGCTGCCCATCAAGCTGCATTGTGACAATAGAGCTGCTCAATGCTTGGCCTTGAACCCAGTTTTCCATGAACGGACAAAGCATGTGCGCATTGATGCTCACTTTATCAGGGAAATGGTACAGCAAGGCTTCCTGCAGACTTCACATGTGGCAACTACACTTCAACTGGCTGATGTTCTAACTAAAGCCTTGGGAGCTCATCAACACAAATTTTTGTGCTCCAAGCTTGGACTTGTGCTTCCCACCCACGTCCAGCTTGAGGGGGGTATGTAGAATATAACATTTTAATGTAACAAGCTTACAATTTGCATTATATGCATACAATTCAAGTGTAAACAAGCTTGTCATAAACTTAGGCGGGAAGGGCATTTTGGTCATTACAGAAGCTCTTTATAGAGCTGTTAGAAGGTAGTTAGAACTTCCTTGATTGCTGTAACAAACTGAGAGAGAGAGTGAGCTTGCAGAGGTTTTCGATTGGAACCTCCATTGTTGCTCTTCTCCAGATTTCATTTTCTGTTCGATTTGATTGATCAATTGAAGGTTTCTGTTTCCAAATATATTATTGACCAGAGAGAGTTATGTTCATGTAAAAAGTAAAACAACATAAATGCAAATGGAGAAATACAACTTGATAAAATAACACGTTTTTTTAATTATCTTTTTATAATTCAATAGATATTACTAATAAATATTCAATTATAAAAAAAACAAAAAAAAAAAAAACAGTTTTTACCTACTTAAATTTCATGAAAAAAATCAAACATCATATATTATTGACCCGAGGGAGTTTTTAATCGAATTTTAATTTTCACATCTAGAGTGTAATAAAATAAAATAAAATGTGGGATAAATGGTATGATTTCAATATTGAATGAGCCAAATATTGCTTGCAATGAGTTCAACTATAGTTTAGAAACAAGTCGAGCCTAAATTTGGGCTCGAACTTAAAATTATGCTTATATATATATATATATATATATTTGACTTGTTTAATAAATGAACGAGTTTGAGTCGAACAACCGAGTACTTGCTCATGATATAATAACGTAGAGAAAATTTTATAAATTTCATAAAATTCGAATCAATTCAAGCCGAGCTTTGTATAGATCAGTTTTAAGCAGGATTGTTTTAGAAGCTGAACAAAGGGGTTGGCACTTGGGAGCTAGCCGAGGAGCTCCACCTAATTAAAGCACGGTTGTTTTTTTGTTTGATCACCAAAGCACGGTTTTTTTTTTAACTGGTAATTAGAATTTGATCAATTGCAGAGTAGTCAATCAAGAGCATCCAAGCGGATGAGATCAAGCAGGGTATGATCCACTACGAAAAAAAAATATTTTAGCAACGGCTATTTGCCGTGGCTAAAAGTCCATCTGCTGTGGCCAAAGGGTTGTAGCCACGGCTATAGCCACGGGAAACCAGCCGTGGGGAAACCAGCCGTGGGGAAACCTTCGGTGGCAAAAGAGTCTAGCAACGGCTACAGCCGTGGCTAGTAGCTCGCCACGGCTATTAGCTACGGCTGTAGCCGTTGCTAAATTATTTCTGGGAAATAAAAAAAATGCTACTTTTTAGCCCGGGTTCTTCCGGCCCGGGCTAAAAAGTCCCATATTTAAAAAAAAATATAATACACAAATAGTTACAGCTAAAAAGAACTCATTTGATTCTTTCTAAAATCAAAACTACATAAATATCCAAAACTATACAAATAGTTACGGATTTTTAACTTAAAATTTACATATACATAACTAAACAAATTTACATAAATAACAAAATATCCAAAACTACATAATTTACATAAAACTATAAAATACACAAACAATATATATTCAAAGTGTTTCTTCTCTACCATATGATATAAGATAATTATAATAAATAAAAAATATACTACTCCTAAACAAATCATCATGTTTCTGACCGTAGAAACTAAAAGAACCTTGATGTTCTTGCATATACATATACTACTTGAGAAGTACCTTGATCTTCTTGCGTATACATATACTCCTCCTAAACAAATCCTCATGTTTACGCTCTCAATCTGATGATCTCGCATTTATGCACAGGTTTTCAGAAACATGAGTTACTTACTAGTAGAAGGATAGAACATTAGAACCAATATCATCTGAAAAATGAAAAACCATATTTCAGTCATTCTTTTTAAAATTGCATTCCACGACAAACTTATCAAGCTCAAAAATACTTCCAAGATAAGGCATCAGCGTAAGAATATTGCAAGGAAAAATAAACTCAGTAGAGATGATTTTCGGTTTAACTTACTCGGTCTGCAACTGCTTGTAGGGTAACATGATCTCCCCCATTCCCTGGATCTGAACAATAACAAACTCAAGTACTTTAGCAGTTGACATTCTTGTTTCTTACCAAGACTCACATTAGTATTATCATGAAAGGAAGCAATGATTTTAACAGGAAACTAACCTTTTCATTTTCCTCAAGTAGCTTCTATATATACTTCATTGGGACATAACCTTCATACAGCTTTCTGAAATGCTTTAACTGCAAAATAAATACAATATCCACCAACATATAAGTATAACCTCTGATAAGAACACAAGAAAGGACAAAATAAATATGCAAAGGAGAGAGAACAGTTGGCAACAAGGCAACCTTTACTACACTAGTGTGATACATGTCGAAAAGTATTTCCTCTAGAAAAGGAGGGACACAAAGTAAGGATAAAAGCTAGATCATCTTTACATTTTCCAAAATGGAATAAGATCATTTATACAATGGCATGTGACTCAATCATCTTAAGTGTCCTATGCCCACCCTTTGAAGAGAGAAGGTCAGTTCAATGAAGATGAGTAAAGAATAATTAATATGAATGTATGAGCTTAAAAAGAAAGCCTAGATTCGAGGGATAAGACCACTACACCAGAGGGGAAAGGGAGGGGTGGTTTTTCTTTTTGACCCACACATATATCAACCAATTCTTAATGGTGACTAGTGACTGGTTGAAGCCCAACTCTTTCTTTCAGTGGCAAAAGCCTCCAAACTCATAATGCAAGTAAGAGCCAAAAGAAAAAAAAAACTGTCAAGGTGATTATTTCTTCTTGAGAAAGGTAAAGATATGTGTTTTGGGGGCCATATATATCTCAGGCTAAATCTTAAACAGAAAAACAACTTGTGTTCTTAATCTATAGCTAAAAAAGGAACCTATTTTAATGGACATAAACACCCATCACATGGTAGAAGTGGGCAGCAATTATGGATATTTTCCATACTAACACACAACATAACTCTCAGCAAAAAGGAGCCTATTTTAATTTCCAGCCTCATTGTTCAATGTTTGGCAGATAACAAATTACCTTTGAAAAAACTCAAGATGAGATAAGTGGAGAGTAGTTTAGTATGAATAATAACATAGAAATCTTGCTAAAAGTATTGAGAAAAACAGCAGAAAAGGGGTGAAAAAAGCACAGAAAGCTCAAGAGAATAAGAGAAATTCACATGATTCCATGGCTGGAATTAGCTAGGCAAAGTTAGTAGGCTACACAAAGAAAAGGATGAAACTTGGAAACCTAGAACACAAGTTACTATTACCTCATCATGCAAAGAAGCAAAAGGAAAACCCATATCAAACACATAAAAAAGCACAAAGATGTAATTTAGGTACATATACCGATTCCATAGGATTAGAAGATCTCATGAAAAAAGTCTCTCTATGTTAAGTGGGAGGAAAGCACTGCTTCTCTGTATTACATAAATAAATTAAAACATTTCTAGATCAGAATTAATAGTGGGGAGAAAATTTAAGTGGAACAATGTGGTGTTAGGAGCACCTGGCATCACCATCACATCCTTTGGCATTAATCCAAATGTTCAAGATAAGTTATATTTAAACATAACATTGTGAAACTTTAAATCCCTTGGTACCATATGTTCCTAGAAAGAATGATAGTTCTTTCAACAAAACATCAGCCAGAAACAAATTCAAGCATCAAAAAGAGAATTTCCATTCAATTAAAATCACAAGCTTAAAGCAAACCTATCTCACTTGACAGGCCTTTTTGGAAAACTCGGTTCCCAAGTCCAAAAGGCAGACAAAAAATGGTGAAAGACACCACTAACACTCGATAAAGGATCTGATATCAGTTCCTTTATCTTTTAAAAACAATTGAGGAAATTCGAATTACTGCAGTACCAAATACAACTGCTGAGAGAGAATCACTGAAACTTGGAATGTCAATATTTATAGTGACATTGAATTTGGAACTTAAAAAGACAGAACAATATCAAGTTTTTTTAATGGAAACAAAAGGCATAAGCACGCCCTAATCCAACAAAACCCTGTCTAAAAGCTATTGGAATCTGCCAAATCAAACCCTAACCAAATAAAAGCTATTGGAATTTGATATCAGTTACTTTATCTTTTAAAAACAATTAATGATAAATATGCCCCTGGTAAGCAATAATTTTGAAACAATGATGAAAACAATATAGACCATATGGATAACCCGAACCAAAAATTTTAGTTGTCAGGAAGAAATAGGCTCAAGATGAAGAACAAATACCAAAGGGAAATAAGTAATATAGTGGAGAAAACCACCCAAATAGAGGAGGGACTACTACAATACTAGGAGTAAGTAGTAATCAAATTCCTCGGAGAAAGCTACTACTTGACCATACATAATATAACAATGAAGGAGAAAGAAACCGATCAAATTGGTCATCAGCTATGTTCATATTACTCAATGCAGTATAATTGTGATATTGAATTAGCCTCAAAGTGAAATTCAATCATGGAGTGCTACTTAACTTCTTCTTTTTTTTAAACAAAAAAGGTAAATTGAAAAGGTAGTTAACTGTGGCGAATTTAAACTTCATAGTAAATAGATTCACAACTCACAAGCTTGTCATACCTGAACCAGTGGGAAACTATTAGGTCCACAAATCAATTGAAACGAGCTGCTGCAGAGAACGCCAAGGACTTATCCAAATCCTGCCAGATTTAAGTCAAAAGAAAGCTGTTGGAACTTTAAAATAAAAATAAAAACCATGATAGTGAAGGATGAGCAATGTTGAAGCTAAAAAAACAAGCAATACAGTACCTGAAGCTGTGCGGAACAAATCAGAAATAGAATAACTATTTATTATCAAGTATCGAGTGAGAACTACCTATACCACGAATATGCAGAATTGAAACTTAACTGTTTATTGAAGCAAATAAATAAATAAAAATCCAGTGCACAAACCTTAAAGATTTGAAGACATGTTATTCAGAAAACCAAGCAACATCTTAATAGACGTTGAAATTCAACTAACACAGGAATCGGACTCAATGACAGATACCTGAAAATGAAGATGCTCCAACCTGCTTACTGTATGAAAGCACTCAAATCCAAATAATCTTCCCTTTGTAACCAAAACCTATAAATCACTTCTCAATTAGCCAAGCCGAAACCTCGATTTGGAAGATGCTCTTCCAATTCCCGATTTCCCCAAATTAAACCCTAACCCTAAATGAAACCCTTACCTGAATTTGGAAGATGCTCTTCCAATTACCTGAAATTGAAGACGTTGAGGAGCGTTATGGGGGAGGAGCAGCAGTTGGAGATGTCGAGCAGCTCACGGGGGCAGTGTGGGGAAGACAAGCGCGCGACCAACCCAACGGCGCTGTTAGGGCTTCGCCCGAAGATTGAGAGATGGAGAAGGAGAAGGCCGGAGAACAAACAAAGAAATGGAGAAGATCTGAGCAGATGGAGAAGGTTGGAGAACCAGCAGCTATGGGGAAAGAGAAGACCTGAGCTCCAGACCCATGGAGAAAGTGAGGGCTATGGGGAAAGAGAAGCTTGAAGCTTTGGCGCTCTGAAATGGAGCAAAATTTGGAATCCCCGCCCGAATAAAAATGTAATCAGATTATCGATTTTGAAGGGTTTCTTTTTCCTTTTTTTTTTTAATATAAAATGGTACTTTGTTTTTACACATTTGCCACGGGAAATCCTTACCGTTGCTACTATATGTGGCTACTTTGTGGTTTTTTAACCCCATAGCCACGGCTAACCCTGCCGTTGCTACCGGTGGTGGCTAATTGGTTTTTTTCTTACCCAACGGCCACGGCAAACCTATGCCGTTGCTACCAGGTGTGGCAAATATGTTTTTTTTTTTGTAGTGATCGCGGGGGGGGGGGGGGGGGGGGGAGGGAAGGGGCGGGGTCGAACTGGAAAAAGGAAATCAGTAATGAGAAAGAAGATTCGTAGTTTGATTAGCCTCTCTAAATATGTGTGTAATGGACACATAATGGAACCCTTGTAGCAAGAGCATGCAGTCAGAAATTATGATTTCTTATTCCCAAAGACAAGATTGAGGGTCATAGATTAATGCTATTTATGACATCAATATTATCGCCTTCAATTAGTAGGTTGTCGATGTGTAGGGCTCGAGCTTGGTTGAGACCTTGTCAAAGTGCAAAGGTCTCACAACCAAAGACTGATGACAAAGGTGAAGACCTAGCTTCACAGTGGATGATATTACCAAGGTCGTTTCGAATGATATATCCGTAAGAGCCGGAGTTATTAGTTGAGAGGGCTCCGTCAAAGTTTAGTTTGAGATGTGTTTGGGGTGGTTTATACCACTTGGTTTTTATGCGATTGTTTGAAGATTTAGTTGGCATTGAAGAGGGTCAGTGATCAGGACTGTCATCAGATAGGTCCCAGAGTACGAGTTGTTCTTTAATGTAAGCGGTTGTTTTAGAATCCCTAAAATCTATATATAGAAATAAAATTTATAAGGATTTTTCTCTTCATGGTCACATATTAAACAACATAACTCCGCGTGCCTTGAACCCCTCTTTGGAGGCTACAAACCCTCTTCGGAGGCTACAAACAACCTCTTCGGAGGTCAGAAACTCGCCTTGCCAGACCTTGGTCAGCGGGCATGTCCACAATTTTCGCCTCCCGGCCTCTTCCCTTCTTCTGGGTGGAGGTGAAATCTCCTTGGCTTTCCCTGTGTGGGTTACCGATTGGATCCTTTGCCCTGGAAATCAAGTTCCATTTCTCACTCAAATTTTCAAATTGATTTGGGGCTTCCATCGGCGTGTATTTCATTCCCCCAAATCTGATCTTGGTGGCATGGTCTGATTTGTGCAAATCTCCCACATCCTTACCTTGGTTTGTTTTTTCTTGTGGATTCTCCCCAACCTGCCTTTCTCCATCTACCTTCCCCTTCCTTTCTATGGTGGCCAGGATCTGTGTCGTCTAAGGCTGGCCGGTCTCTATCGGTGGTGTCGAGTGGCTCTTATACGTTGTCCTCTTGATCTCCACCTTGCTGCTCATCTCCCCCACAACCGGGGCGTCGATTCCGGTGGGGCACCTAGTTGTTGTGCTGCCTGGTCTTCGGCCTCTTCCCTGGCTGTTTGGATGGATGCCTCTGACGTTCGTCCCAGTGTTAGAACCCACTTTGAGCACCCGTCCCTCTCCGATGTCCCATTTCTTTCACCCCCTGCCTAGGTGGTGACTAGTGGATGCCGGTGGTGTGGTTTTGCCAAACACCCGGTTAGGAGGTTGTCGGTTTGGATGTGTCATGTAACTCAGGCCAGTTTGGTTTCCTTGGGCCCAAAGTTGGCCCTAAGAAAATTGAAACTTATAAAATAAAAATAAAAATAAAAAATCATAATAAATTAAAATTAAGAATAATAAATCCTACTGGGTTTGCGTAAATCCTGCTTGAGTTTTTGGTTCGTTCGGTTCAGGCGTTGTGTGGCTCTACTTTAGCGTTACTGGACTTTCTTCTCCGTTTGATGGGGTTATGGCAGTCGGATTCGGGATAGAGCGGGGTCGTGGTAGTATGTATCGAGGCGCCTCCTTTCTCCGAAAGAATGGTTCTTTGGAGGTTCGTCTTCACTACCCACAGGTGACTCCTGATGTGCCGCTGGCCTACGGTGCTGCTTCAGGGTAGTGCTTGGCTTCGCCCATCGTCTAGGTCCTCGTCTTGTTCGGTTTAGTTGTGTTTAGTTTCACTTTTGTAGAGTTCTTGCTTGTATTTTGCACCATCTTTGTATTTTTATGTTTGTTTAAACGGCTACTCGTCTACTGACTTGTCGGTCTTCGAGGTTTAGATATGTTTGACCTCGAATTTTTTTTCTAATAAAAAAAACATATTAAACAACTCAAAAAAGGAAAGATTCACCTTAAGCATACATTTTTCTAGTATCATTACATTAGCTTTAGCTTATAGAGTCACTACATTAATATTTGAATATTTTTCATTTGTTAGGAAAAACGAATTTTTAATCAGACCCACATTAAATTATCAAAATTAGCATAAATGTAATGAAAATAAATCACACGCCATCTACCATTATTGAAGTCCATTTGGACTCGAGATCGGGGGCGTGTGCACAAACGTGCGCCCATGTGTTAGTAGTCTAGCATATATAAGTTGAGTGGGGTTTTATCTCAAAACCAATTGCAATAAAAGCAGTATCCCACCGACTTATATACTGAAGCATCCTCATTCGTGAGTCTCAACTCTTACCCTTAACTTACTTTTCTTTTGCCACATCAGCTTAAGGCCGGCCTCTTTCAGGATTTTATTATTTGCCCCCTCAATCGTGATCCTGAGTCTCATGCCCTTAAGTTACTTTTTACTATTTATCTTTTTCAATTATTATTATTATTATTATTATTATTGTTATTGTTATTGTTGTTATTTATTATTATTATTATTATTATTATTATTAAATCGTGAAATGAGAAAGAAATAAGCAAAACATAGTATTGAATTGAAAATTAGTTTTTTTGGAGTAAAAATAATGGAATATTACTCAATCAAACATTAATAGTGTGTCCTGTTTGATTTTTACTTCCAAAAAAATTTGGAAAAAAGCAAAAAGGGAAATAAAATACTCATGCCAAGTATCATGGTTGTGGAGTACCAAGTATTAAAATGATGTAGAGCAGAGAGAAATGGCGAAAAACAAGTATAATATCATGGTTAAAGATGCTCTAAGGGCCTCACCTTTTGAGGCTCTTAGGGCTTAGAGCATCCACTAAGGTCATCCTTTGGGTGTCTTAAAATTAAAATATTATAAAAAAAAAACTAAAATTGTCATAACATTAAATGAAAAGTCAGAAATCTGTTTGAACCAATGTGAGTAAGGGGTTTGAAGAAGAAACTTTTTTTTGAATGAAGTGCAATATCATGCCCTTTACTAACATTTCTATTTTTTTCAATAAAAATGGGGTTACGACACCCAAGTAAATATGACTGTTGTGGGTGCTCTTATGGGATGAAGCTCTTAGCCCTTTTGCTTTCCCTTGTATTTTTTTTTGCTTAATTGGCAATTAGAATGCCTTTGAACCCTCCAATGCACATACTCAAAACTTGTTATGCACAACTTTCAATGTGAGACTTTTTTTGTCTCTTCACATATCTCATCAATAATTTTTTGTTTTTTTTATGTGTTTATTATTGATTTGGAAGGATATTTGATGATTTTATACAATAGAAAACAAAAATAAAGAATATTCAACATATAGTTAATCCAATTTTTTTTATTAGGTAAGGATTCGAGTAGGAAGAAAACACCTACCTGATGATATTCTTGCGGATGAGATCCTGCAGGGCAGGATCCTGTAAGTTCTTGTTGCAGGAGGAAATCGAGAATGCAAATTAAGTACGAATAAAAATAAAGAAAACCGATTGGATCCCAGCAAATAATGTTCAAGATTCCCTCTCGATGTAGCAAGAGAAAGTCAGGTTCGAATCCTCGAGGAAGCTGGCCAGCGGATCCTAGGCAGCGGAGGAATCTCACGAACAGAAATCGACAACAGATTACCTCGATCTCGACTAGGGTTAGTCGACAGAAGATCGGACAAGTCGAAGCAAGCAACAGCAGCTCCCGGTGGTTGGTCGATATCGAGGAGAGTTTACTCGGTATCGAGTAAAGCTTTCGTCGACGTCGAGTTCCTGCAAACCAGAAGCTAAAGAGATCCTTGTAATCGAAAGTCAGTAGTCGATGTCGACCAGTTTTGGTCGATATCGAGGAGAACAGAAACCTTAAAAAATGAAAGAAAAATAAAGAACAAGGCTTTGCGAAACTCGAAATAAACTATGTGAATGAAAACTTCCAAGATTGGGGTTTGCAACAACGATAACCAAGCATGCATAAGGCAAGATAAAGAAATAATCATGCAATCACATCGAAGGATTAGGCTTTCGCCTTTTCCAACAATTAGATAACTCTTTCAAGAAACCCTAATTGTATCTACCGATTTTATGTTTACAATCCAAGTTGTTAGCATGGATCTCCATTGAATGGGTAATAAACACATAAAAGGTAGTAGATGCTCAAAACACGACAAAGATCGAATCTTTACCTCAAACACGCAGGGCTATCGTCGGGTTCGCCCCAACCCTAGAAGTGGGTGGACTACTCGCGCCTCATCGCAATCGCAGACATTGATTGAAAAGAAATAAATTGCATTCTATATTCAAAGTCTTTACAATCCCGGCACTCCAACTTTCGTTGAACGCCAAAACCCTAAAACCTTTGAACTCCTAAACTTCTCTGTGGAACTACTTCTCTAGCTTCTGAATTGAATTGAATGAATCCTAAAATCAGCCCCATGGGCTTCATTTATAGCCTTCATTCCTTGCAAATCAAGGAAAGAAAGTATATCAAATTTCTAAAGATAAAACTAAATAAAAAGAACATTTATCTTAAAAGGAAGTATATCAAAATATCTTCATGTGGTGGATAAATCCTCTCTCCATAGATAGATCTTGATAAAACTTGATAGATTCGGCCTTCCACGCATCCAAACAGCCCAACTCGTAATCGGACAGCCCAACAGCGTCACGCGGCCCAGAAACTTTTTAGTCGACATCGAGTAAAACTACTCGATATCGAGGAGAAATGGTTGTCGACTTGGGCTTCTGGCTTTCTCGAGTAACTCTTCCTCGGAACTGGCTCGGGCATGTGCATCTAGTTTACTCGATATCGAGTAATATTTGTCGATATCGAGTAAAATGTTCCTCGGTGTGTCCTCTCTTCGGCTTCTCGATCAGGTGCTGCTTCCTCGAGTCCAGGTGTGGCTTCATGTCTTGTCGACATCGAGTAAGTTTACTCGATATCGAGGAACTTCTGAACTCGAGTTGGCTCCGTCTCTCAGTTTCTCGAGCAGCTTCTCCTCGATCATGCTTTGCTCGGACATGTTTGGTCGATATCGAGGAAAAATGCTCGATATCGAGTAAGGCTCAGCTTCCGTCTATGCTTCTTGGTTTTGCCCCGGAATGGCTCCAGATTCTGTAATTTTAAACCAAAACTTATGTAGATCTCCATTTCTTGCAAATAAGTATATATTGCATAAATTCAACATATTCCCAGCCCGACATATGCAAAGTATATAGAATATGGAGCTAAAATGTGCATTTCAACATGGCTATTTTAGTAGACATCAAATCACCCCATACTTAAGCTTGCTTGTCCCCAAGCAATAACTTGGATTGTCATTCAGGGGAAGAATTCAAAACTCTCAACATCATAGATTCATTCTCATATAACCCTGCAATCAATTTCCATCATCGAAAAGGTACTTGTGTCACAAATCCATGCATGTGCAACTAAAAAGCAACATCTACTCATAAAAGGAGGGTAATGCAAAAACAATTTATGTGACAAAGCATTAATAATTAAGAGGACTTTAATTTAAGCTCAATAGGGAGTAGAATTGGTAAAAGGCTAAATGTGGGCAATTTTTGGCAATGTGGTGCTAATAATCCGGGGAAATGGAGTACTTTCCAAACTGAATTTCCACATTTCTTCTTCATAAGATTCATCACCTTTCATAATGCTTTTATCAATAATAATGTTTTTACCTCTCTAACCTCAGCACTGCCTTCTCGCGAGTCGCAAACATGGGTGTCATGAATGGCCCCAAATACTTAGTGCTTTGGACTCCTCACCTGGTGTCCCATCTCGCCAAACTATTATCTCAGCGAGCAGGGTCGATCTTTGATCGGATTTTCTTTCACTCATTAAATTTTCAATGTATTTCAAACAATCCTTCCAAACTCCAATAATGATAACCACAACACAAACACCATATAATAATCTCCATAATGTAACATCATTCTCAACATAATCCCCGGATAGGTAAAGAATGGCAATATTTAGAACATGTGGAGCAATAATTGAAATAAGGCATATTATGGCTTTTGTGTAATGCATAAGCATCGGTATAGGCTAGGATATAACGATATGAGCATTATATGGAATTATAAAGTCCTCCATCCTCTTATCATGCAACATGTCAAAAGCAATATCATATTTTACCTCCCTTCATGGTTTTCAAGAAAATAACGCACTTCATTGTGACTTCCCTTTACTAGGCAATTTCATGCTATATCTCTAATGAATCCAATTTTGCATCGTCGAGTTCAATATAACTTCCATGACACTATTCTTTAAACAATTTACAAGCATTGGGAGATGTTTTTTAGAATTTTGAGTTTAGCCTTATGCACAAAAATTTAAAAATTTACTCAAAATTCACCATGTAATAGCAAAACAAGAAGAAAACATATAATAATGATAATGAGCCCTTCTCCCACCCCATACTTAAACTATACAGTGTCCTCACTATATAAAATCAATATAAAACATAGGTAAAGGAAGAAACTCACCGAATAACGCGTCGAGGAAAGCAAAACAGGGCCTGTCGAGTATTGAGTTGGTCGACATCGAGGAGGTGTTGTCGATGTCGAGTAAAATGTCAGTGTCGAGTGGAATACTGAAGTCGAGGAGCTTTCTGACTTGGTCGATGTCGAGTTGGCCTACTCGATATCGAGTAAAACTGGGCTGCTCCTCTTGGTCGTTCTCGACTTGTCCTTCGTCGATTTCGACTATCTTTCAGGGACTTCTTATTCCACCTTTCGCGATCCTTTTATGTTTGCCGACCTTAAAGTGTTAGATTTCACACGAAGACAAGACTTTCCATATGAAATATTTAAAACTAAAAACAAAAACAAAACCAAAACCAAAAGTTTCAAAGTCCTAAAATTCAAAAGTTTTATGTACATACTCTAGATTTTAGAGTCGCTAGGCCGACTTCTCCGTTTGTGCTTAAGGACCGTCAATGTGGGGCCCACTTGTGCCTGGCCCTTCTCCTGGATAATCTAGGTCCTGATTGTAGTATGTAAGCTCAGCCGATAGGTGGTCGCTTGCATAATCCCCCTTTCCTTCCTTTTTCTTCTTTCCAGCTCTCATTCTCCGCAGATTCTCTCGCCACGGGGCCTTACCTCCCCTCAAATTATTTATAATTTTCTTAATGGAATGAGGAGGAGTAGAATTCATACCTGAACTTACCTTTTCGGGCCCAAAACAGAAATCTTTGGGCTAAGGGTTGGTCGATGTCGAGTTAGGCTGGTCGACATCGAGTACAGGGACCCCATACTTAGGATCTTGGCAAGTCTGATGCTCAGCAGGGGAAGTCGATCTCGAGGAATATTGGTCGACATCGAGTAACACTTTAGTCGACATTGAGGCGATGTTGTCGATGTCGAGCAGAATTTTGGTGCCTTCCTCCGTTGTTTGCTTGGTCCCGTGGTTGCTGATGCTTTTCACCTCCAGCCATGAAATTTCCTCCTTTGCAGGGCCAAAGGAGAAATCTAAGACCTCGTCGCCTATGGTGAAGGTGAGCAATCGCTGTTTGACACTAATCTTGGCATCTACAGTAGCTAGAAATGGTCTACCAAGAATAATAGGGCTAGTAGGATCTTCAGCACAGTCTATAATAAGGAAATCAACGGGAATAAAGAACTTAACAACCTGAACAGGGACATTTTCAACCATACCTGTAGGGATGACTATTGTATTGTTTGCCATGTATAGCTTGGCATCTACAGACTCTATAGATCCTATCTTCACCTTTCGCCAGATTGATAAGGGCATGATACTCACGCTTGCTCCTAAATCACACAAGGACTCATATTTATATTGACCCAGTCCTACAGTAACAGAAAACTTACCAGGGTCAGGTCTCTTTTCACGGAAGTGGAGCATTTTGCATTCGCCGACGATTTTTGAGAGTGATCACTTGTTGCTAAGGATTTCCTTGAGGAATTTGACATACGCAGGCATCTCTTGAAGAGCTTCTATAAAAGGAATAGAGACATTCAGTTCTCGAAGCATATTAACAAAACGTTTAAACTTACCTGCAGTTGGATCCTTCAGCGCTTTGGAAGGGAAAGGCAGTGTCTTTTTCTGCTTCGGAGCCAGAACATATGTCGAAGGTGTTGCAGAGTCCTCGACATCGACCACTTTTTCCTCGACATCAACAAGGGTTTGGTCGACATCGAGTAAAGTCGTCGACTTCGGGTTGCTGAGCTGTGCAAACGAGTCCGAGCTTGGCTTCTGCTCTATGTCGAGTTGTATTTTGTCGATATCGACCAAGTGTTGGTCGACATCGAGTTGCTGCTGCTCGTTGTCGAGTTGCTGCTCTGCTTTGTCTTGCTGCTTTCCGATCTCTGGCTCGCATAATTGGTGCCCGCTCCTGAGCTTTACAGCTGTGACATATCCAATTTTTCCCTTGGGGTTTGGTTCAGTTTGCCCAAGGAGTTGCCCGGTTGGTCATGGAATCTGCGCCGCGAATTGACCCATCTGGGTCTCTATACTTCTCTTCCAGATATCCAGCTCTCCAAATCTTGTGTTGAAATTCTGGAGATGATTATTGATGGCGCTTGTAGCCTGCTGGTTTTGTGCTTGATTTCTCCTCATTTCATCGAGGATAAGCTGTAGATCATCCTTCCGTTGATCCCTTTCTGGATGACCAGGAGCTCTGTATGGCGGGGGGTTCCTAGGGACACCTTGGTTCCATTGTGGTTGCTGAAACCTTTGGTCCCCCATATAGCGATTGGGACCCCCTGCGTAAGCTACCTCCTCGTGAGTTTATGCCATCCTGACTTGCTTTGTGTGTGGGCACTTAGTAGTGGTGTGCCGTTGTGATCCGCATTCGATGCAGGGCTGGTTGACAGAAAGATACTTGACTTGCTTGAGGAGCTTGCGATTCTGATCTCTGTAGTACTGCTTCCTGACATCTGGGTCAATCTCCTTAGAAGGCTCGTAGAGAGGAATGGACGGGGCTGGCCTGGCATAGGTATCTTCATCATAGTTTGTTGAAGCCCCATACTTATTATCGTAGTTGGTGAGCTTGTCGAGTACACCCCATGCGTCAGCTGGTGGCATTGTCAGATACTCATATCGAGTATACTGGTTGATCCTATCCGTGGTGGTTTGGTCAAGAGAATTGAAGAAGATCTCTTGAATGACATAGGGTGGCTGTCCATGTGTGGGGCAAGATCGCAGGAGTTCCTTATATCGTTCCCATGCTTTTGTCAGCGGTTCCCCAGGCTTCTGTTTGAAACCTGTAATCTTCTGGCGGAGGAGTGCTGTCTTGGCAGGAGGAAAGAATTTGTTGAGAAATTCCTGCTCTACTTGAGCCCATGTCGTGAGGGATCGTGGTTTTAGTCCTTCTAGCCACTTCAATGCAGGACCGGCAAGAGACCAACGAAAAGCCTTCATCTTGACATATTCCAGGGTAGTACCTTCAGCAAGAGTACGACACATGTCAGTAAAATTGGTAATATGTTCATAAGGGCATTCATTAAATCTACCATGAAAAGCATTATTTTTAAGTTCAATAAGGAAGTGAGTGCGAATTTCAAAATTATTCTGAGGGATTAGAATGGCCGATTCAGCCACGACGAGAGTCGGGTGCATGTAATCCTCAGCAGTGGTAGGGTATTGGGCAAGCTCAGCTTCTGCCTGCCTCCTTCGCTCAGCTTCCTATTCTCTCAGCGGTGAGAGCAGTGTCTTTGGCGGCTAGTTCCCTCTGAAGCCTCTCAATCAGTTGTTCTTGTGTTTTTGCGGCCGCCATGACTCTTTTCAATTTAGCTTGGATGTTTATAAGGCGTTCCAGATTGTCTAAGGCGTCAAACTCAGGTGTTTGACCAGAACGACGCATATACCTGCAAAGTAACTCAAAGCAAACGTGAGATTTAACTACCTAAGGCGCGAATGATAGCTTCCCCGGCAACGGTTGTTGTAGGAGGAAATCGAGAATGCAAATTAAGTACGAATAAAAATAAAGCAAACCGATTGGATCCCAGCAAATAATGTTCAAGACTCCCTCCCGGTTAGCAAGAGAAAGTCAGGTTCGAATCCTCGAGGAAGCTGGTCAGCGGATCCTAGGCAGCGGAGGAATCTCACAAACAGAAATCGACAACAGATTACCTCGATCTCGACTAGGGTTAGTCGGCAGACGATCGGACAAGTCGAAGCAAGCAGCAGCAGCTCCCGGTGGTTGGTCGATATCGAGGAGAGTTTACTCGATATCGAGTAAAGCTTTCGTCGACGTCGAGTTCCTGCAAACCAGAAGCTACAGCGATCCTTGTGATCGAAAGTCAGTATCTACCGATTTTATGTTTACAATCCAAGTTGTTAGCATGGATCTCCATTGAATGGGTAATAAACACATAAAAGGTAGTAGATGCTCAAAACACGACAAAGATCGAATCTTTACCTCAAACACGCAGGGCTATCGTCGGGTTCGCCCCAACCCTAGAAGTGGGTGGACTACTCGCGCCTCATCGCAATCGCAGACATTGATTGAAAAGTAATAAATTGCATTCTATATCCAAAGTCTTTACAATCTCGGCACTCCAACTTTTGTTGAACGCCAAAACCCTAAAACCTTTGAACTCCTAAACTTCTCTGTGGAACTACTTCTTTAGCTTCTGAATTGAATGAATCCTAAAATCAGCCCCATGGGCTTTATTTATAGCCTTCATTCCTTGCAAATCAAGGAAAGAAAGTATATCTAATTTCTAAAGATAAAACTAAATAAAAAGAACATTTATCTTAAAAGGAAATATATCAAAATATCTTCATGTGGTGGATAAATCCTCTCTCCATAGATAGATCTTGATAAAACTTGATAGAGTCGGCCTTCCACGCATCCAAACAGCCCAACTCGTAATCGGACAGCCCAACAGCGTCACGCGGCCTTGAAACTTTTTAGTCGACATCGAGTAAAACTACTCGATATCGAGGAGAAATGGTTGTCGACTTGGGCATCTGGCTTTCTCGAGTAACTCTTCCTCAGAACTGGCTCGGGCATGTGCATCTAGTTTACTCGACATCGAGTAATATTTGTCGATATCGAATAAAATGTTCCTCGGTGTGTCCTTTCTTCGGCTTCTCGATCAGGTGCTGCTTCCTCGAGTCCAGGTGTGGCTTCATGTCTTGTCGACATCGAGTAAGTTTACTCGATATCGAGGAAATTTTGAACTCGAGCTGGCTCCGTCTCTCAGTTCCTCGAGCAGCTTCTCCTCGATCATGCTTTGCCCGGACATGTTTGGTCGATATCGAGGAAAAATGCTCGATATCGAGTAAGGCTCAGCTTCCGTCTTTGCTTCTTGGTTTTTCCCCGGAATGGCTCCAGATTTTGTAATTTTAAACCAAAACTTATGTAGATCTCCATTTCTTTCAAATAAGTATATATTGCATAAATTAAACATATTCCCAGCCCGACATATGCAAAGTATATAGAACATGGAGCTAAAATGTGCATTTCAACATGGCTATTTTAGTAGACATCAGTTCTTATTCCCCTGGCGTCGTGGCCAAGGTGTGCAACCTTATCAGCCACGGTATTGCCCTCACGAGGAACATGAGAGAACGAAACATGTTCCACTCCCTAAAGGAGTATTTTAATTTCAGACAAAACGAGTTAATCCAATTTTTTTTTTATTAGGAAAAAATTCGGATGAGAGAACCCTATCTGAAAGCATCATGTCGGATGAAACCAAGAAGGCTTGTATGAAGATATAAATCTGGCCCCTGGTAGAGTAGCAGAGATGTGCAACCTTATCAGCTACCTGGTTACCAATATGGGGTATGTGTGATATTCTAACCGAATTTATAGTTTAGAGAAGGGCTTGGATATCGGATATAATCATTTCTATTTTCCATGGACAGCCAGATTGTGAGTTAAGAAAATTCGTTATAATTTTCGAGTCTCCTTCTATAATTAGGTATGTTATCTTTAGTTCCCTAACGTTTTCCAAGGGCAAGTGCTTCTGCCATGAGAGGAGATTGTCCCCCAATAGATTTTCCCCCAATGCTAATTGGATCGCTATACCAATCTCTGATGATGAACCCAATAGAGCAGTTTGTTGTCGATATAAAAGATCCGTCGAAGTTCAGCTTGTATTTCCCCGTTGGAGGTTTCCTCTAATGATATGTTTGTTTGGTTTTATTTTTGTTGTGGCCTAGTTCCTTTTTTGTTGGTTGCTGAACCCTCGTTTTCAAATTCATTCCATCTGCTTGCCCTTTTCCAGTTTTCAATGTTGTCTCTTCTCCACCGGAAGAATCGAGCCAATAATTTATAAAATTTGATCCATGTCTCTATTCACTAGTACAAAAGGGGGGACCAGAGCACGCTTTTTCTATACATGAGAGCACACTTCTCGTACTGTGCTTATAGTAGATGCGCTCCCAAACAAGCACGCTTATTATGTAACCGTGATCCCATATTTTAAGTACGGTTTTATGTTGAAATGTTCTTAAAAGTGGCATACGACCAATATCCGTTCTACTCGAATTATAAGAAAGCTTCAATTGAAGCGTGCTAAAAAAAGTTTTAGGACACTTTTTTTCAAACCGTGCTTAATAATAAGCACACATTGTAGGAGATAATGAATCTCATGGGATACTTCTCTGGGGAATTGTTGTTGGAAGTTGTTGATGGGGCATTCTATGAGCAAGTGTATATCATTTTCCTCAGTTTGGTTGCAAAATATACACGTACTTGGAACCGCCACACCCTTTTGGGATAAGCGGGTAGCCGTGGCAAGTCCCTTTTGTTTTATTTTCCATATAAAGTTTTGAACTTTGGGGGGAACGCCAAGTCCCCAAATCCATGAGAATTCCTCCGTTGGTCTTTGTGAGGTAGCTGATACTAAATTATAAGCACTCGTCGTCGTAAACCAACCCTTTTTAATGGGCCGCCAGTAGAGTCTATCTGTAAATGGGGTGATTGGTAAAGATATGTTTATGATTTCATCTGTTATATGGACAGGGAGAACAGAAAACAACTTCTCCTTCCACCATTGTCCTCCTACAATGTAGTCGCTCATGGAATCCTGCGGGTTTATATTATCTAGCGAATCTAACCTGTTGCTGAGAGGAGTCGTTGTTACCCAATTGTCGGTCCAGAACTTAATTAATTTCCCATCCCCCACCTGCCAAATGAGCCCTGTTTTGAATTTTGGGATTAGCGAACTTAGTTTTGACAATTGCCAAGAGGGAGGCTGATACGTTTACCACCCGGGTAAATTTACCCGGGGGCATAAACGTAAAAGCACGCGGGGGACCTGCAAAAAAGAGAAAAGCAATTAGCAGCTTTTTCATTAGGTTAGTTAATACTAGGTTAGCTACTAACCTATCTTCTAATTGTGGCACCCGGTTCCTCTCTCTCCTATTCAATTCGACCGCTTGCCCCCAAACGACCTTGAAACCTGCAATGAAGTCCAACGACAGTCTCCAACGTTCAGCCCTCCATTCCAAATCGGATTCGAAGTTAAGGCAAGTCTCCAACGTTCAACCTTGCATTCCAAAGTTCAACCCTGCAATTGTCGAGTTCTCTAGTAGCTTAATTTTTGCGATCAAAGAAAAAGGTCAGCTTTGCGAGATCGAAGGTCATCTTGCGAGATCTGGGTGGTTCAGAGTTCATTTTTAGGAAGAAGGTAATTTCAGTTTAATTATTTGTTTCATTCGAAATCGAGATTGTAAATTGTATAATTTTGTTTATTTGCTTAATTCGAAATCGATTAGGGTTTATGTGTGGTTTAGTTGCAAAGAGTCGATTAGATTGTATACTTTCAGTTTATTTTCCCCGATTGTGAATTGACAAGATTAAATTGTATACTTTCGATCAGTTTGTGATCCAAGAATTTAGAGTGTAGCATCCGATTTTATGTCAATTTCGTTTATTTGCTTACTTTCTAAATCGATTATGGTTTATGTGTGTCAATTCAGTTTGTATTGCTTCGAACTGTTAAGTTTAATTCTAGTGTTAAGTTTTGCTTTGAGTGATTTACTTTAAGTTATTTGCACTATTATTTGAGTTTGTTAGTGTTGATAGGTGTAAGCTATCCAGTATAACAATATCTAGTGTCAGTTGAGTTTGTATTGCTTCAAAGTAATTTGAATTGATTTTATATGAACAACAATCTCCTCTAATCATCATATTCATTCTTCAGTGATCAAATCGAAATGCAATGGATCATTCATTTGACCTAAACATCGGGTATGCTACCGAAGAAGAAGGTAATTTCACTCATACACTAAGCTTCTATTCCTTTGATTTTTGTTGTTTGAATGTGTGAAGACAACCAAATTCAACAATTGAGTGATTGTGTTGTAATAGATTCTGTTGGCGTATACGGTGACAATTTCGATGATGGAGATTCCATCAGCATGGAGGAAGAGGATCAAGACAACGAAGACAACGAGGCTAAATAGGATCAAGACAACGAAGACAACAACATAGAGGTCGGTGGTGAGGATGCTGAAGGTTGTACTGAGATCCTACCTCTGCATACCGGGATGACATTTGCACATTCTAGAGACATTTTTTAGTATATGCATGCATACGGGAAGACGGTAGGATTCCAGTACATGATCAGGAGTTCAGAAAAGCATCCTGATCCCAATGGACCAGAGAAGTACAAGAAGCTGAGGTTGGCTTGCTCAAAGTTTGGAAAATTTGCGTCGAAGGGAAAGAAGCTGAGGTTGGCTTGTTCAAAATGTAATGGTCTCCATTTTATGATTGAAGATGTTATGATCGAACCTTTCTTCTAGTATTAAGTCCGATGAATGACAATGGATCCTCATTTGCTTTTGTATGAAATTTGTGATTGAAGACGTTAATTTTATCATATGCTTATGAATGACAATGAATCCTCACATGCTTATAAACATCTTGATAGAAATTTGTGACTAAAGACTTTAAATTTATCATATGCGTATGAATGAACAAGAATCCTCATATGCTTGTAAAATTTTTGATTTAAGATGTTAATTTTTGTATGTAATTTTATCATATGCTTATAAAATTTTATCATAACAAATCATGTTCTAAAAAATTTAACGTATATGCCTTGACATTTTTATGGTTATAAAATTTTATCATAACAAAGCATGCATTGATATTTATATGGTTCTAAAGCCTTGATATTTGTATCGTTATAAAATTTTACCATAACTCATAAAAATAGAGTTAGTTCTATGCAAAAAAACACTTGATCTTAGAAACCAATTCTTTAAATTAGACCTTATATCACTAATGAACATTTAATGGCTAACACACAAAGCCGACCCATTAAAAATCCGGCCCAACATGGTATCTACCAACGTTTATTACCAAGGGAAATACAGTAGCTTATTACTAAGGGAATGAAAAACTTGCAGGTTTGGATTCGACTTAATGAAATAACGACTTTTGTTAGAGCCATAGATGTGTTCTTCTTGCAAGTTTTCTACGGCATCAGCATCAGTGATCTTACGATTAGGGCTACTATTGGTATCGAAAAGAAATCGTATGTGAAGTTCATGATGAGAAGGACCTCACGTTTAGGCGATTTTTCCCACTAGCTACCTGCCCCAGAGACATTTAATCAACCAAACACATTATTTTTCTCACTAGCTACCTCACATTCATGATGAGGCTAGGGTCCTTCCTACTTTGAACATGAAATCCCAAACATTTAATCAACCAAACATTTAATCAACAAAAACATTTAATCAAGCCGTGCTGGAAGAGTGGTGGAAGAGTAACATTTAATCAACAAAAACAGTGCTGGAAGAGTAACAAAGTTGGAAGAGGAGCATACTGATCAAAGTATCCAAACATGTCATCGATACATTACACACCTGGAAAAAAAGGAGTGGAAGTGGACGCAGTGTCATCAAGCCGTCCAACATGGCTCTCTCCATTGGAAACTTCAGATGCATTCAATTGATACTTGTTGATAGGAGGAAATCGAGTATGCAAATAAAATATAAATAAATCACAGCAAACCAGATTCCGTCCCACGCAAATAATTACTACAAGACCTCCTCCTGATGTAGCAGCGGGAAGTCAGGATCGATCCACGAGGAAGCGTGTCAGCGGATCCTAGGCAGCGGAGAAATCCCACGGACAGAAGTCGACAACAGGGTCCTCGATCTCGACTAGGGTAGTCGACAGAAGATCGGACAGTCGAACAACGCGCAGCAGCAACTCGGCAGATGGTAGTCGATCTTGACGAGGCTTACTCGATGTCGAGTAAGGTCTTGTCGACTTCGGCTTGTCTTTGTCGATCTCCTGCACAATTAAGCTACGGCGACTCTGGGTCGAGAATCAGTAGTCGAGATCGACCAGGGTTTGGTCGAGGTCGACCAGGGCAGGAACTTAAAACGAAAACGGAAGAAAGTAAAAACAAATGCTTTGGGGTTTCGACTAAACTTAATGTAAAAGACTTCCAAGATTGGGGTTTGCAACGACAATAACCAAGCATGCATAAGGTAGAACCAAACAGATATTCATATAATTCGCATTAAAGGACTAAGCTTTCGCCTTTTCCAACAATTAGACAACTCTCTCAAGAAACCCTAATTGTCTCTACCGATTTTATGTTTATAATCCAAGTTGTTAGCATGGATCTCCATTAGATGGGCAATAAACACATAAACAAGTAGGAAAATGCTCAAAACATGATAAAGGTCGGATCTTTACCTCAAATATGCATGGCTATTGTCGGGCTCGCCCCAACCCTAGAAGTGGGTGGACTACTCGCGCTTCATCGCAAACTCAGACATTGATTGAAAGGAAAGAAATAACAACTTGCATTAAACTAAATTCAAAGACTTTACAATCCCGGCGATCCAACTCTCGTTGAACGCCAAAACCCTAAAACCTTCGAACTCCTAAACCTCTCTGTGGAACTACTTGTCTCTGACTGAAATTGAATGAATAAAACTGAGCCTCATGGGCTTTATTTATAGGCTTCATTCCCTAGCTATTCTAGGAAAGAAGATATCTATCTATATCTAAAACTTAAAGAGATAAATAAAAGCTATAACATAATTAAATCTAAATTAGGGAAATATATCTAAAAGTCTTCTATGGATAGAATTCCTTCTCTTCATGATGGATCTTGATAGTTTTGGATAGAATCGACAATCTTCGCGTCCAAGCAATGCAAAACCGAGTAGGATTCGTCAAGCCGCGTCGAACAGCTTCTGGAAGCGTGGTCGATCTCGACAAGAGCCTTGTCGATCTCGAGTAGGAATCCTGGTCGACTGGTCTTGGCTGGCTTCTCTGCTCGACAGGCTCAGACTCTGGCTCACGGTGCTCGTCGATGTCGACAAGGGCTCGTCGAGGTCGAGTAGCCTGGCTATGTCGACTGGGTCTTCTCGGGTGGCTCCACTCGACAGGCTCGGATCTGGACTTGGAGCTCGTCGATCTCGACTAGGGTTCCTCGAGATCGACAAGGGTATGGCCTTCTCTGGTCGAGCAGCTTCTCCTCGGCATGGACTCGGACTGGCGCTGTGGGCCTCGTCGATCTCGACTAGAAGCTTGTCGAGATCGAGTAGAATAGTCCTTGTCCCTGGCTCCTCGATCAGTTCTCCCCTCGACTCCGGATGTGGCGCTGGGCTTCGTCGATCTCGACCAGGTCTTGTCGAGATCGAGTAGGCTCCGGAAGTCGGGTGGTCTGGTTCTCGATGTTGCTCCTGTCGACAAGGCTGTGCTAGGGCATCTTTGTCGAGATCGAGTAAGGGCTACTCGAGGTCGAGTAGTCTGGTTTCTCGGCTCGATTCGACTGGTTCAGTTGCTGCTTTGCCCTTGGACTTCTGTAGCTGTTTTCCGAGCTTTTCCAATCTTCTGTAGAATTGCTGTAAAATGCCTCGAATTCTGCGAATTAAACAGAAACTGGTGTAGATTCCATAATTTGGCAAATAAACATTAACTACATAGGTTCTGTACTATCTTAGCCCAAATGAATGTAATGTATGCAGAAATCGATATAAAAGTTACTGTAAAACATGGCAGATTCAGCTCACAACAATACTGATCAGACACATCTTGTTCATCGAACAAGGCATTGCACAGGTCCACGATCTCTCTCGTCATACCACCATTCTTAATCAACTTGTATGACGGGCCTTGCTACTAAAACATTTTGCAAGAAACGACACTTAATCAATAGTGTGCTAGTGAAAATTGTTTGATAGAACGAAACACACATATACTTTGAAACCACTAACCTTGGACTCCCACCACCATTCGGGTGTATTAACCTCATAGTTGTGGAGGGAGATATCAACCATTGGGTCATCAAAAAGAGAGCCACACCGTATAATCTTCTCGAATCGTCTCGAACTTTTGTCGTATGATCGTTGGAGTAGCCATTATCCTATGTTAATCACGAAGTTGTTCGTGGATGACACCCCAGTCTATGGAGGTGGTGTTTCCAGCATTGCTTCTATTTACTGCGCATATCTCTAACAAAGCCTTCGTTTCTGCGATTGTAGTCTTTATCTTGAACGCCATCAGTGGTTGATTTGAGGTTGATTGAAGAAGATGGGGGTTGATTGAAGAAGATGAGGAAGATGTAGGAGGCTCCAACAGTTGGGGGTTGATTGAAGACTCTTGTGTAAATGGCTGTACAGGGGTTAATGTTGATTGAAGAAGTGATGCTAGGGAGATTCCACCCGTGATCAATCACTATGCTATGCCCCCTGTGAGGCCCTGTGTGTTCTGAAGACGTTAGAGGTGGAAATGGGGCGGGTTATGGGTGGATGAAGCCACTCCATCACCCGCCCCGCGGGTCAAAACTTTCACCCGCTCCATCCATCACCCGCAAACCTTTTCACCCGCATCCGACCCGTGCGGGTGATGCGGGTGGAGCGGGTACCCAATGGGTGAAACAAAAAAAAAAAATTCAAATCAACACAAGTAGTCCAATTCTAACTCAAAATTACAAAGGGGGTGGGGTTATGTATTTTTATTTTTATTTTTGATCGGCAAAGCACTAAAATTACGAGCTAATTGAAATTTGAAAGTAAAAGGGTATATATCCCTATACTAATCATATACTAATCCAGTATATCCCTTGCTATAACATGGAAAAGCAAGCCGAGACCATATCCATTCTAAATGAAATTTGGTGGGCAAAGCACTTATCGAGGATTAGGGTTTGTAGAAGTTAAAATTGAAAAGGGTAAAATAGTAAAATCACACACATTATATATGTATATAAATTTTAGGATTTTATGCGGGTTTGCGGTGCGGGTTAATGGGTGGGTTAATGGGGCGGGTTATGGGTGAAAAATCTTCACCCATAATCCATCCATCACCCGCTTCACCCGCACCCGCTCCACCCGTCACCCACTTTTTTGCGGGTTTTCACCCGCAAAATTAATACGGGTAAAGTGGATGGAGCGGGTACCCGCGGGTTATTTCCAGCCCTAGAAGACGTGAAGGGAGAGCTGCAGCAGCTGGCCGAGAATACTCCACCCGTGATCATATCTATTAGGCCTAATGAAGGGGGTGAAAGAACTAATAGCTATACAACATATATACACAATACAACTTTATTTTTGATCACATGATATATACACATTAAATAGGTATACCACATATATACAATATAAGTTATTTTTTGATCACATGATATATATACATTAAATAGGTATACCACATACAAGTTAATTTTTGATATCAAACATATATCATATACATTAAATATGATCACAACTAAGATATACCATATATATGTATAGGGTTCTTTGCAAATTTATATATATATATATACATACTAGATCTTAATTAAAAACATACTTCACTAAAAAAAATTAATAACACAGTATACGATTATATATATATATATAAACATATTATATTGTTAGGGTATATACCTAAGGGTTATATACATGTATAGTAAATTCGTTATGCTAAAAATATTTACAATGGGTAATAACTATATATACTATATATTATAGGATTATAAAATTAATAACATTTATAATATAATGTAATCACATTTTATTAAATAAGGTAGATTATAATGTAATCACATTTATAATATAATGTAATAACTATATATACTATGTTAATGTAATCACATTTATAATATATTCTAGGAGTAGGGGTGGTATTAATTAAGGTAGGTAGTCATTATAGAAAAGCAATTATCACTTAATCATGCTTCTACCTCATTAATTGTCTTTGTCAACCACTACAATTACTTTTGTTTTTTTTTATTTATTTTAAAAATAGGGGGTGTATGTTTACACGGGTTGTAAACCAAGTTTTGTCTTGCCAAGAGACATTACCTTTCCGGGGCTAGTTAAGTATGTGACTTTCTTTTAAATATTTATACTGGATAATTTTGAACCAGTTATTCTCAGGTTCTGCCAAAAGTTTCTGTTAATCCAAATATGTGTGTGTGAATATTACCGCACACTTAGTATTTGATTTTTTTAAAAAAAATGTGTATTCCCTTTTAAAAAATCAATGATTCGGTTGCATGTTTTATACTAACGCTCTAAACACGCTTAATATTATTAATAAAGTATATACTCCGTAGAAAGCTAGACCAAAAGCATTAAATATTATATAAAAAAATTGCAAGAAATTAGATACCTTCAATTCCTTGTGCTGCACGTAATAGGTTTCTATGCCTTAGCTTTCTAGTTCAAAGATGTCGACTTTCCGTAATATGCGGTTGATCACGTTCTAAACTTCTTTATGATTAAGTTTATATTTTACAAAAACATTACTTATTCTTTCTTACCACAAGTATATTATATGTTCATATAATATATGTTAGTAAGACGTGCTGACGCTTCATCTAATTGGTGTGGTTTTAATTTGCGTCATGCTGTGATGGACTGTCCCTGTTATGGAGATAATTAATTAGTAAACCAGACTTGAGACTAACTCCGATGACATGGTGCAAATGTTCAAATATGCACATTTTGATATAAATTATGCATCAATGATTACTTTTGAATGTTTAAAATGTACACATTTGCACACAAAGTGCTCCAATATAAGCACATCACCTTCCCAATGTGTAAAAACTTTTTATCACTTTTCAATAAAGTAAAGTCATATTTATTTAGAAATAGGTGTGTATAAAATGCACATTTAACCAATGGAGTAAAATATCAAAAAGTGATGTGCATTTTTAAGCACCATGTGCAAATATGTACATTTGCACACTTAACCATTAGAGTTAGTCTAAATGTTGAATTAGAAGGCTGAATTCGAAAACGCTATACATACCGAAAACGTGTGCTATCTAAATTTATGTATATGGATTCTACATCTGTTCAAATCCTAACCTAAATTGTATATGACATTTAAAAAAAACTATGAGTGGATTAAACATCCGTTTAATATGTAAAGGATCCTTGGTCCGTTTAATTTTTTTTTTAAAGTTACAAGTTAAAAAATTTTGAATTTTTTTTTAAAAATAGAGTATACACGGCTAGATTTATAATCCGTCTATTTTTTTTAATTTTTAATTTTTTTAATTTTAACACGAACAGATGATGGATCCATTCTTAGTTTTTTTTTCTTTGAATTGCACAAGTAGATCTAGGATCCGTTCGTAGCTTTTCAAATGTCAAAAGCATAACGCATTTAATGCTAGATATGTATCAAATTGTGGTTCAAACGGATTTAGAATTCGTGCGCCTGATGCATATAACACCTGTACTCAGAATATATAGCAACATTGACAAATATATATACGTAAGAGTGTTAACTGATTTCAGGCTCTGTACTAATTGGACAAGCTAAAGTTGATTAGTTAAGTGTATTAAATATATGTTAAATTAAACCCTTTATAAGTTAGTGTTGCGGGACGGACGTGGTTGGCTTTTTCGTCATTTTCCAAATATCAATAATATCCTAACTCAATGCTCAACCCAATAGATTAGTAAACCAATAGATTGGTATAGCGATAAGTCTAGAGTCGAACCCACAGGGAAAAACGGCTGCAATGCAATGTTTCTAACAATGATTCTTAAGACGATAGCAATAGTACGTTTATGGCAAATTAATGACAAAGTAAAGCGAATAGAACAGTGATTGCAAAATATTGATAATAATATAGCAAAACATTTCACCTGTAATTCTCGACAATGGTTGAGGTTCAAGATCCTAGGATTGATTCCATAGATATTTATAAAGCATATGTCGACTTGACTAAAGTTGATAGATCCGCAAGGATACAATCTTCTTATTCAATATCACTAAAGAATAGCATTAAACACTCAAGTTCTAAAACCAATTGGCATATCGATTCAATGCAAATAGAAGACAAAGGAGCAACCCACTCGGCCCTATGAACACCTACTCGAGATAGATCAATTGAAATCATCCACTACAAAGACATAGAAATATCACTAAATCAATGACTACATTTGCTATCTAGAAAACAACAACGAATTCATAGCACATATGCAATTCCTAACATGGTGATCAATCATAGAAAGAAACACAAATATAATCAATAAGAACAAGATGATAAATATACTTAGAAATAACTAACAGAAATCAAATCCTCACAATTTATTTAACCATGTCTTCGAATCACAGGCGAAACTATGAGTTTAGCAACTCATAGCCAAAGTAACACTCATCTCTCTCAAAGTATTTCTCCTCTCTCAATAACTTTCGTCTCTCAACAAATGAATGAAAATCACCTAAATAGAGTCGTGGAAACCCTAGAGAATAAGATAATAATCTAATAAGATATTTAGACTAAAATTGGCAAGTGCTGAGCATGGACTAGCGGCATGCGCCGTCCCAACAGTGACCAACTTTCTGCTTAGCTTCGATTTTGTGCTTCTTTGCTCCTTTATAGCTCCTTCCTTAGCCTTCTTATTCTCCAAAATAAGTCATTTAAGCTCCTCCAAGATCCCATCCAAGGTTGGAATGTAAAACTGCAGAATAAACACTAAAAAGGTGTAGATTCCTAACTCGAACACTTCACAAGAAAGATATGGAAATAGACCAAAACATATGAAAAACTCCTATATAAATGCAATAAGAACCACCTATAATGCCTTTATAAAATATGCATTATCAGTTAGTAAAGTGTTTTATAACACTATCTGACAAGAGAAGCTTGAGGAGAGTAGTTTTTTCAAAATCTAATTTAAAAAGCTAATTAAACTAAATTTAAACTCTAGATCATTCAAAATTTGAACCCGAACGAGTGTTTATTTTTGCCAAAGTTCCCTAGTGTAAATTCAGGCGAATTAGTTAAGTTCACTAGTATTTTCTTCTTTCCACATATATATCAAGGATAAAACCCTAGGGCTTTAGGCGATTGCCGACGGTGACTTCCTGGTTATCTCCGTTTCATCTATCCTCTCTCTGGTTTAGGGTTGTGAGAGCTAGGTACTCCTCGATGATACTGTGCGAGATTCACCGTGTGCAGGTTACACGAAGACATCAGATTCGACTGGATTGCAGGGGTGGGGTGAGTCTGATTGGGTCTGAGGGAGATGGGGAGCAAGGGAAAAGGATTTCATCCAACAGATGAAGAGACGGGGGTGTTGGATGGAGATGAGGCGATCAGAGGGGACACATCGATGTAGGCTAAGATGTCGTTGATCGGGACAATGCTTTTGAATAAAGATTCGAATGCACATGCGTTAAAGTCCACGATGAAGGGTGCTTGGAAGACACACCATGGTTTCATCTTTAGAGAGATTGAAGAGAATTTGTTTAGTTTTCATTTTAGCGCATAAGAGGATAAAGAAATGGTGCTTAAAGGAGGGTCATGGTCTTTCGATTAGGCATTACTAGTTCTAAATTAAGGAGCCAGGGCTGGATCAATTCTCCTCCATAAGCTTCGCCAAATGTGCGTTTTGGATTCGCATCTATGACCTCCCACTGGATGCATACATGAAATCAATGGCAGAAAAGCTAGGGCAAGCTTTTAGGGGAATTATAGAGATGGATGAAGCAGAACTCCTATCATGTAGTCGATTCATGAGGATGAAAGTAATGATTGATCTGCTGAATCCACTCATAAGAGGTATGATGATCTCCATTACAGGGAAGAAAATATGGGTGGACATAAGGTATGAACGCATGCCCAATTTTCGTTACACTTGTGGAATGATAGGGCATACTGAGATTTAATATGATAAGGGGGAGGATGAACAATATAAAGAAGAGTATGAGGACTGGTTGAGAGCATCCTCAATAAAAGTAAAGGAACGTAGTAGATCTGAGAGGGAAGAGGAAAGGAGGTTGCTCGAAAAAAATGAGAGGATACAAACATGATGAGGGAGTAGTTGAGACAGTGAAGGGGATGGGAAGGAAAACTTTAATAGAAATCCCAGAAGATAGGGAGGAAAGGGCGACAAGTGAGGATGGGGAAGAGAAGGAGTTATCTGAAGAGGGGAATGATGTCTTAAGGGGGGGTGTGACATGTTTCTTTGAAAGAAAAAGACAAAGGAAAGGAACATGGTGAGGAAAACGTGGATGAGAGAGATAGAGAGGGAGAGAATAAGACAAAAGGATATAGAAAAAAGGGAGAATGGAAAGAAAAAAGGGGAGTTGGAAGAGAGCAGTAAGGGAGGCATTAAAAGCTACTATGAGAGGAAAGGTACTGGAGGTGAGTGGATCAAAAAAAAGAGAGGGAGAAGGGCAGAAAGGGAACAAGATGATAGTAGACGATTCTGAAAGTACTGAGATGAACCGAAATGAGAGAGATAAGAGAAGGAAAGTGGATGAGGATAGTACCAGTCACATAGAACCAATCGGGGATGTGGTCCCCCGCCGGGAGCAATGAGTTGGATAAGCTGTAACTGTCGGGGACTAGGGACGGCTCGCGCAGTTAAAAAACTTGCCTTGATGGTAAGTAGAGAGGCCCCGAAGGTTTTGTTCTTATTGGAGACCAAATGTGGAAGGGAGAGGAGGAAGTATAAGAGATTAGTGCTTGGATATTACAACATCTTTGTTGTGAATTGTTTGGGTAGGCCAGGAGGACTTGCTGTTCTATGGGATGAAAGGTGCAATGTAAGCATACAATCATATATGTATGTAGCACCAAGTAGATGCCATGATCAGAATTGGAGAGGGGGTGGAGTGGAGGATGACGGGTCTATACGGGTGGCTGAATAGTAAGGATAAGCACCACACCTAGCCTGGATGTGCACAGGGGTTTTCAACCCTTTCACATCCTTAACCGGCAAGCAAGGAGGAAATACGTCTTCGTTAGGGAGATTGATTGAGTCTAGAGAAGCCGTAGAACAATGTGATCTCCGGGAGATTCTGTTCACAAGGAACATGTTTACATGGGATAACTGTAAGGGAGGAGGAGGAGTTTATTCAAGAGAGGTTGGATATGGCTTTTGCTAATGAGAGATTTTTAGAAGAGTTTCCTCACGCCATGGTAAGACACTTAGTGCGGTGCAAGTCGGACCACATCCTTATCAAGATATGCCTGCAGGATGGAGGCGGTTTGGAGAGCAATAGGAGAAGGAGGAGGCCTTTCCGGTTCGAGGCAATGTGGTTAAGGAAGGAGGAGTGCATGGAGGTTATACAAAACGATGGATGAATTCGGGAAGTAACCATGCAAAACCGAACATCTGTGGGAAGGTGATGAGATGTGAAGGAGTGAGATAGAGTTTGGTTTGGGAATGTGAGAGAGGCACTGGCTAAAGTGAGAAAAAGACTAGCGGATATCAGTGCTGAGGGCATGATGGGAGCGTTAGTTAGGGAGAGGAAGGAGCCTGAGGCGAGAGAAAATAAGTTGATGGATAAGGAGGAAATGTTGTGGTTCCAAAGATCCATAGCAAACGAATTCAGTTGTGGTGATCGCAATACCTTCTTCTTTCATAAGAAAGCCTCGAGGAGGAAGAGGAGAAATAGAGTGCAGAGGCTTGTCCGGGATGACGGGACGGAGGAAACTTCATGGGAGGTTATGTCTAGAGTGGCAATGGATTACTTCTGCAACCTTTTTAAATTTGATGTTAGAGCTGACCCTACAATGGCTACTCAAGGAACCGAGCCTCTCGTATGAGCTGAGGACAATCATGCGCTATTACATCCCTTCACTGCAGAAGAGGTAAAATCTGCACTTTTTCTATACACCCCACAAAAGCTCCGGGCCCCGATGGTATGCCCGCATACCAAAGGTGTTAGCATATAGTTTGGAAGGACGTTACAAATGTTGTCCTAGCAAAATCTACACTTTTTCTATACACCCCACATGAAGACCAGAAGGGAGGAGAAGGGTTACATGGCACTCAAGTTAGACATGGCGAAAGCGTATGATCAGGTTGAGTGGAGTTTCCTTGAATACTACATGAGACGGTTTGGGTTTGAGGAATGGTGGATCTCGCTAATAATGGGCTGCATAATGACGGTTACTTTCTCCGTGTTGGTGGATGGATCTCCGACATCAGTTTTCATGCCAAGTAGAGGGCTAAGGCAGGTGATCCTCTATCACCTTTCTTGTTCCTTTTGTGCATGGAGGGGTTATCGGGCATACTCAGAGTTGGAGAGACACAAGTCAAGCTACATGGTATTAAGATCGCCCTAGCGGCTCCTTCCATTTCTCATTTGTTTTTCCGCTGATGATAGTGTCTTGTTTTTAATAGCATCCTGTCAACAAAGTGCGAAAGTGATGAACATCCTCTATACTTATGGAGCAGTTTTGGGTCAACAGGTGGATTTCTAAAAATTAGAGCTGTATTTTAACAAGAATGTTAGTGAGGAACAGAGGAGGGTACGTGATTCAGGGGAGGCTGAATATCCGGGAAGTTCCGAAGCATGAGCAATATCTTGGATTACTAACAATGATAGAGAGGTCCAAGAAAATCATTTTTGATCAGTTGAAGGAGCGAGTGTGGAAGAAGATGAAGAGTTGGAAAGAAAAGTCTCTTTCAAGGGAAGTCAAGGAGGTTTTAATAAAGTCGATAGCCCAAGCCATTCCGACTTACATAATGTCATGCTTCTTGTTGCCAGAAGGGTGATGCCGAGAGGTTGAGTTGCTCATGAGTAACTTCTGGTGGGGTGAGAGTGGAGGAAAGAAAAAAACCCACTTGATGAGCTGGAAGAGGATGTGCAAGTCAAAGAGCGAGGGAGGGATGCGATTCATAGACTTGGAAAACTTTAATAAGGCTATCTTGGCTCGACAAGTGTGGAAGGTTCTACAAGAGCCGGACTCACTGTTTCAAAACATTTGAAAACAAGATACTACCCTAGGGTATGCTTGATGGAGGCAAGGGTCGGACACCGTCCTAGCTACACTTGAAGAAGCCTTATGGTGAGTAGAGTTGTGCTGAAAGAGGGCCTCATATGGAGCATTGGCAACGGGGCAAGTGTGAATGTATGGGAGGATAAATGGTTTCCGCGTGTACCAAGAGAAAAGGTAATAGGTAACTTCTATGGAGGAGACCCACAGTTGCGTGTGCTTGAGCTTGTGGATTGGAACACATGCCCGTGGAATGTCGATATGCTTAGGTAGCTTTTGTTGCCGGGGGATGTGGAAGCGGTTCTTCAAGTGAGATTGGTTGACCATGAAATGTAAGATAGGCTGATATGGGGACACACAAGAAATGACTTGTCCACGGTTCGATCGGCGTACCACATGATCATGGACAAGGCATGATTCGCTCCAAACTGGATTTTTGGGCCTAACCAACACAAATTGAACCGAACCAAACCTAACCGAAGTTTTTCGGTTCGAGAATTTTCATTTTTCGGTTTCGGTTCGATTTGTGTTCGGTTTCAGTTCGGTTTGTGTTAAACCGAATTTTTTTATACACTACATAAATACATGGTATATATATATATATATATATATATATATATATATATATATATATATATATATATATATATATATTTGTATACTTTTTGTATACACTAATACACATATACTTCCTATGTATACACATATACAATGTATAAATATACACGTATATACACTGTATTTGCAATGCAAATATATTTGTATACTTTATAAAGTGTACAAATACATTGTATGCATGTTTATATATATTTGTATACTTTATATTGGAATATGCGTATATGTGTAAATATACACGTACATAAATACAGTGTATATCTATATTTGTATACTTTAATTTTTTTTAATAGAAATTCAGTTCAATTATGTTAAAACTGAAACCGAACACAAACCAAACCGGCAAATAACCAAACTAAACCTAATACTTTCGGTTCAGCTTTCGGTTTGAAATTTTGAGATTTTCGGTTTCGGTTCGGTTTGGTTCCGCCCGGTTCGGTTAGGTTTTAGACCGATGCACACCCCTAGAGATAGTGGGACAATCAAATGGCAATGCATCGGGCAGAGCCTGGAAGGCATTGTAGAAGCTCAAGGTGATGCCGAAGATTAAGTCCTTTGTGTGGAGAGCAGCCCAAAATATTCTCCCTTGCAAGTTCAATCTATACAAGAGGAAGATGGTGGAGGATCCTTTGTGTGAGATATGTGGCCGACAGGAGACATGTTTCCATGCTTTATTTGAATGCCTAAGATCGAGGGAATCCCGAACTTCATGTCGCTTGAGAAGGTATGGGTAGGCGATATGTCCATCATGCTTCTGTTCATAATTGTCTTCACGAGCCATACTCAGGAAGATAGGCAAAGATGGACGGTGGCGATCTGGGTATTGTGGGAGGCTCGAAACAAGTGGCTGTTTGAGGTGAGCCGAGTGGAGGTGAGGCAGCTGGTGCTGAGGGTGAATGAGCAACTGCAGGACTTCGAGAAGTACACAGATCATACAACAACGCATCCAGTTGAGCAAAGGCCACCAGGAGGGGATAAATGGGTGAAGCCGATACCGAGTGTCATAAAGTTCAACTGTGACGCATCCCTTTCAGCAGAGAATGGTTTGAACAGAAGTTGTGTGGCCCGGGATTATTATGGAGGCTTCCTCTTTGCGAGACAAAAGGGGCTGGTTTACAAGGAGGATGTCGAAGTAGCAGAAGCCGAGGGTGTGCTCTGGGGTTGAAGTGTGTGCGAGAAAGAGCTATGTTAAGTGTTCATGTTACTTAACATGTTGAATCTAATAATTTGGCTCTTACTACAAAACTGGGAGGGGACTATGATGGGATTGGTACACTCAAGCATATTATAACTGCCATTACAATACTAGTAGTGTTAATTAAGTAGTTTGGACCCACATTAGAAGGGATGGTAATAAGGTGGCTCATGCCATGACAAACACTAGGCTAGTTAGAGATTTACTTGTTTTCTCTAGAGTTTCTTTATCGAAAACGGTCATTGTATGCTTGGATGTAGGATTGTTATTCGAGCCGAATGAACCGAGTATTGCTTGTTCATATTCAGTTCAATTGTAATATGATCGAGCTCGAGCTGAGCCTAAATTTTGACTCGAGCTTAAGAATGTGTTTATACTCGGCTCGTTTAGAAAATGAACGAGCTCGAGTCAAACTTTTTTTGAGCTCTATGCAGTTTTACTTGCTCATTATACAGTAATTTAAAGAAAATTTTGAAAATTCAATAAAATTCGAGCTATTCGAGTTTAATGTGCTCATACTCGGTTCGTTTAGAAAATGAATGAGCTCGGGTCGAGTTTTTATCGAGCGAGGAAGTCTTCTGGTCTGACCTAAAAAAAAATTCAGGTGAATCATTGACATGAATCACATGATGGACGGGATTCCCAATCGGGCCCAGCCAGTGGTCAAAAACGGGTTTGGACTTGTTTTGTTTTTTAAGAAAAGCCCAAGATGAAGTCGGGGAGTGAAAGTGGTTTTAGGGGCTATAAATAAGGTGTAGCCACATTGTTCAAATGTTCAGGAGCATTTGCAATTGAACTTCCATTTCGATCGGTGATGTTTACAAGTTCAAAGAATGAACCTCAACTCTCGTGAAATCGCTGTTAATATGCCACAGTGATAGACGAAAGTACCAGTAATCAGGAAAGAAAGATGAACAGAAAAGCCGAAAAATCATGGAAAAAGATGGAATGCTCCAGAGTTCTTGCAAGCTGAAAGCTTAGAGGAAGTGCAAATTCTCACATCAGTACAAGCAAACAACCATAACGGAACCAATCCATTAGCCTTAGCCGCATCCTCGAACAGTTTCTTCCCATAGTTTTCCCAAGGATTTAGATAAATACCACAAACAGATCCTTGGTTTTTTTTTTTGGGGGCCTCGCTCTCTCTTACTCTAGTTAAGCTAAGGTAGTAGTACAAACAGAAGCAAAGTTTTTTATTTGGAAAAGGGAGGTTCCTTTGCTTACAACCGACAAGGACGCTTAGACAGATGCGTTCTCTTCCTCGTCTTCCTCGATCATCTGGACGACTTGAGCAACACCCTCAGCAAGTTCTTTCTGGATATCACCTGAAGGCATGTCGAATGTCCTCCTCCTCATGGAAAGGGATTTTCCCATTGGTTGTGGGTCCACCACGTCGAGCATGGCTTCCAGCTCATCCACCATTGATCTCTTTGCAGCTCTCACCATTACATCAGCACCCTGGCACATCGTAAAACCACAAGTTAGAACATCTACTGCCCATCCGTATGCCCCAAGTGTGATTCTACACACTGCCATTAAATAATCTGAATCCAAGGAAGACTTAAGTGATATTCCCAGATACACTGTTAAATTCCTCTAATCATCAGTCCATAAACTGTTGGTTAAAGTCTAAAAATAAGACTAATAAAATAACTAATTTCATTTAAGGGATGGTTCTGATTTCTGGAAATCAGTGGTCCGAATCTGTCATGGATCAATTGCTGCGATCTCTTCCTATTGGATGAGATTTACTAATAACCATGTTGGGGTGGTTGAGCCGGAAAGAATATCAGGGTAGTACCCGATGGTGCCCGATTCGACTCCCAGATATGGCCGCTCTTTATTTACCAAAATCAAGGATGAGATTTACTAACTTCCATTAAAAGTAAAAACTGAATTAACCACCTGGCAGTTTCAATTGTGTTTCTCTGTAAAAGAATTGTTTCTTCACAGGAGAAAATATGAAGAAATTCAGATTTGCTGTATGAGATTTCTTATAGAGCTCTGATGTATCCTAGGAGGTGAATTTGTCTAAACCCTAATAGCAATTAAAGGGGACAAATATCACTTTAAAGATAATGATCTTTCACGCCTCAAAGTAATTCGTAAACCCTAAATTACCAATGTAAACAGTAAGGGCTTTCTCACTCTCTGTTCTTTAAGTCAAAACATGTTTATTCATACAATTTCTGATTGAGAAAGCTAATATGTGAGCTCCTATTCGAGTAGTGGTAGACATTCCATCAATTTCAACTATAGATTTATAGCCATGAGAATAAGTGTTGGAAGTCACCTCAATAGAGTCAACAGTGAGAAGAAGAACAATAATCTTCTCTGAGAACTTTTGGCGCTCCTCAGAGTCACGGGCCACACGGCTGCGGTATGAGAAGTTATGGAATAAGGCCCTGAGCTCCTTCAACTTTGTTTTGGCAATTGCCAAGTCTCGAAGGGCACGAAGTACACGAGATCTACGGATAAGATATTCCCTGAAAGTTATCTGAATCATCATTGCTGCATCTTGAGGGGAAATTTCCTTTTTCTTTCCCTTATGGCTACCTGATCCAACTCTTTTAGCAAAAGCCTTGATAATGCAATAAGCAAAAAAGAAAAATGAATTAGTTAATTTGCTCAATGATGAAAAAAAATTAAGACTTAAGTTTTGCCAAATAAGAAGTTAGAAAGACAAAAGTTTATGATAAATATGGGAAACGGAAACAGGAATGACAAAATAGTATCACATAAGAGACAAAGATAAAGGGACATTTTTCATTGATTGATCTCATGTAGCAATCCAGTCTGCTACTCAGAGTCTCGTACATTATGTTATACAAATAGAGAAATCCAGGTGATGTAAATGAGCACAAGGTGCAGCATTACACATTGCAATGATGTAACAAACTGAAATGCTTAAATTTATGGTAGCCCTAGTTAAGGAATAAAAGCTGAGATTTTCCCACAAACTGTTAAAATAAAACAAATCCTCGTAAATGAGAACCAACTAGCTCAACTTGATCCAGCTCCAGAATCTCGTTCATCCAATTTCATTTTTGTTTAATTGAAGTAAACTAAATCAACAAGCAAAAATAGGTCATAATGACTCGGGTACAGAACAAGCAAAGGTAAGTAGACTGCAAATTCTTCCTTTCTTGATTCAGCAAAGAGCATTCCTTCATACTACACACCGACATTACATCATTCAATAATGAATTTAATTTGATAAGATGTGTATATGACCTGCACATACTTCATGGTCCATCCCTTCTTCTCAACTCTAAAGAGAAACGAACCACCGGTATAAGAAAATAAAAACAAGATTCAGTATACCATACATAACCCATGAATGAGAACACCAAACAAGCAATAACTAAATGTCAGAATGACCAGGATCTTAACTATACAAGCTAACTGCTAACCTTTAGCTAATGAAACCAAAACTGAGAACACCAAACAAGCAATAACTAAATGTCAGAATGACCAGGATCTTAACTATACAAGCTAACTGCTAACCTTTAGCTAATGAAACCAAAACTGCAGGGTAGCAGCCCTAGCACAACATAATCCGCACTGTGACATATTTGAACTACAGAAACAAATTACAAATCACACAAAACACAACATCAACAACATCAGGCAACTAAGCTTCAAAGAGATTGGCGTTCTTATTCTCTCTCTATTCCAATCCAATAAAATACGTCACTGAAATAGTGAAATGATGTGTTCCTCCCTACACCTCCAATGAAGCAAGATCCAAAATTACAAATGCCATGATCAGCTCACTCAGTGATATACGCACACAAAGCCATATGATAAAACAATTATACCAAATTGTCAAAGAATATAAAACGATGAAAATGACATATGAGTCATTGACCCAATCAACGATTAAAATCAATAAGAATGTCCAAAACCAAACAAAATTTGACAAAATCATAGGAACCACATCCAAATGGGCCACATCACAGCAATAAACAACTAGCAGCACTAATAATGTAGTCACAGAAGAATGCTTAAAACGGAAGACGGCACAGATCAAGATCAGAGAAGATGGAACGGAACCTGTCGCAAAATGGCAGCCCTGTGATCGGAAGGCTCTTCGATCTCCACAATGCGCGTCGCATAGGATCTTTTCTCCTCTACCTTCTTCTTCCCCGTCTTCTTCTTCTCAGAGGCGGCGCTCTTCTCTCCCTTGTCACCACCGCCGCCAATGGTAGCTTTCCAAGTGTAGGTCTTCTTATCATCGTGCTTACCCTTGATCTCCGCCGTCCACTTGTAGCTCCTCTCTCCGACCTTCTTTTTCCTCCTCTCCTCCTCCGAAGCTCCCTTGATCTCAGTCGTCAACTTATACTTCCTCTCCACCGGGCCCCCAATCTCAGCAGTCCAGCTGTACTTCCGATCCACCGCCTCGCGCTCCTTCACTTTCAGCATCCGGTCAAACTTGGACTCCAACGCCGCCACGCGGTCGCAGAGCTTCTTGAGGTAGAGGTCCTTGACCGCCGGGCAATGGCGCTGAACGACGCGCTTGCACGAAGACTGAAACGTCGCCGTCTCGATCTGGAGCAGATCCTCGTAGACGAGGCTGAGGTCGTCCTCATCCATCAATGGCGGAAAGCAGTGCTGCGGGAAAGGAAAGGGGGAGGCTGAACAAGGGGCGAAAATGGAGGTTTCTTTGATGCAGAACGGGGAGGAGATTTGCTCGACGAGCTCGTACCTTCGGTAACCAGCCATGGATACTCTGAATTGGAATTCACAGAGAGAAGTAGGGGTTGAATGGAGCGTTGAACTGTGAGGGAGGGGGGGGGGGGGGGGGGGGAGGGTTTTGAGGGGGTGGAAGGAAGGGTAAACAGGGAAATCCAGGTGGAAGACGACGAATTCAAGGGTGGATAAGGATAAAGGAGGAAGCGCGTACGGAGAAATGAGAGGGAAAAGGACGAACAAATCCTTGAAAGTGGTCAAAATTTACGGCATAGAGGTGAGAATCTTGTGTGCTGATTGAGGAGGGTAGCATGTGGGAAATGCGATCCTGGGTGGAAAGGATTTGTTTACGATATTGGGTCCCACGTGTTACACCCAAATATGAAATTTTTTTGGCCATTTTTCCCTACACTTTTGGCCATTTTTCCCTACACTCACAGTTTCACACTTTCACTGCTGTAAAAGTAGGGGTTACACCGAAAGATGAAATTTTTTTGGCCATTTTTCTCTACACTCACATTTTCACACTTTCACTGCCGTAAAAGTAGGGGTGTATGTGAACACGAGTAGCTCGAATTCGATTCGTACTCTCTCGATAAAAACTCGACTCGAGCTCGTTCATTTTCTAAACGAGCCAAATATGAGCACATTTTTAAGCTCGGTCTAAAACTCGGCTCATTCGAATTAAACTCGAATAACTCAAATTTTATGAAATTTCTATAATTTCTTTTAACTTATTGTATAATGAGCAAGTAGAATTGCCTGAAGCTCGAAAAAAGCTCGGCTCAAGCTCGCTCATTTCCTAAACGAGTCGAATATGAGCACATTTAAAAGCTCGAGCCAAAATTTAGGCTCGGCTCGAGCTCGTTCATATTATAAATGAATTGAATATGAACAAACAATACTCGGTTCGTTCGACTCAAATAACAACCCTATGTAAAAGGCAATGTTTTTTTTTTAACATTAGCTGAAAATCACGAAGTCTTTGATACACAACTCTATGTACAGAGGAGGCTAATCCTGATACAATTCATCATAGCTTTAGCTATATAATCAACACCAGTATTTGATTATCCGCATGCTTGTTTGAAAGAGATATTGTCAAAGGGTTTTTTTTTCAATGTGTGGATCTCCTCAATTGCTCTGAAAATTTCTCTCGGTACTTTGGTGCTATCTTCGATGATTGTGATTAATTCGAGAATGTTCCTTATTTCTTTTTTATTGTTATCTTCATTATAGTAAGGAAGGCTATTGCTCTTGTTTGTAACACCGATCCCGACAAGATCGTAAGCTTAAAAAATGTGCCATTACTATCCCAAATGAGTACTCCGACGTTGGAGTCGCTCGATGGTTTAATAGACTGATCTACATTTAGTTTGTAGATGCCTCTTCATGGGGGTTCTCATTTTAGTACCTTTGTTTTCTCAGTTGTTGTTTGGTTTCTTTTGTATGTGTCCGATTCTAGTTATTCTTGTTCGTAATTGTATGGTGAACGATTTGTACTATTTATGTGTTTATGCTTTTGTTGAAAATAAAACTATTTCTCAGTTTCCCAATCGGATGCCATAAGAAAACTCATTGAAGTTTTTATTTATTTCCTTCTTAGTTATGAGGTTATACAGAAAGTTTTGATTTACCGTCGAGATCTAGATATTATCGATTGCATTATTTCCTTTTTGGACATGCGAAGAAAAGGTGTTGAGTGTCTTCTTCTTCCTAGTTATAAAGGCAGCATTAGGAGGATACCTTATTAAAATATTTATTCAGTCGAACTTTTGTAGGTAGTCCTTCAATTTTTGTTTTTCAAATAAAGTTCTTGATTTTAGGGGGAATATTAAGCTTCCAAATATAAGGTTAGTTGTTGTCATCATGTGGGGATTGGTTGATAAGTTTATACGTTGATTTTGTCATGAAGGATGAATTTGTATTTGGTTTCCAAATCAGTTTGTTAAGTGTATCCCAATCGTGAATTTTAATGTTTAGTATATTTTGAATTATGTTTGATGGGAAGAGTTAAGTTAGAGGAGGCTTTCCTTCTATTTTTTTTGGTCATCCAAGAGGTTTGAAACCCGTAGATCTTTGTTATGATTTTCCTAGAAACAATCCAGTGAAAGATTGTCAAGCCATGGATCAGTCCATACATTTATGGATTAACCATTCCGAACGATCCAAAGTAGACCCTTGTGGAACAGGTCTTGCAAGTTGAGTATAGGGAAGACAATTTCACCTGCATCCAACCCGAAAAGTGGGTGAAAACTCAGAAAAAAGGGTGAAAAGTGGATGGTGGATGAGTGGATGATGGATCGAGTCAGATATGGTTGATATTTTTTTCACCCACACCCGACCATTCATCCACCACTCGATCCGATCCGCCATCCATCTACATTATAAAATATTATTTATATATTTTATATAAAAAATATATAAACTTTATCTTCATTCTTGGCTCACCCTCATCATGTCACCCGCAATCTCACAAAAGTCTAATTTCCTAATCGAACTTGTTGACCGTTGGCTCCCTCCTCACATCCTCACTAGTCACCGCCGAGTCCTAGCTCAGAGTTGTCGCTGACCATCTCACCGGTCGCCTCACAGTATATTGTTGGCATACGCCTCTCTCTCTCTCTCTCTCTCTCTCTCCCTCCCTCCCTCTCTCTGTCTCTGTCTCTGATCTCGGCTCATAGAATCCCAGCAAGCAACAACCCTCATTCCACACCTCCAAGATTCGATGCTCCACAGTCGCCGCCAACCGCCTCCACTAATCGTTGGCCACCCATGTCCACCATCCCCAAGGACCCCAACCATTAACTTCTTACTCTAATCTCTTTATATTTTGAGTTTGAAATTCAATGTTCATGTTCATTTCATAATATGAGTTGAACTATTGCGAATTGGGGCTCTAAATAGCAGAGATTTGGATCTGATTTTGTGTTGTGAGTGTGATTTCGGACTATTGGTTTGTTTTGAGTGTGATTTCGAACCGTTGAAGTTGAACTATTTCTCTAAAATATGAGATTTCATATCTTTTGATACGTCCTAAAATCTAAATCTGAGATTTTTTTTGCTTTTGCAGGGAAGTTGGAATTATTGTGGCGGATCCATCTTCTTGGCCTCTTTGGGTGGTGATTTTAGATCTCTTATGTTGGGTGGTGATTTCCTACACATGCGATGTAGTGCACATATTTTGAACTTGATTGTGCAAGATGGTTTATTAATGTGATTGGTCCTCTAATATTGAGAAAATTCGTAACTGTGTCTTATTTTGGTGTGCAACATCAAAAAGATTTGAGAAGTTTGAAGATAAGGCTTGAGCACTAAGACTTGATTGTTCCAAAAAATTAAATCTTGATTGCAAAACAAGATTGAACTCCACTTATTTGATGCTTCAGAGTGCTTTCCCTTATACAGATGTTTTTACTAAGTTAAAGCTTCAAAATCCCCAGTTTAAATTCTCGGTCTCGAGTGATGATGAATGGAGAGGGTAGCTTCATTGGTGTGTCAGAAGTTGGAGATTTTGTACAAAGCGGCATTGCTATTTTTCTGATAGAAAATATCAAACAACTAACTTGTTCTTTAAACAAGTTTGTGAGATTAAGATTGCTTTACTTGATTGGTTGAAGAGTGAAGAGCCGGTTATCAGTAGCATGACTGCAAGTATGATGGAAAAGTTCGACAAATATTGGGCAAGTATTAAGGAGGTTCTAGCAATTGTTGCAGTTTTGGATCCTAGGGACGAATTGCAATGTGTTGCTTTCTACTACAACTTGATTTATAGTGAAGTAGCTGAATATGAGATTGATCAAGTTAAATAATTGTAGTATGACATTTTAACGAACTATCAACAAAAAGAGGTTTCAAAAGGGAGGATTAAATGTTGTGAATTATCTCTCTAGTGGTCTTGACAATGTGGAGTTGGAGACTTCTCTATGGGATATGGCTAAGAAAACTATGACCCAGAAGGTGTCTATGAGGTATGAGTTATATTTGTATCTTGAGGGTTCTTCAGTACCTAGTCTTCAGTTTGACGTCCTTCATTCTTGGAGACTTGATACAAAATTTCCTACTTTGCGTAGGGTTGTCAATGACATTTTAGTAATCCCTACGTCTAGTGTTGCTTCTGAGAATGCTTTTAGTTTTGCTGGAAGATTGATTAACGCTCACTGTGCTAAACTGCATTCTAAGAACGTTGAGGCATTGACTTGCTTGCAAAATTGGATGCTTGAAGATCTTTTCGGTTCTTTAATTCTTTTTCATATTGTTTAGTTAATGACCACTTTATTTTTTATGTCTTTTAGAAATTGAAATAGTCATGTAAATTCATGCAAACTTATCTTTTTGTAGGATGTCGTGTTGATAATAAATGTGCATGGGCTAGTTGTGCGGATGATGAAGATTTTGAAGAAGAAAGTGACACGAGTGACCTTAATGTAAGTTTACAGATTAGTTTACAAATCAGTTTGTAATTCAATTTTATAAAATTCCACTTTGCATATCAGTTTATAAGCCAGTTTACATACCAGTTTCTAATTCAGTTTATACATTAGTTTGTAATTCACTTTGTAGATCTATTTGTAATTCAATTAAAAAGATGTTTAGAAAGTCAAATTATAATTTTTACTGTCAATTTACAGATATGGAAGAAGAAGCAACTTACCTATAGTGTCCTAGTGGTCGACGTACATACACAACGATTAACATTCAAAGTCAGGCAACTTATTTTCCTTAAGACAATGTTGTTTAACCTCTAGTATCCCTGTTATTTGGGTGGGATTATAAAAGAGTTAAGGTAATACGATTAACTAGCTGATCATACATGTGTATTTCCATTAAATAACGCATCAAGTTAATCCCTAGAAAATAGAAATAGTAGGTTAGGGTTTAATGTTTTTGGTTTGGGTAACTATTGCAACTTGGCAGTTTAAAGTGGAATGGGAACTTTGGGAGATAAAAGAATCATGTTAAGAGCTGAAACTCTGCTGCATAATTTCGGGAGGCCTTCTTTCTCTATTAAGGAGTCGTGTCTTCTAAAGAGGTATATATTTTCTTAACATGCTTTTTTCTCAATCAACTAGAAAAACACATCCAATAGTTTTTCAAAAATATTTGTCTCTTATTGAACCAAGAAAACCGATCTTTGTGAAAAGACTCTTCAATGATAAGTCTAGGAGACATCTCACCTTGGGGAAGATAACGACCTTAATTCATGAACGGATCTGCTCATCAATTAAATCATTGATAATCTCCTCTTGTTTCTATGCTTGTACTGATGTGTTCCAATTTCGATATGGATTGTCTACTGTTTATGTGTTAACTAGCTGACTTTTATTTGTGCATATAAGCAAGATTAAGCAAAAGATATTATAACTCATATTTTTACCATCAATTGACATATGCTAAGCCCCGTGCTTTGTGAAAAGACTCAAAGATGATAATGCATGTTTTATTTGTGGGGTTTTCTTCTTACATGAATCTAAGTTGTGAGTGATTTTGTTAGATATTCCCTTCTCATTTATTGACTTGTGTTTATTGATCTATATTTTGAAACATTTGAAAGTGCTCACATTTTTGGACTTATGTTTTTCTGTTTTTCTTTAGATGGCAAGGGATAATTTCCCAGGAATCGAAGTTTTATATGTCCTTCACTCCTCAACATGTCGTGCAAGTGAAGATGATGCTACTTAAATTGGACATATGACCAAATTCCTACTTCAATTGAAGATGATGCTAGCCTTACCTTTTTTTTTGAGACGTGGCTGGCCAATTTTGTGGCTATATATGAATAGCGGTGTCGTATTTTGTAAATGTTATAATATAATGCTAGTATTTATGTACATATTTTCATTAAAAGACCTATCATTTCGAAGAACAAAAAAAGAAGCAATGTTCTATCAACAAAAGCGTGTTGTGTATTCAAATAAAAGACATCGGATTATATATGACAATAGTAGTGCGTTCATACCTTTAAAATCAGACCGGTCTATGGAAACAGATTCTAGTATAATTATACATATCAATTCATTCGTTTAAATCAATTTGTAACACTAGTTTGGACATTAAAATGATATATAAACTAATATATATATATATATATATATATATATATCAAAATAACGTCGTTATTTGTCAAATAAATCGATGTGTCAATTCAGCAACAACATCATTTTATTTTGAAAAAACTGATATAAATGTTAGAAACGACATCTTCTATGTATACAACCACAATAGTGCATTATTTTAGAATAATATAATATCACATATAGTGAACATGAAATTAATACACAGAGAATGAATACTCTGAATGCGATGTCGATAATATGGAAATACATCAGTTATGCCTATATTTTACATGGTCGGTTAAATTAAAGCAATATAAAATCATAAATTATATATCGGACATGATTATAAACATGATCACTAAAACAAAAACTGTTGACTATTTTCTCTTAAGACATTACTTATTTTATAAATAAAGAAGTAAATGTCATTTTTTTTGCTTTAGGAGGATATCTTCACATGTTTTCAAATGACAAATCATGGATATTCATTAATAAGTGAATATGTCATAACCAAAATTTAGGGGTTCTAATTAAGAAAAGACATCTGCTCAAAAACGATTCGAAAGTTTGGATCTTTTACTACACACACAAAGAGATCAGAAACTTTTTTGAAAGACATCTGTTGACAACAGATATTTAGTTGAAGTTTTCAAGTAATGTATCCTAGGGCTGTCCTTTTGGCGACAACATTCATCTCTTAATATCGTACTGTACTTAAAATTTTAGGGTTTATGGTTTAGGGCCTTAACCCTAAACCCTAAAGACTCAACCTGTAACACCCCCTTTTATAACACAAGGGAATGCCACAATGCCATTGATTTTTTTTTGATTAAGTAATAATTCGGATGCGAACTGCTATCCGAAAGCATCCTTTCGGATGAGGTCTATAAGACCTGGGTCAGTGTATAGAGAATGGATAGAGGCAATATGAGCAAGGTGTGCAACCTTGTCTGCCACGCAATTGCCGTTACGAAGAACGTGTGAAAACGATACTTCGTAAAACCCCGTAAGTAGAGTGCTAATATCTGACATAATCAGTTCAATTTCCCATGGACATTTGATTCTAGACTGTAAATGATTGATGATGGTTAGTGAATCTCCTTCAATTATAATTTTGGGGATTTTCATCTCGAGAGCCCTTAGAACGCCCTCTCTCAATGCCAAGGCTTCGGACATTAAAAGGGACTGGTGTCCAATTAGTTTGCTTCCCATTGCTACTGAATTCCCTGTGCTGTCACGAATGATGTAGCCTATCGAGCTTTGCCGTTGGCCGGAGGCAGAACCATCGAATTTTAGTTTCAATTTCCCAACTGGTGGTTTTTTCTATTTTTCCTTCTTCCTAATACTCACATTTTCCTTAGGGGTATTTACTCGCTGTTGTATTTTGTTGTTATCCTCTTCGTTGTGCTTTCCTGCTTTACTCCATTCCTTAATATATGAGTCGACAAGTTTTTCAAATCCTCTTGCATTTGGCGCTTTTTGTTGTTGAAAAATCAGTTTATTACGAATAATCCAGATGGTCCACCAGTGGAATACCAGTTTCTGTTTTTATTGTGTATCAAGTAGTCTGTCTAATTTTGTCATTAATGTCTCGATATTTCTCGCTAATATGATATTGTTTGAAATTTCTAATTTCACTCTCGGTGATAAACTTGAACAACAGAGTGAATATTTGCATTCAAACAATAGGTGAGTAGTGTCTTCTTCATGGTGATTGCACAAGGCACAATAAGGTGGTATTGCAATTCCTCTTCTGGCGAGATGGGTAGCTGTTGGGAGTCCATTATGACCGACTTTCCATATGAAATTCTTAATTTTAGGTGGAACGTTCAAGCTCCAGATCCATGCATTGTTGTCATTATTAAGCTCTGTTGTTCTTGTATTAAGTTTATACGCACTAGACGTCGTAAACCATCCTTTTCTGTCCGGCCACCAGTACATTCTGTCCTGTATTTGATTTTTTGGGAGGGGAATCTCTGCTATCTATTGCGCAATATCATTTGGCATTATCGTTCTAAGTTTTTCCAGATTCCATGCCCCATTTCGAATGTACTGATCAACCGTTTCTTCCCAATTGATTTTGTTGGGTCGAGACAAGCATTATGAATATTCTTAACCGGAGCCCACTTGTCTTGCCAGAACTTGATTGCTTTCCCATCACCGACTGACCATGCTATACCTTCCTTAAATGGCTTAATAAGTTTTCTCAGTTGCGTCCATTGCCATGAGGCATTTCTTTTCTTCTCAAATTTAAGTATTGGCGTTGACTTTAGATACTTATGGTTGATAATTTTGACCCAACAATTATCTGGTTCAGCAATTATTTTCCAAATAAGTTTCATTTGTAGTGCCTCATTCATTTCCTTTGTTTTTCTTAATCCCATTCCTCCTTTTGCTTTTGGCCTACATACTTTGTCCCATCCTATAAGGGGTTTGTATTGGAGGTCTTTTTTCCAGAAGAAGGTCCTATTGATTTTGTCTAATGTTGAGTGAATTGACACCGGGAGCATGAAGCTTTGCATAGCGAACAGTGGTTTAGAAGCTAAATTTGAATTTATTAACACAGACCTCCCATGTTGAGATAGTGAATCGACTCTCCATTTTGATAATTGATTAGTTGTTTTGCCAATGATTTCTTCAAAGGTGCTTTTATTTGCTCTACCATAAAAAATCGGACACCCCAGATATTTGTCCAGTTTAACGTGCTTTGATATACTTAAACATCCTTCAATAGTTGCTATTCGCGACGCAGGTATCCCTGGAGAACCTTGAAATGCAGATTTGTTGTAGTTTACTTTCTGTCCTGACAATTGACAGTAATCATCAACAATTTTTCTTACTTACTCACATGCTGCCATGTTGCCTTTTGTGAAAATAATGATAACATCAACAAACGCCAGAAACGGGATTCTTGGTCCAGATGGACCAAACCTGAAGCCAATGCCAGATTGGTTGAGATTGGACTCTGTTGTTAGGTTTTTAGCGAGCACTTCTGCACCAAGAATGAACAGAAATGGAGACAAGGGGTCGCCTTATCTTAATCCTCGAGAAGGTTTAAACACATCTGTAGGCCCATTATTAACCAATATAGAAAATGAAACAGATGTTACACATTCCATGATTAAGTTTATAACATAGTCACTAAATCCAAATTTTCTTAATACTGCCTCTGTGAAGGTCCAATCAACTCTATCATAGGCTTTCTCCATATCTAATTTAATCGCTAACCAGCCTTCTGACCCTTTTCTCGTTTTGAATGAATGGAAGATCTCATGTGCTATCAATATATTGTCTTGAATTGCTCTATCAGATACAAACGCTCCTTGAAATGGTTGGATTAACTTACCAATCACCTTCTTGAGTCTCTCTGTTAGAATTCTTGATATTATTTTATATATTGTTGAGCACATACTAATTGGTCTATAATCTGAAGTCTTTGATGGATTGTCACATTTTGGCAATAGAGTGATGAATGTATGATTAATCTGTCGGAGTATTCTGCCTGAATGGAAAAAAGCTTTGACTGCTTTGATGACATCGTTACCGACAATGTCCCAATAAGACTTATAAAACTCTGTTGTCATTCCATCTGGTCCCGGAGACTTATTGAGACCTAAAGACCAGACCGTATTTTTTACTTCACTATTAGATGGTTGTTGGCTTAGAATCCTATTTTTTTCTTCCGTTATAGCCTGTGGTATTAGCTCTAGGTATTCATTAAGAAGTGTCATGTTAATTGGTTCTTTGGAGAATCTTTTCTCAATGTCATTTTTGACTTCCTCTCTAATATTTTCTTCCCCCACAATCTGTGTTCTAGAACTTGTCGTGATATTTCTAATAATTTTCCTATTTCGTCTCCTAAAGCTACTCTATGAAAGTATGCTGTGTTTGAATCAGCGAGCTTGAGATGCTTTGATTTTGCTCTCTGCCCCCAATATTCCTTTTGGAATTTTAATAGTTGCTCTTTTTTCCCGATCAGTTGTTTTTTGACTAAATAATCCTTACATGTTCTGGATATAATTTTTGATTGGATACTAATAATTTCTTTTTCCACAATTTGTATTTGACGAAAGACATTCCCAAAGGAGTTTTTGTTCCACACTTTAGCTTTTCCTTTCAGACACTTTGTTTTGTACACTAATCTGCACATTGCTGAGCCCGTACACCTAACTCTCCAAGCTTGTTTGACAACATTCCTGAAGTCCTTTCTTTGTAGCCACATGTTTTCGAATTTAAATGGTGGGGGCGTAAACTCTCTTCCAGAAGCTAGGCAAATAGAAATGGGACAATGGTCAGACCCTGTAAAGACTTCGTTGAATATTGCTAGATCAGGGAAGGTTTCAAGAAACTCGTGTTGAACCAGTACACGATCTAATTTTTCCTAGATATTATCCTCCCCTTCCCTTTTTTTCCTCCAAGTAAATTGATTGCCCCAGGATGGGATCTCAAGCAGAGAGCATTGATTTTTGAATTGATTTATTCTAAGATATCTCGCTTGACTATTTGCTACTGCCCCGATTTTTTCACTACGTACTGCTACTAATTTCATTCAAATCTCCTATTATTAAGCATGGAAGGGGTTCACTCGTGATAATATTCGAGAATTCATTCCAGAAGATATCTTTGTCTGACTCGTAGGGAGGGACATAGACAAAGAAATATTATTCCTGTGAAGTTTTTATTTAAGCATGAGTATTTAACCCGAATTACTCTTGGTAGTACCACATCGACCTCAATTGACTCATCTTGAAGAACGTTCTCATTCCAAAGGAGTTCTATTCCTCCCGTTCTATCATTCCCTACAGACCAGATAGCATTATTGTATCCACTCGATTTCCAATTCTTTTCCTGAGGAATTTTATTTGTTCTAATCTCTGCAATTGCCATTAGTGAGATGTGCTCATTGATTCGCATGGCTTTGAGGTCTTTCCAAATATTTGACTTTCCTATACCTCTGATATTCTAGAAACACGCTTTCATTATTTGATTACCCGGTCCATCAGAAGCCGAGGGTGCAGTGCTTCTGACAGAGACAGATTGTTCACATTTTTGTAGGTAGTTCGAGGTTTATTTTCCACAAGTTTGATTCTCGTTTGCTTATATTTACCCTGAATTTGTTATGTAATCAAATAAATCTTGTGTGTTATGGCCTTTCGTAATGTTTCTCTTTTATATTTAGTCCAAATGGACTTTCGTACAATTCTATTCACATTTGAGCTATAGGTGATGATAATCGATCGATAATACCACTTGGCACCTGTAATTTGTTTTACAAGAGGGAGTTTAGTCATAGATGTTTTAACATTAATACTACATACACAACAATGTTGAGCTGGACCTAGAAATGAGACACCATGGTTAATATATATGATACACCTGATTGAAAGGGAGCCAACACAGGTCATCTTATGCTTGAACTGAAAAGATACATACTTGGGGGAGGTGACTGAATTTTCAATAATCACACAGTAGCTAATTTCAGTTAACCCAGTTTCACGAATACAAAGTTGCACCCAAAAGAGTAGTGCATAACACAACCCACACAAAATAAATTTACACTGAAAAAGGCAATAAGAACTAGTCAATATGCATAATCTTCGATTCATTAGAGGGTTAACCAATATTATACCCGAAAAGGATAACACCTGCAAGTTCTGCCGATTATCCATACATTGAGAAGCATCAAGTTCCCACTATAGACATGTTTTTACAGACCAAATCACAAGACTAACACATTTATATCACCAAGAAGTCTAGTCCGACATTTAGAGTACTCAACTGAGCCAGCAATCCATATTATAACCAACACAAGATTATAGTCATTCATACATATCGGTTGCCATAACCATAGCCAGACTAGATGACAGTTACACCAATTCTTACATCCCAGGGATGCCACCTTAAACCCGTAAACTTGATAGACAAAGTTCCAAACTCGCCATAGCCGCATAGTAGTTATCAAACAGGGTAACAATCTAAACATACAGTACACCATGCTACAGGTTAGATTTCTCCGGTCAACCATTGTCCTATAATGTTTAATCGATAAACCCTTCAGCAAGGATAAAACACCACTAGTTTTTCCAGGGCTGTTCAAACACCACCAGAGTTCACACTTGGAAAGCACATTCAACCTTGCCAACCTCAACTGATAAAATTCCAAGAGAGATGTATCAGGAGTGGCAGAGGGAGCACTCAAGGGAAAACGATCCCAATTTGGCTTGGCTTTATGACTACTCGGATTTTAATGTCTTCGTAACCACCTTAGACTTATAGGGACATGCAACCATGCTCCCATAAACAAGATGATAATATTAAATACATAAATGAAATACAATTAAATCGCGAAAGCCTTTAAATAAATAACTATTTATTAATCTTTCCTCTAAAATTGAGGATTTAAATTTACAACCTGATAACATTACAACGGAAGACTTTTAAATTTAAAAAAACATTTAAACTCATATACAATATATCTAGAAATTTAAAAAATGTAAATACAATGTTAAAATAACTTAAATGTCTTCTCAACTTCTCTTCGTCTTCTCTTCTGAGACTCGACCTAAACCTGCCGTCACAAATACTAGGACCGTTAGTTTGTAAGAACTAGCAAGCAACGACCTAAACCTGCCGTCACAAATACTAGGACGGTTAGTTCGTAAGAACTAGCAAGCAACGGCTCAAAAACTGGGACTAATTTGGATTCGAACTCAGTGACCATGATAAGGTATGAATCTAAACCCAAATGTGATTATTGAGAATATTTTATGCAGGCTTAACATTTTAAAACACGACTCTTGTGACACGGATAATCAGAAGGATTGAGTAAGAAAAGATGTGAGCGACAAACACTCTTACGAACCCTACTTCGATTACAGATGGAATATGATATAGGTTGAATTAATTGTGATCACTATAAAACATTCTTCTCACTATGTTAACAAAAAATATATATATACCACACTTCACTCACTTCCTCACACTGAGTAGCTTACCCACAAATTTATTTACCACACACTTCACTCACTTGCTCACATTGAGTAGTTTAAGCACAAGGTTACACACTTAACACGTTTACCACTTTTAATATAGGTTGAATGATTTACATCACACACTATTTGTTATAACATGATACCGGCCCCGCTCTCACTAGCAGATAGCAGCCTACTACCGAAGGTATTGTAACATTTCTCTACGAAAATGTATTAGTTTCATGAAACCCTTTGTAGACCGGGTTCTCGCAGCCCCGACCTGTTTCCATTGCTTTTATTACTTTACACGTTACATCCACTTTGCTTCACATTCACTGGTATGTACATTTTACTTGATTGATTTTGATTCAATTGAGTTCCAATCGTAACACAAAATCCTCACATTATTACTATTTACTTTTACTTACAAAAACCTAGGTGATCGCACAACACAAGATAACCCATGTTATTTATAGGTAACATGGATGCCAAATGAAATAAAAGCAATTAAAATAGAAGGATGGAAACATCAAATAAATAACATGTTCCATTCCTAACCAACTAGCATGAAAGAACAAAAATAAATCATGCTTTAATTAAATAACCGGTGGGTAACTATAATATTATTTTATCTTAAGGTCACCCAATTACACTTGCCAAATTCAAACTGAACGGTAACTAAATCACACAAGCAGATGAATTGTAATTTATTTTATTTAACTTGGCAAGCAATCAAAGGTAGGAAAAACAAGACACGAAGGCATCAATTGAGCAGAAGGCTCGGAATGTCACTTGCCTGATTCGTCTTGTTGGATTTTGGTACCAACTATGGACTTCAAAACACCTCGCACCTTGTGACGGGATTGAATAAATCGGAAACGACTCTACGCACACGATTACAAGAGACAAGGAATAATTTAATAATTGGTATATTTTTATGCATATAATTGACTTATTAATTCAAAATAAAAATTGAATCAATTATAAAGTCAATATTCATACCTAGTAGATTCTCTTCGGAACATTGTCTCGAGATGGTTGTGGCGGGATTCGAGATTAATGCTTGATGAAATAAGAGTTTCTCATCTCAAAAGCACGAACGAGGTAGATCTCAAAGTCAACCTAAAATTAGATACTCCCAAAAATTAATTGAAAACCCTACATCAATATCTCTGCAGAATTCAGGATCTCTAAAAAACGATTTAGTTCTGAAGATATTTTAACGTAAATGTTTTTTTTTTATAAAATTTATATAGGTAAACTTGAGTTAGTTATCGAACTTTTGCAAGGGATTTAACTTCAGAATTCGTTTTCTTTTAATCATGAAAAATCACGCAATATTGTGTCGCTTAAAACGTTGACCGGTTTCGCATCGGCCATAACTCAATCAATTTATCAATAAGAAAGCTTTTTCGACGATTTCAGAGGCTAAAATTGGTGTGATTTCAAAGAGGAATAACATACTAAAAGATGAGAGTCAAATTCGAAAGGATATTAACACAGTAACCAAAATAAGGGACGCCCAGGTTGCAGATTTCTTTCTAGAATTTTGAAAACGTTTTTGAATATTTGTAAAACACACCAAAAGGCCTCAAATTGTTCACAACTTCGAGGAATCACCCATAAAACTCAATTCTTGTAATCACTGTTCTAAAAAACCCTTCAAGAACCGCCTAGACCCCCGCTTAAACCCTTGAACTCACCCCACCACTAAGGCCGTCAAGGTCATAAAAATCCGCCTAGACTGCAAAGACCCGCCATGAAATCCGCCTCGACCCCGCCTACACCCCGCCTAGACCCTTGACCCTACCCTACCGCCAAGCACCCACCAAGCGTTTTTTGGAACATTGCTTGTAATAAATCAGTCCCTTATGATTAAATAATATAGGAAAAATATGTAGTTTATAGAAGAAGATCGAAGATGGAAGAATAAAACATACCCCTGCCTTGTTTTATCCTATGTTAAAACCCGAAGAGTTGAAGATTTGAAGGAGAAGAATAGAGAAAGATGATCTAGTTTCCAAGAGGAGAAGCGGTTGATTTTCCCAGACAAACCCACCCGGCACTAAGTCCGGGTTTGGGGTGCGCGTAAATTCGAAGAATAGAGAAAGGGGGGCCCAAGGGCCTTACATCAAACTACAATCATTAAAAGCAAGGACGCAGCCTAAGCTTTCCAATGATTAGTAGCAAAATAAGTCTCTAAGTGTATGTCTCTTCCAGCACGAAGGCCTTCAGGGCACATACAAAAGCAAAATAAAACAAACAAAGGCATGTTTCGGGCACGCAGGCTCAGAAACCATGCCATAAAAACACAAAAAGAGTCATGTTCCAAGGGGACGCAGCCTCAATCGAACACATGAGCTCAAAGCCTAATTTTCAAGAGGGAGGGGGACGGGTATATAAATAGGTTCATTAGGATTAGAGATAATTCTCCCAAAACTAATTAATTATTTGATTAAAATTAGAAAATTTTTGCCAAACAGACATTTTTTTTGAACTAGTGAACTGTTCACTTGTTTGAACAAATTAGCAAAATGTCCAATATATACTAATTTTTTCAATTGTCCATCACTCCCAAACCCTATCTCCCCACTGTCTCCCTGGGCCTCTCTCATGCTCTCTCGATCTTTTCTGTCTCGCTCAATCGATCTCGCTCTCGTCTCTCTCGCTCTCGTCTCTCTCTCTCTCTCTCTCTCTCTCTCTCTCGACGCCGGGTTTGGAATTTTGCAAAAGAGTTCAAGCTATTTTTGTCCTTTCCATGCTTTTGAGGGAGAAGTCGTGTTCTTCATCTCCGACGAGAGGAAGCGGATCGAACGAGGAAGGAGATCGACCGCCAAATCAACGCTTCCTACTGCGGCTGCATCAAGTGCCTCGGCGCCCTCCATAAGGTATGATTCTCCATTTATTGGTGACAACTTCATCAAGATCTGCTTGACTTCGGCTTTCTTCGCTCGAGATCTGCTCGAGTTCTCCAACTCAACATGTATTCTCTCCCTTTCTCTTGCTCTGGATTTATTTATTTTATTTCTTATAATATTTTCCTTGCTCTGGATTCTTGATTTTGGATCACAGAAGAATTGGAATTAGATGCATAGGTTAGGGAAACCATATTAGTAGTTGATGAGGTGCTGCTGATGAGGAGCTTATACTTGCTGATTTTATGCTTTTCACTTTTCAGCCTATGCAACCTGAACTTATGTTGTTGAACTTGATTAATTTTGATTCAACGTGATTGTCTTCTTCTCCTTGTTCTTTGCATTCTGTTCCCCTGCCTTCTCTTTATGGATTTTGTTTAGCTCGCATTTAAATGCTTGATTTAGCTGGATGATTTTGTTTGAAAAATCTATAACATCTATATGAATCTAAATGACAGCATTTGATTCATCTAAAAAAAGGCGTGGTTTTGGGTTGATATTCATATATGCACATGAGGATCAGAAGTATGTATAAACAGTTTTATTGATAATGTAGGATGCGAAATATCATTGATCACTTTAAGGGGAACCGTGATTTTCCACGTCTGAGAATAGGTACGGCTTGTAAAAAAACAAAAATATTTGTGTCCATACCCTCCTTGTATTTGGGACGATCTTTGTACATGTTTGTGTTTACTGTGTGCTCTGATATTACATATCGACTGTACTCTAGGAATTGGCCAGCCTCCTGGAAGATGGATGTTGTCAATTATGTTCTCCGTCCTATTAATAAGGATGAACGTCAAGAGGTATTTAATATAGTATTTAGTATCTTCCTCATCTTCTTTTTTCCTTATTGTTGAAATGATTTTAATATTACATGAAACTTAGCACAAATTGACATCTCACCATAGCCACTGGACCATGAATTTGATGCGTCTAAAACAAATTTGGTACTCCAGAATCTTGTTCATGTCTTAAATGTATCGGATGAATCATGCTTCAAACTACAGCAATAACTTCATTGGCTCTAGAATATGTAAAAACTAAACTAACACTGCATGAAATGGACTAATCTTACTCCAACTTCTACATTCTGTACAATTGGGTTTCGCCTTCCAAATCGGATTGGAAGAAGTCCGCATTATTTTGCTTGAAGGGGTGAATAAAAGTGCAACATCCGTGAACAGTAGCAAGCCATTTGAGCATCTTGCTTGATGCCGAAGATAGTGCTCAGTCAAGTACTGGTCTTGACTCTTATGTATCATTGTTTTAGCAGAGACAATCAAGGGAATGGCCTGCCGAAGTCGATGAAGAAACTGCAATAGGCTACAACTCGCTCATTTGCGGGCAACTATTTTGCTGGGCAACAATGCCATTGGATATTTGGGACTTCCTCCTGTGACTATCTCAAGTCTAATTTGTTCCAAAATATCCTCAATCAGGCAAGCTCTCCATTCCAAAATCTTTATTATTCATTCTAGTTTCTGTAATTGTTGAATTTAGTGAAATCCTTGTTGCTGTTCATTCTAGTTTCTGTAATTGTTGAATTTAGTGAAATTCTCCATTCCAAGATCTACAGGTTTGTTACTCTCAAATTGATGAATAGCCATATTAGACAGATTCTCTCTTATTGAATTATCGATGAAAGGAAGAAATTTTAGCTTTAGAAGTATATACGAGGTAGTGTTTGTTCAAATTAGAATCCATTATATCGATTTTGTGTATGTGAGTCAATTGTGATGTCTTTTCCTTAATCTGCAGGTAATTAACGTGTATGATCAACAGTAAGAAAGTGTGGCTGTTAGATTTGGCTTTTGAAGTATATACAAAGAGGCAGTGTTAGTTCTATCTTTCTCTCTCTCCACTTTATGCACTGCTTGCATTTGCAGTCACTTGGTTGCTTGTTTTGGTTTTGTTCCTTTGTGATGGCCATTTGATTTGGCTTACTTGTGCAACTGAGATGTTGAATTGGATGATAGTTGCCTCATTTTCTTGATTTTTTGTGGGGAGAAAGTGCTTGAAAAGATTTCCATCTTTACTAAAATTAAGCGATTCTTGTGCTTTGAAGTCTTGTTTTTCAGTGGTTTGATATTGATTAAGACATTGATATGAACAATAATTTACCAGCACTTTCATCAGAAGACACTTGATCAGCTTTAGCTTCCATTCCAAGAGGGGACGTGTATTGTCTTCTTTGGTATCCCACTAGCTTTCCAGTTTTAGAAACGTGCACTACCCAGCTTTTGTTTGTGATTTCTTGAAGCTGAAGCTACCTGATCTCTGTTGTGTACTTGATTACTTTTGTGTTTCTCATGGATTTCTACAAGAAAGATTGAATTGATTATGAACTTTACAGATGTTACTACACCCTTTTTTCCATCTAGTTTAATCCTAATCTAATGTTGATTTGGTACATGAGAGTCCTACTTTAGCCTTGGAGGTTTTGCATCAAAGCCTATTAGCTCAAAATGGTAGAGCAATGTGCCTACGCACAATGATGCGGGTTCAAATCCTGCATAGGCTATCTATGTGGTATCTCTTATTATGTTTCTCTTCGTGAATATGAGTATATGGTGCAAAAATAAAATTGTAAAGTGCAGTTGTGCATCTTTAAAGTGCAGTTGTAAAAGTGCTGACGTGAAAGAAAAAAAAAGAATTTTTTAAAAAAGTGGTGACACAAACTCCTTTCACCTCTTGCTTACATTTCAAATGCTATGAACAATGTTGATTCTACCTACTAGTAGCCAATCATATTAGCTTATACAAAGCTCTTGGTACTGCTGTATTAGTTTTTGTTTCCTTCTGATTTACATCTACTTTTGATTTTCTGGTTAACATAGTTAGGTAAATCAAAGATTTAGGCCTTTTTTTCCTCAACGTTGATGAATTCTGTGCAACAGAAAAGAGTAATGGCACTTATAGAAGCAATGGTGCAATGCGCCTGACAACAAGAAACCTCATATTTTATGAACTGCTGCTGGAATTCTTCCTTCTTTGAACAAAAAAAAAATCACTTTAAGTAGACTCAATTTTCGACACAGCATCACTTATGTGATGAATACCAACTCAATTAGATTTGGTTAACAACTTTTTATTCGTTTATAGAGCGAGAGCACTGTTTGATTCATCGAGCTATGATGGGAGCAAAGGTGATATATAGGCCAAGGTGGTAGGTCCTCTCAACTGAGTAAGAGCACTTGTAGTTTAATCTGTTCATATTTTGCTCATCATTTTGTGAATTGGGTGGGGAGTGGGTTTATGGAATAAGTACTGCCAAAGAACTAATCTAAAAGTAAGAGCACATATAATGCACCTTACTATTACACATTCATTCAATTCAGACTTTTCAGGAAGGAGAGAACATGCCCTTCCATCATTCATTCCTCTAAGTTTGCACTAGCTTATTCTTACTTTTCACGCACTTTTTTTGAAGTGTTACAAACACCACATTATTTATTTGTTGCTTGATGATTTGGATATCTGCAACTTTAAAAACCACTCTCAGGCCCTCAGTTGTTTTCAACATCATTAACTATTGTCTGGTTTGACTAAATTACAGACAGATTGCCTATTCAAATAGAATGGTCCCAAACTAAAAAGAAACTTGAATCTTATCCTAACTTCTACATCATGGGTGAATGACAGAGGTTCGAAGTCGCCTGCTAAAGGAAGAAGCAAGGGGAGCTCTCCGGTTATTCCAAAATCCTTCTGCTTGAGCACTAGCAAAGCTCCAAGACGAAAGGATGCAAGCAAGGGGAGTTGTTTCATCTAACTGAGGGTTTTCTAGTGTTATAGACTTTTAAGGCAAATCAGGGAGCTTCTTAGCTAACATTCATGGGTTCCTATTCTGGTTAGATCTGATCATCTGCTTATTGCAGGGAGGTTCCAAATGACAAAAAGCCCTTTATGCCTCCACGAGAAGTCCATGCACAAGAGAGACATTCTCTGCCACCTGAGAAGATTGAAATGTTTAAATCCTTGATGGGTTGGGCTGAGCGAAACCTCTTTGTGCATCTTAAACCTATGGAAAAGTGTCGGCAACCACAATATTTTCTTCCGGATCCTGCTGTAGAAGGATTTGAGGAGCAAGTCGAGGAATTGAGGGCATGATCAACCAAAAGTTGTCTCCCTTTCTAGTTCTGTTTTATGATAGCATGATTAGCGCCAATTTCCGTCTTTAGGATTTTGCTATTTTAGATTTTGGTTCAATAGTCTTTTGGCCTAGCCGTTTTTTTAGCTTTCGCGTAGCAGATTACTTGTTATCTGGATTCCCAGTTTTGTGTATCCATTTGGAGCCTTTTGTGCTTTTTTTGGCATGACAAGAGATGTGATTGCCGGAAGTCATAATGATTACTAGCTCAAATTTCATAAATTAAGGTTGTGTCAGCATTTTTTCTATTTTGTTAATTAGAGAAAACAACGAGTGGCAGCGATGTTCGCAATTTTAGTGCTGACAGAGTTATAAAGAATCAAATTGATCAATACATGAAAGATTAATATCTCAACTTTCCTAAATTAAGGCTTGTGTCACCAATAATATTTTGTTTACATATTATTGTTGTGTGTCAACATCTTTCTAGTTGGATAATTGTGCAAATGTAAAATAAAGTTGTGCAATTATAAAAAAAATTTGCTCAACATGATCTTATTTTTGCTCAACAATCGATTATATTTGCACAACAATTGAGGCTTGTGAAATTGTGTTCAACATGATCTTATTTTTTCTCAATATTATTTTATAGTTGCTCAATAGATTATTGCACAACATGGTCTTATTCTTGCTCATCAATAGACTATAATTGCACAACATGGGGGATTGGTGGAAATTTGCTCAACATGATCTTATTTTTGCTCAACAATAGATTATGTTTGCACAACAATTGAGACTTGTGAAATTGTGCTCAACATGATCTTATTTTTTCTCAATATTATTTTATACTTACTCAATAGATTATTTCACAACATGGTCTTATTTTTGCTCATCAATAGACTATGATTGCACAACATGGGAGATTGGTGGAAATTTTCTCAACATGATCTTATTTTTGCTCAAGAATCGATTATATTTGCACAACAATTGAGACTTGTGAAATCTTGTTCAGCATGATCTTATTTTCTCTCAATATTATCTTATAGTTGCTCAATAGGTTATTGCACAACATAGTCTTATTTTTTCTCATTAATAGAATATAATTTGCTCAATATAATATTATATTTCGTCATCTATATTTGATTCATTTAACCTCATATTGTATGAGTTTTTTTGTTTTTTTAAGTAAACAATAATGCAAAAATCAGAAATTTGATGATTGATGCTAAAATCAACAACATATATTCTTTTTTTTTGTTAGAACACAGAAAGAGAGAGGAACCTGTAATCTTCTGTTATATATAAAAGTACTGATATATGTGCGAGTTGAGCTAATAAAATCTAGCTTAAGGTAGAACTGTTCCATTGATTTCCTTTCGTTACTATGAGGTCAATGCTACCTGCTTAGTCCATGGTTTGCCACAGCTCGTGAATCTGATCATCAGTCTGACTGTGGTTCTTGTTGTTTGAAGGTTCGATAATGTATAACAAAGTAATATAAAGATACTCTAGAAGGGGGGTTGAATAGAGTATGCCGTTTTTTCGCAGATAATCACAAGACTTTTGAAACGCTCGTAAAATCCTTTGAGATTAGACTTAATCTTTTCTTTGGAAACCTGAATCACAAACAAGTTATATAATTCGAAACAAGTGTGGAAATAAGGTAAAGCAGTAAGTAAAGGACGCAATAAATTGTTTACGAGGTTCGGCACCAACTTGGCCTACGTCCCCGCCTAGGGTTCTTCCACAGCCCTAGGATTCAACCGGCTTTTATTGATTCACAAGACTTAGGATCCTAATAGCTCACCGAGAAGCCTCTCTCCTATACAATTACAATCTAGTCAACTCACGTTCCCTTGGAGTCCTAGACCAATCTAAAAGAGCCCCACTTCTCTCAGCTATCTAGTACAATCCTCTTACACTTTGTGAATCAATCGACTAGTGTTCACTTCCTGAGTTACAAACTCTCGAGTATAACACTCTCTCGAAATATATCCTATAAGCTCACTGTGTAACTCTCAAATGCTTTGAAATAAAATAACAGACTCTTAAGAACTAGCAGAGAGCACATGAAGAAGACAGATTTGACTTGAAGGCTTGAGTGTATGAATGCTTGTGTTCAACGAATGTATCGCTGTCTTCCTTTCTTCCTTTTCTTTATAATGAATGAATCGGCGCCAAAGAATCTTCTCCAACGGCTAGAGCAGATCATGGCTTGAGCTAGAAACTTCACAATCTTCTATCTTTGGAAATTCTGAAGCCATAATCTCCGATTTTATTCTCCACGATATTCAGCTCAAGGAAAGAGATATAATTCGAAAAGCTTCCTGAAATGTTAGTATATATAAAATATTATCTAGAAGCATATAATAACATATAATAATATTCGGACATAATATAGTAAAGTACAGGTTTTGTGTTTCATCAACACAACTGTAGCTTCAAGACCTTTGACACAAACTGTCTGTCAAAGCCTTTGAAACTAATTTCAATTTTCATCAAGGGAGTGGAGTTATCAATCTCCCCCTTGATGAAAGACAAAACCTAGGCATCCCTACAACTTAGTCAAGTAATTACATCATAAGGAAAATCGGACTAAGTACCTTCATGGGTTAGAAAAATGTTGGATCATAATTTTATCATGAAAAATCCAACCAAAAACGAAACAAGGTCTTCCAAGACCTTTGGTTCACAGCAGTTTTAAAGTTTTAAAGTCTAAACCACAGCAGATCATCTCTCCCTTTTTGTCTTTCAACAAAGGGAGGAGGTAAAACAGTCACCAAAAGTTTTAAAGCAGTATCCAAAAACCAACAGTGTTCAAAGAGGGGTTAGGGTAGGGTAGGGTAGGGTTTAAGATTCATCGTTCGGAGCATCATTCGTGAGCAGCAACCTCAGTCCGTGTAGCAGCTTCGATACCCCGCTCATCTCCAGCAAAAACTCTCTATGCAGCTCCTTGATATCCAGGCGAACTTCCTCCAAGCCCAACTCCAGGTTATCCATGCGCTCATCAATGGCAGAGGCAGTGGGAAGAGTCTTTGAGGGAGAGGCAAGACTCCAAGTCCCTTGGGGGGACTGAGTGATGCCAATCTTCTCAAAGCTCTTGGAGTCGAATTTACCCATATGACGCTGTTGTTCTTCATTTTTGAAATCGATTTCAGGAGCTTTGAAGATATGGGTCAAAAGGTTGGCAAAGGGGAGGGGAGTTTCTTTTCTGGCTTTGCGAGTGTGAGCCATGGATCCTAAGATGGTATTGACCAGATCAAGATCAAGGCCGTTCAGAATACGGTATAGAAGGACCATAGCATTATCGGTTAGGAGGGAGCCAGAGTTTATACGGGGTAAGAGGCAACGCACAATGATGTTGAAAATAATTTTTGCCTCGAGGGTAAGGGATGAGTGGGTGAGCTATTTTGTGGTGCTGTTGGATGCTTCGGGGAGCAGGTATTTGGATCGGGCAAGGGCAATGTACTGTTCTCTTGTGGGGTTTTCAGGAGAGGGTGGACAAGGTCTAGGTAGGCCAAGGAAATCAGCGAAGTCAATGGAGTTGAAGGTGATTCTAACTCCTTTGACGACTGATTCCAAGGACCAACCATCAGCATTGTGTTTGGCTTTGAGGTTAATGTAAAACAGGCGGGTGAGTTGGGGGTAATACACAGATTCAAGGTTTAGAAGGGTCCAGGCAGGGGATTGTTTGAGGAGAGAGATGCAAGGTAGGTTCAAAGCTTCTAAAAACTCAAGATCAATGAAATCAGAACAACATATCTTACGAGTTCTAAACTCATCTACCCACTTTCCAACTAACTCAGCATTTTCAAACCAAGAAGAGGGCAAGGATTGGTTTACCTAGGTAAGTGCAGGCGGATCAGCGTTCTTCCTGCGAGCCTTTGTGGGAGCAGGCCTTTGACAGGCGCCTCAAGGCTTCTGAGAGTGCCTTTCCTTGTGCGCTTGGGAGATGGAGGCTTTGCTGCAGGGGGTTTGTGCTTCTTCGGAGACGGGGGAGGAGGAGGAGGAGAAGGAGAAGGAACATGTTCTGGCTCCTCTTCCTCTTCATCCTCAGACCCCGAGTCCTCAGCGGACCCTTCAGCATCCTCGTCGTCGTGGTTTGCAGTCTCGTCGTCCTCCTCTTCCTCTTCCTCTGGTTCCTCTTCAGTGGGAACCTCCTTCTCGGCAGCTCTTAGGGCCTCTTCCTCGGCCTCTTTTCTAGCTTTCTCAGCCTCCTCCTCAGCTATTTTCCTTTCTTGCTCAGCCTCTTCCTCGACCTTCTTTGCAACATCTCGCTCTAGAATCTCATCAAGATCCTCATCTTCCTCAGCAATGATTTTCCTTTTCCCTTTTTGCTTGGCATTGAGAGATTTCTTCGTTGGGCGCTTCAGGGACCGCTTGATTTCAGCAATGGTGCTCTCAGGGACAGTGCTCGGGACAGTGGCTGGGACAATAGCTTGAGGAGTAGGTTCGGGTTGAGGGGAAGTAACAATGGCCTGGCGTCCCTTGGGGGTAGCGCCAAGGCGTTTGGGTGTGGAGGTCTTCTTGGATTTGGGTTCTATGGATGAGATTCGGCTAAGCTTCCAAAAAAGGTTGAAGAAGGAGTTTAAGAGAGGGTTTAGGTAATTCTAGAGAGGTGAGGAATAGTTAGGGTAAAGTGTGTGGTTTAGAAAGGGTGAGAGGGGTAAGTTGATGGGGCGGGTTTAGGGTTCCAAGGATAGTAATCATAACACTGCCAATTTTGAAAAAATCTGATTTCCAAAACAATTCAAATTTCAAACCATCTTGTCACAATTTAATTCAAGAGGGAAAATCCGAAAATACCTTTTCCATAAATAAAAATACTTGGATATAAGAACTTTTAGGAAATAATATGTGTACTTTATAATTAAGGTTAAAAATCATAAAAACTATACTTGATCAAATATCTAATAAGATATTAACCAAATATACGATCCGTTAAATGTGCTCTACCATTCAGCTCACAATCTTTGACATAATTCTCAAAGGTCTTGACACTGAGTATAATTTATCTTTCATAAAGGGAAAGCTCCCCCTACGAAAGTGCATCCCTGTTAAGCATTCCAATCTCACGTCTAATGAAGGTGAACCTGTCCTCTGCCAAAGGCTTAGTAAAAATGTCAGCACATTAATAATCAGTTGAAATAAAAGATATGGACAGATCACCTTTTTCGACATGGTCTCTAATGAAATGATGTCTTACATCAATATGTTTGGTCCTTGAATGCTGAACAGGATTCTTTGTGATTGATATGGCACTTGTATTGTCACACATAATGGGAATACCTTTGAGGTTGATACCAAGATCTCTCATTTGTTGAGTTATCCAAAGGATTTGGGAGCAGCATGCTCCAGCTGGTATGTATTCAGCTTCAGCAGTGGATAGATCAACTGAGTTTTATTTCTTTGAATGCCAACTGATCAAGGATGCTCCTAAGAATTGGCAACATCCTGACGTGCTCTTCCTATCCACCTTATAGCCTGCAAAGTCTGCATCAGAATACCCGATTAATGTGAAATCTTTTTGCTTTGGGTACCACAAGCCAAGCTCCTTAGTGCCATTGAGATATCGAAAGATCATCTTCACAGCCACGAGGTGAGATTCTTTAGGGTCAGCTTGAAACCTAGCACACATGCAAACACTAAGCATGATGTCAGGTCTACTAGCCCTAAGATATAGTAAAGATCCAATCATCCCTCGATACTCCTTTTGATTGACACTCTTCCCAGTCTTGTCTTGATCTAGAGATAAGGTTGAGCTCATGGGTGTCTTGGCTGCTTTGGATTGATCCATCTTGAACTTCTTCAAGAGATCCTTAGTGTACTTTCTTTGGTTGACAAAGATCCATTTCTTGGATTGATGAACTTGTAATCCCAAAAAGAAGTTGTGTTCACCCATCAAGCTCATCTCAAATTCACTGCACATGATGTCAGAGAATTCCTTGGACAAAGATGTGTTAGTAGCACCAAACAATATATCATCAACATATATTTGAATAACCAAAATGTCCTTTCCTTTGGTCTTGATAAAAAGAGTCTTGTCGATCAACCACCTTTTAAAATCATTTTCTAAAAGGTATTTTGACAAGCGCTCATACCAAGCTCTTGGTGCTTGTTTCAAACCATATAGTGCTTTCTCTAGTTTATAAACATGATTAGGAAATTCAGAACTTTCAAAACCTGGGGGTTGAGCCACATAGACTTCTTCCTCTAAGAAACCATTAAGAAAAGCACACTTGACATCCATTTGATATAACTTTATGCTCATAACAGATGCAAATGCTAGTAATATGCGAATGGCTTCAAGCCTGGCTACGGGAGCAAAAGTCTCTTCGTAGTCAATACCTTCCTCTTGATTGTAGCCTTGAGCAACAAGCCTTGCTTTGTTTCTCACGATCTTACCATTCTCATCTAGCTTGTTCCGAAATATCCAACGTTGGCAAATGACTGATTGATGCTTTGGCCTAGGCTTCAAGGTCCAGACTTTGTTCCTTTCAAATTCGTTAAGCTCACTTTGCATAGCAATGATCCAGTCTGGCTCTTGAAGGGCCTCATCTACCTTCTTTGGTTCTATAAGAGAAACAAACGCGTGAAAAGCACAAAGATCTTTAAGTTTAGAACGAGTTTGAACACTAGATGTAGGGTCTGAAATGATATCCTTTAATGAGTGTGATGAGGAGTATTTGAATTTTCTTTTGCTAGTCTCAGCTCCTTGATTCGTCACACCAGTAGGATTGATTTGTGGTACATCTGACTCCATGGATCTGTTAGGTTCAGTTACAGCAGTTTCTGACGTTTCAACACTGTTGGATTGGACAACAAGGGCTTTGGACAAATCTTCAACACCTTGGGCCAATTCTTCAATGTTGAGAATCTGTTCCTGCATGTTCCTTTTCTCTGTGTTCTTGGTAGCAGCATCATCGCCATCCTCGTTCTCTGTATGAATGTTAAGATCTAAATCTGCAACACTTTCACTCAAAGAACCGTCATTGCATTCATCAAATATAACATGTATACTTTCCTCAACTAACTTGGTCCTTTTGTTGAAGATTCTATAAGCTTTGCTACTTGTGGAGTAGCCAAGAAATATACCTTCATCACTACGCGCATCAAATTTCCCAAGGTTATCTTTTCCATTGTTATGAACAAAACAAGTACAGCCAAACGGTTTAAAGTAAGATATAAGTGGTTTGCGACCTTTGAAAAGTTCATAAGGATTTTTCTTAAAGATGGAACGAATAAGACAACGATTCAAAATATAGTTAGATGTGTTAACAGCTTCAGCCCAATAGGTTTTAGGTAATGCATTTTCTAAAAGCATAGTCCTGGCCATGTCCTCTAGGGTGCGGTTCTTTCGTTCCACAACCCCATTTTGTTGAGGTGTCCTAGGAGCAGAAAAATTATGGGAGATGCCATATTTACCACAAAACAAATCAAACTGAAGTTGATCAAACTCCCTACCATGATCACTTCGAATTGACACTATGGGCTCGTTTCTTAAAGTTTGCAACTCCTTACAAAGTTTTGAAAACTCAAATAAGGCCTCTGATTTTTCTTTTAAAAATGCAACCCAAGTATATCTAGAAAAATCATCAACAACAACAAGCATGTACTTTTTACCATTGGGAGATTTGACTCGCATAGGACCACATAAATCCATATGTAAAAGTTCAAGGGATCTAGAAGAACTTACAACCTTTTTGGATTTGAAAGAGCTACGTGTTTGTTTACCTCGTGTGCATGCTTTGCACATATCAATACATTTGAAATCCATTTCAGGTAGTCCTCTTACAAGCCCTTTGGACACAAGCTTCTGTAGTGTATGTGGACTCACATGACCGAGTCTCCTGTGCCAGAGCTTTGGATCGTCCATCAAAGCCTTTAGACAGGTTAAGCCTCCTTGTGCCACTTGCTCAGCATTCACAGCATAGATGTTGTTATAGCGATATGCAGTTAGAACTACTTCACCTGTATCTTCTCTGCGCACTATACATCTTTTCTTGTTAAATCTAACATCATTACCACTATCACATAGTTGAGAAACACTAACCAAATTATACTTCAAACCATTAACAAGATAAACATTTTTAATACTATGGTTGGGATCACTCCCAACACTACTAATACCAACGATGTCACACTTTCCTTTGTCACAAAGAGTGATTGTTCCAGTGGATTGCTTCTTTAGATCATGAAAGAGAGAACTCTTCCCACTCATATGTCTCGAGCAACCACTATCAATAATCCATTTTTGCTCCTTCACCTTGGTGATCTCCTGCAAAACAAACATCAACCTTTGTGGCTAGACCAATAAGCAAATTTAGATCCATTATTGGGATAAACCATATTTGGTAAAATAGTGCTTTTGGGGACCCAAACTTGCGTTATCCGTTCTTTTCTTAAATGAACAGGAAATGTATTGCGAATGATATGTGGATCCTTTCTTCTATAGGGGCAGGTTTCTTTTACATGTCCCTTTCTCGCACAGTGGTGACATATAGGAGAGATTCTGCTTCCTTTTGCCTTTACAAAAGTGGTAACATGCTGCTTCTTTAAAAACCTTGGATTGTTACCAATACCACTTTTGTTTAGAGAACTCTATTGCTCACCCAACATCCTATCAAGAGTGCCTTTGGATTTGGTAAAACTTATGAGGGCTGTCTATTGGTCTTGAATCTTATTATTCAGGAGATCTTCTCGTTCTCTAAGTCATGATGTTCACTTCTTAGAGAGGAGAGATCTTGCTTGAGTTCAGATTTCTCTGAGTCAAGAGTCTTGACTTTAATGTCAAGACCCGAATAAGAAGCTTCAAGACTTTTGACCCTTATAGACAGATCCTCAATAGTTCTTTCCTGGTCCACAGTTTTCTTAATAAGAGTGTTAGTTTGGGCAACAAGTTTCTCTTCATTGGCAATCATATTAGAAAGGAATTCCGATAATACCTCTTTTGGACTTGCCATAAGTTCTCTTACAGTTACCTTAAGCTTCTCATCGTGGGATTCATCTCCTGAGGTCATAAGACAGACATTGGCCTTCTCATCATCGGAGTCAGAGTCAGAGTCACTCAAAGTTGCCACCATGGCTTTCTTTTTCCATCTATCACCTTTCTTGGACTGGCTCTTCGTCTTTTGAGGGCAGTCTTTCACAAGATGATCTGTTTCACCACATTCAAAACAAGACAAAGGTTTAGTCTTCTTGTCATATTTGTTGTATTGAGACTTACCTCGAAATTTAGAAGACTCTGATCCATCCTTGTTGTTGAATTGTTTCTTCATTTTGAGGATTCGAGAAAGGCCTCTTGTGATAAGAGCAAAAGGATCATCCTTATCGTCATCCTCATCTTCAGAATCAGATACATCTTTAGGCTCATCCTTCTTAGACTTGAGCGCCAAGTTTTTGGTGCTTGCTGGAAGTTCTCCATCGTCTTCATTGAGAATCATTTCATGTGTGATCAGCTTCCCAAGCAAGTCATCAAGGGGCAGAGTGGTGAGATCTTGGGCTTCCTCTATGGCTGTTACTTTAGGACCCAATTTTTCTTTTGGGAGACACCTCAATATCTTCCTCACTTTCTCAACGTTCTTAAAGCTCTTACCGAGAGAGTCAAGGTTGTTGGTGATTTCCGTGAACCGTGTGAACATGGCCTTGATAGACTCATCAGGCTTCATTTTGAAAAGTTCATACTTTCGAAGGAAGATACTGATCTTGGTGTCCTTTACTTGGCTAGTTCCTTCGTAGGTGACAACCAGCTTGTCCCAAATCTCTTTAGCTGACCTACAAGATGAAATACGGTTAAACTCATCAGTGCTAAGACCACAATAAAGTAAGTTAATAGCCCTGTAGTTTTTGGAGACGAGTTCAAGATCCGTTTGGATGTATTCAACCTCAGTCTTCGCAAATTTGGTTCCATTTGGTCCGTCTTTCTCTGGAACCTTCGGACCATTCTCTATAATGTTCCAAAGTTCCAGATCTTGATCTATAATGAACATCTTCATCAATGATCTCCAGTGGACGAAGTTGTTTCCTACAAAGAGTTGTGGTCTACTGGTAGACCTCCCTTGTGCAAATCCTCCGCTTGCTTCACCAGACATGATCAAAACTCACAAGATTGTTAGATCAAAAGCAGTGAGTAAAGCTCTGATGCCAATTGAAGGTTCGATAATGTATAACAAAGTAATATAAAGATATTCTAGAAGGGGGGTTGAATAGAGTATGCCGGTTTTTCACAGATAATCACAAGACTTTTGAAACACTCGCAAAACCCTTTGAGATTAGACTTAATCTTTTCTCTGGAAACCTGAATCACAAACAAGTTATACAATTCGAAACAAGTGCGGAAATAAGGTAAAGCAGTAAGTAAAGGACACAATGAATTGTTTACGAGGTTTGGCACGAACTTGGCCTACGTCCCCGCCTAGGGTTCTTCCACAACCCTAGGATTCAACCGGCTTTTATTGATTCACAAGACTTAGGATCCTAATAGCTCACCGAGAAGCCTCTCTCCTATACAATTGCAATCTAGTCAACTCACGTTCCCTTGGAGTCCTAGACCAATCTAGAAGAGCCCCACCTCTCTCAGCTATCTAGTACAATCCTCTTACACTTCATGAATCAATCGCCTAGTGTTCACTTCCTGAGTTACAAACTCTCGAGTATAACAATCTCTCGAAATATATCCTCTAAGCTCACTGTGTAACTCTTAAATGCTTTGAAACAAAATAACAGACTCTTAAGAACTAGCAGAGTGCACACGAAGAAGACAGATTTGACTTGAAGGCTTGAGTGTATGAATGCTTGTGTTCAACGAATGTATCGCTGTCTTCCCTTCTTCCTTTTCTTTATAATGAATGCATCGGCGCCAATGAATCTTCTCCAATGGCTAGAGCATATCATGGCTTGAGGGAGCTGGAAACTTCACAATCTTCTATCTTTGGCAATTCTGAAGCCATAATCTCCGATTTTATTCTCCACGATATTCAGCTCAAAGAAGGAGATATAATTCGAAAAGCTTCCTGAAATGTTAGTATATATAAAATAATATCTGGAAGCATATAATAACATATAATAATATTCGGACATAATATAGTAAAGTACAGGTTTTGTGTTTCATCAACACAGCTGTAGCTTCAAGACCTTTGACACAAACTGTCTATCAAAGCCTTTGAAACTAATTTCGATTTTCATCAAGGGAGTGGAGTTATCATTGTTGTATCTGCCGCTTCTGTTCTTCACGTGTCGAGGCTTCAGACGCCTGATCAAGCATGATGTGTTTCATCAGAAGCTCGCTAGCTTCGAAGGGATAAGAAGCCGGTTTTTGCTGCTTCGTGTTGTGGCGATGATGTCTAGCTGCTCTTTGCTCTTCCATGGATTCCGATGAGATGTGCCTGCTGGATCTGCCACTACTCCCTCGGTGTGACGTGCTGCTTTGAGACTTTAGTAGTTTGCAACTTTTCTCTTCAGCGAGCCTATTCGTTTCTATCACCTTACTTTCAATTGCTTTGATCCTAGTGGATAAGTCCAGCAAGTTGGAGATCCCATCTGATGCCGAAGCAGCAACGACTTCATTTGTACTATGTTCGTGATAACTGGTAGAAAAGTATTCTTCATCACATAACAGAAATGGTCCATAAGTCATAACAAAAAAGTAGAAAACTTTAATTAAGTAGAAAAGTATTCTCCATCACTAAGGGAAAGAGTACAAGCCCCTGAGATGGAGAGAATAGGCTTATAAAATACCAAGAATATCAGCCATGGACAAAAATTCGTACCCCTAGTTTTCAGATACATTGAAGCTCTTACCACATAAGTGGGAGCAAGATACAAGTCATCTGTATCAAACAAAATCATTGAAGCTCATTTTTTCTTGGCATACTCAACACTGTTATTAACTTGCAAGGCAAAAGTAATTATAGATTCAAACTCAGGATTGATAAAAGAAACAATAAATGCAAAATCTGATTGGCAACAGAAGATAAAATTGATGACAGTAATCAAAAGACATAGAAGGCAAAAGTAGTATCAACTATTATGAGGTAAAATTCTCAACTTTAATATCAGAAAGTGATCTAATTGGTGCAAAGGTTTCAAAATTTAAAATTTAATATTGTCATCATTGTACCTGCTTGAAGAAGCCATGTACTAGTGCAACTGTTCGGCCAGTGTGTGTTCCCAAGAAGATTACGAATTCCCCGAGTTAAGTACGAGTTCCAGACAAACATTGTATCATAAGAAACAAGTCCTGTCATCATTGTACCTGCTTGAAGAAGCCATGTACTAGTGCAGGATTATCCACATTGGACTGCACGGTAGAATGGGGAATTGGGATCATCTTGCTTTTGGCGGCAACATAAATAACATGACCACAAATCATGCCAATCTTTATTCTTTCCGTTTTAAGAAGAGCATAGTAAGGTCTCAGGAACTCGATGAAACCTGAATAAGCAAATAAATTGTATTTAGTCACATACTATCAAAGGACCCTGCCTAGGCACATCACGTCCCTCCATCTTACCAACAATTCCATAACACGTGGTGACGAATTTAAGGCCACCGGTATGCTTGTTTCCTTCATGGATACATTGTAAGAGAACACAACATTCCTGATATGAGTATATAGTGGGATCTTCAGTGACACTGAGCTCATAAGGCTCTGAGCGATCAATCTTTAGTTTTCTCTAAAATCTTTTGCTTTTGTCTCTTCCCACCATATAAAAGTTCTGCAAAACATTCATATAAACAAACCTTTAGATCTCCCAAGGGTGGACGGGTTTCTACACAGAAACAATATATCACCACAACATAAGATATAACAGGAACACTAAGCAAGCATCAGCAAACCATGTCAGCACACTAAGCAAGCATCAAGCATAAACTAGCAGAAGCAAAGATATGCACCCAGGTGGCTCAGGTAGAACATTAACTACTTTGACTACACATCATAAGCCCCCTGCACCAACATTACAGTCATAAGGATTGAGAGATGCATGTTAAGGGCTCAAACAATCAAACCTGCCTGTGCATATTATTAAGCTCAACCACATCATGATCAACTATACCAACATGCCCTGAATGCAGTAAGAGATGTGAAAAGTCAAGAGATTCCATTATAATGCAATATCCATAGGTTAGAACAAAAAAATATGGAAAAAGCGCTTTTTCATGATCAATATTTTGTTGAATATATAAAATTTCAAGGGAATGTGGAACATATTGTGACAAAACTTCAGTAAAGGAATTGATCTGAAATCTTATCAACACCACAAGCTGCAAGGTAAAAGAGACCATGTGAGCCTAAGCCTCCAGCGCCAACAACCAGCACCGAGGAATTTAGCAGGTTTGATTGCCTTGAAAAAAATAAGAAAAAGACCCTGTGCATCGTCCCTTGTAATGCTCAGCTCTAAAGCATCTTCACTGTGCAAGGATAATCTCCTATTTTTGGAGCCTATATTATGTGTCTAGGTCAAGAAAACACCTTCATTCTCTGTCCAGGTCAAGAACACAGTCAATAGCTTAACCACAACTTCTCTTCTAATCAGCAGAAGCAAAGATTGTGACTTAACAGCTGCTAAAAGAAATCAGAATGCCGATGTTTCAACTTGAAAGCAGTAATACTGAGCTTCATGCCTTCATGGTTTCTATTTAATTCCACAAAGGCAACAGTTTTCTATTGGTTTCCCTTTCCCCTCAATATTCATCTCTTAATTTCACATATACTTAATTTCACACACTCAATTTCACACACTGTATACTTCATCCATCAATACTAAATCTCATCTCTTAATTTATTATGTAGTAAGAAAGTACATCCCACAATTATAAGTTCCTAATTGTTCCCTTCACAGAACTTCATCTCTTCATGGTCATGTCTTAGAATTACCTAAATTGAACAATCTAGTTTCATTTCTCATTCTTAACAAGTTGCAATTAAAGAAAGAAATTAGAACCTGTTTCAAGTGGCAAGACAAAAACCACCAAATGAAATGTCTTTATCAGATATACAAGCGACGATTGATCCTCTGTGCGGACACAGAAACAAGAAGCAAAGTCACCAGAAGCAAAATAGTCGGAACGAAACATTGGCTCATAAAAATTGATCGACGGTGATCCTGCAAGCAAAAAGCAAAGTCAGCAGAACCAAAGATCGAGTTTCTTATCAATCGATCTTCGATCGATTGATAAGGAAAACCGTCGAAAGCAAAGATCGATTCATAAATAAAACAATCGAAAGCAAAGATCGAGTTCCTTATCAATCGATCTTCAATCGATTGATAAGGAAAACCGTTGGAAGCAAAGATCGATTCATAAGGAAAACAGTCGGATGCAAAGATCGAGTTCCTTATCAGTCGATCTTCGATCGATTGATAAGGAAAACCGTCGAAAGCAAAGATCAATTCATAAGGAAAACAGTCGGAAGCAAAGATCGAGTTCCTTATCAATCGATCTTTGATCGATTGATAAGGAAAACCGTTGGAAGCAAAGAATGATTTCACTTCACTCATTCACTCCTAAGATTCTACACTTTTATTCAATTTAGCAAAACCTAAAAATTGGGGTTTATTTAGAAACTTACCTTGTGGATTCCATGGAGGAGGAGAGGATGATCCGACAGTGGCGTCGGTGGTGTGGTCGGAGGTTGGGTTCTATGTGCCTGGCTGGGAAGGAGACTGTCCAAACCACCGCTGGCTGCTCGACACTCCGGAGGTTCGAACGCTCGCTTTTGCTGGGGAGAGAGGCCGGAGTCTGCTAATTGGGATCGGAGTATGCTCAACTGCCTTGTCCATCCTTCGATGCTCCTTGAAATTGTCGGCGATTCATATAGCCATGGAAGCATCAGAAATCGCTCGACCTCACTCGCTCCGCCTCGCTCGGTGCTCCTCTACGGCAGTACCAGACGAATCGGAGAGAAGAGCGGCAGAGGGAGCGCGCAGGAGAGAGACAATGCAGAGGGAGAGAGAGCGTGTGGGACAAGGGAGGGGTCTTTATTTAAGACATTTCACCAGTTTGTCCCAAAACGTGGACATTTCACTAATTAGTATATATTTTATGGACATTTTGCAAATTGCCCCTTAAAATTATTTTATCTATAGGGAATTATAATCCCTCTCAAATAATTACTTAATTTACTTTGGTTGAATTATTTAATAAAATTTTCTTAAACTAACTACCTTTAAAATAAATATAACCCAAGTTTCTATTTAATTCTTAGGGAAAATTATCTTTATTTTATTTAGAGTAATAAAATTATTTTCAAACATTTTATTAAATACTTTATTTGAATTGAAATTAAATATAATTAGGAGTCTCTTCAATAATAAAAATAATAATATATTAACATAAAATTATACATATTTGAATAAAATCAAAATATGATTTTAACAATTAGAATCTTTTTTTTTTATATAAAATCAAATACTTATTATAAAACTTTATATGATCTACTTAAAAGCTAACAATAATGATGAAAGTAGTTTTCACATAATAATATAATACTAATGATTATCAACAAATTATTTGTTATTTATTTAAACTAAAAATGAAATACCGAAAAATACTTGAAGTAATTTGGTCCAAAGGCCAATTACTAAATGTCCTAAAGGCTTTTCTTTGCTAGTAAATGGCCAAAATATTTTCATACTACCAAGTTTGCCCTTGCCTATTACTCCCTCTTCTTATTTAGGTCTATCCGCTTTTTTTTTTATCTGAGAACTATGGCGCCTCCGTTCTCTCTCTCTCTCGAGCTCTCGGAATCATCTCCAATGGTGCCTCCTCTAGACTGATGCCGCCGACGATCCCGCGCCCCCTCCCTCCTCGTTCGCCGATCCCGCCTTGCTGCTCCGCCTTGCTGCTCCCGCCGTCCACGGCAGCGCTGTGCCTTGCTGCTGGTGCCTCCTCTAGACTGATGCCGCCGACGATCCCGCGCCCCCTCCCTCCTCGTTCGCCGATCCCGCCTTGCTGCTCCAGCCGTCCACGGCGGCGCTGCGCCTTGCTGCTGGTGCTTTGGAGAAGTAGATCTGGGAAGAGGTTTAGATCCTCTGGACTCTGGAGGTCCGGGATGAATAGAATTTCGTCGGGAGATCCTGGAATTCCGAGACCAGATCGTCGTCTTCGATAGAGTTGTAGAGCCAGTTCGGCGGCGAGTGTGTTTTAGAATTGGATGGTTGCGGCGACAGTTCGAATACGAATGGTTAACCTTGCAGTGCTCGAGGAGGCGGATTTGGATCTCGGACTGTTGCCTTTCTATGATGAGGAAATCGGTGATTCGGTTCGCGATTTTCTGGTGAATTTTCATCTCAACGTGGACTGTCATCGTTGGACTGTCGCCTTTCATTGGTAATTCGGTTCGCGATTTGGATCTCAGACTGTCGCCTTTCGAATTGGACTGTCACCATTGTTGCGGCGAGTGGGTTTGCCCTGACGTCGTTTCACCTCAACGTGGTTACAGCTCTGTTCATCAACGTTTCTTCTGCTACTTTGGGTGACCAGCCTCCAACTTTCTTCATCAAAAGTAAAAGTATTTACATGATCTGACAGTGGCAAAGTGTCATTCTTTAATCAAGGGCATTTCATTGAAGAATATGTCGAGTGGGTGAAGTTAGATAAAAGTGGCTTTGTGAGAAAGATTATGTTTTAATTTAATTTTCCCTTTAATTACATCTCATTTGGTGGTTTTGTGGGCAAATTGCATCATTGACTTGACTTGCTTCTTAATAATTGATGGACTTTTGGAATTCATAAGGTGGTGACAATGACTCATAAAAAAATAAATTAAAAAAAACTCTAAAAAAATGTTGTCACCAAAAATAGTTGTCACTAAAAAAATGTGGTGACAGTGTCTATGACCATGTTTTAATAGTGGTTACAGTGTATATAACCCTATTTTTTTTTATTTTGATTACATCGTCTATCATCCTCTTACCCATTCATATATTTGAGGAGAATTGTCACCACATGTATTTTGGTTTCTCATTATCCCTTGTAGGGTTTGTGTTTCCCTTGTCCTAGGGTTTTCCTTTGGTTACAGTGTCTATGTCCTTATTTTTATAGTGGTGACAGTGTCTATGACCTTATTTTTATATTGGTTACAGCTTTTATGACTCTCTTACACATTCATATATTATAGGAGAACTGTCACCACATGTATTCTGGCTTCCTATTAGCCCCTATAGGGTTTGTGTCTCCCTTGTCGTAGGGTTTTCCTTTGATTACAGTGTCTTTGGCCCTTTTTTCATAATGGTGTCAGTGTCTATAACCCTGTTTTTATTTTGATTACAACGTCTATAGGGTTTTCCTTTGATTACAGTATCTATGACCTTTTTTTCATAGTGGCGACAGTGTCTATGACCCAGTTTTTATAGTGGTGACAATGTCTATTATCTTTTTTTCATAGTGTTGACAGTGTCTATGACTCTCTTACCCATTCATATATTGAAGAAGAACTGTCCACCTAATGTCTTTTGGCTTCTTATTAGCCCCTTTAGGGTTTGTGCTTACCTTGTCCTAGGGTTTTCCATTTGATGACAGTAATCATCTCTTAACGACGTACTGTACTTAACATTTTAGGGTTTAGGGTTTAGGGCCTTGGCCCTAAACCCTAAATGCTAAACCCTAAACCCTAAACCATACTGTACATCACATGTTCTTTTGGCTTCTCATTAGCCCCTTTAGGGTTTATGCTTCCCTTTTTCTAGGGTTTTCCTTTGATTACAGTGTCTATGAACCTTTTTTCATAGTGGTGACAGTGTCTATAAAGTTGTTTTTATTTTTGTTACAGCGTCTATAGGGTTTTTCTTTTGATTACAATGTCTATGGGTTTGTTTTTATAGGGGTGACAGTGACTATGACATTGTTTTTATTTTTATTACAGTGTCTATGACCCTCTTACCCATTCATGTATTAGAGGAGAACTGTCATCACATTTATTTTGGCTTCTCATTAGTCACTATAGGGTTTGTTCTTCCTTTATGATATGATTTCTCTTTGATTACAGTGTCTATGACCATGTTTTTATAATGGTGACAGTATCTATGACTTTATTTTTTTATAGTGGTTACAATAGTAGTTACATTTTTTAATTTTTTTTTATTGTAGTGACACTGCTTTTAAAAAATATAAAAACTAGAAATTAGAAAAGAATTGTCACCACATGAATATCGACTTCTCATTTGCCCCTTTAGGGTTTGTGCTTCACATTTCCTAGGGTTTTCCTTTGATTACAGTGTCTATGACCCTTTTTTCATAGTGGTGACAGTGTCTATAAAGTTGTTTTTATTTTGGTTACATCGTCTATAGGGTTTTCCTTTTGATTACAGTGTCTATGACTTTGTTTTTATAGTGGTGACAGTGGTTATGACACTGTTTTTATTTTGATTACAGTGTCTATAACCCTCTTACCCATTCATGTATTAGATGAGAACTGTCACCACATGTATTTTTGTTTCTCATTAGGCCCTATAGGGTTTGTGCTTCCCTTATCATATGATTTCCCTTTGATTACAGTGTCTATGACCATGTTTTTATAGTGGTGACAATATCTATGACTTTATTTTTTTATAGTGGTTACAATAGTAGTTACATTTTTATTTTTTTTATTGTGGTGACACTGCTTTTAAAAAATATAAAAAACTAGAAATTAGAAAAGAATTGTCACCACATGAATATCGACTTCTCATTAGCCCCTTTAGGGTTTGTGCTTCACATTTCCTAGGGTTTTCCTTTGATTACAGTGTCTATGACCCTTTTTTCATAGTGTTGACAGTGTCTATAAAGTTGTTTTTATTTTGGTTACATCGTCTATAGGTTTTTCCTTTTGATTACAGTGTCTATGACTTTGTTTTTATAGTGGTGACAGTGGTTATGACACTGTTTTTATTTTGATTACAGTGTCTATAACCCTCTTACCCATTCATCTATTAGATGAGTACTGTCACCACATGTATTTTTGTTTCTCATTAGGCCCTATAGGGTTTGTGCTTCCCTTATCACATGATTTCCCTTTGATTACAGTGTCTATGACCATGTTTTTATAGTGGTGACAGTATCTATGACTTTATTTTTATTATGATGACAACAGTAGTTACATTTTAAAAAAAAATTTATTGTGGTGACACTACTTTAAAAAAATCTAGAAAACCAGAAATTAGAAATTAGAGAAGAACTGTCATCACATGTATTTTGACATCTCATTAGCCTCTATAGGGTTTGTGGCTTCTCATTAGCCCCTATAGAGTGTTTGTGCTTCCCTTACCCTAGGGTTTTCCGTTGGTTACAGTGTCTATGACCCTGTTTTTATTTTTATTACAGTGTTTATGACCCTATTTTTATAGTGATGACAGTGTCTATAAGCTGTTTTTATTTTGATTACAGTGTCTATAACCGTCGAGATAGATGTAAACGACTCAAGATTACCTACATTCGAAGAAATTAATATCTCTATAATTTTTATAGAGATTATAATGTCATTTGGTGATTATAATCTTTTATAAAGTGATTCATATCATTTCAATTAACTAGTTTAATTTGTGGATCACATAAGAAGTGGGAATTACCTTACTTAGTAAAATGGAGAATGACAAGTTGACCTTAGTTAGTAAAATGGAGAATGACAAGTTAAAAAGGAGACATCTATCCAATGGATCCGTAGGCCCACCAAATTAAAATTGCATCCTCCATCTAACCCACTAAATTAGTTGTACAGTATTCTATCTTCTTCTTCCCCTTTCTTTCCCAAATGTTGAACAGTAATAGTTGTGACTCCCAACTACTCTTTCTCTGCAGATCCGCAACTGTTTTTTCCTCCAACTATGACCGTTGTCGATCTCTGCTTTTCCGTCGATCATCTTTAAACATGGCCACAAACCCTAATTTACAAATTGATTAAAATCACAATAAATTATGAAATTAGTGCATCAAATGTGTCTATTAAAATGCGAATTTGTTTGATTCATGGGATTATTTGGCAAATTTTGTGAATTTGAGGCACTAGTATGTACGTATGTCTATTTCAAATTATGAGTTGATGTGAACCGAAACATATCCGTATTCATCACGAACCTCGTCAAGATAAACGACGATGTTTCGATGCCGGAATCTCCCGCCCTTACAAAGGAACATCTGGATCTGAGCTCAATAGTGGAACAGGAGTCCTACTTCGGATTTGCGGCGTCGACGGGGTCCAATACGGAGGAGGCGAGGAGCTCGACTGCGTGCTGCCCATCGGTCGATCTCAAATCCACAAAAAAGCTAAACCAGATCGACCAGATCCGTGGTTACAGATCCATGATTTGTAGACGAATCGAGAGCGAGGGAATGCGTCGGGTGCTCCCCATCGGTCGATCTCGTCTTCCTCCTTATCGATGTCGCTCTCGATCCATCTTCGGCGGCGATGATGGTAGGAGGCGGCGGTGTACTGATGATGGCCTACAATGGCGCTGCGAGGGGGGTGGTGGTGAGAGGAACCGCGAAGCAGGGAGGCGGGAGGTGGGAGGCGGCAGGAGAACGATTTGGCTCTGACGGCAGGGAGCTCAAGGAGAAGAGGAAAACGATTTGGCTCTAAGGGCAGGGAGGGGATCTGTTCAATTAGGGGATTGTAACATGTAGGGGCAAAATTGGAAATTATGGACATTTACCTAATATTGCCACCCTTGTGTCCTATGACTTAAAATTTGGTTCCAAAATGGCCACTTAGCAAAAAAACCCAAAATACTTCAGGGTATTTCAATACTCTCTCCTTAAAAATAAGTTTCGTCCCGAAACTTGAACAACGAAAAAAATGGAGGGAAAGATATAAAAAAGGATTGTATATCATTGAAATGTCGTAATAAGATAGTAAGAGGTAACGAACATAAGCTTGGAATTGAACGTGTACGAATCTCTCTTTATTTTGAAATATATGTAATGTTACCTTATAAAATACAGTAATTAAGTTACTACTTGTGTATATAAATAACTAAAAAAAAATGAAATGTTCCGAAAATAATTCCGGGATATAATATAAAGAAAATTTATTTACCTCCATTAAAACCGAAATACCCGAAAATACTTTGGGGTATTTCATATCTCCAAAAAAAAATAAGTTTCGTCTCGAAACTTAGAGAATGAAAAGGAATAGGGAGAAGGGATATCTTTTATAATAAAAAATGCTTCAAGGTTAGGTCCACTAAGTGCTAAGAAGTAAATGCGGAGGATTCAGGCACCAGAGAACACCACTTGATGGGGGAGAACTAAGATCATCAACTCATGTTGCACACATGTCTTCAATCACAAGAGCAACCACGTAGACGGATCTGACCATCGATAAACCTCGAGAGCTTAGAGGATTGGATTTGATGTCTACGATGGACCGAGTACCATACGAAATGGAATTGCTTAAAGATCAAAACAACATAATTACTTCTATTGTAATTAGTTGTTCACCGAACTCATCATCGCTAAAGTCTAAGAATTATTTCTCTTACTACTACCTCTTAACATAGGGCTAAGCACGAACGATTGAGTTGTTTTACACATTTTTTTTATTTGAGCACGTTCGACGATATGTTAAACCTTAGCGCAAGTTAGTCAACTCTTATCACACACTGAACATGGTATTCCAGCCTACCCTTGGCTTTCTTCTCAACCCCACTTGGCTTCCTTTTCCAAGTTACCAAATGGTCGCGCGATGGTTTTGAAGGCAACCACTATAGGCAGAACTGATATCCTATTCACGTGTAACGAGTGCTCGGTATGGAACAAGTTCTTCTTTTGATCTTCTTCGTGTTCGTTGAATAACACGTTGTCCAGTGTCTTCGTTTCCTTTTTAATGCGGACGTGATATCGATTTATATATATATATATGTTTTATTGCATTTTACTTTTGTATTATCTCAGAAGTTACCAATGAGAGCTCGGAACATTAACGAAATAATGTCATCAAGACATTACACCTAGTTCGGATGGAGCAGCAATGGAATCGTCATTAAGGCATGAACGGAGGAATGCATTGAACGCATAAACTTTTATCTCTTCACACGGGATAGAAGGTTCTTCACCACATACACGATGCACCATGAGTCACGATGAGTTCACTTCCTCGCTATCGAAATTTCGAAAATCTCACATTGATCGTACCACGTACATTGAACGCTTGTATTAATTTATAATGTATCTATCGAGTATGCTTATAGTAGTAGATTACTAGGGCACAGGGATGCTAATGACATATCGCTTGAGGTGATTTAAAGTAGTTTAAAGTCGATCTCGAGAAGTTTGAATCGAGACATTGAAATTTGACCCACTTAAATCTTATGCAAACTTTACCACTTTACTTTAAAAAACTCTTCGAAATTCACCACTATCTTTCATCATTTTAAAATTTTCATAGAATACAAAATTGTCAAATATAAGATTCTCTTCAAACGTTTTGGCGTAAGGTTGGAAACGATACACAAATAATCATATAGTTTCTTAAAATACTAGGGGGGTTTACTTAAACTATTCTTTGCACACTTGCACCCATGAAAAAAAATACGTTGACGCTTAACACATATCTTTGATAATGAATTCTAGTTGAAAAGATTACACTTGCAATTTTTTTAAAAGTTTATTAAAATAATGAGAATTGAATTGAGAGAACATTTAAAGACTTAGACACTACATCTCTTAACAACATGGTTGAATGGAAATATTCATATTTGAAACGTCTTGTTGAATACTTTCTCGAATGCTAAAGCATCTTTTAAAAATACATGACAATACATTGATATTTATTTGAAAAAACACAGATAGCCTTGGATATACTTTATTTTAAACGAATAGATAATTTTCACTTACAACCCTTTAGAACTACTACGAAAAAAATATTACAACTCTTATGAAGATACTTTGGGGTATTTCACAACCCTAAACCCTAAATCATATTGTACACCACATTTTCTTTTGATTACAACAGTAGTTACACTATTATTCTTGAAATTTTTTTATGACATAAACTTAACACCACATATTTTTTTTTCTTAGCTTTAGCCCCTTTAGATTTTGTGCTTTCTTTTTCATAGAGGTTTCCTTTGGCACCAACATTTATGATATTGTTTATATTGTGGTGTGTAAAGACCAAAAAATTTAATTATTATTTAATTGCCGAATTTGGAAAGCTTTCTAAAATCCGTCTTCGAGCAAATTGCTATTTTTTAAAAGTCTTTGAAATAATTCCGGCATCCCTTGAATTTAAGATTTGACGGATCATATTTTCGCTATCGAGTTTTGGATTTGAAAACTTAGAGTCTCATGGGTCATTTTGAAATGATTTCAAATTTCAATTTGGATTTTCGGGGGTTGGAATTCAGGATAGGTTGTCGGGATTCGGGGTCGGACGAGCGGAATCTCTCTCTCTCTCTCTCTCTCTTCCTTCTCACTCACCCTCTTTATGGTTTTTGTCCTTTACCTCTTTATAACCCTAGTGAGAGCCCTTCCCTCCACTATAATAGAGTGCTTCAATCCAGAGAGAAATCCTAAAATCCCCTTAGGAATCTGAGCCTCCACCCCAAAACACTATCATCTCTCTCCATTTGAAGATCCAATAAAGAAACCCCAAAATACTTCTTCCCTTATCCGCTTTCAATCTTCAAAACCCACCTTCCAAACCCTTCTTCTGTGTTTCTTCCAGCTCAATAGCCCTCAAACACACCTTCTCACTTCCCTTTTCAAGATCTAGCCAAGAAGACAAAGGTCGGACGTCTTTTCAAGAAAAACAGCAACTTATGGGGGATTTTCGCCGCTATGATTTCTAACTCACCGCCGCGAGTCGGAGCCCAAAACACCTTTTGCCGCCGTGAGTTCTAAGTTGCGGTCATGAAACCGAGCCCCGTAGCCCCTGTTCGTCGGTTTCTCGCGGTAATTCGATTCGTTCTCCCTCCTCTTGATTCCTTTTCCTTTCAAATCTTATATAGGTGTTTCCTTACTAAGTTATCTACCTTCTAAGGTTGAATCGGAGCGGATCTAACCCCTGAAAAATTTGAAATCGTGCTCTTCTTTCCCCTCTCTCCTGTTTTTCGAAGGTGAGCTAGATCTCTCTCGTTCTTGCTCTTTTTGGTCTTAAACTTTGTAAAGGAGCTCTTTTACTCATTCTCTACATTTTTTAGGCTTGATCTCTCATTTCCTCGTTGATTTGGTGCTTGGAGGACCCCATTGGAGCATCTTGAAGACTTTCTTCAAAAATAAAAAACCTTCAGTAATCCCTCTTCCACTCTTTCCCTCTAGTCCTCATTTGTGTCTTTTGATGTTCGTCAAGGTCAAAATCATGTTTGCTTTGATATGGGTCTGGTTGGGAAAAGAACAGGGATGGTTCAAGGCAAAAACGAATCAAAACCTTCGAATCTCGCCGCGGCAAAATCATAGTCGCCGCTGCGAGTTAGAACAAAGCCTAGGAGGAGGAAGGAGCCATCTCGCGGTCGCGAGTGCAGCTTTCACCACGGCGAAAGTTTCTTCTCACGGCCAGCAAGAGGCCTTTTTAGCAGGGAGCCTGGGAGGATTTTCACCAGGGCGAGTGGCCATCTCGCCGCCGCGAAAATCACCCTAGAAGTCTTTGGCTGAGGCTATTCCTTTGTCTTTTAGGAATCTTGGTTGGTTATTAGGTTGGACCATTCTGTGTCGGGTTTTGGTCAAAGGTCAATGTTGGAAAAATGAATTGAATTATTAGTTAAATGATTATTTGAATGAGTAAAAAAAGGATCTTAAAGTAATTTGAGAGTGTCGACTTATTGAGTTGAATGCTTCGGAAATGTTTTAAAGAACTTGTATTTTAAATCAAATGTCGGGATTCCTTAACATCTCCACTTGATTGAGACACAATAATTTGATGCATTGACGTTTAGCGAACCTTGATTATCGACTTAACCTAACTTGTCGGATTTCGAACTCTTGTAACAAATGTTGTTTAATGATGTTATGCTTTGGTTTTGAAATAGGGATTTGACAAAATTTCGAGTTGGAGAGTAAGGTATAGAAAAAGAAAGAATCGGAATTAATTTCTAGGGCCGTCCTTCTCAATTCTTATGAAGATCAACTAGTGTCTTCTTGCCGCAAGAGCCGTACTAGTGTCGCACGGTAAAGAGGGGTGAGTCGGTGAGATAAGTCGATGGTTGCCCTTAGGGATCTCTGTTCGGTTATAATGGAGACTCTCTCTGAAATTGCATGACATAACATGATTTTGTGATCTCCGGCATGTACCCTGCGAATGACCATTAGTGAAAGCATAGATGTAATGATATATATCATTACATCTATGTTTAGTTACATTGCTTTGGTTCTGTGTTATACCTTGCTATACTGTTGCCATGATCCTATGTCTACCTGGCCTATTGTACTTGCTGTGCTAATGATTGATTGGACGCATGAACCACGTGATATGAATCTATATGATTGATGCTCTCTCCTAAATTAGGTTTATGATAGTGTGATCAACTCTCCTTGTATGAATACCTTGTAAAATGATCTCCTTAGCATGTGATGCCGTGCAATTATCGATGACTCCTGGTGACATTGAGGACAACATGAAGGTTCCATTTGATGGTCCTTTCACTCGTGCAAGGGCCAAGAAGATTCAAGTAGCAACTAAAGCCTTTCTTGTCCATCACCATGGAACTTTAGAGCAAGGGTCCAGGCCACCCTGGATCACTTGGCTCAAGGTTACACCACCAGCACCGGAAGTGAGCTTGCGTCCACACTCGGAGCTCATGAAGACTCGTCAACACCCTCCTTGATCAACACACACATGTCACTCGGCCCAACAACATGTCGAGTGGTTTTTGTGGGCTTGGCCGAGTGGGCTCTTGTGGGCCGAGTTCTCTTGCATTAATTACCTATGTTATTATTTTATGCAATTAGAGAAATAAGGTGGAATTAATTATATCTCTTCTAGATATAATCTTTGGCCACCAAGTTATGAAATATTTATCTTATTAGGAAATATTTATCTTAGGTTTATTTTATTTATCTTTAGATAGAATTAAATCTATCCAAACCCCTTTCCTTTGCAAGGAAGGATTGGTTAGATCTCCCATAGTTTTCTGTAAATTCATGTTATGCACCTTTGAATTAATTAGATTGAATTAGAATTGAGAACCCCTTTATGGATTAAAGGGTTCTTGGTTATCAATCCCAAAAGCTTTCATGTTCTTGAGATTTTCAGAAATCCTACACAACAGCCCTCACCTTGTCATCGACATCGAGTGAGACCCAAGCCATCACCCTACTCGACACAACAGCGCAACCGAGGAACCTAGCGCTTGGCGACACCCGCGACCAGACTCGCTCCCAGCGAGCGCGGACGGCCCAGGCGCCTGCTCCCGCGCTCTCGCTATCGTCGCCCTCGCTCCGCGTCTCCACCGCCCAGAAACTCCCAGCACTCCTCGTTCGCGCGCCGCTCGCCGACACTCCCGCTCCCAGCGAGAGACATCCTCGCGCATCCGCACCCGCACACCCTGAGGCCGAGTGCCTGTGTGCCCTGCAACCTCGCGCGCACTGTCCCGCGCTTGTCTCTCGCTTCTCTTTGTTTTTCTGTCGCTATTTCTAAAGTCTCAATTGCTGGAATTTTTATCAAGTGTGAAAACTGTCGCTATTCAGAAATTTAATTACTTGTTTTAAATTGTTCCAATCAGGAGATATCAAAGAGCATTGCATGATCTAAGCAAATATACGGCGTGGTTCTTGATCTTGAGCCCACAGTCGAAGGATCGGGTATCCCAAACGTATCAAGTGGTATCGGATTTCAGGTTAATGCAAGTTCTTTACTCTCTTGATTTCTTAATTGAGTGATTTATTTTTTGTGCCTATTTTTCACCATAGCCGCTGCATAAAAGTCAAATCTTTATTATTCACCCATCAAAATTGGCACTTTATTTTTGTTAATCTTTGTTTGGATCTTTAATTTTGAAGATATTGAGTTCTTGACTGCAAGTTGTGATCTTTTATTCCTAGTTGCTACATATCATGCCTATGACTGTGATTCTTGGATTAAAAGCATTATATGAACTTGCACCACTAAAGAACCCTAATTTCTCCAGTTTCTAGCCTATTTTCCCTATTTTCTTTATTTTTGCTTAATTTTAGATCATCGTAGCTTGTTATTTTTATTTTTATTTTTTCTCTTATCTTCGGTTACTGTCTTTTATTTACAACAACTATTTCATAGCCAATAAAAAAACAGAAAAAGCCGAGAGCTTCAAAAAAAAAAAAGAGAAAGAAAGAAAAGTTTAGCATACATTACATTGTTGAGTTAGTAACTCTTCCTTTGTTCATTCTTTTCTTGCTACATGTTAGATGATATAATCGGTTTTAAGCATTACAAAAGACCCCTACTTGTGTGATTTTGTGTTGTGCCGACACTGGAGCCTTGGTCACACCCATCTTTTACTGAACCGTGTTGCAACCGTCAGATAATAGTTGACGGAGTGTGTGCACTTGATTGCCCTTGTGATTGCTATTTTCGATTATTCCATATTCATATTATTCAAGCATCACATTGTAGTTCTTATTCTATACACATTGAGTCGCTTGTTTATACTTGCTATCCTTGATATCCGACTTGTGGCTGATTTAAATTGCAATTTTGATTATTACTTGCTATCTTCAATATTGCAAAATTCTGTGTCCAGGGGAATTGCTTGAATATAGTGCCTTGTTTTCTCGCTCTTTGATTTCTAAAAACTTGAATCACTCTTAGGAATCACTAGAGCTTGCATTACTTGGTTTCTGGTCTTTGCTTCGTTTACTTGTTGCTCTTCTGATATTGTAGGAACATGTCAAACGATAGCGACCCCAACTCTTCCCCTACCCCACCTACAACTATTTCGGCTTCTGACATGCAGTTTGTTATTGACTCTGTTGTTCAATCCTCTACCCTGGCTATGCGTAAGGAACTGGTAGAGGCTGCAAATCGTCGAGCTGTCGAACGTACAGAGGACCGCTTATTTTTCTCTGACCTCATCAAACAGGCAGTCACGCGGCAATTGGAGGAGGCAAAACAGGTAGAGGCTTCTGGATCTACACCTCCCTCTGGAGGTAAGCCGCCTCCACCACCCCCAGATACTACACCTCCTTCAGGTAATGTCCCACCTACAGGTAACCCCTCTTATTCGGTTAAACCTCCCCCTTCTGGTCAATTGCATTTTCAGCTTAAGTCTGCTACTCCTAACCCTTTCAATGGAGAGAATGAGAACGATCATCTAGCGGGCTTCAATGGCCACCAGGATCGCCGTGAGCATACCCCACCACGGCATCAGCAAGGGCGGCCACGTCAGCGTCATCACCAGCCGTTTCATACCCGTGCTAACTGGGATGACAGTCGCAGCAATAATGATCTTTATGAGACGCCACATTTGGAGGATGCTTACCATGAGGTAAATCCTAACTTTGATGATTTACCCCCTCCTAATTTTGGTCATCCTAGATTTGATAATGCTCAAGCTATACAGAGACGAGATGTTAAGCTTAAGTTAGAAACCTTTGATGGTAACACTGATCCTGAAGCTTATCTTGTTTGGGAAAATCATACTGACTATCTGCTTGAACATTTACGCTATGAGGAAACGGAGAAGTTGGAAGTTGTTATATTGCATTTAGTAGGTAAAGCTTGCACCTGGTGGTTCCGCACTCGTGAGATGCACCGTCGTCAGGACAAGCAACCTGTTGAAACCTGGCCACAACTTCGCTATCTCTTGAAAAAGAGACATGTGCCTGAGGAATACACGGAGTCTATGAGGATGCAGCTCGCATCCTGCCGCCAAGGAACTCGCTCTCCTAATGACTACAGAGATGAGCTTGAACGGCTCTCCCATCAGGCTAATGTTTATCTTACTGAACGTGCTTTGTGTACTCAATTTCTTGCTGGTCTTAATATTTCTATTAAAAATCCTTTATCTATCCATTCCATTAGAGATATTAACACTTTAACTCATAAAGCACAGCTTTTGTATGAGCAACAACAACAACAGCTACAGCAACAGAGGACTAGATTTGACCAGACCTCTCAAGGTCGCATGTTTGTTACCTTTAACCCTTCTAGTCTATCTAAACCTTCTACTTCTAACCCTTCTATGCAGCAAAAGGGAGTTTCCAACTCACCTCAACACGGTTATCAGGTTGAAACTAGAATAGTTGCTGCACCCTCTACAGATCGCAATAAAGATATTCGCTGCTTCACTTGTGGTGGTTCTGGGCATGTCTCTCGCAATTGCCCTCAGAAAAGGAAGGTTCTTCTTAATGATTTGGGAGACCATTACTATGAGGAGGAGACTGTTGAGGACCATGTAATTTCGAGTGAAGTGGAGGAGGACCAGCCGTCTGAGCCTATTGAGGAGATCGATAGTTCAGAGTACGACAACTTGCTTTGCATTATCAACTGGCGGGTCCTACACATTCAGGAATCTCCCATGGCTGATCAAAGGGAGAACATATTCCATGCTAGGTGTTTAGTTCGCGAGGCTACCCTAAGCCTCATCATCGATGGTGGAAGTTGCTGCAATCTCATTAGTGAAAAGGTAGTGGATTTCCTCCATTTAATTACTACTCCTAGAGCTACTCACTATGGATTAAATGGCATTACTGATGATGGATCTGATATAATGGTCACCAAACAATGTTTAGTTTCCCTTTCAATTGGATCATATCATGATAAAATATTATGTGATGTTGCTCGCATGGATTGTAGTCATATATTATTAGGTCGTCCTTGGTTATATGATCATTCTGTTCTTCATGATGGTCGTGCAAATACATATGCTTTCACTTTTGATGGGAGGGGAGTTACTCTCCTACCCCTTTCGCCACAAACTATTCTGAAGGACCAGGTTCGCAAAAAGCAACAACAGGACGCCCAGAAGGAAGCTGATAGGAAGGAGAAGCTCAAGGAGCTCTCGGCCAAGCAGGCCGCACCCACTGCCACTCCTGCCGCGGCCGCGGCCCCCACAGCAGCACCCGCGGCTCCATCGGCAATAACTTCTTCCCACTCGACGTCCACTCAGCCCTCTTTTGCATCACTTAGGGGCTCTGTAGAACGTCGATCTTTGGTCTCTCAACCTCAAAAAGGGACCATCACATGGAATGCTCATCAACCTCATATTCTTCTGGTAATGAAACAGGTATTACTTAATGTTGAATTGAGTCATATTCCTGCACCTATTGCTGCACTTCTGCAGGATTATCTAGATGTGCTTCCAGCTGAACTACCCCAAGGCTTGCCTCCTATTAGAGGTATTGAGCACCAGATTGACTTTGTGCCTGGGGTAGCCTTGCCTAATCGCGCCGCTTATAGAGCTAGTCCGGAGGAAACAAAGGAGCTGCAACGCCAAGTCACAGAATTGATGGATAAAGGCTTCGTGTGAGAAAGCCTGTCTCCCTGTGCCATGCCTGTCATTTTGGTTCCAAAGAAGGATGTCTCCTGGCGCATGTGTGTTGATTGTCGCGCAATCAACCAAATAACGGTTAAGTATCGCCACCCTATTCCTCGTTTAGATGATATGCTTGATGAACTTCATGGTGCTTCTATTTTTTCTAAAATTGACCTTAGAAGTGGATATCATAAGATTAGGATGAAACAGGGTGATGAATGGAAAACGGCTTTTAAAACTAAGTATGGCTTATATGAATGGTTAGTAATGCCTTTTGGATTAACAAATGCCCCTTCTACTTTTATGAGGCTTATGAACCATGTGCCTAGAAGACACTTAGGAAAATTTGTCGTTGTCTATTTTGACGATATCTTAATCTATAGTAAGAATATGCATGATCACTTAAGTCACTTAAAATTGGTTTTTGATTGTCTTAGGAAAGAAAAATTATATGCCAATTTAAAGAAGTGTTCTTTTGCATCCGAGTCTACCATTTTTCTCAGTTTTGTAGTGACTGCATCTGGATTGAAGGTGGATGAGGAGAAGATTCGTGCTATTCAGGAGTGGGCCAGGCCGAATACACCCACTCATGTACGCTCATTCTTGGGCCTTGCTGGGTTCTATCGACGTTTTGTCAAGGACTTCAGCCTGATTGTCGCCCCCCCTACATGAGCTGATAAAGAAAGATGTGACATTTCGCTGGACTGACTCACATCAAAAGGCTTTCGACGCCCTCAAGGATCGCCTGACACACGCCCCAGTGCTGTAGTTACCTGACTTTGCTCAACCGTTTGAGCTCGAGTGTGACGCTTCTAGCACTGGCATTGGAGGGGTCCTGCTACAGAACAAGCATCCCATCGCCTACTTCAGCGAAAAGTTGGGCTCCACTGAGCTCAATTATTCTACCTACGACAAGGAGCTATTTGCACTGGTTTGCTGCTTACAGACTTGGCAACATTATCTCTGGCCTAAGGAGTTTGTGATTCATTCGGATCATGAGGTTCTAAAGTACCTCAAAGGACAAGCAGTGCTGAGTAGGCGACTTGCTCGATGGGTGGAGTTTATAGAGACCTTTTCCTATGTGGTTCACCACAAGAAGGGAAAAGGAACTGTATGCTTCTGATGGTTTCTTTAAAACTATATATGCTCAATGTGTGTCTAAAGGTGAAGTTGATTCATATTTTCTTGATAATGGTTATTTATTTAAGATGGGCAAGCTTTGTATCCCATCTTCTTCTATTCGCCGATTGTTAACTCAAGAAATTCATGAAACTAGAGGACATGGTGGTTTCGAAAAAACCTTAGCAGGACTTAAGGAACATTACTTTTAGCCTAAAATGTCTAATTATGTGCTGAGATTTGTCAAAAGTTGTGTTACATGTGCTAAGGCCAAATCGAAATCTATTGCTAATGGTCTATACCAACCTTTGCCTATTGCTAATACACCCTGGGAAGATGTTTCTATGGATTTTATTGTAGGATTGCCTAGAACTTCTAAGGGTCATGATTCCATATTTGTTGTTGTAGACAGATTTTCCAAAATGGCTCATTTTATTCCATGTCATAAAACTGATGATGCTATTCATGTTGCTCATTTATTCATCAAAGATGTTGTTCGCTTACATGGATTGCCATTATCTATAGTTTCTGACCGTGATCCTAAATTTTTACGTTCTTTTTGGAAAACTCTATGGTCTAAATTGGGTACAAAATTGCTATTTTCTACTTCTTGTCACCCACAAACTGATGGCCAAACTGAGGTCACAAATAGAACTCTTGGGGCTCTCCTTAGAGTCATGCTGCGAACTAACCTCCGGAGGTGGGAAGACTGCCTACCATTTGTAGAATTTGCATATAACAGGTCTAGGCACTCTACAACAAAGCTTACCCCCTTCGAAGTGGTATATGGCCGAAATCCACTAACTCTTGGGGCTCTCCTTAGAGTCATGCTGCCTCGGCCATACAAGGAAAAAGAGAGCGTGGATGCAGCTAAGCAAGTGGACTTCATCAAGCGCTTGCATGAGCGTACCAAGGCGCAGCTGGAGAGAAAGACTGCGCAATACAAGGCCGCGAAGGACAAGCATCGCAAGGATGTGCAGTTCAACGTTGGTGATCTGGTCTGGCTGCATCTCAGGAAGGAAAGGTTTCCGCAGCAACGGAAATCTAAGCTGGACCCCAGGGGAGATGGACCATTCAGAGTGGTTCAGAAGATGGGTCCTAATGCATACAAGATGGATCTCCATGCCGATAAGTACAGCGTCCATTCTACATTCAACGTGCCGACCTATCTTTGTTCGTGCTTGACGATGACTCTGACGATTTGAGGACAAATCGAAGTCAAGTGGAGGAGAATGATGCCGTGCAATTATCGATGACTCCTGGTGACATTGAGGACAACATGAAGGTTCCATTTGATGGTCCTGTCACTCGTGCAAGGGTCAAGAAGATTCAAGTAGTAACTAAAGCCTTTCTTGTACGTCACCATGGAACTTTAGAGCAAGGGTCCAGGCCACCCTGGATCGCTTGGCTCAAGGTTACACCACCAGCACCGGAAGTGAGCTTCCGTCCACACTCGGAGCTCATGAAGACTCGTCAACACCCTCCTTGATCAACACGCACATGTCACTCGGCCCAACAACATGTCGAGTGGTTTTTGTGGGCTTGGCCGAGTGGGCTCTTGTGGGCCGAGTTCTCTTGCATTAATTACCTATGTTATTATTTTATGCAATTAGATAAATAAGGTGGAATTAATTATATCTCTTCTAGATATAATCCTTGGCCACCAAGTTATGAAACATTTATCTTATTAGGAAATATTTATCTTAGGTTTATTTTATTTATCTTTAGATCTCCCATTATTTTATGCAAGGAAGGATTGGTTAGATCTCCCATAGTTTTCTATAAATTCATGTTATGCACCTTTGAATTAGTTAGATTTAATTAGAATTGAGAACCCCTTTATGGATTAAAGGGTTCTTGGTTATCAATCCCAAAAGCTTTCATGTTCTTGAGATTTTCGGAAATCCCACACAACAGCCCTCACCTTGTCATCGACATCGAGTGAGACCCAAGCCATCACCCTACTCGGCACAACAGCGCAACCGAGGATCCTAGCGCTTGGCGACACCCGCGACCAGACTCGCTCCCAGCGAGCGCGGACGACCCAGGCGCCTGCTCCCGCGCTCTCGTTATCGTCGCCCTCGCTCCGCGTCTCCAGCGCCCAAAAACTCCCAGCACTCCTTGTTCGCGCGCCGCTCGCCGACACTCCCGCTCCCAGCGAGAGACACCCTCGTGCATCCGCACCCGCACACCCTGAGGCCGAGTGCCTGTGTGCCCTGCAACCTCGCGCGCACTGTCCCACGCTTCTCTCTCGCTTCTCTTTGTTTTTCTGTCGCTATTTCTAAAGTCTCAATTGCTGGAATTTTTATTAAGTGTGAAAACTGTCGCTATTCAGAAATTTAATAACTTGTTTTAAATTGTTCCAATCAGGAGATATCAAAGAGCATTGCAAGATCTAAGTAAATATACGGCGTGGTTCTGGATCTTGAGCCCACAGGCGAAGGATCGGGTATCCCAAACGTATCAGCATGTTAGCTGATGATGCCTCGATGCTTACCATTCCTTTTGTGGCAAGATCCTATACTATGCCCGTCTATTTTGTATTCATCAGATTAACTATTGTTGATTGTTCTGCGATTAATATTGTTGTGTGTACTTGCGCTGAATTGAGAATATGTTGGTATAATCGAACCTTGATAAATACATGTCTTATCCATGTATCTATTGATTTGAAAACATGTCCCCGTATTTTAGTCACATTGCTCCATTACTTAGACTTGTATTATATATCCCTACATCCCTCCCATGCTTGTAAATCGTTGGAATGTGATTGATTTGATTTCTTTAGTATCGTTGTGTTAATCAATTAAATGTATGAATGTATCGTATGTTATGTTGAGCCATTAGTATTGATAATGCATATTTCATATAGGCATTATAGGTGTTTCTTATTGTTGTTAGATAGGAGTTTTGCATATATTTAAGTCTAGTTTCATACATTGCTTGTGAAGTATTCGAGTTCAGAATCTACACCTTTTTAGTGTTTATTCTGCAGAATTACATTCCGACCTTAGAGGGATCTTGGAAGAGCTTAAGAGACATGTTTCGAAGCATATGAAGGCTGAGGAAGAGGTTAGAGAGGAGCAAGGAAGCGCAACATCGAAGACAATCGAGGAAAAGAGGAAAAACTGTCACAGAGTAGGCGGCGCCCGCCGTGCCGCCCAGCGATTGCGATTTCAGATCTGAATATTCTATTTCCTATTATTATATTATTATGCTTCTAGGGTTTGTACAACTCTTTATTAGATTATTTCTATTGATTTCATCTGTGTGTGGCATAGCATTGTGAGACGATGAACAGAATTAGAGAGAGAGAGAGAGAGTTTTGGCCTATGAGTGGCTAAACTCATAATTTCGCTTGTGATTCGAAGACATGGTTGTTTAGATTGCGAGGATTTGATTCTATTTAGTTATTCATATTTATATTTATCATCTTGCGCCTATTGATTAGCTTTGTATTTCTTTCTATGATTGATCACCATGTTAGGAATTGAATCTTATCTATGAATCCGTTGTTGTATTCTTGATAGCAAACAAACACTACTAGAAAAAGCGGCCCTTTTTGACATTTTCTATGACCATTTCGACATTTTTAATTGTTGGCAAAACCTCTCCCGGGATGTTTCCAGAAAATGTCGCTAATTTCAAAGCCACAAATGCCCGACATTTTTAAAAGTGGAAATCTTCGACAATATAAAACGTCAATGATCATGTTGGTGATGTTTTTCTTTTTCACTTCCCCCGCTCTTTAACCATTAGATCCCGCCCTTTTCTTGACGTATAAAAACTTCAGAAATTAATTAAGCGCCAAAATGAAATTTTAGTGACATATAAAAATGTCGAGAATATTTTCTTTGGTGCCACATCACACAACTTATATTGACATATTAAAACGTCGAGAATATGTCTTAACGTTTAAAAATGTCAAGATAGAGATGTATAACTATAACTTGAAAGCATTATTTTGACCTGTAAAAACATCAAGAATTATGTGGTGCTAAGTTTTGAAATATTAATACTAAATTAAAAAGAGTCGAGAGTAGCCTTTTACAGCAATACCACTCGAAAAAAATACACATCAACAGTGATGTTGCCTACAAGCAAGATAGAATGTAAAATATGCTTCTCAGTCATTCAAATCAACAAGACAAAACAAGCATGATTCCCAATATTGTCTATTTATATCAAATGACCAATGTAATGGAGAATATCTAATAACCATAATGAAAGTATGTTAACGTAATTTACAATATTGATAACTAGTGTATACACCCATTCGTCCAAAATCATTAAACTAAGCTTATATGGTTTGATGTCTCATAAAATCAAAGTGAACTAGTTGTAATCCATCTAGTTTTGCGAGCTTGAGAGATGGAATTTGTCCATTCCATTAAGAACACTATCACCGTCGATGTAGAAGCAACCTAAACAAATAAAAGGCCAAAAGGTTTACATAAGCAAGTTAGCAAAGATTCATCTCTAAAATCCAGTGAACAATGGGGGCCGACCACAACTTTCAAGGGTCAAATCATTTCCCAACTCACTACATCCATATGTTATTACTAAATAGAATTCGGACTAAAAAAATACATAGGCAAAAACTCCCCTCCAAACAAGCAAGCTTCAGGGGAGTGAATAAAAGAGCCAACAATACAGATGTAATTCACATCAGGGGAGTGAAACAATTCATCTAAACAAGCAAGTTTCAACCTCCAAAAATGGTGATCCAGATGATAAACAAGCAAGAAAGTAACTATTTAAACAAGCAAGCTTCAACCTCCAACAATTCGTCTAAACAAGCTAGCTCACACCTCCAACATAGAGTAATCCACCACATTTAAAAAAAACCCCAACAGAATTACCTAATCAAATGTTAGTTTCCTACACACTACTATTCTTCCAAGTCTTTATATGAAAGATAATAAGTGGAAAAAAAATCAATCAAATGTAATGGTCAATTCCGACTTACCTCAGAATTATCCCCGCGTAAAGTAGATTGGGCAGCAGCAAAGAACTCATCTGACACCTTCCCAAAACGAAGTGCATCAAGTGCTTTTAACAAGATTTGATTACTTTAATCCGCTCTTGCATGAAGCTTTTGGTTTTCCTTCTCCATACTTCATTCTCAATCTCGGTGCGAGACTTTGAAGGTGAGGAATTTTGGACTAGTTCTTCAACACCAAGATGTGCTTGTTCCTGTTTTCAAAGGAAAAACTTCAATATCAAAAAAGAAGAACCAATAGGAAAAAAAGAAGAAATTATACATAATCAGCTCGCTTATTAGCATAACTTGTAGAACCAGAAGTATGCACATGTGTTTGGGATGGTCGTGCCTTTTTACCACATTGAGACCTCTTCTGCAATAATGGCTAAGTGTCATTAAATAAACATACATATAAGATAGTCAAGCTTGAATTTGTATTTTAAAAGTTTAATATCTTTAATATTCTTAAGAACTAACCTTGCTCTTTTCCGAAAACCAATACTCAGCCAAACGCATCCAACTATCAAGTGTGTGTCCATGAGGTACATCCTTAGTAATTGCTTCCTTTGACCTCTTTATTGGATTGAACTTCTGGCGCTTCAATTCATATATGTAATTATTACAATGTGTGCCAACCTCATGAGAATTACTCAATTAAATACTTATCCATCTGGGATGACAAAATTTGCCTTGCAACATAGATAAATGTATAATTAACCATATGAATAATATACATGCATAGGTAATCTATTCAAAATAATTCTTACTCGAACAATTTTCACAATCTCAACTTTATATTGCTTGTTCACCTTAGGCCAGCTAATTTTTACAATAGGGAAAAATCTCTCTATTTTTGCCAAATAAGCAAAATACTTAACTACAAAACATAAATTGTACACATTATGACACCAAGGATCAGAATCCCTGTACATAACACAAATTACCTTCTGATTTTTACTTGATTTTATTAGTGACATATTACTAAGAACATATTAGTGACATCAAGTATAAATTAGAAGGTAATGCTTGAGATTCCTGTACAGAACACAAATCAGAAGGTAATGAGAAGGTAATGGTTGAGATTCAAGTAAAAATCAGAACATATAAAGGTAAAAATCTCATTTACATGCTATTACCTTTTGACTTTTACTTGATTTTACTAAGAGCCTATTACTACCTTCTGATTTTTACTTCATTTAAAAGGTAAAAAGTATATGCCTGCACATTGTTCCTAATAAAATCATATTACAAGAAAAACCATTACCTTTTGATTTTTACTTGATTTTACTAAGAACATATTACTATATAAAAGTATATTATCACTAATAAAATCATTTCTTTATTTAGGTAAAAAGAATGAAAATAGAAACAAATAACAATGTCCTATACAATAAAAATAACTAAGGACTAATATTGCCTAAATCAAACATGGGTCTACCCATTGCCTAAATCAATCAAAAATCTCTAGGCTTACCAACAGAGTTATTATAAACAATGACAAAGATAAATAAAAAACACCTTTCTTTGCTTGAGTGTTAAATGGAAGAAATTAGCAATTCGTTTGTGTGTCTTACTCAAAACTAAGGGAATATCTGCAAACTCCAACAAAAAAAATGGCTACAGTTCCGATTATTCAAATACCTCATCAAAACAAATTACTAATACATTTTTAAAAAAGAATCAAGCACGAAGGCAAAGGGAAGCTGATAAAATTGAAAGCACATTTTTTATCTCAAAATCTAGTCTAGATATATACCTGAGATATTATGCTATTTAATAACTCATACTAAGCAAAAAAGAACATTAAGACTTATAATATAAATTTGACATTCCACATTATATGTATAATATAATATAATGTTGCATGATAGTATGATAGTATGCTCAAGAGTGGGGGCTATTTTAATTGGCTAACTTTGACACTAACATCTAAAGCCTCAGGTCTGACAATGCAAAAATTCAAAGCATAGATTTTCCATTTATAAATCGAACACCAAACAACTAACTACACTCCTACAATTTACAATCTAGCAACATATTTTGAACAAATCAAGAAGCAGTTTATGAAATTGTGCAAAATATCCATCCATTTCACATACTGAGCTTGACTTATGGCTATCTAAACACCCAAGATATATATTGTCATGTACTTGATTACAGAGCTAGCATTGATCTTTCACATGACAGGTGCATAATAAACACTAATTTTCGTTCAAATTTGGGTAAAATTGAGGGTTTAGAATTTCAAAGGAACCAAATTTATGATTCTCCAAAAGCCTAATAGCAGTTTCTGAATCAAAATTGAGAAGGGGGTGAAGCAAAATATACCCGCAATCACAAGACCTGGCGAAAAGTTTGAACAAGTAATAATTGATCTCTTATAAACCGCCGACTTCAATATCCATTACCAAGCAATCATCTTCAACAATCTAACTCCGAAGAACTAAAATCGCAACGCAAAAGGAGCAATTCGCAACTCACAACACGAGTAATCAAGCACCAAAAAACCATCTTCAACAATCCAACTCTGAAGAACTGAAATCACAACTCAAGGAACTATATTAGTAACTCACATAACTGATTTAGGGTTGACGCTTGTTGAACTAGGCGATTGGGGTCTGAAATTTCAAGGAAAAAAAGGAAAGGGTTTTTTGACCGGTTTTTTTTGGGTGAAACGTCAGGTATGGGAAGGGATTGAGATTTGCTTGGGCTGGACCCATATTTAATTTATTTTAGTTATCAAATTGCTTTCTCCTCGCCCTCCCCCCCCCCCCCCCCGCTTTTAAAGAGTTTTCCAGTATTTTATATGTCTATCATTATTGACGTAATAAAACGTCAAAATTTATGTCAATAACAAGCGCACGCCTAATTTCTCTCATGACGTAGTTAAGTAACGTTGAGAGCAAAACGCGGAGAAGGGGCGTTTTTTCTAGTAGTGGAAGGTATTGAAGTAGTGCTATTTCTTTGTCTTTGTAGTGGATGATTTCAATTGATCTATGTTGAGGACTGTCGATTAGGGCTGATCTAGGGTTGTTTCTGTTTTTCTTAATTGTATTGAATCAATATGCCAATTGGTCTAATTACTTAAGTCCTTAATGCTATTGTTTAGTGATATTGAATAAGGTGATTGTATCCCTGTGTATCTCTCAACTTTAGTCAAGTAGACATATGTTTATGAGTAATTAATGAATCAATCCTAGGACCATGAATCTCAACCATTGTAAGAGAATTACAAGTGAAATATCTTCTCTACCTTATTATCAATTTGCTTTGCAATCATAAAGTTGGTTACTTTACTTCCTTGTTATTTGTCATAAATCATTGTTTTGGCATAAGAGCATTTGGTAAGAGTTATTGAGTAGGGAATCGCTTCTCCCTGTGGATTCGACTCTGGACTTCATCACTATACTAGTAGTTATTTTGTTTATCAATTCATTGATTTGTTGATCTATTGGTTTTGTGCTTGAGTTTGAATTTTATTACTATTGGGAAAGGGCAAAAGAGTCAACGACGTTCGTTCCGCACCAAATTCTCGGCGCCGTTGCGAGAGAGAAGAAATGAGTATGCTTTTCTTTGTCTCTTTCATTGATTCTTTTCCTTTGTTTTTGTTTTAATTTTTTCATCGAGTCTTTTGTGTCTTTGTATGGTTCAAACTAGAGCTTCTAATTCGTTGCTTTTGTCCTTTGATTTTGAGATTGAAAGATCTCTTAGGTTGAAAAGGAGGCTTGAGTTTGACACAAATAAGGAGATGGGATAGACTTAGACCCCAAGGCCTAACCGATGACCAATTGATGTTGAGAGTGTTCCCCTTTACCTTGAAACATTCTGCAAGTGATTGGCTTTATTACCTACCCCCAAGAAAGCATTACTACTTGGGTTGAATTGAAGAAAGCTTTCTACAAAAGTACTTTCCTGCGAATCGCCTCGACAAACTCAAGAAGGAGCTATCTAGTATTGAGCAATCACCTACGGAGAGTCTTTATGAGTATGTTGAGCAGTTCAAGAAACTTAAGGGCACTTGTCCACAACATGGTATACCCGAGGATAATCTAGTGTTATATCTTTATGAGGGCTTGCTTGACACAATAGGAGTTTCTTCAATGCTACTAGTGGAGGAGATATTTTAGATAAGACACCTCAGGAAGCAATGCAAAATTTTGAAGGGTTGGCTAATGCATCGCAACAATATAGGAGACATCGAGTTAGAGAAGTTCATAAGTTGGATAATCCTAGATATGGTCGCAAGGATGATTTAGATAGGCTTACAGAGATAGTAAACAAGATGGCTATGCAAATAAATCAATCTCAACAACCTAGACCTTGTGATGTTTGTGGAGATCCAACTCATCTGAATGATAAGTGTCCTTTGATTCAAGAGGATCTCGCTGATGTGAATGCTATGGATTATGGACCTCGTCGCGACTTTGGTAACAATGGTTACAATCAGGGCTACAATGAAAACTATCAAAGTGGATTGAATGACAGAGGTCAGCAGCAACAAGTTCCTTATCAAAGAGGACAATTTGAGAATCGTCAAAGAAACACTCAACAAGAGGATAGAGATGAGACATTGAGGTTGTTGTTAGACAAGATGAGTGTTAAAGAGAAGTTGTTGAGTGAAATGGCTAAGGAGATTGGAGAATTGAAAGCAAAAGATTCGGGGAAGTTGCCATCACAAGTGGTAGCGAATCCGAAGGAGAATGTGAGTGCCATAATCCTTAGAGGAGGTAAACAAGTGAATGTGCTCACTAGGAATATTGAAGAGAGGCCTAAGGAAGTGATTGATGTGGGAGAGGAAGATAACAAACACTCGGAATCGCACACTATTGATGACGGCGGCAGCCGCCCCTCACCACGGTACCTGCCGCCCCCTCCAGTGACGGAGCCCATTTTTGACGTTGTTGAATCCCCAAGGAAATCATCCAAGGAGTGGCCTTCTGAAGTTCCAATACCTGCACCACCCTTTCCTCACGCCTTAACACCTGATCGTAAGTGGGAAGATGAGCAAATTCTTTATGACACCTTTGCTCATTGTGAGATAAATATTCCACTTTTCAATTTGATTAAAACTGTGCCTCACTATGCAAAGTTTTTGAAAGAATTATGCACGATGAAACGCAAGCAAAGGATGCGAAGGAAAGAAAATGTAAGTTTAAGTGAAAATGTTTATGCTTTACTACAGAAAAGATTGCCTGAAAAGTGCGGAGATCCAGGTTTGTTTACTATCCCATATGCAATAGATAATTCTACCTTCACCAAAGCTATGTTAGACCTAGGTGCTTGAATAAATGTGATGTCATATAATTTGTACATGTTTTTGAGTCTCAATGCATTATCTGAAACTGGTGTTACTATACAACTCATTAATCGTTCTAGTATTAAGCCTAGAGGAGTTGTTGAGGATGTTCTGGTAAAGGTAAATGATTTGACATTTCCAGCTAATTTCTTTATTTTGGATATGAAACAAGGTACGCCTGAAACCCCAATTATCTTGGGAAGGCCATTCTTACGAACGGCTAAGACTAGGATTGATTGTTTTGAAGGTTCCCTAGGTATGGAGATGGTAGAAAGATTTAGTTTTCTATATTTGAGCCTATTGTTTATTTGTTAGTAGGAAAATCAAGTATGCAAATATAAACTATATAAGCAAACCGAATCCCTGAACCAGGCAAATAAAATTACAAGACTTCCTTCCGTTGTAGTAGAAGGGAATCAGGATCGTATCTACGAGGAAGCGTGTCAGAGCTTGCCTAAATAGTTCCAAGTTCCTCTTGAAATTGACCAGAAAAGTACTCGATGTCGAGTAAAAGTACTCGATATCGACTAAACCTTGTCGACATCCCTGCAACTGCACAAAAGAAGACGAAAACAACCAACGTCCAGTAGAAATCTACTTGATATTGACCAATAGTACTCGACGTCGACTAGGCTGTAGTCGATCTCGAGTGTCCGTCAGTGCAAAACAATGTAACTTTTGCGAATAAAAATAGAAATAAACTCAAATTCAAAGGATGTAATTCAATAAACTAAAAGCTCCTAGAATCGGGGTTTCATGCCACAACGATAACCATATAAAAATTATGCCAAATGTATAAAATATCATGCCTTTTCATCAAATAACTTTCGTCATTAACAATCAAGAATATAGAGGCTTTCGCATAAACCTTAATTGTTACTTCCCCTTTTCACATAATTAATCCAAGTTTGCATTAAGATCACTTTCGCTTCAATAACACAAATAAGGATCACCTTCGACTGTCACAGAAGAATCATGTAAATTAGGGATAGAAGATGAAATCACAATAAAGATTGTACCTTGGATGCATTACCTTACATGACAATAAAGATTGTACCTAGAATTTGGGTGACTACTCACTCTTCATCATAGAAACACAAATCAATAATGTAAAGGAAATAACTTGCATTAACTCAAACAAAAGCGTACAACCAAACGAAGCCAAATCCGCTCTCGCCTCTTTCACCTTCCTCGGCCAAGCTCTCTCTAACTCTCCTACCTTCGAATGTAAATTGGAATGTGTTGTAGAATAGAATGCCTAAGAACCAGCCCCTAAGGCCTTGTTTATAGTGTTCAATCCTCGCTAATCAAGGAAAGAACAATCTATCTATATCTATATCTATCTATCACTTTCCGAAGATATAACATTGATAAATAAATAAAATAAAACAATTAAAATTCCCTAAAGTAAATATGGGAATTAACTAATGTGAAAATATATCTTCTCTTCATGATAGATCTTCATGCCTTGGCTTGTAAGTAAACTCTTATCCGAATCTCCACTCGATTTCGACTCGGACTAGGCGCCAGGATGTACTCGACATCGACTAGAAGTAGTCGACGTCGACTAGATTTGTGCCTTGGTGTAGAAGATAACTCCTCCTCAAATTCGGACTCGATCACGACTCAGATTACACTCGGCATGTACTCGACATCGAGTAAAAATTATACTCTCGAGTGGTCTTGTGCTCGACATGGTGCTCTGAAGGTGTTGTTGACCAGCAATGTACTCGACATCGACCAGTCTGGTCGACGTCAACTAGTTCTGTCAAGTGAATTCTTCTCTTCTTCTGCTCGATGTGTTCTGGCTCAGCTCCTACTTGATGTCCATGTTTTGTGCTATATTTCTGTATACATTTTAGCTCCTTATTCTAAGTACTTTGCATATTTCGGGTTGGGAATATGTCGAATTTGTGTAGTATATGCTTATTTGTCAAAAATAGAGGTCTACACAAGTTTTGGTTCAATATTGCAGAATTTGGAGTCATTCCGGGACAAAACCATAGGACGAGATTCTACTAGACTTCGACCAGGCCTTACTCAAAGTCGACTACAGCTGAAGCAGGCTTGATCGAGGACAGAAGAAGAAGACAACTGGAGCATGAGCCGTACTCAACGTCGAGTACACTTTACTCGGGGTCGACTAGAACTGGGTGGTTACCCGAGCTCGACGAGGAGAAGCACTCGACAAGCTGAAGATTACTCGAAGTCGAGTACAAGCTACTCGAAGTCGACCAGGCTTTACTCGGAGTCGACTACGCGATTTTGGGCCGTGAGTCTGTTGGGCGATTCCGAGCACATGTGGACAACTTGGGCACGAAGCAAGGCCGGATCCATCATGTTCTATAAAGATGTATCTATGGGGAGAAGGATTTTATCCACTTGAAGATATTTACATAGTTTTCATTTTAGATAAATGTTCCCTTTTATTTATGTTTTATCTTTATAAATTAGATAGAGTTTCCTTTCCTTGGATAGCAAGGATTGAGCATTATAAATAGAGCCTATAGGGCTGATTTTTATTCATTCCATCATACATTCGAAAGTAGAGAGTAGAGAGAGCGAGTAGGAGAGAGAGAGAAAAAGAGAGGTCGAGTGGAGCAAAGGAGTGAAAGTGATCTGGCTTTATTCGGTTTGTACTTTCTTTTATTATTTTAATGCAAATTAGTTTCTTGATATTATTAATGTCTTTAATTATGATGAAGTGCGAGTAGTTCACCCACTTCTAGGGCCGGGGTGAGCCTGACGATAGCCAAGCGTGTTTGAGGTAAAGATTCGATCTTTATTGTGTTTTGAGAATCTACTACCTTTTATATGTTTATTGCCTATTTAATAGAGATTCAGGATAACCACTTGGATTATAAACATAAAATTGGTAGATACAATTAGGGTTTCTTGAGAGAGTTGTCTAATTGTTGGAAAAGGCGAAAGCTTAATCCTTTGATGTGATTGCATGTTTATCTTTTTATTTTGCCTTATGCATGTCTGGTTATTGTTGTTGCAAACCCCGATCTTGGAAGTCTTTTATCTTATTGAGTTTAGTTTCACCAGTTTCGTGTGTGCCTTTATTTAAAATTGCAATTTTTGTTTCTGCCGTACTCGAGTTCGACCAGAGTTACCCGAATCCGACTACCACAGTGGTCGAAGTTGAGTAGGTTTAGTCGACCTCGACCAGATATTTTGTGTTTCCGCGCTTGCCTGCTTCTGTTCTACAGATTTTTACTCAAATGAGTAGTCGACGTCGAGGACCCTTAGTCGACGTCGAGTACTTCCTGAAGTCGACGTGAGATTTGTTGCTGCCTAGGATCGCTGACCTGCTTCCTCGAGGATCGATCATGACTTCCTGTTGCTACATCGGGAGGAAGTCTTGTAATTATTTGCGTGGGCACGAATTTGGTTTGATTTATTTTATTATATTTTGAACTCGATTTCCTCCTACAACAAATTGGCGCCGTTGTCGGGGAAGCAATCATTCGCGCCTTAGGTAGTTAGATCTCACGTTTCTTTTGAATTTTCTTTTTGTAGTGTATTCGCCGTTTTTATCAACAACCTGAGTTTAATGCCTTAGACGATCTGGAACGCCTTATACACGTGCACGCTAAATTGAAAAGAGCCATGGCGGCCGCAGAAACACAAGCCCGGCTGATAGAGACGCTTCAAGCGGAAATAGAAGCCAAAAATGCTGCTATCACCGCTGAGAGAGCACGCACTGCACAGGAAGCCGAACTAAGGAGGCAGGCAGAAGATGAGCTTGCGCAATATCCTACCACTGCTTAGGATTACATGCACCCGACTCTTGTCGTGCCTGAATCGGCTATTATAATCCCTGAAAACAACTTTGAAATTCGCACATATTATCAATTTTTCTGATATATTCCATACTCTTGCTGAAGGTATTACTCTGGAATATGTGAAGATGAAAGCTTTTCGATGGTCTCTTTCCGGTCCAGCATTGAAGTGGCTTGAAGGACTCACTCCACGATCCCTCACAACATGGGCTGAGGTAAGGCATGCATTTCTTAATAAATTCTTTCCTCCTGCCAAGACAACGCTCCTCCACCAGAAGATTACAGCTTTCAAGCAAAAGCCTGGGGAGCCGCTAGCAAAAGCATGGGACCGATACAAAGATCTACTGCGATCCTGCCCTACACATGGACAGCCACCATATGTCATTAAATAGATCTTCTACAATTCTCTTGATCTTTTCGCTAAGGATAAGATCAACCAATATACTCAATATGAGTATCTGACAATGCCACCAGCTGACGCATGGGCTACCCTCGATAAGCTCACCAACTTCGACAATAAGTATGGGGCTCCAACAAACTATGACGAGAATGCCTATGCAAGGCCAGCCCCATCGATGCCCCTCTATGAGCCTCATAAGGAGATTGATCCGGATGTCAAGGAGCAGTACTACAGAGATCAAAACCGTAAGCTCCTAAAACAAGTTAATTTTTTATCCATTAACCAACCTTGCATTGAATATGGTTCACAGCGGCACATTACCCCTGAGTGCCCACATACGGAGCAAGTCAGGCTAGTAGAGACTCATGAGGAAGTAGCTTACGTAGGGGGTCCTAATCGCTATATGGGGGAACAAAGGTTTCATCAACCACAGTGGAACCAAGGTACCCCTAGGACCCCCCCGCCTTACAGAGCTCCAAGACATCCAGAAAGGGATCAGCGAAAGGATGATCTACAGATGATCCTCGATGAGATGCGTCGGAATCAAGCGGAAAGCAAGCAAGCCAATAGCATCATCAACAATCAACTCCAAAACATCAATACAAGATTTGGAGAACTAGACATCTGGAAGAGGAATATTGAGACCCAGATGGGTCAATTCGCGGCACAAATTCCACGACCGACCGGGCAACTCCCTGGGCATACAGAATCAAATCCCAAGGGGAAGACCGGACACGTCGCGGCTATAAAGCTCAGGAGCGGGCACCAGTTACACGAGCCAGAGGTCGAAAAGAAGAAAGACGAAGCTGAGAATTTACTCGACATCGAGCAGAACGTAGTCGACGTCGACCAGTCTACTCGATATCGATTAGATTCACCCGAAGTCGACCAGCCACAGGACATCGAGGAATCTTCTGCGCGACAACAAAACTCGAAATCGACTCCTATAGTCGAAGATGAAGATAACCTAGTCGATGTCGAGGACAACCTAGTCGATGTCGAGGACATCCCAGTCGACGTCGAGGACTCAGCAGCACCTCCGACATCTGTTCTGGCTCCAAAGAAGAAAAAGACACTGCCTTTCCCTTCCAAGGCGCTGAAAGATCCTACTACAGGTAGGTTTAAACGTTTTGTTAAGATGCTTCAAGATTTAAATGTTTCAATTCCTTTTACAAAAGCTCTTCAAAAAATGCCTGCATATGTCAAGTTCCTCAAGGAAATCCTTAGCAACAAGCGATCTATCTCAGAAATCACCAGCGAATGCAAAAGGATGGACTTCCCTGAGAAGAGACCTGACCCTGGTAAGTTTTCTATTACTGTGGGATTTGGACAATATAAATATAAGGCCTTGTGTGATTTAGGAGCAAGCGTGAGTATCATGCCCTTATCAATCTGGAAAAAGGTGAAGATAGGGTACATAGAGCCTGTGGATGCCAAGCTATACATGGCAAACAATACAGTGGTCATCCCTACAGGTATGGTCGATAATGTCCCTGTCCAGGTTGGTAAGTTCTATATCCCCACTGATTTCCTTATTATTGATTGTGCTGAAGATCCTACTAGCCCTATTATTCTTGGTAGACCATTCCTAGCTATTGCAGATGCTAAAATCAGCGTAAAACAGCGATTGCTCACCTTCACGATATGTAATGAAGTTTTAGATTTCTCTTTTGGCCCTGCAAAAGAGGAAGTTCCATGGCTGGAGGTGAAGAGCATCAGCAACCATGAGATCAAGCAAATAATGGAGGAAAACACCAGAAAGCTACTCGACGTCGACCACCGTACTAGACATCGACCATGCACACTCGAAGTCGACTTCCTCTGTTGAGCACCTGACTTGCAAAGAGCCTAAGTATGGGGTCCCTGTACTCGACGTCAACCACACCTACTCGACGTCGACTACCCCAGAGCCCAAAGATTTCTGTTTCGGGCACGAAAAGGTAAGTTCAGGTATGATTTCTACTCCTCCTTAGTCCATTAATAAAAATATGAATGATTTTAGAGGAGATAAGGCCCCATGGAGAGCTAACCTGCGCAGAATAAGGTCTAGAAAGAAAAAGAAGGAAGGCAAGGGACACTATGCAACCAACAACTTAACAGCAGAGCTTGCATACTACCATCAGGACCTAGATGGTCCAGGAGAAGGGCCAAGTACAAGAGGGCCCTACATTGAGGGTTCTTAAAGAGCAAGCGGAGAAGTCGGCCTAGCGACTCTAAAATCTAGAGCATGTACATAAAACTTTTGAATTTTGGGACTTTGAAACTTTTGGTTTTGGTTTTGTTTGTTTTTGGTTTTGGTTTTGAACACTTCATGTGGAAAGTCTTGTCTTCGTGCAAAAGCTAACAATTTTCAGGTCGAGAAGCATAAAGGATCGCAAAGAGAGGAAGGAGAAGTCCCTGACAGAACAGTCGAAATCGACTAGGCCAGTCGAGATCGACAACGAAGAGGATCGAGCACACAGTTCCACTCGACGTCGAGTAGGCCACTCGACGTTGACCACCGGTTAGGCTTCCTTGACTTCAGACTTTCACTCGACGCAGGATCTGTACTTGACGTCGAGGAGATCTACTCGACGTCGACTACCTCAGTTACTCAACGGCCCTGTTTTGACTCTACACCGCGTTATTCGGTGAGTTCCTTCCTTTACATCTGTTTTTATATTGTTTTATACAGTGGGGACACTATATATTCTAAGTATGGGGTGGGGGAAGAACTTAATATTATTTATTTATGTTATATTCTTGTTTTTGGTTTCACATGGTGAATTTTGGGTGAATTTTAAATTTTTGTGTTTAATTGCTAAATCCAAAGTTTGTTTTATGAGACATCTCCCAAAGCTTGTAAATTGTCTAAAGAAATAGTGTCATGGAAGCTTTGATTGAAATCGATGATGCAAAATTAGATTCATTAGAGATATAGCATGAAATTGCCTAGTGAGGGGAAGTCACAATGAAGTGCATATTTTTATGAAAACCATGATCGGAGGTAAATTTGATGTTGTTTTTGGCATGTTGCATGATAAGAGGATGGAGGACTTTATATTTCTATATATGCTCATATTATTATATCCTAGCCATACCTATGCTATTGCATCACACAAATCCATATTATGTGCCTTATTTCATATTTTCTCCACATGATCTAAATATTGCCCATTATTTACCTTATTTCCTATCCGGGGATTGTGTTGAGAATGATGTTACATTATGGATTATTATATGGTGTTTGTGTTGTTGTTATTATCATATTTGGAGTTTGGAAAGGAAAATTCAAAATTAATGGAAAATTTAATGAGTGAGAAAAAATCCGATCACCTAAGGAGATAAAGGTAGATCGACCCTGCTCGCTGAGATAATAGTTCGGCGAGATGGGACACACAGGCGAGGATTCCGAAGCACTAAATATCCGCGGCCATTCATGACACCCATGTTTGCAACTCGCGAGAAGGCAGTGCTTAGGTTAGAGAGGTAAAAGCATAATATTGAAAAAAAGCATTGAGCGATGAGTGAAAGGTGATGAATTTTATGAGGAAGGAATGTGGAAATTCAGTTTGGAAAGTACTCCATTTCCCCGGATTATTAGCACCACATTGCCAAAAATTGCCCACCTTAAGCCTTTTACCAAATCTACTCATTATTGAGCTTAAATTAAAGTCCTCTTGATTATTATTGCTTTGTCACATGAATTGTTTTTGCATAACCCTCCTTTTGTGAATAGTTGTTGCTTTTTTGCACATGCATGGATTTGTGACATTAGTACCTTTTCGAAGATGGTAATTGATTGCAGGGATATATAAAAATGAATCTATGATGTTGAGAGTTTTGAATTCTTCCCTTGAATGACCATCCAAGTTATTGCTTGGGGACAAGCAAGCTTAAGTATGGGGTAATTGGATGTCCATGTTTTATAGCATATTTCTGTACACATTTTAGCTCCTTATTCTAAGTACTTTGCATATTTCGGGTTGGGAATATGTCGAATTAGTGTAGTATATGCTTATTTGTCAAAAATAGAGGTCTACACAAGTTTTGGTTTAATATTGCAGAATTTGGAGTCATTCCGGGATGAAACCATAGGACGAGATTCTACTCAACTTCGATCAGGCCTTACTCGAAGTCGACTACAGCTGAAGTAGACTTGATCGAGGACAGAAGAAGAAGACAACTCGAGCACGAGCCGTACTCGACGTCGAGTACACTTTACTCGGGGTCGACTAGAACTGGGCGGTTACCCGAGCTCGACGAGGAGAAGCACTGGACAAGCTGAAGATTACTCGAAGTCGAGTACAAGCTACTCGAAGTAGACCAGGCTTTACTCAAAGTCGACTACGCGATTTTGGGTCGTGAGTCTATTGGGCCATTCCGAGCAAATGTGGACAACTTGGTCACGAAGCAAGGCTGGATCCATCATGTTCTATCAAGATCTATCTATGGGGAGAAGGATTTTATCCACTTGAAGATATATAGATAGTTTTCCTTTTAGATAAATGTTCCCTTTTATTTAAGTTTTATCTTTAGAAATTACATAGAGTTTCCTTTCCTTGTATAGCAAGGATTTAACATTATAAATAGAGTCTATAGGTCTGATTTTTATTCATTCCATTATACATTCGAAAGTAGAGAGTAGAGAGAGCGAGTAGGAGAGAGAGAAAGAAAGGTCGAGTGGAGAAAAGGAGCGAAAGTGATCTGGCTTTGTTCGGTTTGTACTTTCTTTTATTATTTTAATGCAAATTAGTTTCTTGATATTATTAATGTCTTTATTTATGATGGAGCGTGAGTAGTTCACCCACTTCTAGGGTCGGGGTGAGCCCGACGACAGCCAAGCGTGTTTGAGGTAAAGATTCGATCTTTATTGTGTTTTGAGCATCTACTACCTTTTATTTGTTTATTGCCTATTTAATAGAGATTCAGGATAACCACTTGAATTATAAACAAAAAATTGGTAGCTAGATACAATTAGGGTTTCTTGAGAGAGTTGTCTAATTGTTGGAAAAGGCGAAAGCTTAATCATTTGATGTGATTGCATGATTATCTTTTTATCTTGCCTTATGCATGTCTGGTTATCGTTGTTGCAAGCCCCGATCTTGGAAGTCTTTTATCTTATTGAATTTAGTTTCACCAGTTTCGTGTTTGCCTTTATTTAAAATTGCAATTTTAATTTCTGCCGTACTCGAGATCGACCAGAGTTACCCGAAGTCGACTACCAAAGTGGTCGAAGTCGAGTAGGTTTAGTCGACCTCGACTAGATATTTTGTGTTTCTGCACTTGCCTGCTTCTGTTCTACAGATTTTTACTCGACTGAGTAGTCGACATCGAGGACCCTTAGTCGACGTCGAGTACTTCCTGAAGTCGACGTGAGATTTGCTGCCCTGCTTCCTCGAGGATCGATCCTGACTTCCTTTTGCTACATCAGGAGGAAGTCTTGTAATTATTTGCGTGGGCACGAGTGGTTTGATTTATTTTATTATATTTTGAACTCGATTTCCTCCTACAACACTACTCGACCTTGGGCTTTCTGTAGTCGACATCGAGCACTTTCATAGTTTTCTTCCCTTCTCCGAATTGCTTGTAAAGCGTCCCGATTTCTGTGAAATTAAACAGAAACTAGTGTAGACCTCCATAATTGGCAAATAAGCATTAACTACACAGATTTTGTATACAAAAATCGATATAAAAGTTAATGCAAAACATGACAAAATAGGCGCACATCAAACACCTCATACTTAAGCTTGCTTCTCCTCAAGAAATACTTTTAATGGTCATACATTGGAATAAATTAAACTCTCAACATCTTAGATTCATTCTTATATAACCGTGCAAGCAATTACCATCCTCAAAAAGGTACTAGTGCTACAAACTCATGCATGTGAATAAAAGCAACTTCGCACACAAAAGAAGGGTTATGCAAAAACAATTTCATACGTGACAATCAACAATAATCAAGAGGAATTTATTTAAGCTCAATAAGGAGTAGATTGGTAAAAGGCTTAAGGTGGGTAATTTTTGGCCATGTGGTGCTAATAATCTGGGGAAATGGAGTACTTTCCAATTTTTCATACTACATTTCTTCTTCCTTTGATTTCTCACCTTTCGCTCATTCGCTCAATGCTTTTTTCAATATAATGCTTTTACCTCTCTAACCTCAACATTGCCTTCTCGCGAGTCGCAAAAATGGGTGTCATGAATGGCCCTGGATACTTAGTGCTTTGGACTCCTCACCTTGGTGTCCCATCTTGCGGAGCTAACATCTCAACGCAGGCAGGGTCGATCTACCTTTATCTCCTGAGGTGACCAGATTTTCTTTCACTAATTAAATTTTCCATAACTTTGATGATTCTCCTTCCAAACTCCAATAATGATAATAACAACAACACAAACACCATATAATAATCTCCATAGTATGATTCCATTCTCAACATAATCCCCGGATAAGGAAATAAGGTAAAGAATGGGCAATATTTAGATCATGTGGAGCAAAAATAATGTAAGGCTCATAATATGACTTTTGTGATAATAAAGCATAGGTATGGCAAGGAATATAAACAATGAGCATTATATGGAAAATATAAAGTCCTCCATCCTCTTATTATGCAACATGTCAAAAGCAACTTCAAATTTTACCTCATTTCATGGTTTTCAAGAAATAATGCACTTCATTGTTACTTCCCTTTACTAGGCAATTTCATGCTATATCTCTAATGAATCCAATTTTGCATCGTCGAGTTCAATAAAAGCTTCCATGACATCAATCAAATTTTTTTGATGGGGGTGATAAAAATAAACTTTGGAAAACATGTAAACTCATAGATGAAATATGAAATCCAAAGTAACCATGTATGAACAATTTACGAAGAATGATATAATATGCACAAATATAATCAAATGTGCACAAAGTAAGCCCTTCCCCCACCCCCTAATTAAATATTATAGTGTCCTCACTGTATAAACACTACTAGAATACTGCAATTAGACATCATGTGTTTTAAGTCTATCAAAAAAGTGACCGATGTTAAATTAATCTATTACATCAAATAATACATTTGTGATATTAAAAAAGCTAAAGACATCAGTTGAATTTTTTGACAGATGTTAAATTATTAATTTAAAAAAAAATAAAACACGCGTTTCATAAAATTTTCCTAGTATTTGAATGCCCGCCTATACTTTAATTTTTTTTTTCAAACACCCGCCTATGCTTGATGGAAAATAAGAGCTACGAGTATTCTTGAAGTGGAAATGATAGGAGCTATTTGACTCCTGTGAAAAGATTGAAGAGGCCATTATTTACTGTTTAAAAAAAAATTGAAGAGGCCATCCTCTCCTTTCTTCCAACTTTGTCTCACTCTCACCCTGGATGTCACCACCACCACCACCACTAATGCCACCGCCAACACTACCACCCTGGCCTGCCGCCGCCACCAATACCGCCACCGCCACCTCTCCTCTTTCTCCCGACTTTCATCCTCAGCTACCCAACTTCACCACTCTCTTTGCAGATCTGAGATCTCTCTTCCGATCCTTATTCGAAACCCTAAATCGACTTTCATCCTCGGCTACCCAACCCAACCACTTTCTTCGCAGATCTGAGATCTCTCTAACCTCTGAATCTCTCTCTCTCTCTCTCTCTCTCTCTCTCTCTCTCTCCTCGTAGATGGAAGATATTGGAGAAGATGAAGACCGAGAAGGAGAAGACGGAAGAGCTTTTGATGCAGAAGGATGAGGTGCTGAGGGCAAAGAAAGAAGAGCTCGGGAACAAAGGTAAAGAGCAGGAGAAGCTTCAGATTGAGCTTAAGATGTTGCAGAAGATGGATTTCAAACCTACTATGGTTAGTATTTGCTTAATTTTTTGATTCGAGTGTCGATCTTTTTTCATTTGACTGGATTGTGGTAGATTCATGAGAAATTAGGGTTTTGGACTTGAAATATCCCATTTCTAAAGATCAAAATTCCATTCATATTTGTTCAAACCTATGGATATTTATTTTTTTGATTTGAGTGTTGAGATCTTTTGTTACTTTGAGATTAGACTGTAAACATTTTCTCCACAAGCATCTAATATCTCATGCTCCTTCCATTCAAGAATATTCAAAATTTTAGTCGAAGTTGATGGAATTGTTCATTTTGAGATACCTTCTCCAATTCTCCCATGGGAGAATAATTTCTGATAGGAATGGTTTAGTTCAACTGGTAATTTCTTTAAAACTCTATGAACGACCAAAATACTAAAATGAGTTGTATTCGTGAACGGATGGAGAGAACAATTAATTGATGAGCATGTCTGAAATTGGAGTGTGCTGATTAATTGAAGAGTGGTCTTATTAAAATTTCTATTGAATTTATGGGGTGATTTGAGTGTGTTAATTTCAGGAATTGAAATGCTTTGCCCACTTAAGAATTGGAAAGAACAATTAATTGATAAGGATGTCTGAAATTGGAGGATACTTTGCACAGTCTCTTGGATTCCTATGTGATCAAGTTATACATGACTTCTGGTTTGTATACCAAAATGCAGGAATGAAAGTTGAATACTAGACTAGTTTTCTTGGTTACTGGTTGGTCTAGTCGAAAATTTGATTAGTTTTGCTGGTGCTTCTTGATTTGCTGCAATTTTATTTTTCTTTGATGAATGAAGCATTTTAGTTTTGGATAAGGTTAAACAATTTAGTTTGATCCATGGGATGTGGAGCAAGCTTTATCAATTCTTGTTCAGATCAATAAGAGTTGCGATTATGCTTTCACCCTAGGATAATCTAAAGTGATTTTTCGTACTGCTGAGGCGTTACACATATTCATCATGTATTGAATGGTTTCTTTGTTTACCGTGTTCAATTTATTTGCGATAACCATGAAATTTGTTGCCTTTACAGTTTATTTCATGTGATGGAATCACCAGTAATTTGGAGGGGCATCAGGTAGGTGCTCGTTGTGGCCTCTCAATATCATTTAGTGCAAGGGAGATTGCGAAAAGCTGTATGTTTCATTATGAGATAAAAAAAATTAAACCATGGAATTTGCATGCATAGTCCTTCTAACTATTTCCCTGGTTATTGCTACAGGGTTGGTATGTATATGATATACATGGAAAGAGGTATTTGGATGTTCTTGCTGGTCTTTGGTCTACAACATTAGGTAGGTAAGTGCTGCTTATGATATTCATCTTGTATATAAAGAATACCTGAAAATGAATAAAAAAATTTATTAACACCTCATGCTAGCGATTATTTCAAATAATGACTTCTGGTTACTTGTAAAACTACAAGAGGAAATGAACTGAGACTTGTTGTTGCTGGCTGCTGCAAATGAACAGTTAACTATGAACATTTGATTTGTAATTCTCTTGCCTCCTTAGAATATTTGATTTTACCAGTAGCATAGTTTTAATGACCGATGGTTGAATCCAAGTTGTCATTAACTATGAACACTCTTACAAGAAGTACTTATTCGCAATCCTTTGTACCTAATGTTAGGTACATCTATCCATAATTGCATCAGACTTTAGTTTTCCCTGTGTATGGATTAAAGGACTAATTGCTCCTTATCCTTAAAAGTTCGTGATACGAATAAAATAGTTGATACTGGTTGCTCATTGAATTCATTATCTGATGTTCTTCTGCAGCTTCAGGAAGTTATAAAAGGTGTTAATGAAGGCGATATCTCTTCCAATAAGATCGATGGAGCTCTTCTTGCAGCTCAGGTGCAGAGCTAAGCTCAGGGGCATAGCTAAGAACTTTTTAGCTCGTATAAAAAAACAGTTAGATTATAATGCAATTATATTTTCCATTCTCACTATTTAGATGCTTGAGCAGATGTCTATCTAGTTGTGTATTTTTTGTCTCCTGTGACAAGTTGGCATGTTTATTAAAGAACAGAAAAAAGCAATTGAACATGTTTAATGTTTGAAGCGTAGATGTAGTCAATGCTAGGGGTTTGGTTGTCTGAAAGAAAACTTTTTTGTAGATTCTTATTGAGAAGATGAAAATTTATTTTGAATCTGATGAATATAGGGAATATTCTAGGTTTTTGATGCCTTTTAGAGCGCTTCAGAAAAACAATGCATGAAATTCCTACTTGGTTACATGGATTTTTCTCTTGCCACGTACTTGATTGCAACCTCTAACCGCAGCTTTGATGATGCTGAGAAGCAGATTACGTACCAGTCCATCTCATTTGAAGAAATTCATGGTGAAGTTGATGAACTGAAGGTCAGTGTTTCACTTCTCTGGTACTCTTTTAAAGTTACCGGTTAGACCATTTTAAAAGCTAAAGCACCTATTGTATTATATTTAACATACTAATCTTAGATTCTTAGGTAGTGCTTGAATTATTTCTTTATTAAAGGTCATTGTTTCTCTTATTTGACTAATATACATATATGCCTCTATAACTAGAAAAGAAAGTAATTTGATAGCCCCCTTGATAGAGCATGCTTAGTATTGCATTATAGATTACATTTAGCATAGTTTAGTTATGAATAGTGCATATTTTAGTTACAATTACATGTTTACCGGTGATGTTGGAAGAGTCGGAATCTATGCAATTTTATGGTTAATTTCAGGTAAAGGTGGATCCGATGAGGAATGAGGAGACTCTTGGATGAAGGAAGATTCAAGTTGAGGAAGAAAAGTGAAGAGCACGGGAGCGAAGTCGAATTTCGAGAGCCTAAGTGAATAACAAGTCAGCAAAAGTTGTCGCCAGACATGCTGAACTTGTTTCGCACTTTCTGGAGGCCTCGGTGGTCCAATTGACTATTATAACCATGCGTTGGAAAGCTCTCTTCGAGATCTACAACTTTCGTGTTGACATTGAGACCAAATTCCAAACAAAATAATCGATGTGAGCAGTGAAAGTCGTCCCACGGCCAAGCTAGCAGCCTCGCGGCCCGAACCTCTGACGAGCGACTTCGCAATCGCCGGCCGCCCCGCGGTCAGGGTTGGCTGCCCTCCGGCCCTCGCAGAAACGCGCCGTTCAATTCTATACTTTAATTAGGGTGTTTTGTTTATGTTTTGGCCGACTTGTTAGAAGCTATTTAAGACTTTTCTAGTTTATTCTTTCACTAACCTTATGCACTTTATTCCATTGTTGAGAACGCCGTTGAGCATGAGCAACTAAACTCTCAAGGTTTCGCCTACAGTTTGGATCTTTGATTGTTGAATTGTGAGTTTCTTAATCTAGTTCTTATTCTTATTCCAATGTTTTGACTTCTTTGTGCTTAATTCCTTGAATGTGTTTTATTCTCTCTGGTCTGATCAACTAGTTAGAGTAGATTCATTCAAATGCTAGGGTTTTGCAGATTCCTCGTGGCGAACCTTAACCCAAGTGGCAATCATATCCCTTTAGGACTCGTAGGACTAATTGGATGTGTAGGAAGTTGAATACATGTTGAATATCGACTCGTAGCTTGATAAATTGTAGGTAAACCTATTTCTCTCCACTACATTCTAAAACCAATTTATTTTGTTTGCTTGCTTCAGCTTTGATAAAAGGCGGATCTTTTTCACACCAAAAACCCCCATATTCTCTATTAGGGATTAGAATTATACTTGAATTGAATAGATTTCCCTGTGGATCGACCTCTTGCTTACACACTATACTCGTTGTGAGTTTGAATATTCTTTGGCAAGAACAACGACATGTTTTCCTCTTGTCAAATTTGGCGCCGTTGCCGGGGAATTCTTATCAATTTCTTGTGTGTTTTTTATTGCTAACTTTTGTATATATTTACATCTAACCCCGTCGTGGACATATCTTACGGTTCACGACACCTTGCTAATATTTCTAGATGTTGAAGTTATGGCAGTTTCAGGGAGAGTATTTTTCACAATTACCTCACAAGAGTGCAAAATTTATTTGACATCTGTTATTCACGGGGTTTCCGAGATAGTTTGCGAGATGTGGTGGTATGCGTTTTTGAGGGCATGACTCTTGAAACCCGAGAACTTGCCAGGTCCATAAACAATGGAAGCTTTGCTGGTTTAGGATTGTCGGGATTATGGGATCTTTTCTGCTACATGGGTGACCAATCGGCGGAGGAAGAATCCTACACTTTGACGTTTCAACCAATGGAGTACTCCGACCCGTCCATGGAGGAATCAACCATTGTCTTGATGGAGCAAATAGGGCAATTACGTGAGATGGTGAATCAAAATGGGGAAGTAATTATCCGACTCTCTCAAACATTGAAGGAGTTGGCAGTTCAGCAATGTTCTATTCCTCAAATTGATGAAAGCCAAGATGCAAGCAACGATGAATTCTCCGATAATGAAGAAGATCATCTAGTGGTTAGCGACACGAAATCTCAGGAGATGTCCCTAGAGATTGAGTACGTTTCGATGCTCCCTCCATTCGTATAGATCATCCCCAACTCGCCTATCAAGGAGCTAAGTCTGGAACCATTTTATGTGATTCCCGAAAAGGAAACTGATACTTTTTGCAAATTGGGAGATTTTGGTGAATATGTCGATCCATGGAGCCACTACTTCAACAAACCACCAGCAGAACTGTGTTGGTGGTCCTACATACCCTCGAGGGAGAATCAAGCTCGAATGAAGGGTAAGTTGGTAATGGTTCTCATTGCTATATTTTTAATTACCAATTATTTCATCTTTAGTGTGCATTCGAATATCGGTTGGGCACGAGAGTTTGATTTGCTTTTGAGGGCGCTTATGATGTCTGCTTGAGTCTTGAATGGGTGGATGAATAAACTGTCGAGCCAATGACAGTAAACAAAGGCGCTACTTGGGAGGCAACCCAAGGTAAGTTTTCTGTTTTTCTCTGTGTCTTCTTTTTATCAGACTAGTTTTGGTTCTGTTCGGTGGTAGGAAGCTAACACCGCAGGGAGAAAAGCCGCCCCGTGACTACGTTGTGTCCTCAGCCGCCCCGCGACCTCTGACAAGTCTAAAATGTTCCCTTTCCTCACTTTCCACCACCGCAGTGAACAAGTTAGTTTTTCTTTATTTCCTTCATATTTTTTTTATCTTTTGTTGTCTTTTATGTCATTGAGGACAATGCCTGATTTAAGTGTGGGGGGAAGAATCACATGGTATGATAGGATTGCATGTTTATTTTTAGTTTGCACTTTTATTTTTGTTTTTCGTTTATATTGCATATCAACATGTTAGTCTTTAAGAAAAAATCCCAAAAAATAAAATAAAAATCAATTATTTATAAATTGCATTGTTAGGATTAGGTCTTATTCCCCATATGGATGTTATTTGTCCTCTATTCTATCTATTGATATTTATGCCCCATGATGTGCTTGGATTGTTGAAACCTTCGATATATGTTTTTTACACTATTTGGTGAACATGATTGGTTAATGATTGAGCACATAAGATCTTGGAATTTTGGGTGATCTTGAAGTTTTATACATGAACCGGTGAGCTTAATTTGGCCTATTCAGGACTGCACTTGATTTAGTCCTCTTGCTTGTTGAGTGTACTCTCTTCAATTGCTTTCTCTTTGGCTTGCATTTAGATATCTTTTTCAAGGCTGCATATTATGATTTCTGCACATGACTTAAACATGATTGAGTCACCTTTATTATCCCTATTGGACTCTATTCCCACCTTATATATAGTCCTCTGCTTGAAGCGAATTTGAGCCTATTGCCTATTCTTTTGTAGCTCCACAAGATTTTTCCATAGCCAATGATAGTCTGACCCCTTCCGGGAATTTAGGAATAGTTGGTGAATATCTACATTGTGGATGATGGCTTTAGTGGTGGATTGTATGTTTGAGGTATCTTTATGAGATGTTTGATTCTTGCTAGTACATTCATTACTTGGGACCTAAGGAGAATAAAATTCACTTAGGGGCAAAAGTCAAGGAAAATCATTTGATATAGCATGGAAAAAAAATGAAAAAAAGAAAGAAAAAAAAAGAGAAAAAAATAAAGGAATGAGTTGATATGATTTGTAAAGTTTTATGCTTGAGGTTGGCGTTGTTTGATATTGTAGAGCTATGGTATGATGAGTTTTTGAGTGGATTTATGATTTGGTTGCTTTCTTAGTTCCCGGATTATGAGCACCACATGGCCTAAATTGTTCCATACCTTATATTTTCTACCTTGGCTCAATTACAACCCAATTGAAAGACCTCATGATTTTTGTTGTGTGTAGAGTCACCAGCGGTGGAGAGCTAGAACACTGGTGCAAGACTATTGTAGCTAAGCTTTTGAAGATTGAGTTTTGAGCGTAAACATTTAACCCTAAATACTTGAGCGAGAGTGAAACACATATTCCCTATGAGGTCTAGAATGGATATGGTTGCCTGATTTCATTGATTATTGCAATTATGTGCTATGATGTTGTTAATCTATTGTGTTTGCTAGTTTTTCATGCACTTAAAGATTATCGAGGTGGATACATGAATTGCTATTCTGTGGGGCTGCAGAGTTGAGTTTTCTATTGCTTGAGGACAAGCAAAGGTTCAAGTGTGGAGGAATTTGATAGAGCATGTTTAGTATTGCATTATAGATTACATTTAGCATAGTTTAGTTGTTAATAATGCATATTTTAGTTACAATTACATGTTTACCGGTGATGTTGGAAGAGTTGGAATCTATGCAATTTTATGGTTAATTTCAGGTAAAGGTGGATCCGACGAGGAATGAGGAGACTTTTGGATTAAGAAAGATTCAAGTTGAGGAAGAAAAGTGAAGAGCACGGGAGCGGAGTCGAATTTCGAGAGCCTAAGTGAATAACAAGTCAGCAAAAGTTGTCGCCAGACATGCTGAACTTGTTTCGCACTTTCTGGAGGCCTCGGTGGTCTGATTGACTATTATAACCATGCGTTGGAAAGCTATCTTCGAGATCTACAACTTTTGTGTTGACATCGAGACCAAATTCCAAACGGAAAAATCGCTGTTAACATTAAAAGCCGCCCCGCGGCCCGAACCTCCGACAAGCGACTTCGCAATCGCCGGCCGCCCCGCGGCCCTCGCAGAAACGCGTTGTTCAATTCCAGACTTTAATTAGGGTTTTTTGTTTATGTTTTGGCCGACTTGTTAGAAGCTATTTAAGACTTTTCTAGTTTATTCTTTCACTAACCTTATACACTTTATTCCATTGTTGAGAGCGTCGTTGAGCATGAGCAACTAAACTCTCAAGGTTTCGCCTACAGTTTGGATCTTTGATTGTTGAATTGTGAGTTTCTTAATCTAGTTCTTATTTCTATTCCAATGTTTTGACTTCTTTGTGCTTAATTTCTTGAATGTGTTTTATTCTCTATAGCCTGATCAACTAGTTAGAGTAGATTCATTCAAATGCTAGGGTTTTGCAGATTCGTCGCAGCGAACCTTAACCCAAGTGGCAATCATATCCCTTTAGGGCTCGTAGGACTAATTGGATGTGTAGGAAGTTGAATATCGACTCGTAGCTTGATATTATGTGTACCTTGGTTAATTCATATTCTTAATGCTATCTCTAGGTTGAATCTTAACCGTGTTAGGGTTATTTAGAGATAAGGGTTGTTAGGACTCGTAGGACTAGTAATTTATCTAAGATCTGGACAAGGACATTGATAGGAAAAGGCAAGAACTAGAGGCTGAAACAAGGATCGAATTCATCAATTGAAGTGATAAATTATAGGTGAACCTATTTCTCTCCACTATATTCTAAAAGCAATTTACTTTGTTTGTTTGTATCCGCTTTGATAAAAGGCGGATTTTTTTCACACCAAAAACCCCCATATTCTCTATTAGCAATTAGAATTATACTTGAATTGAATAGATTTCCCTGTGGATCGACCTCTTGCTTATACACTATACTAGTTGTGAGTTTGAGTATTCTTTGCCAAGAACAACGACATGGATGATATAGGGATGGAACAAAAAGAGAATTACATGATCATTGATTTATTGGTTACCTAGATTATGTATGAATTTCAGAAAACCACGGAAAGGAAAAAGGAAATGAATGTACCTTGGAACTCGAACATTTGCCGACCCTTTTGAAATATAAAGAGCTTTGAGATTGTTAATCCAAGCTCTTATATGATGTACCTTAAGATATTCTTCCCCTATTTTAACATTCATGTCATTGCTTCAACATGTTCGTTGATTTGTCTACTCATTTTTGCAAGGCTAGGGGATGTATTCTGGTTGCCTTATGTTCTAACTAGTTTTGCTGAACAATTTAAACTAGCTATTTAAATGTTCATTTGATGCTGACAAGTTCTAACTAGTTTGCGTGAACAATTTGGATCTTCTTTATCTTAAGATTTTGATGCTTAAATGGGTTGTGTTCACCTTGTACTTCTCTGTATTTCTGTCATGCAATCTTGATCAGCTTAATTTGATCAAGTTTCAGAAAAGAGCAGTGGCAACACAAGGTTTGAATGAGAGGAAGAAACAATGAACGACGATGAGGAAGATCGTTGCATCTTGGCCTTGATATGCAACCGAAGAGTGACGAAGCTCTGCAAATGAAGGTCGACATCAACGATGGACATCGACTCGGCTAAAGCCCGATGAGTACATAGAGGCGCCGAAATTCAGGGAGTTCAATCCCCTATCCATTCATCCCTGCATTATTCGTCGTTTGCCAAATTAGCTTTTGGTTCTTGGTTCTTGCGTCCTTCTAGCTTGTATATTGAAGGACCTCTTATGAATTTGTATGCTTTTGTCTTTGCCTTTAAAGCAACCTCTGATGTCGGGATTAGCTTGAACCTCGTAAATATATCGTTGTGCCCATTTTGTTTATGTTCAATTGGGATGGGTACTTTAAAGTATCCATCATTTAAAAAGTCCTATTTTATATCGATCAAAGGTTATTATGTATCAAATGAAAAGATATTGGATTATAAATGAACAGTGTTATGCCTTAATAGCTCTGAAATCGAACCATTACATAAAACGGATGCTAGTATCATTATAGACATCGTCTAAATATTCTAAATGAATGTTTAACATTTATTTTTACATCACAATTTTAATATAAATTGATATATATTACTAACAACAACATCTTTATAAAAATATAAAATTATGTCCATATTATATTAATACACCGGTTTTGTACATATTTCATATTATTTTAAAATAATAAAAAATCACAAAGTATATATATGAAATTAATATACACAAATTCAATATAATAAAAAAGATGTCTATTTTGATATCATACATTAATTATTTTTAAAATAGTGATGTAAATGTAAAATTTAGGCTTGGTGTGGACATCTTCAAAAGCTAATAAATAAAAAATAATGAGGTTTTAACAACAAGTGAACATGTCAAAAATAAATTTGAGAGGCTGATTGATACCTACATTCAAAATAAAACAGATGTTTTAACCAAGAAAAAACATCGGCTTAAAACCGATGTGGAAAAGTTGATCTTTTACTACACGCACAAAGAGGTCAGAATTTTTTGTTGAAAGACATCTGTTCACAACAGATGTCTAATTGCATTTTTCTAGTAGTGAAAAACAAGGGTAAAGAAAGAGACTCACTAAACAGATGTGCAGAAGCTCGGAATCGAGTGGTGAAAATTTGCTACAGACTGGTCGACAACGAGTAGGACTAGTCGACATCGACTAAAACTACTTGATATCGAGTGTGATATGGCCTCAGGGTCATCTCTCCTCGACCACAGGCTTCTCTGCTCCTCATGTGTGGTCGACGTCGAGTAGGGTACTCGACGTCGAGTACTTCTACAGCTTTTCATACCTAGAAGTTTTGTTAGAAAGACAAAAATCCACAAAAGCAATCCGAAATAATGTTGAAAAACCAAAACCAACAGTATCTAAAAATCCTAAAAACTGATTGTTTTGTTACAAGCTCTAGACTTTATAGACGGTAGGGCGACTTCTTCTTTCTCTGCTCAAGGTGGCATCTGCAGCGCCCACGTAGCTTGGGCCTCGAATAAGACTTCATTCTTGTCCATCAGCTATCCGGAATGGATCTTATGCACCATGAAAGGTCTCATCTTTTTGTGACCGGACTTGTTAGGGAACCAATCATTCTTTGATTTGGAGACATACACCTTGTCTCCTACTTCGTAGTCCTTCGGGTCATCATTGGAAACCCTACATAAGCGCACATACCAAGGCAAACCTCTTCCCTGTATAGATAAATCTTTAATTGAAATCTGGGAAGAGTTGTCCTTACCTCGGCTCACCTTTACAGAATCGTCATTAAGGCTTTTCTAGTTATTATTTTCATTGATCTTATGCACTTTATTCCATTGTTGAGAGCGTCGCTGAGCATGAGCAACTAAACTCTCGAGGTTTCGCCTACATTTTGGATCTTTGATTGTTGAATTGTGAGTTTCTTAATCTAGTTCTTATTCCTATTCCAATGTTTTGACTTCTTTGTACTTAATTGCTTGAATGTGTTTTATTCTCTCTGGCCTGGTCGACTAGTTAAAGTAGATTCATTCAATTGCTAGGGTTTTGTAGATTCCTCGTAGCGAACCTTAACCCAAGTGGCAATCATATCCTTTTAGGACTCGTAGGACTAATTGGATGTGTAGGAAGTTGAATATATATTAAATATCGACTCGTAGCTTGATATTGCATGTACCTTGGTTAATTCATATTCTTAATGCTATCTCTAGGTTAAATCTTAACCGTGTTAGGGTTATTTAGAGATAAGGGTTGCTAGGACTCGTAAAACTAGTAATTTACATAAGATCTGGACAAGGACATTGATAGGAAAAGAAAGAACTAGAGGCTGAAACAAGGATCGAATTTATCAATCGAAGTGATAAATTGTAGGTGAACCTATTTCTCTCCATTGCATTCTTAAACCAATTCACTTTGTTTGCTTACTTCGGCTTTGATAAAAGGCGAATCTTTTACACACCAAAAAACCCCCATATTCTCTATTAGCGATTAGAATTATACTTGAATTGAATAGATTTCCCTGTGGATCGATCTCTTGCTTACACACTATACTAGTTGTGAGTTTGAGTATTCTTTGGCAAGAACAACGACAGGTTTTCCTCTTGTCAAATTTGGCGCCGTTGCCGGGGATTTCTTATTGAATTCTTGTGTTGTTTTAATTGCTAAACTTGGTGTGGACCATCTATATGGTCCACACTCGTGCTACTAACTCGTCTTTATTGTCTTTAGATTCAGAGATTGAGAGGACTCTCTCTAGATGGAGGCGAGAAGCTCGTGATCACATTCGCGAGTTACCTTTCAATCAAGGAGAAGAAGAGAGTATATAGATGGCTGTTAACGATGATAATCGAACATTGAAGGAGCTCATAACACCAAACTTAGCCCAACAACCATTGGCTATCGTGTTCCCTGAACTTGATGAAGGTGTTAATTTTGAGCTAAAGTCTGGGGTGATTCATCTCTTGCCTATATTCCATGGGTTGAGTGGTGAGGACCCCCACAAGCACTTATCTGAGTTTCATACTGTCGTGGTGGGAATGAAACCAGGCAACGTCACAGAGGAGCAAATCAAGTTGAGGGCATTCCCTTTTTCGCTTAAGGACACTGCCAATGAGTGGTTCTACTACTTGCCACCAGGTAGTCCAACAACATGGATTCAGTTGAAGCGTCTCTTTCTGGATAAGTACTTTCCTGCGACCAAGTTAAACAGGCTGAAAAAGGAAATCAGCAGCACTGGCCAGCAGGCTACAGAGACACTCTATGAGTACTTTGAGCGCCTCAAGAAACTTTGCTCTAGTTGCCCTCACCATGGTTTCTCAAAGAAGGATTTAGTGCTCTTTCTATTTAATGGATTGCTTGACGAGGAGCGGAAGACGGTGAACTCTGCCTGTGGAGGCAACATCTTGAACAAAACACCCAATGCTGCTTAGGAGGTGTTTTTTGAGCTTGCTGATGGCTCTAGACAATTCAGCAAGGGACTTCATATTGCTAGAGGGGTACTCGCCGTTGACTCCTCAACTTCCGCATTACATAGCGACGTGGCTGAATTGAAGGATATGATGAAAAGGTTCATGCTACAAGGAACCCCACAACAACTTAAGGCATGTGGCATTTGCAGAACCCCACAACAACTTAAGGATATGATGAAAAAGTTCACAAAGATCGTCATGAGTCAAGCTGAGCACCAAAGGAGTCAAGCTGAGCGCCAGAAGAATTTGGAGAAGCAAATTAGCCAATTGACTCAATTGATGAGCGAAATGCAGGTTAAGGACTCAGGAAAGCTACCATCTCAAACGGTGGTGAACCCCAAAGAGTCCTATATCTTCTTCCTCCTTCAAGCTCCCTTTCCAAAACCTCCATTAAAACTCCTCCTCAAAGCTTTCAACTTTCCCCCAAATCTCCACAAAAAAAAAACTACTCTTTTCTCATCCTCTTTCCTCACACTATCCACCATATCGCCTATTTTTCCTAGATCTACACAATACTCGCCCATCCCAAGTTTTTCGAGAAGGTCCCCTCGAATCCACCATGGAAAGTTAGAGTTGGGAACGTCGGAGCGCAGATTCGACGTCGGAGTTCACAGATCCGGAAAATCGCCGGCCGCCCCGTCACCAGTCGAGCCGCCCCGCGGCCACTCCTATCGCCGGCCGCCCCGTTGCCACCCTCGGCTGCCCCGTGGCCACTGCAGAAGCTGTTACTTCGTAGTTTTTCTTGACTTTCATTCTTTTGGATGATTTTCTTAGCTCGGATTCACAATGTCTAGACCCCATGGCATGAGTAAAAGTCAAAAGGAGAGGTGGACTGCTCTAAACACTAGAAATTTCTTTGTAACAAAATTCTTTCATGAGCCTACCTTAAGATTATTACAGATGGATGTATGCACTAGGCAATTGTTAGAGCATGGGGGCTTAGGAGAGTTTTTAGGGAAGAATGCTCTCTTACATATCCGAGTTTATGTAAGGAGTTTTTAGCAACTTTGAGTGTGGGGCGTACATATATTGAGTTTCGATTGCTTGGGAGGGGTCATGAGCTATCGAAGGAGAGATTGGCACAGATTTTTGGTGTTACTGTTGCGCCTACTGCTGGTTGGCTTGATGTGTGTAAGGGAGAGGGCCCTATGGATTTTTGGATGGCGTCTACTAGGGTGCCTTTTGATATGTCATTTTAGCATTCGCCATCCTGCATTACGATCGATACACAAGGTTCTGGCGAACACCTTCTTTGCACAAGCTGAGGTCAACAAGATCTCGCTTAAGGATATGTCATTTTTATGGTGTCTGACGCCAGAGAGCCCAGTGATTCCAGGTTGGGTAAATATGTTTCTGATGAACTGCAAGGACATCCTAGACAAGCGCAACAAGGCGACCATTAGCTTTGGGGGTCTTATCACCCTCATAGCTCGAGCGTGCATCGATATGAGCGGTGTCCATGATGCTCAGCATGGCTCATTTCTATATGATGAAGCCCAGCTGAGAAAAGCTGGCCACCTGGAGGGCAAGGCGCCGATGTGGATCTGGAGGGCAGGCCATCAGGGAAGGATTCAGTTGAGATTGCCCCGACATCTCCCTTTTGGCCCTACAGCAGCTGATTTTTACATGGGGGATGAGATGGATGAGGATTCTGATGATGATGATGAGGAGGAGGGTGCTCCTGATGCTGAGGAGGAAGGTGCTGATGATGTTCACAGAGTTCAGACAGATATCGGAGGTAGTGGTGTGACGGGGAATTTTCAGTCGCCTTAAATCCTATCAAATAAATCCGACTAGCCTAACTAATGTAGTTTGGCAAGTACGGGTCGATCCCACAGGGAGCCAATGATTCGTATGCAAGTCAGAATGTATCAACAAGAACAAGAAACAAAGGGGGGGGGGGAATTTTGATGGTTTGAACTAACTAAGAATGCAAAAGTAAGCAAAACTAGCAAACTAAACAACTTGAATGAATGAATATGAGAAAAATAGCTTAGGTCAACCAATCTCAGCAATCAGGTTTGTTCATTGATCATTGAAATCAAATAGATAACTTCCTCTTGAACACTTTGCTGTGGAAAGACTAGGTCTTTTGAATCCAATTCCTTATCGAATCTAGTTAACAGGACAACCAGACCCTGAAAACCCTAATTATCAAACAATCTTGAAACTATCAAGATTCAATTCAATAATCGATTAAGCTTAAAGGAAATCAACAAAGGCAATCAACGCGCACAACCAGTTATTGCATCAATTGCAAATCAATTCTCTATACAAATCCCTAAATCAACCAGTTTCAGAGATTTATACTTTGCTACTCAAGACTATAGATAATTCAACCAGAAATTACCTAAATCTAGCTATAGATTATCATGAAAAGGCATCAGTTGATCAGACTAACGGAAATTCATGAAAACCCTAAACAATCAGCGCAAAGAATTGATAATATTGACAGAGGAGTATTAAGATAGAGAAATCTCACAATGAAATAGAAAACCTGAAGCTTCGATTAATCTCCCTAAGCAAAGGAGATTAGTTGTTCATCCTTGAGAAATCACAAGAGGTCTCCAATTTTCTATGTACAAAACCTGTTCGATGGTTTTTCAAAACCAAAAACACACCAAAACCTCCTTACCCTAAAACCTACGTTTCTCTTTGATAATAATAATAATTCTCCTAGTGAAAAAGTCAAAAACAACTTACAAACTAACACCCAAAGGCCAAAACATGCGGCCCAGCTCGTCAAAGCCCAAACCGAATGACGGTTGCTGCTGATGCTACAAAACTCGGTCTGAAACCAAAGAACTCGGCCAAGTTGTGTCTACTCCACCCGAGTTCTTTTGAACAGTAATCTTGACATCCAGATTTCGCTGTTTTCAAGGCCGAATTTGGAAAAGTCGTAAACACGAAAGTTGTAGGTCTTCGAATCCTCTTTCCAACAAGTATAAGTACGCCCCGATCCCATAACTACAGCCTTCAAACGACTCGTTTTAGTGCAGCGTCGCCAACCTGGACAGCTCCAATCAATTGTATGTTTAGCTCATCTCCTCGGCTCTCGTGCTCTTCGGTTTCCATTCAATCTTCGAACATTGGCTCGATCTTAGGTTCACCTCTTTACAATCACCTGAAATCATGCACAAAACTTGTAGATTCCGACTCTGATTGAAATATAATGAAAACATGAAAACTACTCTAAACTCATGCATTTTACCCTACCTAAACCCATCTAAATGCCTAAATTAACACTACCTAAATGTGCATGATCAAACTCCCCCACACTTGAACCTTTCTTGTCCTCAAGAAAACAAAATCAATCCAATCAAACATCCCACAAATACACTCTTCATGCATTCACCTCGTCAAAACACAATCCAAATCAAGTAGGAGGCACAAGATAATAATCAACATCATCACATGTATTTGGGCAACTCACAGGCTTAGGCACATTTCAATCCAACCTCACCGGGAAAGTGTTTCACTCATTGCTCTTGTGTTTAGGCTAAGTCAATTCCGCTCAAACTCAATCCAATGCAACTAAGCTCCATGAAAATTGAAATCTACATCAAAATGTCCACCATGAGTGACATTACAAGCAATAATCATCATGAGGTCTTGTAAGGGTTGCAATGGGGTTCGGTAAGATAATTAAGGTAGAGAATGTTTTTGGCTTGTGGTGCTCATAATCCGGGAACTAAGCTCCTAGTAACCAATTACAAGCTCAACCAAAACTTATCACAAACCATCAAACTCAAGCCTCAAGCACAACACAATACAAGACTTTCTTTAGACCAAGCAATACTCCCAAATCATTTCTAAAGATGATGAAGAATGGTTCTTTTTATTTCAACTTTTTTTTTCTTCTTTTTTCTTTCTCGACTTTTACTCCTAAGTGAATTTTATCCTCCTTAGGCCCCGAGTATACATATATATATACATAAATTCATAGAACCAATCCTCTTAATAAGCGCCAAATGAATCAACACAATACATAATCTCATTCTCAAAGCACTCGCTCGACTCAAACCATCATTTCACCAATTCTAATCCTAATTTCTGGATGGGTTAGGCTACAATTGGCTAAGGATAATTTTTGTGGAGCTACAAAAATAGGCTGATAGGCTCAGTTTGGCTTCAAACAATGAATAATATGCAAGGGAAGATAGGGAATATCATGGCTCAGTAACAATCATGCCTCAATCATGCGAAAATCACAAGTAATGATCAACATAAACAGCCTTGACATAGATATCAATCTCAATTCTCAGAGGTAGTCACATTAGAGAGTATCACACACAAGAAGCAAAGAGGACATCCATAAAGCATAGTCCCAATAAGGCTAACAAAAATTCACAAGGTAATTTTTTGTTGGATTTCAATGCCACCTAAAATGTAATAGTTATACATGCTCAATCAATCCATTATCTCATGCTCCCATAGATCAAACAAACTAGACGAGGATCAACAATTCAAGCATATCATGGGATTTATAATTAGATTAAAAAGACAAGTGGTACAGATGGGGTTATCTGAAAGATCCTAACTCTAAAATGTCATGCATGCTGATTTTTTTTTCTTTTTATATGATTTTTCTGTTTTTTTTATAATATGCAAGACTAAGTACCATGAAATCCAAAACAAGAAAGCAATAAATACAATGCAACCTAAATGCAAACATGTAAGTATGTAAGTGTTCCCTCCCCCACACTTAATTCACACATTGTCCTCAATGTGAAAAATAAAATAGAAGGAGAAGAATACTTACGGAGTCATCTACATATCAAGCGGAGGTGATGAATTCAAGCACAAGAGTAAGGAGAGCCAACGTTCTTTCTCGTCTTGACCTCAAGGATACACCACAACCTAATCTCTACAAACAAGAGCCAAGACAACACCAACAAAGAAATATTTGTTGTCCAAGCAAGGACAACTTACAATAATAATCAATGGTGTCAAACCACTCACAACAACACACAACAAAGCCACAAACATCAACAATTTGCAAATCAATAACAATTAAGCATAAATTGATCAAAACTAAAATCAATAAACTCAATAAGAAACTCTTATCAAGTTCACTATCAAAAAGCAAGATCAATTCAAATGCTCGATTCATAATTCCCAAATTTGCATTTCAACAATTAAGCACAAGCATCCCAATCCAATTCACAAATTTCAATCAATCCAATTCATCCAAAAAATTTCTATCAACAAGGTCATAATTCACCCAATTTGGCATCCCAAACTACAAATTCAAGCCAAATCCCAATTCAATCACTCTCCAATAACAAATCTAGCACAAATAAGGTATAATCTCACCCAAACAACTCCTAAATTACACAATTTTATGCAATGTGAGAAACCCTAGAAATTGGGGGTTTTTGATAACTTACCTCAACACTTCAATGGAGGAGAGGACGAGAAAGGAGGCTGACCGGAGGTTGGGCTGGCGTTGGTGTACAAGGACGAAGTCGGCGGCGTTCTGGTGGCTGCAGGGGCAGGAAGGCGGCGCTGGCCTGGTGGCTGTGCTCGAAACGCAGCAAGAGGGTGCGAGGGCTCGGATGCTCGGAATCTGGAGGATGAGCGACTCGGGAGAGAGTCCCGGGAATGGCATGAGCGGACGTGCTCAGCTCCGGCGCTCGGCTGCTGGTCAGAAGACGGCTCGCTGCTGCATCGCTCGGATGGATGGGAGATGGGAAAGACGCGCTTTCCTTCTGAGTTTCTTTTTCCATTTTTTTTAAAGCTAAATAACTCGGTTGTGGCGTAACAAACTCGACCGAGTTTTTTATTTTCCACCCGAGATCTTTCTCAGTGACCTGTTCGCTACTCGGGTTGGCCAAGGGACTCGGCCGAGCATCTTACCCGAGTACCCTACTGTAATTTCTCTTGCTTTTTGACCCTTTTTGAAGAACTTTTTTTTTTAAAAAAAAAAAACTTGAAATTGAAAACTTAAATGAAAAAAAAATGAAAAATGCAAATCTAAATTACTCACCTTGGGTTGCCTCCCAAGAAGCGCTTGGTTATGGTCGTTAGCTCGACGTTTTGGTTGTCCATTTAAGACTCACTCGGACATCGTCAGTGCCCTCAACAGCAAATCAAACTCTTGTGCACACCATCTAGGTAGACTAGCACTACATACGAATAATTTGAAGTCAAAGTATGTCTTCAACTCCTCATATGTCCGAGCATGACTCCCCGCCGCGGGTATGTAGAACCACCAATTCAGTTCCATTGACGGTATGTCAAAATAATGAGCCCAAGGATCGACATAATCACCGACCTTCTCACCATTGCAGAGGATATCAATTCTTTTCTTAGGAGCCACAGAAATCAGCTCCGGACTTGGTTCCTTGATAGGCGAGCTCGGGACAATCTCATCGGACGAAGGAGACAACAAATCACATGGGATCTCATGCGTCGACTCATGACACTCCATGTCAGATAGTAGTGTACTATCCTCTTCATCGCTGAAGAAACTTTCATTGTCTGCGAACCTATCCTCCTCCGCCAAAACATTATCATGCTCATAGCTCAAGGGTAGGGGAGGTAGCGGAGTAGACTCGGATGAACTCAATGAGGGGGGAATAGAAATCACACACTCACCTTTATCTTTATGACTTTCTGAGCTTCCCTCAGGTGTGACAAACAGGTCCTTGCTACTCCCTAGGGTGTTCGTGGTGAGGCTCTCAATCGGGTTAACCACCGGTTGAGACGGTAGTTCACCCACTTCACATGCTAGTATCTCATTCCCCACTTGGACCATTCGGTGCACTCGTTCATCTAGTTCAATGATCTGCTGACACAATTGCTCATTCTCCTCGTAGGAGGCCTTGGATAGATCCTCCGAAGGTGCATCGAAGTATTCCATTGGTTGAGGTTCCAGTGTGAAGGACACTTCCTGCAACGCCTGGTGACCCATGTAGCAGATAAGATCCCAAATTCCCACCAAACCTAACCGTGCTAGATTTCCGCCGCTCATGTATATAGCATGCGCCTTTGTCTCAGCAGTCATTCCCTCTAAAACGCAGACAACCATATCTCGCAAACTATCGTGGAAACCCCGCACATTGCGGATGTCCACACACCTCTGCAACCTAGTGAGATATAGGTGAAAGTTCTCACCTTCGAACTGCAATAATCTCAACATCTTAAACTGTTAGTAGCATATGTACTGTGAACCGTCAGATAGGTTCACAACAAAAGTTAGTAGCTAAATTAACACAAAAAAACAAGCACACAAATAACAACTTGACTCCTCGGCAACGGCGCCGAATTTGACGGGGAATTTTCAGTCGCCTTAAATCCTATCAAATAAATCCGACTAGCCTAACTAATGTAGTTTGGCAAGTACGGGTCGATCCCACAGGGAGCCAATGATTCGTATGCAAGTCAGAATGTATCAACAAGAACAAGAAACAAAGGAGGGGAATTTTGATCGTTTGAACTAACTAAGAATGCAAAAGTAAACAAAACTAGCAAACTAAACAACTTGAATGAATGAATATGAGAAAAATAGCTTAGGTCAACCAATCTCAGCAATCAGGTTTGTTCATTGATCATCGAAATCAAATAGATAACTTCCTCTTGAACACTTTGCTGTGGAAAGACTAGGTCTTTTGAATCCAATTCCTTATCGAATCTAGTTAACTGGACAACCAGACCCTGAAAACCCTAATTATCAAACAATCTTGAAACTATCAAGATTCAATTCAATAATCGATTAAGCTTAAAGGAAATCAACAAAGGCAATCGACGCGCACAACCAGTTATTGCATCAATTGCAAATCAATTCTCTATACAAATCCCTAAATCAACCCGTTTCAGAGATTTATACTTTGCTACTCAAGACTATAGATAATTCAACCAGAAATTACCTAAATCTAGCTATAGATTATCATGAAAAGGCATCAGTTGATCAGACTAACGGAAATTCATGAAAACCCTAAACAATCAGCGCAAAGAATTGATAATATTGACAGAGGAGTATTAAGATAGAGAAATCTCAAAATGAAATAGAAAACCTGAAGCTTCGATTAATCTCCCTAAGCAAAGGAGATTAGTTGTTCATCCTTGAGAAATCACAAGAGGTCTCCAATTTTCTATGTACAAAACCTGTTCGATGGTTTGTCAAAACCAAAAACACACCAAAACCTCCTTACCCTAAAACCTACGTTTCTCTTTGATAATAATAATAATTCTCCTAGTGAAAAAGTCAAAAACAACTTACAAACTAACACCCAAAGGCCAAAACATGCGGCCCAGCTCGTCAAAGCCCAAACCGAATGACGGTTGCTGCTGATGCTACAAAACTCGGTCTGAAACCAAAGAACTCGGCCAAGTTGTGTCTACTCCACCCGAGTTCTTTTGAACAGTAATCTTGACGTCCAGATTTCGCTGTTTTCAAGGCCGAATTTGGAAAATTCGTAAACACGAAAGTTGTAGGTCTTCGAATCCTCTTTCCAACAAGTATAAGTACGCCCCGATCCCATAACTACAGCCTTCAAACGACTCGTTTTAGTGCAGCGTCGCCAACCTGGACAGCTCCAATCAATTGTATGTTTAGCTCCTCTCCTCGGCTCTCGTGCTCTTCGGTTTCCATTCAATCTTCGAACATTGGCTCGATCTTAGGTTCACCTCCTTACAATCACCTGAAATCATGCACAAAACTTGTAGATTCCGACTCTGATTGAAATATAATGAAAACATGAAAACTACTCTAAACTCATGCATTTTACCCTACCTAAACCCATCTAAATGTCTAAATTAACACTACCTAAATGTGCATGATCATGGTGCTGGACTTTCTAGCACAGCTGGAGGTGCTGGTCCAGAATACTACGCGCTTGAGCAAAAGATGGCCGATATGTATCTCCGTCAGGACACCATGTGGGAGCATCAGCAGATGATGTCACGTCGTCAGGACGCCATGTGGGAGCACCAGGAGCAGATGTCCCAGCGCCAGGACGTGATGTGGGAGCAGCAGCAGCAGCTCCATGTGGATATTGGCGACATTCGTCGGGATGTCCGTGGCTTGACTTCTCACCTGGAGGATGTCTCTGAGAGCCAGGCAGCGATCCGACGGATGCAGGAGCAGATGTGGTAGTGGCAGGAGGACTTCTATTGATATGCGTATCCCCAGTTTCCATTGTACCCGCCGCCGCCACCACCTTATCAGTGAGCATGTCAGTTGTTTCTTTTCTTTTCCCTTTTCATTTTATTTTGATGTTTTTGTTCTCTTTTCTACAGTGAGGACAATGTCAGATTTAAGTGTGGGGGAGAAGACTTGCATGTCACGTTTGTATTTTGGTTTGCACTGCATTTTGACTTTTAAGTTTTCATGTTTATTTCTATTGGTTGTATGCATATTTAGTTTCTACCACTGTTATTCCTATTATAAAAAAAAATGAAAAATGAAAAAAAAAGAGTTTAGTTCTTGCATTACTAGGAGTAGGTCTTATTTCCCCATATGGATGCCGCTTGTCCTCTAATCTATCTATTGAGATTTATGCCCCATGATGTGCTTGGATTGTTGAAGCCTTCGATATATGTTTTCTACACTATTTGGTAAGCTTGATTAATGATTGAGCACATAAAATCTTGGAATTTTGGGTGATCTTGAAGTTCTAGACATGTCCTGGTGAGCTTATTTTGGCCTATTCAGGACTACACTCTATTGAGTCCTCTTGCTTGTTGTGTGTACTCTCTTCAATTGCTTCCTCTTTGACTTGCATTTAGATATCTTGTTCAAGGCTTCATATTATGATTTCTGCACATGACTTAAACATGATTGAGGCACCTTTATTAGCCTTATTTGACTCTATTCCCACCTTACATATTATCCTCTGCTTGAAGCCAGTTTGAGCCTAATTGCCTATTCTTTTATAGCTCCACAAGATTTTTCTATAGCCAATGATAGCCTAACCCCATCCGAGAATTTAGGGATAGTTGGTGAATATCTATATTGTGGATGATGGTTTTTGTGGTGGATTGTATGATTGAGGTGTATTTATGAGATGTTTGATTCTTGCTAGCGTATTCATTACTTCAGACCTAAGGAGGACAAAATTCACTTAGGGGCAAAAGTCAAGGAAAATCATTTGTTATAGCATGAAAAAAAAAGAAAAAAAAAGGAAAAAAAAAATAAATGAATGAGTTGAGTATGGTTTGTAAAGTTTTATGCTTGAGATTGGTGTTGTTTTGCATTATAGAGATATGGTATGAGAAGTTTATGAGTGGTTTTATGATTTGGTAGCTTCCTTAGTTCCCGGATTATGAGCACCACATATTCCATACCTTATATGTTCTATCTTGGCCCCATTACAACCCCATTGAAAGACCTCATGATTTTTGTTGTGTGTAGAGTCACCAGCGGTGGAGAATTAGAACACTGGTGCAAGACTCTTGTAGCTAAGTTTTTGAAGATTGAGTTTTGAGCGTAAACATTTAAACCTAAACACTTGAGCGAGAGTGAAACACATATCCTTTGTGAGGTCTAGAATGGATATGGTTGCCTGATTTCAGTGATTACTCCAATTATGTGCTATGATGTTGTTAATCTATTATGTTTGCTAGTTTTTCATGCACTTAAAGAATATTGAGGTGTGGATACATGAATTGCTATTCTGTGGGGGCTACAGAGTTGAGTTTTCTATTGCTTGAGGACAAGCAAAGGTTCAAGTGTGGGGGAATTTGATACAGCATGTTTAGTGTTGCATAGTAGATTGCATTTAGCATAATTTAGGTGTGGATATTGCATATATTTAGCCGCATTTACATTATCACTTGTTGAGTTAGAAGAGGCGGAATCTACATGATTTTATGGTTTATTTCAGGTAAAGTAGATTAGAGGTGAAATGAATTTGAAAAGAGCGAAAACAAGCTAAAGAGGATACATAGGAGCTGCTGAAGTAACGGAAGAAGGAGTTCAGAAGAATCGCTAGCCGGCCCGCAGTATCGCTGGCCGCCCCGCGGCTCGAAGGGAAACGGAGGACTTCGCTAAATCGACGGCCGCCCCGCGGCCCGTGCAAAAACCGAACATTCGATGCAGATTTTAATTAGGGTTTTGGTCTAAGTTATTTGGCCGACTTTCTAAACACTATTTAAGGCTTTTCTAGTTATTATTTTCATTGACCTTATGCACTTTATTCCATTGTTGAGAGCGCCGTTGAGCATGAGCAACTAAACTCTCGAGGTTTCGCCTACAGTTTGGATCTTTGATTGTTGAATTGTGAGTTTCTTAATCTAGCTAGTTCTTATTCCTATTCCAATGTTTTGACTTCTTTGTGCTTAATTGCTTGAATGTGTTTTATTCTCTCTGGTCTGGCCGACTAGTTATAGTAGATTCATTCAATTGCTAGGGTTTTGTAGATTCCTCGTAGCGAACCTTAACCCAAGTGGCAATCATATCCCTTTAGGACTAATTGGATGTGTAGAAAGTTGAATATATGTTAAATATCGACTCGTAGCTTGATATTGCATATACCTTGGTTAATTCATATTCTTAATGCTATCTCTAGGTTAAATGTTAACCGTGTTAGGGTTATTTAGAGATAAGGGTTGCTAGGACTCGTAGGACTAGTAATTTACATAAGATCTGGACAAGGACATTGATAGAAAAAGACAAGAATTAGAGGCTGAAACAAGGATCGAATTCATCAATCGAAGTGATAAATTGTAGGTGAACCTATTTCTCTCCATTGCATTCTTAAACCAATTCACTTTGTTTGCTTACTTCCGCGTTGATAAAAGGCGGATCTTTTACACACCAAAAAACCCCCATATTCTCTATTAGCGATTAGAATTATACTTGAATTGAATAGATTTCCCTGTGGATCGATCTCTTGCTTACACACTATACTAGTTGTGAGTTTGAGTATTCTTTGGTAAGAACAACGACAGGTTTTCCTCTTGTCAGCTATCGTCGGGCTCACCCCGACCCTAGAAATAGGGTGACTACTCGCTTCTCATCATAGCAAAAAATATCAAACTTATAAAGGAAATAACTACTTGCATTAAAATAAACGAAAGCTTACAACCAAACAAAGCCAAAACGTCTCTCCTTGCTCCAACCTCACTCGGCCTTAGCTCTCTCTCTCTCTACTCTCTATATTGCCTAACTAATTAGGTGTTGAAGAATGAATAAAATCTCAGCCCGTAGGACTTTACTTATAGTGCTCAACCCTAGCTATTCTAGGATAGAACAACTATATCTCTATCTAAATCCTAAGATCGATAAAACATTGATAAATAAAATAAATAAAACAATTAAAATTCCCCTAGGTAAATATGGGAATTAACTAAGTAAGATAAAACATCTTCCAAGTTGATAAAATATCTTTCCTTTATGGCCAAGCAAACCACATTCGGACTCGGACTCGAAATGCTTCTGGGCTCCAATCAATATCGACCTAAGTGGGTCGATATCGACTCTGTTTCGGATCTGGTCCTAGCTTCACTCGAAATCAAATCTGATGGTAGAAATCGACTGGGTGTCACACTCGATATCGACCTAATTGGGTCGATATCGGCTCCTCTGTGTGCTCGGCCGATTCTTGTGCTAGGTCCACTCGATATCGAGTGTCTGTACTTGATATCGACTGCTCGGTGTTGGGTCAAAATGCTGCCTAGCTCCTGCTTGATTTCTAGGGCTCTGATTCACTCGATATCAACTTGTTCTGGTCAATTTCGAGTGCTTTGACGGTTCTCTTCCTTTTCTCTGAAACGCTCGTAAAGTGTCTCGATTTCTGAGAAATTAAAGTAGAACTCGTGTAGATCTTCATAATTGACAAATAAGCATAAACTACACAATTCCTGCATTATTATAACCCCGAAATATAAAATATTGACAAAAAACGATATGAAAGTTAATCCAAAACATGGTAATTTAACTGCACATCAACACTCAATACTTAAGCTTGCTTCTCCCTAAGCAATACTTTTAATAGTCATACAGGGGAAGAAACAAAACTCTCAACATCATAGATTCATTCTCATATATCCCCGCAATCAATTACCATCCTCGAAAAGGTAATAGTGTCACCAATTACATGCCTGTGAATAAAAGCAACATCTACACACAAAAGGAGGGTTATGCAAAAACAATTCATAAGTGACAAAGCAAAAATAATCAAGAAGACTTTATTTAAGCTCAATAAGGAGTAGATTGGTAAAAGGCTTAAGGTGGGATATTTTTGGCCATGTGGTGCTAATGATCGGGTGAAACGGAGTAATTTCTAAATTTTTCATACCACATTCTTTCTTCATTTGATTTCTCACCTTTCTCTCATCGCTCAATGCTTTTTTCACTATTATGCTTTTACCTCTCTAACCACAGCACTGCCTTCTCGCGAGTCGCAAACATAGGTGTCATGAATGGCCCCGGATACCTAGTGCTTCGAACTCCTCACCTTGGTGTCCCATCCTGCGGAACTAAAATCTCAACGTAGGCAGCGTCAATCTACCTTTATCTCCTGAGGTGACCGGATTTTCTTTCCCTCATTAAATTTTCCATCACTTTTCAATTTCCTACCAAACTCCAATAATGATAATAACAACACAATTCACCATATAATAATCTCCATAATATGACATCAATTTCTCAACATACTCCCCGGATGGATAATAAGTTAAAGAAATAGCTAATTTATAGAACATGTGGAGCATCATAAGAAATAAGGCTCAATATGGCGTGTGATGCATAATAGCATAGGTATGGCTAGTGATATAAAAATATGAATCTAATTTTGCATCGCCGAGTTCCATTAAAACTTCCATGACACTATTAAAAAAAATTCAATGGGGTTGATCGATAAAAATAAACTTTGGAAATAATTATGAAGTGTATAGATAAGTAGACATTTCCTGAGTAACCATGCATGAGCAATTCGATAAATATGCATAAATATGATGACAGTAAGCCTTTCCCCCACCCCATACTTAAAGATTACAGTGTCATCACTGTATAAAAACAAGGGTAGAGAAAGAAACTTACTAGACATACGTGCAGATCCTTGAAAACAAGTGCTGAAGATTTCTACCGGGGGGGGGGGGAGGGGTCGATATCGAGTGAACCAGTTGATATAGACTGGGTTCACTCTATTCCTGGTGTTTTCATGCTTCAGGGTAATTCCTACTCGATCACAGCAAATTTCCTGGTCAAAATATTCAGTCGATATCGACTAGATGGGTCGATATCAAGTCATCAACACCTGTAATTTTTTTTTATAATAGCGAAAATAATAAAATAAGGAAGTTCAAAACCAAATATTGAAAACCTAAAAACTAGTTTTCTAATAGAAGCTCTAGAATTTATATCCGCTAGACCAACTTTTTCCTTTTTGCTCAAGGTGGCATCTACAAGGCCCATGTGGCTTGGGCTTCGAACAGGACTCCGTTTTTGTCCATAAGTTGCAATCCTCCGGAGTGGATCTTGTGCACCATGAATAGACCCATCTTCTTCTCTTTGAACTTGTTAAGGAACCAATGATTCTTGGATTTGGAGACATACACCTTGTCCCCTACTTCGTAGTCTTTTAGATCACCATTGGAAACCCTACAAAGTCTCACATACCAAGGAAAACCTCTTCCATGTATAGATAAATCTTTGGTTGAAATAGGGGAAGAGAGATCCGTACCTCGGCCTAACTTCGCTACGTCGTCTTTATTCAACTTATGTGCGTCTGGTCAATATCGACCTATTTCAGTCGATATCGAGTGTTGTGTTGTTCCTGGTGATGAAGTTGAGTCGAGAGGAAGGGAAGACTCGATGGAGGTAGGTCGATATCGACTCATATGAGTCGATATCGAGTGGTTTGTGTTGGCTCCTACAGGCTTACTCGATATTGGTGTAGAGGCTTTGTTGATTTCGACTGACCCACTTGATATCGAGTGGTTCAACTGGATTTCGACCCCATACTTGAATCCTGCAGAATCTGGAAAAAGATCAATTGATATCGACTTACCTGACTCGATTTCGACTGGATTTGTAGTGTGCTCGTCCTAGATTGCCATGATTTCCTTCATTTGGGCTTCCATAGCCCTCCTTTCTAGCTCTTCGGGGGTCATTGTTCTTACCTTTGGCTCCCCGCAAGTGATGTAGCCTGATGTGCGCTTAATTTGCCATGTTTTGCATTAACATTTATATTTATTTTTGTATACATTTCGTATCTTTGGGTTAGAATAATACAGGAATTGTGTAGTTTATGCTTATTTGTCAATTATGGAGATCTACACTAGTTCTTGTTTAATTTTACAGAAAGCGAGACGCTTTATGAGCAATTAGGATAAGGAAAGGAAACTGTCAAAGTGACCGAGGTCAATTACAGCAACTCAAGGTCGAGTAGAAGGTGAGCCAGAAAGCATTGAGCAGAAGAGGAGAAGAAATCCACTCAACAAGTCTAGTCGACGTCGACCAACCTAGTCAATGTCGAGTAAAGACCTAGTCGACTTCCATCCCAGAGGCCGAGATCGAGCACGAGCTGAACGGAGACACAAAGTCTAGTCGACCACTTCTAGTCGATGTCGAGTACAATCCTGGAGCAATCCGAGTTGAGATCGAGGACGAATCCGAGTGCTGAAGTCGCTTACACATGAAGGCAAGTGAGAGATTTATCAAGAGTGAAGACTTATGGACATTAGTAAATTCCCACTTTTACTTTATTGGAATGTAATTGTCTTATTTTATTTATTTATTAAGGTTTTATCTTAGGAAAGAGATAGACAGATTAGTGATGAAGATAGCTTGTTCTTTCCTTAGATAGCGAGGATTGAACACTATAAATAAGGCCCTAGGGGCTGAGTTTTAGGCATTCTATTCTCAAGCAATTGAGCAAACACTAGTTAGGCAATTTTAGAGTTTTCAAGAGAGCTTGGGCCGATTGGAGTTGTAAGAGCGGAAGTGATTTGGCTTCGAACGGTTGTAAGCTTTTGTTTGATTTAAAGCAATTAGTTATTTCTTTTACATTATTGATGTGTGTTTCTATGATGAAGAGCGAGTAGTCACCCCACTTCTAGGGCCGGGTGAGCCTGACGGTAGCCATGTAAGGTAATGCATAAAAGGTACAACTTTTATTGCGATTTCATCTTTTATCCCTGAATTGCATGATTCTTCTACGAAAGTAGCGGGTGATCCTTATTTGTGTTATTGAAGAGAAAGTGAACTTAATGCAAACTTGGATTAATTATGTGAAAAGGGAAGTAACAATTAGGGTTTATGCGAAAGCCTCTTTTTTCCTATTTGTTAACAACGATAGTTATTTGATGAAAAGGCAATATTTTTATACCTTTAGCATGATTCTTATACGATTATCGTTGTGGCATGGATACCCCAACTTTAGAAGCTTTCAGTTTATTGAATCGAATTATCTTAACCTGTGTTTATTTCTGGTCGATTTTGAGAGGATTTGGAACTTGAAAGGCGAGCGCTAACACGCTTCCTCGTGGATACGATCCACGAGGAAGCGTATCCATGAGTACAACTTCTAGGAATTGAAAAACTTGCAAACTAGAAAAAAAAATCATGGGTTGCCTCCCAAGAAGCATCCTTGGTTAACATCATATACTCGACGGTTTATTATGTCCTTCCCTTAAGACTCATTCAGACATTGTTAATGCTCTTAAAAGCAAATCAAATTCTTGTTCCCAACAAAAATTTGAATTAACACTAAACATGAGAAAATTGGCAATTAAGGATACCATGTAGAGAAGCTTTGAGACTTCTCTACTTACCTAAGGTTGATCTTTTCCAGAGGGAATGTAAGACCACCAAAACAGTTTCGCCGTTGTCTTGTAGAAGTAATGCTCCCATAGATCCAAATATTCACCATAATCCACAAAAGTGTTAGAAATTTCATAACCTTGCTCAGGAGCCACGGAAATCGGCTCTGGAATTGGTTATGTGATTGGTGCGATTGAGATGAGTTCTTTAGATGAATCAGTAGCCGAAACATATAGATCATCATGCGTGCACTCATGAGATTCCATTTCAATAAGCATTGGGCTTTCCTCTTCACTCACATATACTTCCTCGTCACTCAAGAGGGGTTTGTCAATCAATGACAAGACCTTGGTTCTTGGACCAAATTCTTTTTCATAGATGTCTTTCATAGTCATCGCATCATTGACCACATCGCCTATATGGTCCCTAAATCCTAATGGTCCTGGTTCACACAATCCTTTCTCATATGCACATATCAAATACTTCACTATCCTCAAATGTGCACCCCCTAGGATGCAATGTATCATTTTAATAGTGGCGTCTTCGATGCTTTTTGATGGCTTTTTTCCATACAAACTAGTACCTTTGAAACATATCGGAAGAAACTCTCATTGGGTAACTGGCATAACTTCATTGGCACTAAGATAGATGGATCCTCAAAACACAATGGTGCATCAGATGTAGCATGAGGCAAAGCGGCGTCACCGTCGATAGGCTCTTCCACTTCTTCTTCACACGCGTCTGAGATATCTGCAGCGACAACGGGCGCCAGTGGTGGGGCGTCGGGCTCCGCTTTTACAGAACCATCATCCTTCTTGTTTTGCTCGACCACTTCCTTGCGTTATTCCTTAAACGCGAAGAAACATATCTCGCTCACTATCATAGATATTCCGTGTTTGACGCTCACTCACTAATTCTTGCACTCTTTTGAAGTAATGGTGAAAAGATTCTCCCTGATTTTGATATAACCTCAACATTTTTTTTTCGAAAGACATTAATGAACAAAATAATGAAAAACAAACAAAAAACACTAAAAATCAATAAACACACAGAACAAAGAAATAAACTTGCTTCCCCGACAACGACACCAAAATTTGAAGGAGGGGAAACGCCGTTAGATTTCACCTCACCAAAGAAATAACCCAAACAAATAAGCTAAACTAGCAACCTAGTATAGTGGATAAGAAGGGGTCGAAACCACAAAGAAACAAGTACTTCAATGTAATATGTGTTTATCAATTATGACACTAACAAAGGACTAGGAACATGAATGAAAGTAAATAAGGAAAATAAACTAAGAAAAAGATATGGATAGGAACAAAGAGAAGTTTAAAGATAAGAGTGTGTTTGCCTACAATTCGCAACATTGGTTGATTTATTGATCCTTGAGATAATTGCAATATTAGATCTAAGCCTATGTCGACTTGACTAGGGTTGAGAGATTCGCAGAGATTCACTCAGCTTATTCAATATCACTAAAGAATAGCATTAAGGACTCAAGTAATTAAACCAATTGGCAAATTGATTCAACGTAATTAAGACAGATAGGCGCAAACCGAACTCAGCCATAATCGAATCTATGCAACATAGATCAATTGTTATCATCCACTACAAAGGCATAGAAATATCACTAAATCAATGAATACATTTGCTATCGAGAAACCAACAACGGATTCATGGCATAGATGTGAACTCTAACTAGATGTGCGGTCATAGAAAAAGTCACAAATATAAACAATGAAGAACAAGATGATAAATAAATATATGAATAATATAGAAATCAAGTCTCACTATCAATCAACCAAGTCTTGAATCATAGGAAAACCACAAGAATTCTAGAAAATCATAACAAACCTTGAATCCCTAAACTTAAATCCTCTCATCTCTCTTAGACTTATTGGGGAATAGAATGTTAGTTGATTGAATGAATGCTGGAAATATGTCTAATAGAGGGCTCAAAGGCGTTGGTGAAAACCCTAGGGAAGATAGATAAGAGTTTCCATAAAGATAGATTGGGTCACGTATCGCAAATCCGTAACTGATGAGGCGGCGGGGGTCGTGGAAAGGGCGGCGGGCGCCGTCCCTACAGTGCTGACAACTTCGGCAGACTGAACTTGTAACGCATGGAGTCGTCCTTTGTTCGATTGATGCATATGAATATGTGTTAGAAAGCTCTTTCCAAGCACTATGGTTCTCATGAAGACCTCATATGCTAATTCCCACTTCTCAGAACCTCAAAGATAGGATTTCTCCATGTTCTCCATTTCTGCTCCTGTTATTTAACTCTTCTTTGTCCATTTGCTCCATTCTTTCTCCACCTTTCGAGCCCGGATCTTATAACCTACAAATAAACACTAGAAACCGTAGATTCCGAACTTCGACTACCAAATGACCAAGAATATGAATAAGCTTATCAAACATGCAATATGATTACCTAATGCACCTAAGACCACCTATAAATGACCATATAAAATATTCATTATCAAACTCCCCCACACTTAAGCTTCGCTAGTCCTCTAGCGAACTAGATTATAGCAAAGAGATGGAGATTTCTTCATGTCTAAAACAAAAAAAAATATTATACCATAACAAGCACAAATTAAACATGAAAGAAGCAAACAAATTGTCATAACTCCAACTCCCCCACACTTAAGCCTTTGCTTGTCCTCAAGCAATGAAAAACATAGCAATAACCAAACATCCCACAAACATATTCATTATGCATTCGCCTCATCAAAAGCAACATCCAAGTGAGTGCAAACATGAATAAGGTAGACAAACATCATAGCATGTATAGAATTGACCAAGTAGCCTGCATGGCTATCCATCCCACCTCACAGGGATAAATGTTTTTCACTCATGCTCTCATATGTTTAGGTTTTAAAGAACAACTCTCAACTCATTCACCATACAAAAAGTTACATAAGCATTGACAGTTATATTACAAATTCTCCACCAAATACGTCAAAGAAAATAAGCAACATCAAGAGGACTTTCGCTCAATGGAAACCTTCATAGAAGACTCCATTCGGAAGGGTTGTAATGGGGCATTTTGTAGGAACATAAGGGATGGAAAACATATAGGCTTGTGGTGCTAAAAATCCGGGAAAAAGGGTTAGCAAACAACAAGAACAACACCCCAACCTCCATACTTCGCAGACCATTCCAATAACAAAAACTCCAATACATAACAATAAGCTCACATAACATAAGTAGCATCTCTCAAAATAAAATAAGACTCTCAAAACACTCAAAAGATGATAACTCTCAATATCAAACTTCCAACCAAACATTTATCCAACTCTCATATGCAATAAATAACAAGGCTCTTATTTTTTTTCTTTTTTTCGGCATTTTGTTTTTCTATTTTTTTTCAATTGCTCTTTTTTTCTAGCTTACTTTTGCCCCTAGGTGAATTTTATCCTCCATAGGTCCAAGCTTTTGATTCTTTTTTTTCTTTGAGCAAAGATGCATGAAATACAATATGAGGAAAATAAGCACATAACATTACATCTCTCTCAAAGCCTCTCAATATAAGCACAAACCATATCTTTCTCTCTCAACTCAAAATAACATCCATAACCAACTCAAATCCTAATTCTCGGATGGGTCAGGCTTATCATAGGCTAGGAAACATGAATTTTGTGGAGCTTAAAAGAAAAAGGCTAAAGGCTCAAATTGGCTTCAAGCAAAGATATGATGTAGAATAGGTATGGATAAAATGTGGCTAAAATGTGCCTCTATCACTTGAAACTTATAAGCAATGAACAATGTATATAATAGGTCTCCAAAATAGATAACCATGTCAATACTAAGAGGTAATTGCATAAGATGATTAAATAACACAACAAAAGAAGAGGGGATATAGATGTGATCCCTATAAGGCCAAATATATCTAACTAGGACAAATATTTGTTGGATTTAAATCATGCCTAGGAACTTGAATCATACATGCTCAATTATATCCACCTAACATGTTTCACATGAAAACCAAATTTTATAGGCCAAGGCTAAACAATCCAAACATGCTATGGGATTTATATGATCATGCCAAAATATATAATAGAGGAAAACATTGCAAGATAGGTAGTTGAATAACACATATTTATGTGATGCATGATATTTTTGGGGTTTTGACATTTTTCTTTTTTTTTTCATTTTTAACAGTTTATATAACATAAAAGAAATAACAAAATTCAAACATGAACTAACCTAACCTAACTAATTCACTTCACCTCTCCCCCCACACTTAAACTATTCATCATCCTTAATTGAAAATCAAATAAAGACAAAAAAATATAAAATAGTGGGGGGAAAGGGGACCTAGGCGTGGCCACGGATCAGACCCGGCGGGTCGACGGGTTCGACCCGCCGGGTCAAGGGTCGGGGAAGGGCGACCCGAACCCTAACCCGGGATTTCCACGGGTTGGCGGGTTCGGGTCACCCGGCGGGTCAAAGGGTCGACGGGTTGACCCGGCGGGTCAGACCCGCCGGGTACCCGCCGGGTCGACCCGACGAGTTGGAACCCGGGTTGGACGGGTTTGCACTAGTTTCGGAATTCGGAATCTGAATTGTCGGATCGGATTTGTCGAGAAAGGGAACGGGAATTGAACGCCTATGTGTTTGACAAATATCCTTTCGTGTTCACAAATCATAACTTGACTCTTTAGTCTTTATGTACAAAATACAATATGTAATATTACATCTTATAATTTTTAAAACTAAAAAGTCTACAACTTATAATATAACTCTATAAGTTTTACAAATTACAAAAAAGTTGTACAATTTTTGTATTAGGGAGTGTTGGGGGGGGGGGGGGGGGGGGCAGGAAGAAGGGCTTGAATCGGTTTCCCGACTGCCTAAGTATCCTCCCGGGGGTGAGGAATCAAAGCCTACGTAGTTCTTTTACCTGTATGTCTGAACCCCGGCCCGGTTACCTCCTCTTCTAGTCTTCTTGATCGTCGGATCCTCCACCTCCTGAGCCATCTGTGACCGCGCCATCAATGGAGCTCCCAACGGACTCTGTCTCTATTCCGTCATCATCCTCGGAATCAGTCCCCAAGTTGTTACTCTGCATCCGCATCTCCGCCTTCTTCCAATCTGCAAGGAAAACTTGGGCTTCGAGGTTCTCGGGAAGCAACCTTGATCTCTTCTCCGAAAGAATCTGACCTCCGCGACTGAAAAGCTGCTCGACGGCTACGGTGGAGCAAGGTGCCCCAAGTATTTGTCGAGCGATTACTTGCAACGTCGGGAATCTTTGTCTTTCGGGACGGCTCCACCACTCAAGGACATCGAAATCTTCCTCTTCATCGCTGAGAAAATCAAAGTTAGTGGACAAATATTCGTCGAGCTCCGAGTGGGGGCTCAACGAAGATCTCGACCTCTTTGACCCAAAGATATCTCGGGCAAGTGCCTTAGTTCTAGCGGTGATGCTGGTTCGTGACCCGCTTGAACTGGAAGGCACGGGAGGACGACCGGAGGGCGCTCTATCGCCCGTCGAATATTCAGTATATAATTGTTCTAACAATCCTCTAACTCTAGCAACAATAATTGTAACATTGCAATCAGGATCATCCACAATTCCTAAAGTCGGATAATAGTTTTCTAAAAACAATTGAACTCCGTTTAATTTATATCTAGGGTCGAAACAACACGCTACGAGGAAAATGTCGGGTATAAATTTGTAATATGCGATCCATTTCTGCCGCATCTCCATAGTTGCTTGGGAAATGGAAGGCGTGTTAATCCCGTCTTGAAGGGCTATTGCTACGTTCATTGCAATAAAACAAAAAATGTTTGATGTAGGCACGTAAACGTGGAAAAACGCCCGAGTTGCGTCGTAAAAAACTTTGAAAACCTCCACAACGTCCCGGGCCTGAGTCCACACATCGGCAAATATGTGTGAGTCCGGGATGTTTTGTGTTGCAAAACCGGAAAGAAGTTCCTTGTAAGCGATTGAATCATAAATCATTGTGTAATTGGAGTTCCACCGAGTGCAAACGTCCTTGGGGAACGTTTTTGGGCGGGTTTGGTGGCTACGGCAATAAGCGCTCCATTGCTGGCGAAGCTGTTTGCTTCGCCAAAGTGCCCGCAAAACAAATCGAATTGGTTCAACAACACCTTGTAAATATAATAAACCATCTTGAACACATAAGTTTAAAATGTGAGGGGCGCAACGGATGTGGAAAAACTTGCTGCCTATCGCGGGCTGACAGTTTTGAATTAAATCGGGGATAGATGCGGTGTTGGTAGAAGCGTTGTCAAAACCGATACTAAAAACTCTTTTAGTTAATCTATATTCTTGTAAAACCTTTAAAAGGACACCTGCTATGTTTCGTGCCGTGTGTGCTTCGTCGAAAACTCGAAAAGCTAAAACACGTTTGTGCAATTGAAAACGTTGATCAACCCAATGGCAAGTAACACCCATGTAGGAGTGATGTTGCCAATGGTCGGTCCAAATGTCACTACAAATCGAAACGTGTAAATCATGGTTTTTTTGAAAATATTCGATCAATTCATTTTTACGGGTGTTATACCGTCTAAGTATTTTCCTCTTAACCGTGTTTCGACTAATACCTTGCCATGCAGGTTGAACATTTTGCGTAATGAATTCATTGAAAGATAAACGTTGTGAAAAACTATAAGCTAAACCCTCGGCAGCTATCATTTCCGCATATTGATCATGACAACTACGATAATCATAAGACCATAAACCAGGGGGTTGAGAGGAAGAAGATGCGTACCCGGTTAGTTGAGTTTGCCCTTTAGGCTAGGCCGAGCTTCTCGGGATGCTTCGAACGGATATGGCGACCGTAGTTCCCATATCCGCCTCCCTTCTTGTGCTTGTAGACCGTGGAGCAAAAGTTGCACTTGGCAGCGCAACTCGATTCTTCCCAAGCCGGCTCCCTAGGACCCTTCGTGAACCAATACTTGAAAGTAGCGGCTCGGACTTCCGCCGTAGTAATAGGGTCACTATCGGCCGGAGTTCCTTGGCTCCCTTCGGCGGGGAACCCGGACTCTTCGGTCGGAATCGTTGGAGTTCCGGCTTGGGGGGTCCCATCGGCCTCGAGCTCGGCCTCCTCCTCCTCCTCCATGATCTCGTCGACGTGGTCGGCGAGTAGAGCATCATCTCGACGACGTCGGGATCCGCTCGCCGCCGAGACCGATGCACTTCGACGAAGGCTTGGTGCCGCCGCCGGGTTCGAGCCGCCTCCTCCGACACTCGGGGACCCCGATGAAGATGGGGCTCCACTAACACTCTTGCGACCCCTAGTAACTCGGTTGATGAAACCCGACAAGTTGAATTGAAGAGATTTAGGAGATTTAAGAGAGAGACTACGAAACCGGGATTACGAGAGACAAGATCGAGCGATTAGAGAGCGATTATAGAGCGATTAGAGAGATTAAGATGAGATTAGAGGAGATAAGTGAGGTGTGGGTTGGAAGTGGGAGGGAAAGGGCCTATTTATAGAGCCAAACCGAGCCCTTTCCCTCCAATGTAGCCGTTGGGCAACGGTCGACCCGGCGGGTCGACCGTTGGAAATGTAGCCGTTGCCCCCCGATTCAAATTTTTTTTTTTTAAGTTGCACTTGGGTGGTGTTTGGCTACTAGTTAACTAGCTTAACTTTTAATTAAATTTATATGATAAGTTTCCAATATATTTTATGTAGATTTTTATTTTTTGAACATTTTAAATGTAATATATAATGTTTAGGTAATTTTTTCTAAGTTGTTAGGTAATTAGTAAAAATATTATCTTATAAAACAATATTCTTTGAATCATTCAAACACAAGTTTATTGTAAACCGAAAGACGAATACACGTTTACAAATCACGACTCACATTCACCGATTCACAAAACATAACATAATAACATAAAAACGTAAAACATAAACTTACTACATTACTACAATACTCACTACTTATTATTAAGACTTAGGACATAGGAATAATAGACTAGTTTTTACCACCACTCGTTCCACTCGAGCCCGAAGCGCCATCGTTCTTAATCTTCTCAGGGTGCTTGTTGGTGATGTGAGACTTCAAATTACCATGGCCAAGGTTATTCCAGATCTTGTACCTTTTAGCACAATGACGACAAACGGCTACGAATGATCGATCGGCTTGCACATCCGCCTTATCGTAGTGATCTTGAAACAACGCCTCTTTGAGGTTGTCACCGGACATGATTACAACGTACGAGGTTATGAAAATCAAATTGATAGGTGATTGATGGATTGGATGAGATTTGTGATAGGAGGAGTCGGGTATTTATAATTTTATAGCCCCGAGCACTCTACTAGCCGTTACAACGGCTATATTTTAAAAAAAAAACACCTCCGACCTGTGGGCCCCACCACCAACGGATAGTTTTTTAAAATAGGTCGACCGGGTCGACCCGGCGGGTCACGGGTCACGGATCTTCCGACCCTAACCCTAACCCGCTACCCGTCCCTACCCGCCAACCCGCCAACCCGGACCCGGCGGGTCAACGACCCGGCGGGTCACGGGTTGACCCGTAACCCGTGGCCACGCCTAAGGGGACCTACTTGATCATGGTAGTGGTAGCTACAATCGTCGGACGAGAAGCATTGAAGCACTAGGGCAGCGGCGGGCGCCGTGTATGCAGAATTGTGAATTCGAGGTTCAACGTCGATGTTCCGACGTCCAAACTCCTTCCAAATTGCTCTTTGAATATCGGGACTTGGTTTCAAAGTCTTTCTTTTGTGGTAGGGATGGTGGTGGTATGGAACGAATCGAATTTGACTGATGAAGGGTATTGATGGATGTGGATGATAGAAAAAAGAAAGGCTTTTGATTGAAACTCAAGGCTTAGGTTCTGGAATTTAGATTGAAGTGGAGAAATTTAGGTTCTTGTCTGACTTGGGGACAAAGGCTTGAATGATCAAATTTAGGAATTGAGATATGTGATTAGTTAGAAAGGGAAGGATCATTTATCAAAAAGAAAAAAAAAATATTAGAAATAGATATAAATAATAAAAGAAAATAAAATAAATAAAAAGATAAAATCTAGTCCTAAGATAAATAGAAACTAATCCTAAGATAGAATAATCTAACCTAAGATAGATGAAAATAGATAAAAGATAAACTAAAACTAACCTAAAAGAAATCTAATCCTAAAGATAGCTAGAATAAAATCTACTCCTAAAATAGAAAATAGAAAACATCTAATCCTAAATAAGATAGAAAATATAAACTAACCTAAAAATCGAAAATAATAAAATGATAGAAAATACTCCCTTCCAATGTTACCAAAATCCTGAAACGTGTCTATGAAAAGTGGCGGCGAACGTCGTGGATGGAACGGTGGGCGCCGGTTGTGCAGAACGCCATTCCGGCATTCAATCAAACAAATCACATGGTTAACTCAAGAATCCTCCAAAAACACATATCTAAATGTAACTCTATCATTTTATTGAATTTGAGAAACTAAATACCTAACTAGGAATTGAAAAACTTGCAAACTAGACAACAAATCATGGGTTGCCTCCCAAGAAGCGTCCTTGGTTAACGTCATAGACTCGACGGTTTATTATGTCCTTCCCTTAAGACTCATTCAGACATTGTTAATGCCCTTAAAAGCAAATCAAATTCTTGTGCCCAACCAAAATTTGAATGAACATTAAACATGAGAAAATTGGCAATTAAGGATACCTTGTAGAAAAGCTTTGAGACTTCTCTACTTACCTGAGGTTGATCTTTTCCAAAGGGAATGTAAGACCACCAACACAGTTCCACTGGTGTCTTGTAGAAGTAATGCTCCCAGCGATCCAAATATTCACCATAATCCACAAAAGTGTTAGAAATTTCATTACCTTGCTCAGGAGCCACATAAATCGGCTTTGGAATTGGTTCTGTGATTGGCGCGATTGAGATGAGTTCTTCAGATGAATCAGTAACCGAAACATATAGATCATCAGGCGTGCACTCATGAGATTCCATTTCAATAAGCATTGGGCTTTCCTCTTCACCCTCGAATACTTTCTCGTCACTTAAGAAGGGGTTGTCAATCAATGATAGGACCTTGGTTCTTGGACCAAATTCTTCTTCATAGATATCTTCCTTAGTCATCGCATTATTGGCCACAACGCCTATATGGTCCCAAAATCCTAATGGTCCTGGTTCACACAATCCTTTCTCATATGCACATATCAAATACTCCCCTATCCTCAAATGTGCACCCCCTAGGACGCAATGTATCATCTCAATAGTGGCGTCTTCGATGCTTTTTGATGGCTTGTTTTCCATACAGACTAGTACTATTGAAACATATCGGATGAAACTCTCATCTGGTAGCTTGGATAACTTCATTGGCACTAAGATAGAGGGATCCTCAAAACAAAATGGTGCATCGGATGTAGCAGAAGGCAAAGCGGCGTCACCGTCGATAGGCTCTTCCACTTCATCTTCACATGCGTCTGAGATATCTGCAGTGACGGCGGGCACCGGTGGTGGGGCAGCGGGCGCCACTTCTACAGAACCATCATCCGTCTTGTTTTGCTCGGCCACTTCCTTGCGTTCTTCCTTCAATGCTTCACCAGCCAAGTCGTGGAAAATATCCCATAATCATGATAGCCCGGGGTTGCACAAACCATCGTCACCCATGTCATCAATAAGATCTCGCATTTCAGGACTTACCCCTTAATAAACGCAAAGAACCATATCTCGCTCACTATCATAGATATCCCGTGTTTGACGCTCACTCGATAATTCTTGCACTCTTTTGAAGTAATGGTGAAAAGATTCTCCCTAATTTTGATATAATCTGAACGTACTTTTTTTTTTTCGAAAGACACTACTGAACAAAATAAAGAAAAATAAACTCAAAACACTAAAAATCAATAAACACACAAAACAAAGAAATAAACATGTTTCCCCGGCAACGGCGCCAAAATTTTATGGAGTGGAAACATCGTTAGATTTCACCTCGCCAAAGAAATAACCCAAACAAATAAACTAAACTAGCAACCTAGTATAGCGGATAAGTAAGGGGTCGAACCCACAGAGAAACAAGAAATTCAATGAAATATGTGTTTATCAATGATGACACTAACAAAGGACTAGGAACACGAATGAAGGTAAGCAAAGCAAATAAACTAAGACAAAGATATGGATAGGGACAAAGAGAAGACATTGGTAAGAGTGTGGTTTGCTTACAATTCACAACATTGGTAGATTTATTGATCCTTGAGATGATTGCAATATTAGTCCTAAGCCTTTGTCGACTTGACTAAGGTTGAGAGATCCGCAGAGATTCACTCATCTTATTCAATATCACTAAAGAATAGCATTAAAGACTCAAGTAATTAGACCAATTGGCACATTGATTCAATGCAATTAAGACAGATATGCGCAAACAGAACTCAGCCCTAATCGAATCTACACAACATAGATCAATTGTTATCATCCACTACAAAGGCATAGAAATATCACTAAATCAATGACTTCATTTGCTATCAAGAAACCAATAACGGGTTCATAGCATAGATGTGAACTCTAACTAGATGCGCGGTCATAGAAAGAATCACAAATATAAACAATGAAGAACAAGATGATAAATAAACATATGAATAATATAGAAATCAAGTCTCACTATCAATCAACCAAGTCTTGAATCATAGAAAAACCCAAAGAATTCTAGGCAAGCATAACAAACCTTGAATCCCTAAACTTAAATCCTCTAATCTCTCTTAGAGTTAATGGGGAATAGAATGTTAGTTGATTGAATGAATGCTGGAAATATCTCTAATATAGGGCTCAAAGGCGTCGGCCAAAACCCTAGGGAAGATAGATAAGAGTCTCCATAAAGATAGATTGGGTCGCGTATCGCAAATCAGGAACTGACGAGGTGGCGGGCGCCGTCGAATGGGCGGCGGGCGCCGTCCCTACAGTGCTGGGAGCTTCGGCAGATTAAACTTGTAACACACTTTCTGGAGTCATTATTTGTCCGATTGATGCATATGAATATGCGTTGGAAAGCTCTTTCCAAGAACTATGGTTCTCATGAAGACCTCAGAAGCTAATTCCAACTTCTCATAATCTCAAAGATAGGGTTTCTCCATGTTCTCCATTTCCCTCTTATTCTGTAGCTCTTCTTTGTCCATTTGCTCCATTCTTTCTCCACCTTTCGAGGCCGGATCTTATAACCTACAAATAAACACTAGAAACCGTAGATTCCGCACTTCGAATACCAAATGACCAAGAATATGAATAAGCTTATTAAACATGCAATATGACTACCTAATGCACCTAAGACCACCTATAAATGACCATATAAAATATGCATTATCCAAAGGCTCTAGGGCTCCTATCTTGACTTTGGACCATATGGATAGAGGCATGATGCTCACGCTTGCTTCTAAGTCACACAGTGCATTGAATTTATGTTGACCAAAACCAATAGTTATAGTAAACTTACATGGATCTGGCCTTTTCTCTAGGAGCTCCATTTTGTTGTATTCCTTTGTGATCTCAGCCATCGACCGCTTCTTTCTCAAGATGTCTTTGAGGAACTTGACGTAGGATGGCATCTCATGAAGAGCTTCGATGAAGGGAATGGTGACGTTGAGCCCTTGAAGCATCTTCACAAAACGCTGGAACTTTTTCTCCGTTGAGTCCTTCAAAGCTTTGGTGGGGAATGGCAACGTCTTCTTCTTTTTCGGTGCAGCTGTCGAGTGGGTAGGGTTGATGTCGAATGGTGTGGATTCAATATGAACTGGATTTGCTGGCGTCGGTTGTTGCTGATGAGGAGGGTCGATCTCGACCGGCGGGGACTCGATATCGACCGGAGTCGGGTCAATATCGACTGGGTTGGTTGATATCGACTCATCTCCTATAGCTTCTTTCTCTGTCGTTTGCTTAGAATTTTACAGTTGACGCCTACTCCTTAGGTTCATAGCCGCCACTTGACCTGCAGATTTACCTTTCGGGTTTGGTTCGGATGATCAAGGGAGTGATCCGGATGGTTTAGGGATTGATGCAGCCAATTGACCCACTTGGGTCTCGATGTTCTTCCGCCAAACACCGATCTCTCTCAGTCGCGAGTTGATGACTTTCAGTTGAATATGGACGGAGTTGTTGGCTTGCTTGAATTCTGTATGGTTCTGTCGCATCTCGTCGAGGATGATGTGCAAGTCATCTTTCTTACCTTCTCTATCAGGGTGTCCAGAAGCTTGTATGGTGGGGGGTCTCTTTGGTATTGAGGTTGGCGATAACCCCAATTCTGTTGCTGATGTTGCCCAGAGTAGTTACCCCCCGCATAGCGCACCTCCTCTTGTGTTTCTGCAATCGCAACTTGATTGGCGTGTAGGCAGGTGGTGGTGTTGTGCCTGATGGATCCACACTCCAAACAAGGTTGATTGTTAGAATGAAATTTAACTTGTTTGGTAAGGCGGCGTACCTCGTCTTTGTTGAATTGATCCCGGAATTCTAGATCAATCTCCTTCGACAGTTCGTATAGTGGCATCGATGAGGCAGACCTTTCGTTCGAGGCCTCAGCAATCCCATATGTGTTTTCAAAGTTGGCTAACGTCTCAAAGGTATCCCAAGCATCTTGTGGTGTGTACTCAAGATACCTATAGGCCGTATATGTGTTGATCCGCTCCTTTTTAGGCGCATCCAGGGAGTTGAAGATGATCTCCCGGAACACATATGTTGCTTGCCCGTGCATAGGACAAGTTTTCAGCAGGCCTTTGTAGCGCTCCAAGACCTGTGCAAGTGTTTCCCTTGGCTTTTGCTTGAAAGTCGTAATCTTTTGCCTGAGCAGCGCTGTCTTGGCTGGAGGAAAGAACTTGTGGAGAAACAAGTCTTTGAGCTCAGTCCATGTGCGGATGGATTGTGGTGTCGAAACCTCAAACCAATGTAGAGCTTTCCCTACAAGAGACCAACGAGAAGAGGATCAAATTGGGGTGCGCAATCAGTTCTTCGCATACACCTGTAAAAAAAACAAAAGAGAAAAGGGCGTAAAAAGAAACTAAAAAGGGCGCGATTAAAAGCTCCCCTGGCAACGACGCCAAAATTTGTTAGCAGAGGAAATCAAGTCTAAATAAATATAAATATGAATTATACCAACTCCCTGTCCAAGCAAATAAAATACAAGAATCCCTCGGTTGTAGTGGTAGGGACTCAGGATCGAATCTATGAGGAAGCGTGTCAGCGCTCGCCTTTTCAGTTCCAAAGTTGCCCTAATTTTGACTTCAGAAGACCACTCGATATCGACCAAAGTGAGTCGATATCGACCGAGTCGGTCGATTCCTATTCATACCTGTATAACAGAAAACAACAAAATTGATTTGGAGTGTGGGGCAATCGATTTCGACCTTAGTACTCGATATCAACCGGGTGGGGGTCGAAATCGACTGTAAATGCAGAACTCAAAAACTTTTCAGAAAAATAAATAAGTAATGTCAGAAAAGAATGTCTGAAGAATATGAGGATGGATAAGAAGATATGGGAACAGAAATAAACACAGATTTGGGGTTTTGATTCAATAAACTAAAGACTTCCAAGATCGGGGATTTATGCCACAACAATAACCATGTAAGAATTATGCCATGTTAGAAAAGATTATGCCTTTTCATCAAATAACCTTCGTCATTAACAATTAAGAATCTAGAGGCACATAAATCCGAATTGTTACGACCCTTTTTGATAATTAATCCAAATTCATATTAAGATCACTTTCACTTCAATAATACAAATAAGGATTTACCTACTACCTTCATAGAAGAATCAAGCAAATAGGGATAGAAGATGAAATCGCAATAAAGATTATACCTTTGAAGCATAAACTCACATGGCTATTGTTGGGCTCACCCCGACCCTAGATATAGGGTGACTACTCACTTCTTATCATAGTAACAAACATCAAACTCATAAAGGAAATAACTACTTGAATTAAAATAAACGAAAGCTTACAACCGAACAAAGCCAAAACGTCTCTCCTTGTTCCAACCTCAATTGGCCTTAGCTCTCTCTCTCTCTCTCTCTCTCTCTCTCTCTACTCTCTATATTGCCTAACTAATTGGGTGTTGAAGAATGAATAAAATCTCAGCCCCTAGGGCTTTATTTATAGTCCTCAACCCTAGCTATTCTAGGATAGAACAACTATATCTCTATCTAAATATATCTATCTAAATCCTAAGATAATACATTGATAAATAAAATAAATAAAACAATTAAAATTCCCCTAGGTAAATATGGGAATTAACTAAGTAGGATAAAACATCTTCCAAGTTGATAAAATATCTTTCCTTTATGGCCAAGCAAACCACATTCGGACTCGAACTCGAAAACGGACTCAAAATGCTTCTGGGCTCCACTCGATATCCACCTAAGTGGGTCGATATTGACTCAGTTTTGGCTTCAGTCCTGGCTTCCCTCGAAATCAGCTCTAATGGTAGAACTCGACTGGGTGTCTCACTCAATATCGACCTAATTGGGTCGATATCGACTCCTCTGTGTGCTCGACCGATTCCTGTTCTAGGTCCACTCGATATCGACTGCTGTGTGTTGGGTCAAAATGTTGCTTAGCTCCTGCTCTATTTCTGGGGCTCTGCTTCACTCGATATCGACTTGTTCGTGTTGATTTCAAGTGCTTTGACAGTTCTCTTCCTCTTCTCAGAATTGCTCGCAAAGTGTCTCGATTTTCGCAAAAGTAAACAAGAACTCGTTTAGATCTCCATAATTGACAAATAAGCATAAACTACACAATTTCTCCATTATTATAACCCCAAAATATAAAATATGGACAGAAAACGATATGAAAGTTAATGGAAAACATGGTAATTTAAGCGCACATCAGTGTTCCCCCTTTAACTCTATGATAACCTACCGTGCTTGCATGAACGTATGACTTGACACCTCGCATGATCACACACCACGCTATATTATGATTTCGCATGCGCATGACACATGAGTGTTAGGTTGGATCTATGTGAATTGCCTTGACTGTATTCATGTTTCGATACGTGCTACTAGTATCATGTAGGGCATATATTTTCTAATATGACTCACTAAATGGTTACATGCCACACTTGCCTTGATACATGAACATGGTTGTCTTATAATATGATAGTTATTGTGCCATTTTATGTGCCCTATGACGGTTCATTCCTAGCATGCTTATAAATCTATCGCCCCGTGATGTTCTCTTTGTTATCCTATGATAATCCCTCATGCTTCATTAACATTATGTTGAACTCATTTAAATCACTCTTAACTATGCCCATGTCTTATCATGTATCGCTAGCATCATGTAAGAACTATGCTTTCTAAATGTATCCCGTCGTATGATTACATGTCGTTCTTAACCTATTATATGGTCATTGTTGTAAGATGTGATAGTTATTATGCCGCTCTTATGTGTTCTCGCATCACACTTAGTCTAATTGTTATGAAATACCTCGACATGTTGTATTTGACCTCATCAGTTGATGTGTATACCATGCTCATTTATTTGTTCACATATGTAATACTTTCTATACTTAATAAATCCCACATGATGACCATATACCCCGCATGACCATTACTGGTTCCGCATAACTTGCTTAAAAATTTCTAGGCATATCTGTTTTCATGGAATAATAGACTACTAGCTTGTCTCGCATGCGCCTCAGTATAGGACTCGATTGTGTCTTTTGGAATGAATGTGTAAGTCGTTGTTCCTTGAGATAGGTACATGTTAGGGTGGATTAATGTGACTGATTTACTTCATAATGAATTCGTGTTTACTTTTCACAATTGTAACCTCATAGGCTTCTATAAGGGCATTGACAAGAGAAAACCTGTCGTTGTTCTTGCCAAAAAATACTCAAACTCACTAACTAGTATAGCGTGCAAGCAAGAGATCGATCCACAGGGAATTCTATCAAATTCAAGTATAATTATAATTGCTAAGAGAGAAAAGGGGGAGTTTTAAGTGTGAAAAGATCTGCCTTTTAGCAAAGCAGAAGCAAACAAACAAAGGAAATTGATTGTAAAATTCAGTTGAGGGAAATAGGTTCACCTACAATTTATCACTTCGATTGATGAATTCGATCCTTGTTTCAGCCTCTAGTTCTTGTCTTTTCCTATCAATGTCCTTGTCCAGATCTTAGGTAAATTACTAGTCCTACGAGTCCTAGCAATCCTTATCTCCAAATAACCCTAACACGGTTAAGATTCAACCTAGAGATAGCATTAAGATTATGAATTAACCAAGGTACACATAATATCAAGCTACGAGTCGATATTCAACATGTATTCAACTTCCTACACCTCCAATTAGTCCTACGAGTCCTAAAGGGATATGATTGCCACTTGGGTTAAGGTTCGCTACGAGGAATCTACAAAACCCTAGCAATTGAATGAATCTACTCTAACTAGTCGGCCAGGCCAGAGAGAATAAAACACATTCAAGCAATTAAGCACAAGGAAGTCAAAACATTGCAATAGGAAAAAGAACTAGATTAAGAAACTCACAATTCAACAATCAAAGATCCAAATTGTAGGCGAAACCTCGAGAGTTTAGTTGCTCATGCTCAACGGCGCTCTCAACAATGGTAAAAGTGCATAAGGTGAATGAAAGAATAACTAGAAAAGTCTTAAATAGTCTAGAGAAAGTCGGCCCAAAACAACATAATAAAAACCCTAAGTAGAATCCGTTTCTGAAGTTCAGCTACTGCACGGGCCGCGGGGCGGCCAGGCCAGGCCGCGGGGCGGCCGGCGATCAGCGAAATCCTCCGTTTTTTCCTTCGAGCCGCGGGGCGGCCTGCGATTCTTCCGAGCTCCTTCCTCTTTGTCTCCAGCAGCTCCTAAGTCTTCTTTAACTTGTTTTTGCTCTTTTCAAACCCATTTCAACTCCAATCTACTTTACCTGAAATAAACCATAAAATCATGTAGATTCCGCCTCTTCTAACTCAACAAGTGACAATGCAAATTCAACTAAATAAATGCAATATTCACACCTAAATAATGCTAAATGCAATCTATTATGCAACACTAAATATGCTCTATCAAATTCCCCCACACTTGAACCTTTGCTTGTCCTCAAGCAATAGAAAAACTCAACTTTGTAGCCCCACAGAATAGCAATTCATGTATCCACACCTCAATATTCTTTAAGTGCATGAAAACTAGCAAACACAAAAGATTAATAACATCATAGCACATAATTGGAATAATCAATGAAATCAGGCAACCATATCCATTCTAGACCTCACAGGGAATGTGTTTCACTCATGTGTTTAGGCTTTAAGATACAACCCTCAACTCAAACCAATCATGCACTAAGCTCATAGACATTGACCACAATATCACCAATTCTCTACCGAAATGTCATTACTTGCGGGACACAATAAAGAAGATAAAATGTGACACTTTTTTTTTTCTTTTCTTTTTTTTTTTCTTTTCTTGTCTTGGTGCTTTCCTTACGCGAAGCGCAAACATGGGTGTCATGAATGGCCCCGGTCTATCAACACCTCAACTTACTAAAGTGAAGTCCACTTGAACATCTTTTGACGCAAGTTGCAAACATGGGTGTCATGAATGAACCTGGTTACTCAATGATCAAGCTTCCTTTCCTTGTGGATAGTTTTCAACACCTTTTTGCGCGAATCATACCCATGGGTGTCATGCGTAGACCCGGTTACTAAGTGCATCAACCATTGCCACCTTATTCACTACATATTCACAATTTAAACAAAAGACTCAAAATATAAACATAAAGTCCGCAAGCAATCAGACATGTGCATCGGTCTTTTAAAAATAGATACTGCAGTCAATGCCAAGAGGTAGCAACACTAGGCGAGTAATTCACACAACTGAGCAAAAGAAACCAAATAAGGCCAAATATCCTCACAGGGTCATGTCTAGAACTTCAAGATCACCCAAAAATTCAAGATTTTACGTGCTCAATTATTAACCAATCATGCCCACCAAATAATATAGAAAACATATATTGAAGGCTTCAACAATCCAAGCACATCATGGGGCATAAATCTCAATAGAAAATATAGAGGACAAACGGCATCCATATGGGGAAATAAGACCTATTCCTAATAATGCAAGAACTAAAACTGTTTTTTTTTTTTAAGTAAGAAATAATGGAAGAAACTAACTATGCAACAACCAATAGAAATAAACATGCAACCTTAAAATTTAAAATGCAGTGCAAATCAGAACCAAAATACAGAGAGTTTTCAAGTCTTCTCCCCCACACTTAAACTTAACATTGTCCTCAATGTAGAAAAGAGAACAAAAACATCAAAATAAAAATAAAAGGGAAAAGAAAAGAAACAACTAACATGCTCACTGCTGAGGTGGTGGAGGCGGCGGATATGGTGGGAACTGTGGATAGGCGAATCGATAGAAGTCCTCTTGTCTCTGCCATATCTGCTCCTGCATCCGTCGGATCGCCGCCTGGCTCTCAGAGACCTCCTCCAAGTGGGAAGTCAAGCCACGTACATCTCGACGAATGTCGCCGACCTCCACGTATAGCTGCTGGTTGTGGTCCCACATAGCGTCCTGGCGCTGGTGCATCCGCTGCTGGTTCTCCCACATGTCGTCTTGACGACGCGACATCATCTGCTGATGCTCCCACATAGTGTTCTGCTGGAGAGAGATATCAGCCATTTGCTGTGCCAGCGAGTAGTAATCTGGACCAGCACCTCCAGCTGTGCCAGAAGGTCCAGCTCCTCCAAAATCCGTCTGAGCTCTGGGAACATCCTCAGCATCGTCCTGCTCAGCATCAGGAGCCTGCTCCTCCTCCTCCTCATCATCCTCATCCATCTCATCTCCCATATAAAAATCAGCAGCTGTAGGGCCAAAAGGGAGAGGACGGGGCAGTCTCAACTGAATACTCCCCTGATGGCCTGCCCTCCAGATCCACATCGGTGACCTGCCCTCCAGGTGGCCAGCTTTCCTCAGCTGGGCCTCATCATACAGAAATGATCCATGCTGAGCATCATGGACAGCGCTCACGTCGATGCATGTGCGAGCGATGAGGGTGATAAGACCCCCAAAGCTGATAGTCGCCTTGTTGCGCTTGTCCATTATGTCTTTGCAGTTCATCAGGAATAGATCTACCCAACCTGGAACGACAGGGCTCTCCGGCGTCAGACACCATAGGAAAGACATGTCCTTCAGCGAGATCTTGTTGACCTCAGCCTTTGCAGACATCAAGCCACCCAGCAGTGGGTGCAGCAGTAACACCCAAAATCTGTGCCAATCTCTCCTTGGATAGCGTAAAATCTCTCCCAAGCAACCAGAAATCAATAGTTGTACGTCCCACACTCAAGGTCGCTAAAAATTCCTTACATAAGCTAGGATAAGTGGGAGCATTCTTCTCTAAAAACTGTCCTAACCCTCCATGCTCTAACAGTTGCGGAAATCCGCTTCTGCAGAGGCCGCGGGGCAGCTGGATCGGCGACAGGGCGGCCGGTGATTTTCCGGTCCTGGACACTCCGACGTCGGATCTGATCTCCGACGTCCCAAATTCTTCACTCCGTTATGGGTCCGAAAGCACTCTCCTTGGAACTCCTTGCAATGGCCGAATATTATGTAGATCTAGGAGGGAGAGGTGGATTTTGGGAAGGAAGAATGTGAGAAAAGAGTAGTTTTGTGGAATTTTGGGTGAAAGTGGAAAGCTTGGAGGTGGTTTTAATGGGGTTTCAAAAGGATGAAGAAGGAAGAAGGAAGAGGTGATTTTGGGCGAGGGGGCGGCTATTGAAGAAGAGGTAAGAGAAGAAGATAGAAATAGGGTTTATGTTGTGTGGCATGGGGGCCCACTCGGGCCCCTAAAAAATTTCCTATCCGGCTTAGGCCGCGGGGCGGCCATGGTGGGCGACGGGGCGGCCGGCGATTCCGCGAAGGATTTCGCTGGTCGCCCAGGCGACGGGGCGGCCTAGGCTGGCGACGGGGCGGCCGGCGATTCTCGCGAAATTTTTCGCTGAGATCCAGTCGCGGGGCGGCCAGGGTAGGTGACGGGGCGGCCTATGCTTCTTTGCCGTCATCTTCTCTTTCACTTTCTCCCTTTTTCTGTCTCCCTGCCATGTTAAAAAAAATACCTAATGCAAAAAGAAAATAAGACCTAACTATTACCTTGGGTTGCCTCCCAAGCAGCGCCTTTGGTTACCGTCGTTGGCTCGACGTTATGACCCCTTAATGATCTTCAGCATTTGGTTCAGTGAGAACCAACTCATCACCGTCCTGTTTGACAAAGCTCTCATAATATGGTTTAACTCGATGACCATTTACCTTGAAGATGTCTCCATTTCTCTCATTTAGTAACTCTACTGCACCATGAGAAAAGACATTAGTAATCACATATGGTCCTGTCCATCTAGAACGAAGCTTACCTGGGAAGAGTTGTAGGCGCGATTGAAATAGAAGGACCTTTTCCCCAACTTTGAGGTCCTTTCGCAAGATATGTTTATCGTGTCATGCCTTAGTCTTTGCCTTGTAGGTGACGGAGTTATCATAGGCATCCAATCTCAACTCTTCCAGCTCCTGCAGCTGTAGTTTCCTGAACTCCCCAACTTCGTCAATCTGCATGTTGCACTGCTTCACCGCCCAATATGCTTTATGTTCGAGCTCGACAGGAAGATGGCAAGCCTTTCCATAGACCAATCGAAACGGAGACATCCCAATGGGAGTCTTGTAAGCCGTTCGATAAGCCCATAGAGCATCATCAAGTCTGACACTCTAGTCCTTCCGGTTTGGGGCAACAGTCTTCTCCAAGATGGTCTTTATCTCGCGATTAGACACCTCAGCTTGCCCATTTGTCTGGGGGTGATATGCAGTAGACACCCTCTGAGTCACATGATATTTCTTTAAGAGCGCACTCACAGTCTTGTTGCAGAAATGGGTCCCTTTGTCACTAATTAGTGCTTTTGGTACTCCAAATCTAGAGAATAGCTCCTTGAGGAAACCTGCAACTACCTTGGAATCATCAGTTCTGGTGGCCTTCGCCTCCACCCTCTTGGAGACGTAGTCCACCGCAAGCAAAATATATAGGTTTCCAAAGGAGTTAGGGAATGGTCCCATGAAGTCAATGCCCCAAACATCAAAAATCTCACAAAATATCATGCGAGTTTGTGGCATCTCATTCCTCTTAGAAAGATTCCCAACTCTCTGACAGCGATCACAGGATTTGCAAAAAGCATAAGAATCACGAAATATATGAGGCCAAAAGAATCCTGCATCAAGTACCTTCCTAGCTGTCTTTTATGGTCCAAAGTGTCCACCACATTCATGGGAATGACAAAAATTAAGGACAGATTGTACCTCATTGTCGGGAAGACACCGACGTATCACCTGATCTGCGCAATGCTTCCATAGGTAGGGGTCATCCCAAACGTAGAAACGAGCATCGTGGCGTATCTTGTCCTTTTGAGCCTTTGAAAAGTTGGGAGGAAACTCTTCCGACACTAGAAAGTTGACCAAGTTAGCAAACCAAGGGTGTGGAAGAGCACTAACCTTGAGGAGTTGTTCAAAGTCGGAATCTTCAGGGGCCGCGGGGCGGCCAGGGCTAGCCGCGGGGCGGCCGGCGATTGCGAAGGAACTTTTCGCCGAGGAGTCGGCCGCGGGGCGGCCTGGGGTGGCCGCGGGGCGGCTGGCGATTGCGAAGACCTGTAAAAGCTCTTCGTCAGGAAAGCTCCCCAATATGCCTTCTTGTCCATTCTCCTCCTGCACAATACGACTTAGATGGTCAGCAACTAGATTCTCAGCACCCTTTTTGTCCCTGATTTCAATGTCGAACTCGCTTAAAAGCAAGATCCATCGAATCAGTCTTGGTTTAGCCTCTTTCTTCATCAAAAGGTAACGAAGTGCTGCATGATCAGTATACACAATAACTTTGGTACCAAGTAAATAAGATCTAAATTTCTCAAGTGCAAAAACTATAGCAAGGAGTTCCTTTTCTGTGGTTGAGTAGTTCCTTTGAGCCCCATTCAGAGTCATAGATGCATAGTATATGACATGAGAGCTTCTCCCTTCTTTTTGCCCAAGCACAGCTCCCACAGCGTAGTCACTAGCGTCACACATCAATTCGAACGGCTGAGACCAATTTGGTGCTTGTATGATTGGTGCACTAGTAAGACAAGTCTTTAACTCATCAAACGCCGTCCTACACTTCTCATCAAAAGCAAAGGTGACCTCCTTCTTCAGCAGCTCGCACAAGGGTGAGGTGATCTTTGAGAAATCCTTAATGAACCTGCGGTAGAATCCTGCATGGCCTAAAAAGGAACGAACTTCACGCACATTAGTAGGATAAGGCAATGATTGAATGATGTCAATCTTTGCCTTATCAACCTCAATCCCTTTATGGGAGACAATGTGACCCAAAACAATGCCTTCCTCAACCATAAAGTGACACTTTTCTGAATTGAGCACTAAATTAGTGTCAACACATCTTTTAAGCACAAGCGCCAAATGGTTGAGGCAAGCATCAAAACTATCACCATGGACTGTAAAATCATCCATAAAGACCTCAATAAATTGCTCTATATATTCAGAGAAGATACTTACCATACACCGTTGGAATGTCCCAGGAGCATTGCACAAGCCAAATGGCATTCTGCGATATGCAAAAAGTGCCAAACGGACAAGTGAATGTTGTCTTCTCTTGATCCTCTGGTGCAATAGCTATCTGAAAGTACCCTGAATATCCATCTAAAAAACAGTAATATGGACGACCAGCAAGTCTTTCAAGCATTTGATCAATGAAAGGTAAGGGAAAGTGATCTTTTCGAGTTACCGCATTCAGCTTACGATAATCGATGCAAACTCTCCAGCCTGATTGGACTCTGGTAGGGACCAACTTACCTTCTTGATTCTCAACCACTGTAATGCCTCCCTTCTTTGGTACTACCTGCGTTGGACTAACCCATTGACTATTAGAGATGGGATAGATCATACCTGCCTGAAGGAGTTTGAGCACCTCCTTCTTCACTACCTCCATCATAGGTGGGTTGAGTCTCCGTTGAGGTTGCCTTGAAGGTTTGGCTCCCTCTTCTAGTAGGATCCTGTGCATGCAAGTAGCTGGGCTGATTCCCTTGATATCCGCTATGGTCCATCCCAGAGCTGTCTTATGCTCCTTGAGCACTCCTACCAACCTCTCTTCCTGTTCTTTGGTAAGCTTGTTAGAGATGATAACAGGCAGGGTGTCACCCTCCCCCACAAATGCATATTTCAGATGCTCAGGAAGAGGCTTGAGCTCAACTTCAGGTGCCTGTACAATAGAAGGTAAGAGCTTTTCATTTGGAATAGTTAATGCCATAAAGGTTTCTTCTTGCGATTTGGAAGGGAGGGAAGACAAGTCTCTTATGGTATCCTGCAGGTTAGTAGTCAAAACATAGTTCAATGAAAATTCCTCAGTAGGAGATTCTAAAGCTACCTGCAGGTCATCTACACAACTCATATCAAAGGTATCCTGCATACAAGTATCAATGGCATCCATAAAGCATAAGGAATGATCATCAGAAGGGAATTTCATAGCATCATATATATTGTATTCAACCTTCTCACCATCAAATTCCATAGTCAAAGAACCAGAATACACATCAATTTTTGTTCTAGCAGTCTTTAAAAATGGCCTTCCTAGCAAAATAGGAGCCCCCTGGTTACCATGCTCCATGTCCAAGACAAAGAAATCAGCAGGAAAGATCAAATTGTCAACCATAACTAAAACATCCTCAACTATGCCTCTAGGAAAAGCATTTGATCGATCCGCTAGTTGGATTACCACTCTAGTCTCATGCAAAGGTCCTAAACCCAATGATTCATACAGAGAATAAGGTAAAACATTAATAGATGCACCCAAGTCTAACAAAGCTTTATCAAACTTAGTTTCACCTATCACAAATGGAATTGTAAACATGCCAGGGTCGCTACATTTCTTAGGCAGACACTTTTGAAACACAGCAGACACATGTTCACTTACCTTAATTTTCTGCTTCCCTTTCAACTTTTGATTCCTCTTTATTGTGCAAAGTTCCTTGAGAAATTTGGCATAACGAGGAATACTTTTAATCAGATTGAGTAAAGGGATGTTTACCTCGCACTTACTGAACGTCTCAAAGATCTCTTTGTCATTGTCTGGTCTTTTTGTGTCTCTGAGTGCTTCAGGAAAGGGAGGAACGGGTTTAAAAGAATTAAGAGGAGAGAAATCAGGTCGAACATACCCGTCAGATGAGGTACTGGAGGGGCCGCGGGGCGGCCGGCGATTTTCCGCGTCGTCAGAATCGCCTTGGCCGCGGGGCGGCTCAGGGGTGCCGCGGGGCGGCTGGCGATTTCGAACCTCTTCTTCTTCGTCGTTCGCACCTGTTTCAAAATTCTCCATGTTAGTATCATTATGAGGAGTGGTAATCAGTTCCTTACCACTTCTTAGCGTCACAACGCTGACGTTCTCCTTGGGATTCACCACCGTTTGAGATGGTAGCTGGTTTGAGTCCTTCGCCTGGAGTTCGCTCAGTGATTTAGCTAATTGGCTGAGTTGCTTCTCCAAATTCTTTTGGTGCTCAGCTTGACCCAAGACGATCTTTGTGAGAGCTTTGAGAGGATCCTCATTGGACTGATCATTAGTTGGTTGAGGTCCTCTTTGTCTTTGATCAAATTGTTGGTGAGGTCTGAAATGGGGTCCTCCTTGTGGATTGAAAGGGGCTTGGTTATTACCATAGTCATACCCCTGATAACCTGCATTATAGTTGTTATTGTATTGATTGGGATTAGCATAGTTACCATACCTGGGTCGCTGAGGAACAAAGTTCCCCATGGCATTCAGCTCTACCTGTGGCTCTTGTAGCATTGGACAAGTGTCCGTCGGGTGATAAAGATCAGCGCAAATGCCACATGCCTTAAGTTGTTGTGGGGTTCCTTGTAGCATGAACCTTTTCATCATATCTTTCAATTCAGCCACATCGCTATGTAAAGCGGAAGTTGAGGAGTCAACGGCGAGTACCCCTCTAGCATGAAGTCCCTTGCTGAATTGTCTAGAGCCATCAGCAAGCTCTGAAAACACATCCCAAGCAGCATTTGGTGTTTTGTTCAAGACGTTGCCTCCACAGGCAGAGTTCATCGTCTTGCGCTCCTCGTCAAGCAATCCATTGAATAGAAAGAGCACTAAATCCTTCTTTGAAAAGCCATGGTGAGGGCAACTAGCGCAAAGCTTCTTGAAGCGCTCAAAGTACCCATAGAGTGTCTCTGTAGCCTGCTGGTCAATGCTGCTGATTTCCTTCTTTAGACTGTTCAACTTGGTTGCAGGAAAGTACTTTTCCAGAAAGAGACGCTTCAACTGTATCCATGTTGCTGCACTACCTGGTGGCAAGTAGTAGAACCACTCATTAGCATCGTCCTTAAGCGAAAAGGGGAATGCCCTCAACTTGATTTGCTCCTCTGTGACGTTGCCTGGTTTCATTCCTACCACGACAGTATGGAACTCAGATAAGTGCTTGTGGGGGTCCTCACCACTCAACCCATGGAATTTGGGTAAGAGATGAACCACCCCAGACTTTAGCTCAAAATTGACACCATCAGCAAGTTCAGGAAACACGATAGCCAATGGTTGTTGAGCTAAGTTTGGTGTCGTGAGCTCCTTCAGCGTTCTATCATCCTCATTAGCAGCCATCTCTTCACTCGCTTCTTCTCCTTGATCGAAAGGTAACTCGCGAAAGCGATCACGAGCTTCTCGCCTCAATCTAGAGAGAGTCCTCTCAATCTCCGAATCTAAAGACAATAGAGATGAGTTAGTAGCACGAGTGTGGACCATATAAGTGGTCCACACAAAAATTAGCAATTAAAACAACACAAGAATTCAATCAGAAGTCCCCGGCAACGGCGCCAAATTTGACAAGAGGAAAACCTGTCGTTGTTCTTGCCAAAAAATACTCAAACTCACTAACTAGTATAGCGTGCAAGCAAGAGATCGATCCACAGGGAATTCTATCAAATTCAAGTATAATTATAATTGCTAAGAGAGAAAAGGGGGAGTTTTAAGTGTGAAAAGATCTGCCTTTTAGCAAAGCAGAAGCAAACAAACAAAGGAAATTGATTGTAAAATTCAGTTGAGGGAAATAGGTTCACCTACAATTTATCACTTCGATTGATGAATTCGATCCTTGTTTCAGCCTCTAGTTCTTGTCTTTTCCTATCAATGTCCTTGTCCAGATCTTAGGTAAATTACTAGTCCTACGAGTCCTAGCAATCCTTATCTCCAAATAACCCTAACACGGTTAAGATTCAACCTAGAGATAGCATTAAGATTATGAATTAACCAAGGTACACATAATATCAAGCTACGAGTCGATATTCAACATGTATTCAACTTCCTACACCTCCAATTAGTCCTACGAGTCCTAAAGGGATATGATTGCCACTTGGGTTAAGGTTCGCTACGAGGAATCTACAAAACCCTAGCAATTGAATGAATCTACTCTAACTAGTCGGCCAGGCCAGAGAGAATAAAACACATTCAAGCAATTAAGCACAAGGAAGTCAAAACATTGCAATAGGAATAAGAACTAGATTAAGAAACTCACAATTCAACAATCAAAGATCCAAATTGTAGGCGAAACCTCGAGAGTTTAGTTGCTCATGCTCAACGGCGCTCTCAACAATGGTAAAAGTGCATAAGGTGAATGAAAGAATAACTAGAAAAGTCTTAAATAGTCTAGAGAAAGTCGGCCCAAAACAACATAATAAAAACCCTAAGTAGAATCCGTTTCTGAAGTTCAGCTACTGCACGGGCCGCGGGGCGGCCAGGCCAGGCCGCGGGGCGGCCGGCGATCAGCGAAATCCTCCGTTTTTTCCTTCGAGCCGCGGGGCAGCCAGAGACGCTACGGGGCGGCCTGCGATTCTTCCGAGCTCCTTCCTCTTTGTCTCCAGCAGCTCCTAAGTCTTCTTTAACTTGTTTTTGCTCTTTTCAAACCCATTTTAACTCCAATCTACTTTACCTGAAATAAACCATAAAATCATGTAGATTCCGCCTCTTCTAACTCAACAAGTGACAATGCAAATTCAACTAAATAAATGCAATATTCACACCTAAATAATGCTAAATGCAATCTATTATGCAACACTAAATATGCTCTATCAGGCATCGTTGCTATTCTTGGGTCGGAGTCTTGCCTCTAGTCTTATCGTCTTTAGCGTTGGTCCGTGTTTGCCTCCGAATGGAACTTGGGTTGTCCGCCCTTGTCACTTCCCTATCTCGACTAACTTGGACTCCAATGTGATATACTAGACTTGTGAACGCATGGAAAAGGGAACGAGAAGTTGAATAGAGATAGAGCAACACAGTGGAAGTGTGAGCCCATAACCCACGGGCCTAAGAATCAACAATGTCGACAACAGTAAAGGACAAGCGCATTTCAAGGATTGCAGTTACTGAGTACGATATGACTTGCAAGGGGGAATGTCCTCCGTTCGAATTGCTAATCCTTCTGAAATAGTTGATGACGATATTACACTAACATGACGATGAAATTAATGTGTTGATGTCCTGACTTGGCAATGAATATTGCCTGATTGTCCATCGTCTATGATGATATGATTCGATGCCTTACATTTCTCATGTACCATGATGTCTTGATGTGTTGATACTCTGTGTTGCTAAGCATGATCTAAATTCCTTTGCCTATAAAATGTGAACTACAAATGCTGAGATACATGAATTATTTAGTAGATAAAGTTATGATAAAACTCGATAGCTTGACTTGGTTATGTTCATATATGATGTTCTGCAATAATTATTGAGCATGATGGTAAATTGAGACTTTTCGACATCGTTGTAATGCTTGATGATGAATGAATGATGCTACAGTTATAAATGCTAGTGATATGATGTAAGCCTTATGTGTGATGATTTCCATAATTGCTTCCTCTTTGAACATGTGAGTGAGATCCTCTTGTAGAGTGGTCGGAAGGTGGTGAAAGGATTTGAGCAGTTAGGTTGATCGATGGTGGTATGAGGCAAAGTCGCAAGAGAAGGATGTCAAGTTAGGTAGGACCGAGTGAGTTCTAGGACTTATAAGAGGCATTGCTTAGTGGTTTTCCGATGAGCTTTCTAGGTGGATCTTAGGTAGGGGTATGGTTAGGATAGGAAGGCTAGGCGGTGATCGAGGAATTTTACTAGAGGAAGTACTAGCTAGTGTTGGTAGAAGGACGTGATGTTTGCGATGTATTGGGTAGTACGAGAAGTGTAAGGAGTGACTCTATGAGTATTGAGGACATAGTATAAGAGGGTGCTCGGGTATTAAGTTGGAGATAAGAGTTGAGTTCTTGGAGGTGGATTGCTAGGGAGAGTGTTTGGCAAAATGGGAAGTGAGATCGGAGTATCGAAATGAATTAGGATTTCTCCTAGGGGATGTTATCCGAGTTGATGTTGGTGAGTCTAGATGAAGATTGATCTTGGCTTGAGGGGGGAGACGAGCGAGTGGGGGTTACATTTTATTTTGACTAGTGATGATGTGGAGATTTTCTTGGTTTTGTGAATTATTAATATGTACTAGCATGATATATTGTTGCATTGCTATCCTAATATGTTATTTTAGAAGCATGTTAGGATGTGTTGTGATATGATATATGAATTATGAGATAATGGTGTGTTGCTATGTGAAAGTATGATGTTATATTATATGTTTGATAAGCATGATTATGGATATGTTAAATGATGAATATGACTTTAAGTATGAATATGACTTGTATATATGAGATAATGCTGCATGATTGCTAAATTATCGTTATAAGACATTGTAATGAGTTAAGATTATGTCTGGTGAGTGTGCTGACGTTTTGATGATTGATATACTGTCTGACCTCCCCTTTTGCTGAATCTTAATAGTATGACCTTGTTTGTGTTGATGTATTGGCCAAGGGTTTTGGTTCGTTGACTCTGTGATGAAAATTTCACTATGACTACCCCTACATTACCAATGTTTGATATGGTAAAACTTGTTATGACATTGCTGGATGTAATTTGGATGGGTGATAAGACGACTATGTGAATTTATGCATTAAATGAAAACCCTTGTTATGACTGGTCCTACTATGATTGTGGTGTTGATATGTGATAGTGAGATTTAACTTGTAGTGACGTACTAACTCCTTGATGCATAATCTGTTGATCTCTTGACATGCGCGGTTGCACGATTAGTTATGATGGTTCGATGATGCACTTGTTATGCTTTCAGTATGATGTAGAGATACTTTTGTGACTCGTAGTATGATGTCGAGACTTTATTATGACTTTTTAGCATGATTGGAGATGCGTATTATGATTTATGGTATAATGTAGAGATGTTATGCGACCTTGTTGGCACTATAATGGTATGTGTTTTGGGACTCGCCGTATGGCGAACGGTTAGAGACACACTGGGTATTATATATGAGTTGATGCATTTTATGGCTTGTGGTTCTTGTTGAGTTTGAGATTGATAGATTGATTTGACTTCGGAAACTAGGAAGAAAATATGGGATTATGATGTGATCCTAGTGGTCAATGAGCTCGACTCATTTATTTTACAAAGCTTTGTCACTGCAGCCGAATACCAACTCTCGTTTGAGAAAACAGCATGGAAATACCGTGGGATTTTGGCTCTTTCGGGCTGTATAAAATTCCGATTGAAGCCGAAGAGCACTTGTTGGAAAGATATTGTAAGTGGCTACAACTTTCAGAAGGACACTTCTTCCAAATCAGCCTACAAAATTCTTGAATTTGACATTCTATTCATCAGCTCAAATCTGGACCTTTTTTCATGATTTTATTTCTATTCAAATAAATCCCACATCGATTAGCGATGCTTGGGTGCTATATTTTTAGCCTATATATTACCCGTAAGAACTTCATTTTAAATCAAGTCAAGTTTAGTTGAGTTAAAGGTTAAGCCACTAAATAGCTTCCTATGATTTCGGGTTAAGGATCGAGTTCTTGGTGAGAGGCTAAGAGCGAACCCTTTGGTGAGAGGCCGAGGGTGACACCCTAGTGAGAGGTGAAGGTGTCAAAGGGTCGAGATCCTCGGAGTGCGATTCCGAGAGGATTGAGATCGAGTGTAGGGGGTTCAAGGGTGAGAGGCCTGTAAATCTTGCTCCATATATCTTTTCTTTTCAGTTTTAATAAACCATAAAAATTAGTTCCACAAAAAGAGTGTTCAAAAGCTCGAGCCTTGGTTGATGCCTCCATCTCTCGAGTTCTCGTTTTGTTTGGCTAACTTGGATTGAAGGATTTTGAGCGATTTGAAAAAAGGCTAACATGGATTTGAAAGGTTTTGAATAGTTTTTAAGTCGATAGGTTTTGCCTGATTTTGAAGGTTTTAGTTTCGAGGACGAGACTTGTTTTTAGAGGTGGATGAATGTAAAAACCAAAAATTTTAATTATTATTTAATTTCCAAATTTGGAAAGCTTTTGAAAATCCGTCTCCGAGCAACTTGCTATTTTTGAAAAGTCTTTGAAATGATTCTGACATCCCTTGAATTTAAAATTTGATGGATCATATTTCTGCTATCGATTTTCGGATTTGAAAACTTAGAGTCTCGTGAGTCGTTTGGAAATTTTTGAAATTTCGATTCGGATTTTCGTGAGTTTAGATTCGGGATAGGTTGTCGAGATTCGGGGTCGGACGAGCGGAATCTCTCTCTCTCTCTCTCTCTCTCTCTCTCTTCCTTCTCACTCACCTTCTTTATAGTTTTTTTTCCTTTACCTCTTTAAAACCCTAGTGAGAACCCTTGCCTCCACTATAAATATAGTGCTCTAATCCCAAGAGAAACCCTAAAACGTTTCTTCCTTTCTCCTTTTTCAATCTTCAAAACCCACCTTTTAAACCTTTCTTTTGTTCTTCTAGCTTCTAGCTCAATAGTCCTCAAACACACCTTCTTCGTTCCTCTTTCAAAGATCTAGCCAAGAAGACGAACGTCGGACGTCGTTTCAAGCAAAACAGCAACTTCTGGGGGATTTTCGCCGCCGTGAGTTCTAACTCACCGCCGGGAGTTGGAGCCAATAACACATTTCGCTTCCGTGAGTTCTAAGTCGCGGTCATGAAACCGAGCCCAACAACCCTTGTTCGTCGGTTTCTCACGGTAATTCGATTCGTTCTCCATCCTCTTGATTCCTTTTCCTTCCAAATCTTTTATAGGTGTTTACTTACTAAGTTCCTTACCTTCTAAGGTCAAATCCTTGCAGATCTAACCCCTAGAAAATGTAAAATCAAGCCCTTCTTTCTCCTTTCCCCTGTTTTTCGAATGTGAGCTAGATCTCTCTCGATCTTGCTCGTTTTGGTCTCAAACTTTGTAAAGGAGCTCTTTTTTTCATTCTCTATCTTTCCTAGGCTTGATCTCTCATTTCCTCGTCGATTTGGAGCTCGAAGGACCCCATTGGAGCATCTTGAAGACTTTCTTAAAAAAAAAACTTCGGCAATCCCTCTTCCACTCTCCTCCTCTAGTCCTCGTTTGTATCTTTTGATGTTGGTTAAGATCGGAATCATGTTTGCTTTGATATGGGTCTGTTTGGGCAAAGAATGGGGATGGTTCAAGGAAAAAACGAATCAAAACCTTCGAATCTCGCCACGGCGAAACCATGGTCGCCACCGCAGCGAAAGTTGTGGCTTTCGCCCATGAAGAGAAAGGAGCCATCTCGTGGTCGCGATTGTGGCTTTCACCGCGGAGAAAGTTGCCTCTCAGGGGCAGCGAGAGCCTCTTTTTTGTGGAGAGCCTGGGAGGATTTTCGCCGCGGCGAGTGGCCATCTCGCCGTCGCGAAAATCACACTATAAGTCTTTGGCTGAGGCTGATCCCTTGTCTTTTGGGAATCTTAGTTGGTTTTGAAATACCCTAAAGTATTTTTGGGTATTTCTGTAAATATCAAAATAATAATAAAACTGAAAATTTTTGAAAGAAAAGAAATTGTAAAATTCTTTTTGAAATATATATACCTTATTTCTCAGTTCTTAGTAATTAGAACATAAAATTTGATTGACATTATTATTTAAAATAAAACATTATTATTTTCATTGTTATTACTTTTATAAATAGTGATGTGAGTTCATGATTTTTAAACGGTGTCTTACTTAAATTATTTCAATACCCAATAATGTGATATCATTTTTAAATAAATAAGTATGATTTATGATTCAACATTATTATATTTAACATATTTTATAACTGAAAGGTTAAGATGAATCTATGATTTAATAATATTGATTATAAATTTTAAAAGTTATTTCTAGTAAAATAATTATGTTATGAAATTTCATTTGAAATAATTATTCAAATAAAATCACTTATCATAAGTTATTTATCTATTTGATTATTTATTTATCTTTTTTTTTAGGATATATATGTGTGTGGATCAGATTTTGTTGGATTTATCTATTTCTTTTAAAATTAAATGAATAGTCTTATATAGTTATATTACATATAAGAAAACCAACCTTGTGTTAAACCGGTTCAGCTGAACTGAATAAAACAAAAAAAGGGAAAGCCGGTTCACTTGAACCGCGTCTTCCTTCCTCCTCTTTCACACTAAACACAAATGGGAGCTCCAATGGAGGTTTTTAATTTTTGGGCATTTAATCTTCTTAACGTCTGCAGTAAGTGCTAATCAATTCGACCTTATCAAAGACGTGGACAAATCTTGAATTAACCGATGAATACATCCCCAATTTCATCCGAATTCACAAACCCTGATTATGAGACTCATCCAATTGACGTGGTAGATAAGCTTGAAAGACCAAATTGATTATAACAATTGAATCTCGTCATCAATAGGAATTATATTCAATGTCGACACCTTTAATTCTCGATTCCGTTCACATTTCAAGCTCGGACTATATAAACCATCTTCGACGTTCGGACTCAATCCGCCATTGCTAGTCAAAATCAAAGCTTCTAACCTACTTTTTTGCATTCTAAACACATATAAAAACATTTCCATTTACAAAATTTTCTCGAAATCACCCTGATTTCGAAACCCCAAATTCACCCAGCCCTTCCGCCATAGCCAGATCAACTGTACGCCGCCTGTGCTGCCGCCTTGTCAACCGGAATTGCACTGCTTGTGTCGGAGCCATCGTCCACGGGAGTTGGAGCCACCGAGCCACGTCGAACCACCCGCGTCGAGCCACCGTTGTCGCACTCCAGTTGCAGCATCCTCACTGTCTAAACGTATATGGCAGCCACGAATTTGTGAAGAAGAGGGACTTATTACACAAACCGCCCCATATTTTCTATTCCTATAAATTATGCCCTATTTCAGTTTCTAAAATTATAAAAATTAGCCTGTAGTTTCAGAACATATTTTAACTCGCGTTAACTCTTAAAAACTCGCAGCGGTAATCTCAAGTTCCGACAAACCCGGCCCCTTTGCGTGAAGGACTCGAAGAAGATCAAATTGGTATAATCCCCAACTTGATAATTAATTCGATTTTTATTTCGAATTAATTATGCATAGTAAATACCAATTAGTAAATTCTTTCTCTTCCTCGTAATTTATGTGTGTAGATCCGCTGTTAATTTATTCAACTCCGTCATCAAGTCCTTAAAGTCCATAGTTGGTATCGAAATCCAACAAGGTGAAAAGGGCAAGTGACATTCCGAGCCTTTTACGCTCATCTGCGTGCCTTCGTGTCTTGTTGTTTTCTTGCCTTGACATGCATGCCAGATCGATTAAAGTAAATTACAAATCACTTGCCTTGTGTAATTTATTCATCCGTTATTTTGGACTTGACATGTAATTGGGTAATGTTATTATTTGATCTTACTATAAAATAATAATGTAGGTACCCACTTTATAAAATGCATGATTTATCCTTCGTTCTTTCATGCAAAATAAGTAGGTATGGAGCATATTTTCCTTTTGATGCATCCATGCATATTATATGGTATTGGCATCCATTTTATTTTTATTAAGATGGATTATTTTATTTTGTGTGATCACCTAGTATAATAAATTGATATTAATCACTAGTTAATATGTGATGATGAGTGTGAGATGTGAAACTCAATTGAATCATGATAAAGTAAAATATAGTGTGCGTATCAATAAAGATACGGGGTCCAACCCAATGAGAATTGGGCAGTGTCTCAACTTTGGGTTAACTACTGAGTTGAGATTGGATTGATTGGGTTAAGACCACGTTGCGTCTTAAACCGAAACAGTTTCATAAAACTAACATTCTCGAGATAAAACATTCGAGATGAAATCTGACTACGAAATCTTAGGTAAATCGGACGTCCTATCCAGACTCGACCGGTATAATATAGTTAATGTTAAAATAAAAGTGAGTAGGTCATATATGATATCGTGTGATGTGTTAAAATATATCTATAAGTGATACAATGTGAGGAGAGTGAAGTATATAATTTAGGGTCAGTAGTCCATGTTTGGACTTGGTATTGGGAGATACAGACGCAATCCTTAATTGATTGTCTCAGACCGCGGTTTAAAACTCTCCGGAAGAGTCTTGCCCTCTGGATCAATTTTGGGTTGCAACAAGTATCTCATGAACAATACAAACTTAAACTATATAATAAAATGTATTTTGTAGTGATCACAAATGGATTTCAAAAGCTATATCATATCCCATCTGTAATCGGGCTATGGTTCCTGAGGGTGCTCGTCGCCCACATCTTTTCTTACTCAACCCTTCGAGGTTATCCGTGTCACAGAAGTCGAGTCATCAAATATATATAAAGCCTACATAAAATATTCTCATAAGTAACAACCTCGTTCGGATTCAATTCATACCTTATTATGGTCACTGAATTTGAGTCCAAAGTAGTCCCAATTTTCGAGGCATCACTTGCTAGATCTCGTGAACTAATCGTCCTTTGTTTGGACGGATAGCGGTTCCTTGTCTCCGGACAATACCTTAGCCTCCAGTTCACATGTTTAGATCGAATCTCTTAACAGAAGTTTAAGAAGTTTGATAGCGGAGGGAAATCAAGTATGAAAATAAATCGAAATATAAAATCAAACTAACTCCCTGTCCCAGCAAATAAAATACAAGAAACCCTCCCGTTGTAGTGGAGGGGTATTTAGGATCGTATCCACGAGGAAGCGTGTCAGCGCTCGCCTTTTCAGTCCCAGAATCCTCTCGAAATCGACCAGAAGAGTCCTCGACGTCGAGTAAAGTACTCAATGTCGACCACTCAGTCGAGTGAACCTGCAAAACAACGCAACGGAAGCGAAAACAAAGCAAGTCAACTAAAACAGTCCTCGACGTCGAGTGGATTTCAATCCAGATCAAGTAGTGTAGTGAACAAAAACGTGAACTTTGCGAACGGAAATAAAGCAGAATCAACACAAAATTTGTGGGGATTAATTCAATAACCTAAAAGCTCTTATAATCGGGGTTACAACGCTACAACGATAACCATATAAGAATCATGCTAAATGTATAAAAGATCATGTTTTTTCATCAAATAATTGTCGTCATTAACAAGTAGGAAAATAGAGGCTTTCGCATAAACCCTAATTGTTACTAACCCTTTTCACATAATTAATCCAAGCTGTATTAAGATCAATTTCACTTCAATAACACAAACAATGATCACCTTCGGCTGTCGCAAAAGAATCATGCAAATAGGGATAGAAGACGAAATCGCATCAAAAGATTGTACCTTTATCACATTAGCTTACATGGCTACCGTCGGACTCACCCCAACCCTAGTAGTTGGATGACAACTTGCTCTTCATCATAGAAACAATCATCAATAATAAAAGGAAACTAACTTGCATTAAATCAAATAAAAACCTACAACCAATCGAAGCAAATCCGCTCTCGCAATACTTCCCTCCTCTCGGCCAAAGCTCTCTAAAACTCTCTCCTACCTTTCGAATGTAAATTGTGTGTGGAATAGAATGATCCTAAAACTCAACTCCAAGGGCTTTATTTATAGTATTCAATCATCGTTATCCAAGGAAAGAATATTCTATCTATATCTAAAACTATCATTCTATGGGCATAAGATAAAACTTGGAAATAAAACAAATAAATCTCTAAAGAATACTATCTAAAGTGGATAAATATTTCTTGTATTTGATATATCTTCTTTTCTCATGATAGATCTCACGTGACTTGCATGGTAAGTGATCACATCTACTCGGATTTCACTCGATTCGAACTCGGATTGACGCTGGGAAGTACTCGATATCGAGTAGAAGTACTCGACGTCGAGTAACTATTCTTCTCCTCGGAATGCACTCGAGCTCGAGTAGATTCTGGACTCGAAATCGAGTAATCTACTCGACATCGAGTAGATCTCTTCGTCTCGAGTGGTTGCTGCTCGTCAGGTGCTTGACTTGGACCAAAGTACTCGAGATCGACCAGTGTTGGTCGATATCGACTAGAATTGTCGAGTGCTCTTTTCTTCTCTTCTGCTCGATGTGTCCTGGTTTAGCTCCTGCTTGAGCTTGGCCTTTCTGTAGTTGACCTCGAGCATCTTGATGATTTTCGGGATTCCTTAACATCACCACTTCGCCTACTAAATACGGGATTCTAGTCGGGATTCCTTAACATCACCACTTGATTGAGACTTAATGATTTGATGCCTTGACGTTTTGCGAACCTTGATTATCGACTTAACCTAACTTGTCGGATTTCAAACTCTTGTAACCAATACCGTTTAATGATGTTATCCTTTGGTTTTCAAATGGGGATTTGACATGAGAAATGTCCAATTCACTTCCTTCATTTCACTAATTTGAAAAAAACACTCCCCAAATCATTGTTATTCTCAATCAAAAAAGGCTCAATAGTTTTCTTGAATGGATGCAAGTGGCTGAATTGAAGATTATGAGCCAAACTGTCACTGTTGAGTGTTGATGAATCTGTTCACTATCTCACTCTTCATCTCATTCATAGTCACAGGCCGCCCGATGACAATCACCTTTGATGACACAACCCCAGCAAAAACTAAATCATCATCTTCCAATTTCCATTCTCCTCCAAATTTTACTGTTATCAGATTGACCTCCATTATACCTTATCATTGGTGACATCTATTAAATTTGATAAATATACTTTGATGATAGATATTATTTTTTATTACCTCAAATAACTATTCTTATAGATATGTTAATGATAAGCAGTACTTGTGATTAAATCAAAGAAATGCATTGAGTACGTACAAGCATACAGTTGTATTCAAACTCATCTATCAATATTTAGTTTATAGTACAATTTAGGTTACCGTACTACAATCACGACCTCAACAACACAAATCACAAATCAGCAACTGAGATCAAAATCGATGACTGAGATCAAAATCGATTATAGGTATTCAAAACTTAGATAACAATTGTATTCCAGATTGCAGTACTACAATGAAAACAGTCATATTAGACAAAATTACAGATTAAATGAACATTACCTCTTTTGAAAATCAAATTCTGGATGGCAGTGTTATATTCGAACAAATATTCCTTCAGGTCTGATTGTAGAGCTCAAAATCAGCAATGGTTTGTGCTGAAATCGACAATTGTGCCCGGATCGAGATTGAAATCCATATCGTAATCTTGTCGTTGTCGTTGTTGGGGAATGGAAGAAATGAAAAATGGAGGACACGCCGGGCATTATAAAGGCAGGGGCAAAATTATCCTTTAAGGATAATCGGCTAACGATATATGAAAATGGACATGGAGTAAAAAATAGGGTTTCAAATGGATACCCACCAAAATTATCCTTTTCTTTATTGGTGTTACAAAAAGCCTTTATTTTATGTTTTTTTTTTTAACCGGAAATAATTTGGCAATGAGACGACCTCATTAGCCAAGGGCATCCAGACGGATGTAATTCTGTAACACAGGATCGTCAGGTGTCTGTGAACCAGAGTGAGCAAGTCGGAGGTCTGATAAGTGGTCCGCAACTCGGTTTGCTTCTCGAAAGACATGACGAATCTCAATAGATTGGAAAAAACCAAGAGAGACTCGACTGTCAAAGACAATCATTTCGGAGTCCCCCGAAGGTTTACCACAACCCTTGAGGTTGTTGATTATGTTAAGGTTATCGCCTTCGATAATTAGGTTTGGTATGTTGAGCTGTCGAGCCGCATTGACTCCATGCCAAAGGCCCAAACCCTCAGCACCAGAGACAGAAGCAATAGGAGACGGCCTAGTCTTAGTGTAGATAGGTTTACCCGTATGTTCTTGAATTATGTAGCCAAAAGTGCCTCCGAGATTAGGGGTGAAAGCACCATCAAAGATGAGTTTCAATGTTCCTGGCGGAGGTGTTCTCAGTCGTGCCTTTCCCCGTGCTCTTTTGGATGAATGTAGTGGGTCCTAGTTGTTATGAGGTGGTGCAGTGTTAGTCGATCCTTCCTCTTGTTGTTTCAATATGTGCCATAGGAGCATTTGATCTTTGATGAAGGTTGTTTTTTGTTGTATAGTGGATTTTTTGTCATTGAATAGTGCTTTATTGCATGAGAACCAGATACTCCACCATGCAAATGCTAATTTTGTGAATTTTTGGGTTCCTATCTTATCCTCTAACTCTGTTAATGTGTTGTTTAGGTCAGTTCCTTGTGAGAAGCAATTGTTTAGCGCTATCATAATCCTGGGGTCTAGGTTTGCTATGGTTTGTCTAGAAATTAGGCAGTCCCATAATAAGTGTGGGAGGTCCTCATAATTTGAGTCGCAATGTGGGCATGTTATAGGGACACCAGCACCCCTTGATGCCAACCTTACTGAGGTTGGTAATCCATTTTTTGTGATTTTCCAGAGCAAAGTTTTAATCTTGGCTGGAGCCTCGAGTTTCCATATCCATTTTTACTCCATTTCCAATATAGTCTGTCCATATGGATGTTTTTTTGGTACTGGAGAGGATGTTATTATGTCGATTGTGTCATTGGGCACAATGTTTTGGCATGTAGATAGTATTTTTTTTCGAGGTCCCAAGAATTCATAGGTGTAATCAAGTCGGATACCACAGTATTCATATCAATTAGTGTTGTGTCATTTACGAGATCTGTGAGAGGAGATGTACTTGTCCATTGGTCAGTCCAGAATTTGATGTTTGTTCCATCACCAACGGACCAACGTAGTCCTTGTTTGAATAAAGGGATTAGTCTAGTTAATTGTCTTCATTGCCATGATTTTTCCCCTTTTTTATGGTATTGTAGTATGCTCTGGTTTTTTAGGTACTTTTCCTTAATTATGGTAACCCAAGGATTTGTTGGTTCGGCCAGGATTTTCCATAATAGTTTCAGTTGAAGGGCTTTGTTCATATCTTATGAGTTTCGAATGCCCAACCCACCATGTGATTTGTCCTTGCATACCTCAAACCAGCTAATAAGCGGTTTGTGTTTGGGGCCTTTGTTCCATAGGAAATTCCGATTTATCCTATCGAGTTCCATGTGTATGTGTCGAGGTAGTAGAAAGCATTGGAATAGATGTAAAGGTTTGGATGCCAACGTGGACTTGATTAGCGTACAACGACCAGCTTGTGATAAGTAGTTAGCTTTCCATTTACTTAGTTGAGATTTATTCGTATGTATTAGATCAGAGAAAGTGTCTTTGGTGACCTTGCCACAAATAATGGGACATTCTAGGTAAGGACCTAGGTTGTTTGTGGGGGTGATGTTTAATTCATTGTGCATGAGAGTTTTTTGTTGAGTAGTCAGGTTCAATGTTGTTTGGAAAGTGATTTAATTATGTCTATTCACCTTCTGTCCCGATAGTGTGCAATATTCTGTTAATATTTTATTGATTTGGTCATATGCTGTTTTTGTGGCGGATGCAAAAAGGACTATATCATCTGCAAAAGCAAGGAAGGGGATTCTGGTGCCATTTCGAGTTAGTGTTATTCCTAGATGACTATTACGGGTGGCAGATTCTTGGCAAAGTCCTCAGGCCAGAACTTCTTATAGTATGAGGAATAGGTATGGCGATAGTGGGTCGCCTTGTCGAAGTCCCCTTTGGGGGGTAATTAGTTCTGTTCGTTCATTATTTACTAGAACTGAGTAGCTAACTGTGGTGATGCATTCTTTGATGCATCCCGTGAAGATTGGTGAAAAGCCAAATCTAGTCATGACTGTTAGTAAGAAGTCCCAGTCCACAAGGTCGAAATCTTTTTCCATGTCAAGTTTAACAGCCATCCAACCCATTTTACCCTTTTTCTTTGAGAAAGAGTGAAAAAATTTCATTTGCTATTAATATGTTATCTTGTATTGCCCTTCTAGAAGTGAAAGCGCTTTGAAAAGGGGAGATAATTTTGGGTAAAATTTTCTGTAGTCTTGCCGCCATAACTTTGGAGATTATCTTATATGTTGTAGAAAAAAGACTTATAGGTATGTGTGGTTTACCTGCTTTAAATCCTGCCACTAAGGAAAAAACTTTTGACGGCTTTGGTGACAGAAAGAACAACGATGTGCCAGTATTTTTTGAAGAAACCAGCCGGGAAACCATCTGGGCCGGGTGATTTGTCATTTGCTAGACTGAAAACAGCTTTTTTTATTTCCGCATTAGTGATTTGTTTAATAAGGCTCTCATTGTCATGTTCATTGATTTCTGCTTTGATGTTGTTTAATAGTTGATCTGGGATTCGTTGTTTGTCACTGTTCTGGTACCTTCTACTAAAATCAGTTTTAATTAATTCCCTTATGTTATTGTCCGTTGTTACATTGATTCATGCCGTAGTTTGTAGGGATTTAATTATGTTTCTGTTCCTCCTCCCCGTTGCTATTCTGTGGAAATATTTTATGTTTGCGTCAATTGATTTTATATGAATTCTTTTTGCTCGTTGTCCCTGGTATGTTGCTTGATATTTGATTAGTGAGGCATGCTTGTTTGCAACCCTCTTGATTTTGTCCTCTGTTCTTTTGTCGTAACTGACACAGTTTTGTGTTTGCAGATCTTGAAGTTCCTTTTCCACTTTTGATATTTGTCTAAATATGTTTCCAAATGTGAATTTGCTTCAGGTTTTACTCTTTTTTTTACTTCCAGAAGCTTCTTGGTTAGTTTATATAATTGAGATCCTGGGCTGTCAGTTCTCCAAGCGTTTTTGACGAGGTTCTCAAAATCTGGCCTTTTGGTCCAAGCCATTTTAAATTTGAAGGGTTATAGTTTCGGTTTTGATTTTTCCATTAAGTCAAAGGTGATTTGTGCATGGTCTGATTTTATGAAAGCGTGATTTTTGTGTAGGAGTTGGGGAATTGATGTAGTAATGAATGACTTACTAATGTTCGATCTAGTTTTTCATAAATGTTGTTCATTCCTTGAGATCTCTTCCTCTATGTGTATTTATTTCCAATTGTCGGGGCATCTGTAAGATTATGGGTTGTGATGAATTCTGCAAGTCTGTAGAATCTGTGCGGGCCCGGGTCTGCCCCTCCCGTTTTATCTGAAGGTTCTAGTATGTCGTTGAGGTCTCCTATGATGAGAAAAGGTCCAGAAAGTCTTCGAAACGTAGTAGAGAGGGCATTCCAAAAATTAGGTTTGTCACAATCATGTGGAGGGGCATAAACAAATATGATTGTGAATTCTAAAGAGAGGGTGTGATTTGTATACTTTGCTTGTATTGTTCTACTGTTCGAGGTTATTATGCCGAAGGATTCATTGGTGAGTTGCGATGCATTCCATAGAAGGCAAATTCCTCCTGAAAGTCCTATTGATGGGCAAAAGTGTATGTTATCAAAACCCGCTTTTCACCAAACATTATCTGGGGGGAGGGTTCTGAAGTTTGGTTTCTGCTAGGGCTAGTATTTTGATGTGCTCTGTTCTACATGTTGATTCAATATGGGTCCAGATGTGTTTCTTACTAATACCACGTACATTCCAGTAACTAAACTTCATTGATAACTATCTTTTTATTTTGGGTATCAGCGTGCCATCGATTTGCAAGTTGTGGGAGTAATGTCGGTTATTTGGAAGTTGCTTTGTTTTACTTTTGATCTTAGTTGATGCATGTATGTAGTTCGATTGGGTTTCGCACGAGTGCTTCCCAATAGATGTTTTGCTTTGACTGGTTTGATTGGGGTTCAGGGTACTGTCAAAAGACAAACACCCTTTCCCATTAACATTGGTTTGTAGAGTCCTCGATTGTTTGATACATAGGATCTGTGTAGTGCATCTACTTGTGGGTTTTGTGCTAATTTGTTTATACAAAGTATTCGTAAAATCTATCATGTGAGCGGCGTTTAGGAGTTTATTTTTAAATGATATGAGTGATGGTAATTGCTCATCCATATATAGCAAATTAAATGATTTACGTACAATTTCTATCGGTTGGAGATAAAATTTAAAATGGTGGTTGGGTGGAAAAAGCAAACAATCAACACAAACTGATGTGGTTAACAGCTTATGGGTAATAAAATTAAGAGTGAGGTCAGTTGTAGGTAATCTAATAGGAAATTTATGCAGGTGATTAGCAATATTTAGGAGGGTTATTTTGTAATGAATTAGAATTTGGGAAAGTAACTGAAGTTCAATACAGAGTAAGAGTTCGATCTCGTGCAGTGTATGGGTACAGTCCATATAGATAATAGGGGCCAAACGAGTAGACAAGAGGCACTTATAGGTCTCAAGAGAGGGTCTCCCTCGAGCTGAGAAAGAATCAGCAAGGGAAAGTTATGTATGAATGAGTATTCATGTGTCATAGATAAGTAAAGCCATTCCTCTGTTAGTACGTATATATTTGTATATATAGGTATTTTAGGGAGTTGTTAGTATTAGGAGATTGTGTGGGATTGTGTATATCTTTTATGCTTATCTTGTAGCCTTTGTAACTCTATTTATACGGTTGAGAATAATGAGAATGGCAAGCAGCAAATCTTCCCAAATTACATGGTACCAGGCCTCTTTCCTTTAGCCTAATTTTCCACCAAATTCTGCCCTAATTTTCCCTTCTGCTTCACCATGGCTCAGGAACCACGTTTCCACTCAGCCCAAGCAGTCACCAACGTCAAAAATCTCATCCTAGTGTCCCTTGACCTCAACAAGGTCCCGTATCACACTTGGGAAGAGATCTTCAAAGTCGCACTTCGCGCTCATAATGTTCTCTACCACATCGACGGATCGGAGCGCCCCGCTAATCTTACTGATGATCGCTTCAATCAACTCGATGCTATTGTGCTGTCGTGGATCTACGCCAGCATCTCGGAGGACCTCTTATTGACCATCATCCAGCCCGGATCCACTGCTCGGGCCGCCTGGCTTCGCATCAAGAACGTCTTCCAAGACAACCAGGGTGCGCGAGCGGCCGACTTGGAGAACAGATTCATCAACACCCGCCTTGAGAATTGCTCTGACGTTGCGGCATACTGTTAGGAACTGAAATCGTTCGCTGATCAACTCAAAGGTGTTGGTTTCCCGGTGTCGGATCAACGATTAGTTCTTCAGCTAATCAACGGCCTATCGTCCGCCTACGATACTGTTGGCAGCATCATCAGTCAGCAGACTCCCCTGCCGACTTTCCTCACTGCTTGCAGTATGCTCTCCCAAGAGGCGACCCGCATCAAACGGAACTCCACCCCTGGAACCAATCCAGCCACGTTTCTGGTGGCACCTTCTCAGCCGGCCTCTCCAGAGCCTCCCCGAGACAACAATCGCGACTCCGCTCGTGATGGTAAGGGAGGCAATGGATCTCGAAACAATAATCGCAACCGAGGAAAGGGCAAGGCCAAGGATGGATCTCGACAGCCAGCACCACAAAATCAGCCACCATGGTACCCACAATACTACTGGCCAGCCCCACCACCTTGCCCCTACCCGACGGCGCCTATGTACCGTCCACCGTATGGGTACCCGCCCCAGCGCCCACCACTGCAGCACTCCCAGGGTGCAGGTCAGGCTAACTTCACCGCCACGGATCTACCTGCAGCATTTAGCTCCATCTCGCTTAACCAGCCGGACGATAATTGGTACATGGACACCGGCGCTACGAACCACATGACATCGAACCAAGGTATCCTCCGTCCTTTCATTAATTCGAGCAACATTTCATCTGTGTTTGTCAGCAATGGTAAAACAATTCCTGTACTTGGACATGGTTCTACAACTTTCCCAAACACAGTCGCCCCCCTTGCTCTCAAAAATGTTTTATATACACCCCACATCATCAAAAACTTGGTCTCCGTCAAGCAATTCACTAAAGACAACAATGTTTCCGTTGAATTTGATCCATATGGTTTTTTTGTGAAGGACTACCATTCGGGGACCAAACTCCTGAGATGTGACAGCCCGGGACACTCTACCCGGTCAGCCCCTCTACCGTCAACTCTGGCCAGCCACCAACCGCCCTCACTACCTCCGCCCCGGACCTTTGGCATGCTCGCCTTGGACATCCCGGCTCCCATGTTTTACGTCTTTTAGATCATGTCTTTGCTATTCGTTGTAATAAGAAGTCTCTCTCTCGTATTTGTCATTCTTGCCAATTATCCAAACACAATAGGCTACCGTTTTTTGATTCCCAATCAATTACATTTGCCCCATTTGATATAATTCATAGCGACTTGTGGACATCTCCCATCACAAGTGAGAATGGCTACAAATATTACCTTGTCCTCTTAGATGATTTTACTCATTTTGTGTGGGTATTTCCACTGAGATACAAGTCCGAAGCTTTCTCTAAGTTTACCCAATTTCGAGCTATGATCCAAACCCAATTCCAAAGAGAAATAAAAACATTCCAGTGTGATATGGGAGGGGAATTCCACAATCAATCCTTCCACAACCTGTGTGCTCAAATTGGTATGACTATGAGGTTTTCTTGTCCACAATCGTCTCCACAAAATGGCAAGGCTGAGAGAATTCTTAGAACTCTAAATGACAAGACACGATCTCTCCTCGTCCACGCTTCTTGTCCACACACCTTTTGGGTGGAGGCCCTTCACATGTCGGTCTACCTTCACAACATCCTTCCATCCAAGGCTTGTGACAATGCAACCCCCACCCTCCTCCTTTATCATCGACATCCAACCTACGATCATGTTCGTGTCTTCGGATGTCTATGCTACCCAAACACCACCGCTACCTCACCCCACAAACTGGCCTATAGCTCGACACCATGTGTCTTTCTTGGCCTATCCAGCACCCATCGAGGTTTTAGGTGCCTTGACACCTCCACAAACCGTGTCTTGATCTCCCGACATGTGGTGTTCGCCGAGGATGTTTTCCCCTTCGCTAAACCCGAACCCCCAAAACAGCCTCCTCCACACACCCAATGTAATGAGATCCACCCGCTTGTGACCGAGCTCATCACCTCACCACCGGCGCAAGCCCCCGCCCTTGTTCCAAACCCACCAAACACCCCACCCGAACAACTTGTTGCCCCTTCACCACTGAGACATCTCATGGTAACTCGGAGCCAACTTGGAATTAGCCGCCCCAACCCGCGGTTTAACCTCCATGTTGATACCGCATCCGTGTCCCCCATTCCTAAGTCTCCTATTGCGGCCTTGTCCGATCCGAATTGGCTATCCGCCATGCACGATGAATATGATGCTCTTATTAAGAATAGGACTTGGGACCTTGTTCCAAGACCAAATGACACTAATATCATTCGATGTATGTGATTATTCAAGCACAAATTCAGGTCTGACGGCTCCCTAGAGCGACACAAAGCTCGTCTCGTGGTCAATGGTAAATCGCAACAAGTAGGGATCGATTGCGATGAAACATTTAACCCGGTGGTTAAGCCAGCAACCATTCGGACTGTCTTGAGTATTGCTCTATCGCGATCATGGCCGATTCACCAACTCGACGTCAAGAATGCGTTCCTACATGGTCATCTGGAGGAAACCGTCTACATGCACCAACCACCGGGATTCTGCGATAAGACGAACACATCCCATGTTTGTCTTCTCCGAAAGTCCCTCTACGGGCTCAAGCAAGCTACTCGCGCATGGTATACACGGTTCGCCAACTACCTAGACCGCATTGGTTTTGTTAGCACTAAATCGGACCCATCACTGTTCGTCTACAAGAAAGGTACCCAAATTGCTTTCCTCCTTTTATATGTTGACGACATCGTGTTGTCCGCCTCCACTACAGCCCTCCTGGACCACATCATGGCCATGTTACGGACTGAGTTTGCCATGAAGGACCTCGGAGCTTTGAGCTATTTTCTCGGTGTTGCGGTGACCCGATCGGCAGAGTCGCTGTTCATGTCACAAACCAAGTACGCCTCTGAAATCATCGCTCGTGCTAACATGTCCTCCTGCAAGCCGACTCTCACCCCCGTCGACACCAAGTCCAAGCTGTCCGCTGCGTGTGGTCCTGTCGTCGCCGACCCTAGCCTTTATCGGAGTTTGGCCGGCGCCCTCCAATACCTCACACTTACCCGGCCGGACATTGCGTACGCGGTGCAACAAATCTGCCTCTTTATGCACGATCCGCGTGAGCCACATATGCAGGCACTCAAATGGATCATTCGGTATGTTCAAGGCACTCTCCAGCTCGGTCTATCCCTGCACAAGTCATCGGTTGATGCCCTTACAGCTTACTCGGATGCTGATTGGGGTGGCTGCCCCGACACTCGTCGCTCGACGTTCGGCTATTGGGTCTATCTCGGAGATAACATCATCTCCCGCTCTAGTGCTGAGGCGGAGTATCGAGGGGTCGCCAACGCCGCAGCCGAAACATGCTGGCTCCGTAACCTGCTGTCTGAGCTCCACGTCTCCCTCAAGAAAGCCACGGTGGTGTACTGCAACAATGTCGGTGCAGTGTACTTGTCCTCCAACCCGGTACAACATCAACGCACAAAGCACGTGGAAATGGACCTTCATTTCGTACGTGAAAAGGTAAGAATCGGCCACATTCGTGTCCTCCATGTGCCATCTGCGAATCAATACGCCGATATCTTCACCAAGGGCCTCCCGTCCCCTCTCTTTACTGATTTTCGTTCCAGCCTTAACGTCCGTTCCTTAAACTCTAAGACTGAGGGGGATTGTTAGTACGTATATATTTGTATATATAGGTATTTTAGGGAGTTGTTAGTATTAGGAGATTGTGTGGGATTGTGTATATCTTTTATGCTTATCTTGTAGCCTTTGTAACTCTATTTATACGGTTGAGAATAATGAGAATGGCAAGCAGCAAATCTTCCCAAATTACATCCTCAAGGGGCAAAGCCCCTCGAGCAGTGTTAAGGATGCTTCTAACTGAATTATATTGACACTGATATGGATTTACAGTTAAGTATGTGTGTAAAATCGATAAATGCATTGGCCTAGACTGAGTTATGGTGAGAAGAGGGTTATATGTAGATAAATCACTTATCTTATAATTATGTTGTACATGATTAAAATAGCACATAGTACATGTCAGTTTGAGAGTCAAAATACAAAGGATAATCCAAAGTGCATTGTGAATATAATAAAGTTCTAGTGGGTGGGTTAGTAGATAGGAGTATACAGTTGAATATGTTTGTAAAGAATGTAAAGATATTGGCCATAACAGTAGGAGAAGATTGACTGGTAACTCATACAACAACAGAAGAAAATTGTACATAGATAAAACACATATCTTATATTGATCTCGTTCATGATTTAAATGGCAGACAGTACAGATTAATTTGAGTTTCAAAATACAAATGATAAACCAGAGTGCATAGGGTGTCTTGAATTTCGGGAGTTGGTTGTAGAATGTGTTAAGGTTGATTTTCTCTTTGCCCTTGTCGATTTTGGTTGGCTTGGAGGGATTGGTTTAGATTGGGGTTCACCCGAGGGCTTCCCATTTGAGTTTTTTTTTTGGGTGTCGGTGGATTCTCATAGAGAATCCCCTTCCCTTTAAGTTTAGATGGGTTATTAGCCAATAAAGCTAATTCAGAGAGGTTGAAGAAGATCCAGACTACAAATTCAGAAAGTAGAAGTGATATGAGAGGAGAAGAAGAATAGGAGTGAGTTGTGTGAGCATACCTGTGATTAGAGAGGTCTGCTTCCCAGCATCTCAGCAAACTAGGGAAGCGAAGAAGGTGAAGCCGAAAACGAACGATGACTTCCCAAACCAGGACATCCGAGAAGTAGCATTTTCAAATCCACCATACAACAACACAGAGGAGGGTAAACCAGAGGAAAGCCCTGTGAAAGTAGCGATCGTTGCAGCGAGAAGAGACCATAGAGCCGATTTGATTGAACCCTGTAGTCGGAACCTTAGCAGAGAAAGCAGGCGCCCCTTCACCCCCACCGGGATCCATCTATTAGGCCAGATCCAGTGCCAGAAGCTCTTTAATTTGACAGATCGAATCAATGACCGAGCATGGGATTGGATTAAGCTTTGTGGAGCAATCGATTTGGGAGTTTTTCCTGGGTTTTCTTTGTCACTTTGGTTTGGGGATAGAGGTGAGGGGGCGTGCGTGAGAGAGCGTGTTCTCTTAGTGGGTTTTGGGTTTTTCGGTTCTGTTTTTTTTTTGTGCTGCACTGTCTTATTATTTTCTGTTTTTTTGTAGCTCATTTTCTGTTGTTGGATTGTTGCACCCAATATATTAAGATATACAGTTATATTGGATATATTATTTGATTTAAAAAGATAAGTTTTTTTTACATCACTATATTAACTTATTAATTAACGTGACTCAAAAAATAATACTATTTTAATGGGGCGTTATATCTACACCGCTAATTTTTTACTATTTACACCGCAAATCCACCGCATCCCCATGCGGTGACTTAATCAAATTTTAGCCCGACATACCGCATGTACATGCGGTATGTCCGTTGACCGTATAAAAACACCGCATGTACATGCGGTGGGTTAGGCTAAAACGGAGTCCGTAATATGAGAATCCGGTTGGGTCGAAGTTATCCAAAACCCACCGCATGGGTATGCGGTGGTTTTTTAAAATATTTAAAATTTGGGTAACAAAATACCGCATGGATATGCGGTATGTTTTTTACCGTTGGGGGCCCATTATAAATAGGCGTGGGGGCCCAGTTCTCCGATACACCGAATCTTCTCCGATTCCTTTCTTTCCGAGCCCGACTTTTGGTTCCGTCGATTCCCCGTCCCTATATCTACCACCACTTTGTACCCGAGTTTTGAGATGGTGAAAGACAATCGTGGAAAAGCCGCGGCTGATGATGTCAGTTCTTTTCGGAGACATCCGTTACAGGTAACATTTAATGTTTATAAAAATCAATTTGCTTTATTTTTTAACCTGAAGGAAATAGTGTTAACATTTAATTGTTATATATAATGTAGCCGGAACCCACTATACAGAGGCGGAGGACGACAGATGTACCGCCACATCTTGAGACACATAGTGAGCAACAACCACAGACTGAGACACAGCCTCAGCCTACGGTATGTTAAAATCGTTACTAGGTGTAGGGAAATTGATATCGAATAAGTATATATTTCTGTTTTCTTAGGAGTTGATATTATTAGGTTCAAATCATTAATAAACCTTTGGAAAATCTTGCAACATTTAGTTAGTGACACGATATAGTATCGTATACGAGCCATATGATTCTGTAAAATACTAGGTGTAGGGAAATTGAAATCGAATAAGTATATATTTATGTTTTCTTAGGAATTGTTAGTATTAAGATGAATTCATTAAAAAACCTTATGAAAATCTTGCCACATTTAGACAGTCATACGATATAGTATTGTAATTGAGCGATAGGATTCTGACAAATATATTTTAATTTACACAGTCTGTGTTATCGAGAAATTTGGGAGAGAGGGTAGTTTTGCAATCTGCTAGGAGAGCTGCCATTAGGGAGAGGCAGACGTTGGAGGGTGTATCAGTTCCTATGGAGACGGATAGCGACGCGGTAGATGATGATACCGAGGTTGCCGTCAGGGAGAGCCAGACGGTGGAGGATGTAGTGGATCCTCCAGAGAGGGATACTGAGACTGTAGGAGCTGATACTGGGCCATCTTCTCAGTCACGTGTTGACCAGAGTGACGGTTTGGGGCACACGTCGCAGTCATCTCTAGAGACATATCAGAGTCTGGTGCGGATTGAGCTGGCTTTGATGTCTGACCACACGGATGACCCAGTGGTGCAGTCGACCGGAGAGTCTAGTCAAGGTGACCAGGGTATTGAGATGATGGAGGAGTACCTACGAGGGGACCGAGCACGACAGACGGATGAGTAGTTGCAGACTAGAGCTGAGAGAGTGGATGAGCAGCTGCAGACTCAGCCTGACGGTTATCGGGATTACTTTGGGACTGCATTGGCAAGCGAGCAATTGAACTCGTATGACGACACGACACCTCTGCTCGGAGATGTGGGTGTTGGGACGAGTCATGCTCGAGCGGGCGACCAGGAGCCATGGGCCGTTGGGCAGATAGATTTTGCGTCGTTCACCCCGGTAGGATCTACGGGTGTAGGGAGGACGCCTGGGAGTCAGCATGCGGCGCCATCGTCGACGCCGAGGAGCCCCGAGCCTGAGCCGATCACCGGGAGTCAGCAGGCGGCGCCATCAGCGACACCTAGGAACTTGGAGGGTGTGCCGATTGCCGAGGGGCATGAGAGGATTGTACGTGGACAGAGGAGTTCTTCGGCCCCACCTACTGAGTCAGCTGCACTTGTGAGGCATGTGTCGCTGGACCCCCTCGACCAGACCCATGATCCGTGGGGGACCGGTGACGATGTTCGTCAGGACAGGGGAGGAGACCAGGCGGCACAGCCCCCTGTCCGTGTAGTGCAGAATAGGCGGAGACAGCGTGGCGAGAGCAGTGGGGCTGGTGGTGCTAGGTAGCATGGTGAGGGGAGTAGTGCAGGAGGTGATAGGCAGCATGGCGAGCATATCAGGACAGGGGTCATTCGGGCTGTTCTGCCCGAATGGCCAGGGGGGCCACATACCGTTTCCCTTCTGAGAGACTACGAGACCCACATTGCACAGGCTGTTTGGAGAGGGGAGGACGCAGCCTTGCGGAGGGGTGTGCGCGTGCAGAGACGAGGGCAGTCGCTGGGCCGGGTAGAGGTGTTGTTGGAGGTTGATGGACGGGAGTCCTGGTTTCCTGCAGTGCGTGAGACTGGGTTCTGGGACCTGAGAGATTTCGAGTGGGATCATGTGGATCACACTCTGATCAGTGCGTTTGTTGAGCACTGGCACCCCGAGACGAACAGTTTTCACTTCGCATGGGGAGAGATCACCATCACACTGCACGAAGTGTTCTTCATACTTGGCCTTGGTTTGGACGGAGAGGAGTGTATTCACTCGGATGACGTGGGCGCCTCGAGGGACACAGTTGGGGAGTATTACGGCTTGACTCAGAACGAGCGGACGAGCGCATGGGCCCATGGAGGCCCTACTGTTCAGCTCCTCCTTGAGAAGATAGCACCGATGCGACAGCGGGTTCGAGATGGCGCCCCACTAGAGCATGATACGGAGTGCATCTTGGGTGTTGTGATGGGGATTATTGCGACTGCGACCTTGTTCATCGACAAGTCGGGCGGAAGATTGCGTCCGGAGGTGATCCGTAGGTTTATGGATGCAGCGCAGGTGTCGCACCTTTCTATAGCTGCAGGGGTCTTGGCGTGCTTGTATCGGGGATTGGGCGAGGCGACCCGGGAGTTGGCCAAAGACATGGACGACTGTACAAAACTATTGGAGGTAAGTCATTCGTTCTTTGATTATTTATTTTAGAAGTTTTGTAACTATGTTATAATGACTATGTTGCTGATAGTATTGTTCCTTTGTAGGTGTGGATATGGTTGCATTTTCCGGTGTTCAAGCCCGGCATGATGATCGATCGGAGGCTAGCCCGGGATCCGCGATGCGGGGTGAGGTACGTCCAGGGGGCGACGCCATTTTCCACTACGGTGACCCGGGATGATAGGCCTCGCATCGAGCGACTGGATGTTCTGAGGCGGAGGCTGGATGAGATGACTGTCGACGAGGTACGAACACAATTTATATCCGCGCTTTCTCGGAGCCGGTTGAAGTGGCGTGTCTGAAAGGTCACCAATTACACGTTGAGGACCCTGAGTCATACTACCGCGAGGCGGTTGAGGCAATCAAATCCGCAATTAGCGACCTATTCAGCGATGTCAGGCTACACTGCGCACTTCAAATTACAAGGTTCACTGTCGACAACGCAGTCCGTCCAGCGAACGACAAAGTGAAGAAGTACGCATTCAACCGCATTGAGATCCACATTAGCTCGCGTCTTCTCGAGGAGTCAGTAGGTAGTTGTTCCGTAGATCCTCTACTGTGGTGGGACCCTTTGCAAAACATACCATATCCATCAGTAGAGTAGGAACCAAGTTGGTCTAAAATCATTACGTAGAATCCGTTTATTAGCCAATGTATCCCCGCATGTGTAATGCAAATGATTTATCAGCGAAATATAATTAATGGTTTAACTCGGGACCGGATAAATTCACCATAAATGATACACAACAATTACCAACCGACAACATTTTACCTATGGTACATAACAACTACCAACTGACTCCTCTACATTGCTCGGCAAAATGTGAATCTGTATTCGGTGAAATGCGTACTTTGTAAGCTTGGTGTTTGCACGCCGCACGACTTTTTCCACTGTGTATCTTGCCACCTCCGCTGCACTGGCCAATCCCAAATTAGAGAAGAAGTCGCTAACAAGCTCCGTAATTGCCTCCGTCACGTGAATATAATATGCTGCAGGGTTATCCCTATACGAGTACGGCCTTATCATGCAGACATCCTCGTAAGTCACTCCTTGAACGCACTCTAGGTCAACCGAATCGGAAACTCTGCCTGTATCGTGTTCTTTGCATACAACTTGGCAAAGGCAGCACGACCATCCTGTCGAGCTTCTATGCTGACAGTTGCACAGTATATCGTCAGGTGGCGTACGAAAAGTTTCTACTGTAAGTCTAAACCTACTGCCCGATCTTGTCTCCGCTTCATACAATTTGGTAGTGGACATAGTGTTTATGGTTTACTGTAAGTCTACAACACCACCTTTTATAGTTTCCTTTCAATACCACCGCCTGTATATACGGTGGTATATACCGCATATCGATGTGGTGATACACACCGAATATCCATGCGGTATATATACCGCATGGAAATGCGGTATATACCACCGCATGCCCATACGGTCTAACGGTGATACAGTTACATGACGGTGACCCCTAACGATAACAGCGTACCAGCACGTCGTTTAGGGACTCTAAACGAAGACATGGAGCAACGTACCAGCATGCCGACACCGTTTCATGATATGATTTTTGCGTTATTTCAGGGAAAACACGTTATATTGAAACGATAGAAGTGCCTCATTTTTCATATTACTTAATGATAATAAATTACAGAAAAAATAACTTAGTTACAAAGTTTTGCCGGGTCGTCGTCATGTCACACATCAGAGGAAATCATTGTTGTTCTCTTCCTCTGATGGTGAAACATTTTCCGGCGGCACTACGACTACCCGAAACCTAGAGTTGCCTAAGTAGCTAAACATCAAACCCGCGCCTACCCGCACGCCACGCGATCTCGCGAACGTATTCCATCCTTGTGCGAGCCAGAGTGCCCCGGATCTGTTGCGCTCTACCCGGATGCTGGTGCCTCTCCTCCCTATCCCATTAGTCAGCGTTATTCTTTCGACGTCGCCCAGCCCGTATTCTTCTTCGAAGTTGGAAGGCAGAGGCTGCAGTTTTCAAGATCTACTTAGTGAGTTCGGACCATTGTGAATTATATGTCAGACGACCGAATGCGACTTACCAATATTTGTGTCAGCGATACGTCTTCTACCCACCAGAAAAAATCTCTCGGGCCGCTCCTTGAGACCGAGAAGAAAGGTCTTGGTGTGTTACCAGCCGCCATCTCCTTTTCCGTCAAACGAGATGTTGTAATTTCGACATCGCACGGCGGTAATTTATAGCGGGAAATCATTTCGCGTTATATCTATGGGAGATTACCACCGCATAACCGCATATCTATGATACCGCATACATATGCGGTTTATACCGCATAGATATGCGGTTTACACCGCATATATATGCGGTGGTCAAAAAATAACCGGAAACATACCGGCACGGGGACATCATCATCTTCTTCTGTCGTCGGAGTTGGTCGTCCAAATTCCATCGGTCGGGGAAGAGCGAGCCTCTTATAAAAGCGCGAAGATGAGAAATTCCGTCGTACGTTCCGACGAACGTTCCGACGGAATTTCCCAGCTTCGTCCTCCTGTAAGAGGTTCATTCTCCCTCGACAGATGTAATTTGGACGCCCACACTGATGACGAACGAAGATGACGGTGTACCCGTACCGGTACGTTTCCGAAGCATTTACAGTTTTGGTTGGATGAGCAACAGTCATCCGCAGGATAATGTCAAAGACGTTATGGACGCACATATGTACTATCACAACGTCTTTGACATTATCCTGCGGATACCTATTGCATTTTATTAGATCGAATCTACATAACGCTATATCGAAGCGATATAACCCGAGCAACATGCCAGCGACCAGGGATTTCAATCAAAAGACACAAATCGTCGGCCGTGGCATCTTGCCTAGGCTATCATCACTATTGAGCCATTAAAAAAAGCATAGATACATATTTTTTTTTCATTTATGAGACGAAGCGATATAACCCGTGCAAACTAGTCAAGGGTCAAAAATTTCGATCTGAAGACACAAATCTTTGGCCATGACTAGTTCGCACAGATTATCATCGCTTTTCCGCCACGGCAAATATCAAACGCCGGCCATGGGGTATATATAGATACCTACCGCATGGGCATACGGTATGTAGATACCGCATAGGTATACGGTATGGTACCGCAGACCCATGCGGTATATATACCGTACACATATGCGGTGTTCCAAATACCGTATACCAATGCGGTGGGCCCACATATTCAAATAATTCAACACCAAGGGTCATCTGGAACCACCGCATTGATATGCGATGTAACTGTATAAGAAGTCTTCCGCTCTCCGTTGGAATGCATCCAATCCCCTCACACCTCATCGACGGTCATTTTCTGATATGGTTAACGACGACACCAATCCACGACCTTCAAGCCCAGGGGAGGAAGCACCTACAACTACGCCAATGGCCGATAGCTCACCACCCTCTCGTCTTCCGGTATGTGATTAATGTTTATCATTTGGAATGACGTTACAGGTAGAATATAGGTAGTGTAATAACCAGAATATAGGTAGTGGAATCATATCGAATGGAAACCAAAATATAGGTACCGCTTTTTACATGTCGTGGAATAACTTAGCTTCTGAATTAGAGTAGACGGAAACCATGAATGTGTCACGTAATATATATGTACTGTTTGCATGCTGGCAGCTACCGTTGGAGGAGCAGGCTGATCCGATGCCGGAACACGGTGACCACGATCAGGCCCGTAACCAGGAGTACCGCGATTACACTCCCGAATTTGCTACATCCCAGATGTGGACCAATTGCGACGATCTCCTACAACACTGTCGTGGGACAGCATTAAAGCTTAATATGGTTTTGACAATCAAGCGTTCTTGGGGGAGCACTCCTACAAGGCGTGGGAGTCATCTATTGCTCGCATGTGAGAAGTACGGCCAGTACACTCCCCGTAAGAGACCGCGAGTAGCCGGAGATGATGCAAGCGGGAACACGCGCAGAGCTGTTTCGAAAATAGAGGGGTGTCCGTTTGCATTTGTCTGGCGTGGAGTTCAAACGGGGCGAATGGGGCCTGGACGTTATTCATGGCAAGCACAACCATCAACTCCCCGGTGCATTGGACGGTCACCCGTACGTCGGACGAATGGATACAGAGGAAAGAGACACTACGTTGGCCCTTACCGTCGCTGGTACCCCACCAAAACCGATTTTAGCTACATTGAAGATGACAGCTGACGCACGACAGAAGTTGAACTTTACATCGCGGCGCCAAGTGTACAATGCGAGAGCAAAGTTTAAAGCTGAAGCGAGAGGAGATCGAACAGTCTCCCAGGAAGCACTCCGCATTTTGCGGGAGAAGGGTTACTTCTACTCTACGAGGAGATCCCCTGACGATCCCAACAAGCTTCAAGATCTATTCATCGCCCATACAGATGCTCGCCATCTTCTAGCCATGTTTCCATACGTCGTCCTCATCGATAGTACATACCGGACGAATGCGTACGTTTTTATATACACTTATTCTTTTACCCCTTCCCACCAGGGTATGCGAACTCAAATATTGCATTGTGCAGGTACGGGATCCCTTTGTGTGAGTTCGTTGGATTTACTTGCACAAAGAAGAACTTCGTCATCGGGTTCTACTTCATGTCACACGAGAACACAAATACGTACATTTGGGCGTTGGGGCAGCTCGTTTACCTCATGCGAGGTAATCTTCCTAACGTTGTTGTCACAGATCGAGAGTTGGGGTTGATTGCGGCGCTACGAGAAGTTCTTCCCAATGTCAGGCATATGTTGTGCATAGTGCACGTCCTCCGACGATGCGAAGAAGCTGCTTTCCAGAAGTCAAAGAATCTTGATGTTGCTAGGCGTTTCAAGAACGCATGTGTTGGCCTGTTCCAATCCAGATCGGTTGAAACTTTTACCGCTAGAAGGAGGGGTATGCATGCAGAGTGGGGGCATATCGAAGGGCTTATGCCGTATTTAGAGGCGACGTGGTTACAAGATTACTCGGAACAGATAGTTCGTGCATGGACAGACGCAATCCAGCATTTTGGTACGACCACGACGAACAGGTGCGCCTACGTTTTCATTATAAAATTCATTATACACGTAATTTGTTTACATATAACGATCTTCATCTGCGAGTCTCACTTATCTTTTAGGGTTGAGGCTGCTCATTCTGTGTTGAAAAAGACCTTAAACTCTGCTGTCGGTGATTTCACTCACGTGATAAACACAATCGAACTGATGATGGCGGATCAAATAAGGGAGGTGAAGAATACATTTGGGAGAGCGAACAACACCTGGCCTACAGACTCCCACGGCCTATGGATTTTCGATCGAATTCGGAATATTGTGTCGAAGGAATGTTTCAACCTGTTGTTCGAAATCTACACAAAGATGGAAGCGGAGCCACCTTCGCAACCATGCAGAGATGCATACTGGAGGGACGTCTACGGTCTTCCATGCACACATGACATGCAAGCTTGTCGAGACACGCAGATACCCATCAGACCATCCCAGATACACAATTTTTGGAAGCAATTGGATTTCAAGAGGCCTCATGTTGACAACGTCCCGGATAACACTCCCCTCAGCAGAGCTAATGTGGACATGTCGTGCATGATCAATTTGTTCCAGAGCGGAGCTATGGACGAGGACACTCGTTGGAGAATCGCGTCGGCATTCAACGACAGGGATCGTCCCTCCCATACACCGTTGACCACCCCTGACCCGGAGGACCGTAGACCGCCCGGGAGACCGAGGACTCGCCACCTCTGTCAGACGAACCCTCTACCTTGGGAACGTGAGCGTGCTCGGGCTCAACGTCGGGCAGATAGACAGGCGACCACTGGATCCACACGAGGGTCAGGCCGAGGTCGGGGTCAACCGGCATCAAACGAAACAGATGACGTGGAAGGTACTGAGGAGGCCACTGGGTCCAACGACATTGTCATCGACGACCCTCCTAAGGGCCGAGGAGTAGGCAGAGGACGAGGAAGGGGTCGTGGAAGGGGACGTGGACGAGGTCGATCAGCGTCGGAGCCAGCTCCGGAGATTGTAGGTGACATTCCAACACCAGCACCTACGGCGCTTCCACCACAGAATCTACCTCGAGTAAAATTCAATTGGGGCATTGGCAACATCGACGAATTCATGATTACTTTCATACGAGCCGTCACAAATGTTGCAGGTGATGGTCACTGTGGGTATAGGTCTTTTGCTTGTCTTCTGAACTTGGAACAAGACGCATGGCCTCGAGTTCGACGAGAGCTGGCCGTTGAGTTGCAGCTGCATTCAGATCGTTACCATTACTATCCCGCCTTGGATGAGCTCATCATGAGGGTCAACTATTTCGGCACGTGTCATGATGCTACGTATTGGATGGAGATTCCGATCATGGGCAAGGTGTTTGCCACGCTTCACCAGCGTCCTTTGGTGATTTTGTCACAGATGATGCCTATGTTGTGCCTACCTCTGTACGCCACCGGTGGCCCGTCAGTACCGGCCTATGAGGAGCTAGATGGAATAGCTTTAGTTGGAAACAGCAACCATTTCGTTCCGGTACGTTTCGTATTTCATATTCATTAATTTGTTACTGTTTTGTTTCTCTTTTCTGATGTCAATATTCACCTTGTATTCACAGATTTGGTTGTTGCCTGGTTCACCTCTTCCTCCAGTCTACGTCACATGGACACGGCATCACGATCGCACGGTCGACGGTTGGGAAGAGCAGTTTGCAGCGAGGATTACACGATATAGAGCTTACCGTCGTCGTGATGGTGGCCGTCCCCTACCGTATTAGCACTTTCCACTTTCTGGTGTCATTTTTCGAACTTCGTATGTTCAATTCGGTTGTATCTTTGTCTATTCCATTTCACAAATTATTTTCCGAACTCCATATTTCCGTCATCGAGGATATTTATCGCACTTTCGTTTTAATCAATGTTGATGCAATATCATCTTCCTTTTGAATTCAACAAATGAGTTTTTTCAGATCACGACTTTATTACAAGTTAATTCCACTGTAGAAGGATATAACACCGCAGATGTGCCTGTATTATACGATAAATACGTAGTGTCGGAGTATACCGCATACCCAAGCGGTGTCTATCGGTCCCTATCGGTCCGTTCAGCTCCACCAAATAGTTACTCGCAAATCCGGTTATCCGACACTCACCGCATGGGTCTGCGGTGGGGTTGAAACGGAACGGGGGTCCTCACCGCATCTTCATGCGGTGAGGTCCCATACGACAGCCAGTATCGCATATACATGCGGTAGGTCACCGCATGTATATGCGGTAGGTCCGTTGACCGTCATTAACTCTCGGCATAGATATGCGGTGATTAGCGGTGGAAATAGTAAAAATTAGCGGTGGAGATATCGTTTCCGTATTTTAATTCAGAATAGGATATGAAAAAGTAACATCATTTTAATATTGAAAAATGTCACGTATGCAAATCGTATTATATTGTATTAGAAAATCCCCACAGTAACATAGAAAATCTCTACAATGTCAGAAGGAACAAAAATTGAAAATAAGGATCGGAAAAACTTTGTGCTAATCAGCAATCAACAAGCGCGAAATAAACCCCAAGCCAAACTCTACTTGTCCACATCTTCACCATTAAGCAACTTATTAGCAACACGGAAGGTCAAGAAGGCTTGATTGACCGCCGACTCCACCTGTTCCGCGCTCAACTCCTCCACCGACCAATCCGCGAACCCCGCCAGCTTGAAGCTCACATCCCCGACTCCAGCCCCTTTGGCCAACGCCGCCAACCCCAACGGCTCCAGATCCCACTTCTGCCTCAAAGACGCAGCCAACCACCCGAGATCTACGGCGTTCCGGCATGTCAGCCCGTAATCTCTCTTCAGCAGGGCCAAGTTGACGTGGATCCCGACTCCGGCGAAGGACAGGTCGGGGCGGTCCAGGAAGATTGCGAGCAAGGGAGGCGTGAAGTTGATGCGGAGGAGGTGGATGACGAGGCAGATGCGGCCCGCGCAGAGGGTCAGGGCAGCGGCCCTGCCGGCGACGGGAGAACTCGTGGACGACCACAAGTAGGGGTGGGTGTAGTGGGTTTGGATATCGAGGGCGACGAGGCCGTTGGTGGGGACGGAGGAGAGGAGGTCGGAGAGGGAAGCGGAGAGGAGTTCGCTCAAGGAGGCGGAGCTGTCGGACTCGTTGGATCCTGGGATGACGATGGTTCTTGCTTGTCTGTTTTGGATCCTCAAATTATTTGGCGCCGGCGCCATCTCCGGCATTAATCGGAGTGACACTGGCGGGGAAGGCGGCATCTTGGCGGCGGCTATTTGCCAAAAAAAAAAGTGAGCCACTCGATTTGGAATTTGGATCGGGTTGCCCTGATTTCTGTTGGAAGAAAATTCTCAATTCATTTGATTTGAATAACTTGTATTACAATTTAAAGAGAACCTAAATGCTAAAACTAACGGCAGTTTATGCCCACTAGACCACTAATTAAGCCACTAATCAACCTAATAACCAATTCACCCTAAAATCTCTCCTAATTGATCAGGCCAGTAGGCCACTAACATGAATCCTAACCGGCCACTAACCCTAAATCTAACATACTTCTAATTCATTAATTTCTTAATTAATTTTGAATCACTAATATTCTAACAATTCCAGGCTAACAATTTCAGGCTAGATATATAAGCAAGTAGACCTGTTAAACGGGTCATTCGTGTTGGGTTCGGGTCGGGTCTCGGGTAAAATGGGTCCCGGGTAAAACAGGTTCCGGGTATTTCCGGGTTGACTCGAACCCGGGTCCTCTGCAGTGGTGGTGGCGCGAGCGACGTATCCCAGAAGGGGGGTGGTGAGCGTCGATCAAATCCACAAGAGCACCAGCCTATCCTTGCGAACCCAAGCGAGATATTCGGGATTCGGGACGGGTGGGACAGCAGAAGCCGATTGAGACTCAGCATTGAAGGCAGCGAGAGCAGCAGCAGGAGTGAGGGCCGACTCGGTCAGAACGTCACCGACGAGGCCTGGAATGGTAGATGGCGGTGGTGCCGTCGGCGTGAGAAAAGAGGCAAGATCAAAGGCCTCTAGAGCCGAACGCACTGTGGTAAGCCAGAGGGAGTAATTGCCACGATCGAGTCGGATGGCAAAGTTCGGGAGATGGAAGTTGGGTGAGCCGCCATCGGAGGAGGTCGAGAAAAGGATTTGCATGGACGAGGTAATAGGGTTGTTGGACATCTTGAACGTGAGGATCGAGAGGTTAGGCTGATACCATGTAAAGATGTGAAGGAAAAGATGATCTCTGTATATTGATATGTACGGTATAAATAATACAAGAGAGGGAAAACCCTAGGAAGATATGATCTTATCAACCTAAAGGGAAAAGATAAATATAAAAGATTCTATCTATAATTACACAATACAAATCTCAACTAACAGGGTTTGACCAGGTTTCGGGTCAATTTCGGGTTTGTCAAATTTTTTCTTTTTTCAATTAAAAAAATCAAGACTTGATAATTTTGTGATAAAATTTAATTATATATAAAAAAAATTTAGTTATATATAATTATAAATCAACCGGGTCAATTGGGTAAATCGGGTCAAAATTACCGGGTCAATCGGGTCATCGGGTCGAATCCCAGATTACCCGGAAAATTTTCGGTTTTTTGGGTTCATGTCGAAAAAAAAATTTCAGGTCAAAATTTCTGGGTTCTGGTTAGAAATTTCTCGGGTCGTTCTTATCGGTTCACCGGGTCAAGTTGTGTTTTGACAACAGTTTTGCTCATCACACGACCAATTTATCGCCAAACACACGGTGGCGATCGCGGATCCAAAAACCGTGGTAATTTTACCGGCCACGGATCCCAAAACCGTGAGAAATGATATGGCGACGGTTTTAAAAACCGTCGCAATAAGTGCGGTATATCGACAGTTTTTTAAAACCGTAGCAATAAGTGCGGCTACGGATGCCCAAACCGTATGCTTCCTGTTTTGAATGAATGTTGGCACCTAGTGCTTCCTATTCATTATTTTTCAGTCGGTTTTCTCATAATTAACATGATTTGAGCATCCGTAGCTGTGCTTATTGCGACGGTTTTGAAAACCGTCGCCATTTCATTTCTCACGGTTTTAGGAACCGTGGCCGGCCAAAATACTACAGTATTCGGATCCGCAATCGTCACCGTGTATTTGGTGATAAATTGGCCGTGTGGATTGTCTCCCCCGACAACAGGTCTATAAGCAAGTAATTGCTTGATTAGGTTTTCTAAATTCTTATCTTATGTTTGCTTGCAGCCAAGGTTTTTAATAAGGCGTTAGACTCTATATTTCGTTATCAGTATAAATTTAGATCTTTATAGTTTACTACTCTCTCTTTTGGAAATATAAGTAATTTACTATTCACGCACGTTTTCTTAAGATGATAAAAAATATAAAATATCAATTTATTTATTAAAAAATTGATATTCTAATAGTTTTTATCATCCTAAGAAAGTGTATGTGAATAGTAAATGACTTATATTTCCAAACGAAGGCAGTATGATTTTACTGTATAAATATTTTTTTTATTATAGTAATTCAACTTGGGAAATAAATCATATAAGCTAATTACTATATATAATAAAGAAAAAGTCGTTTATGATATTTTTTCCAATAATTAAATATAGCAATGTATGATTAAGATAATATTTTACCAAATTTCGTTAGATATCGATATATTTTCACAAGATTTTACCCATATTTGTAAAATATGTATATATTATATTATATCTTTTTTTATTGATAGTCAATTAAATATTTTCATAAATTAATTAGTTAAATGGGTGTCAATACAAAATTTATTTAAATTATTTAAAAAATAAAGTTATATATATAGGTAGTTAGAGTTAAGGTTTAACTACAAGTTATTTTAATTTTTGTTAATATCAAACGAATTAATTAATACTAGTATTACTAAAACCACACAAAAGTGCGGATACTTATACTAAAGCCAGCCTGCAAGTCCTTGGAATCCAAGGAATTCCATGCTAAGCAAGTAAAGACCATTTTTGATCAAAAAACGCTCTGATTTTGCTTGTTGAGCCTCCTTCCCCTTGCTGTTCTTCTGGGTGGGGTGGGTTTCTGCTTGGTGTCAGAATGCAGAGGTTCTAGGTGGGGAACTGATGCATTCTTGGTCTGTCTTCCCTTAATCAATCTATACCCCTCAAATCTCACACCTCAAACCCAACTGTTTGGCTTCAAGCACTACCCATCTTACCAACCTTATGATAAAACTTGTCCTAAATCCTTCAAAAAATCCAACCCTGCCTTTATGAATACGGTTTTGCTGCATTCATGGAGACGGAAGCGTGGGCTCAACCTTAATTGCAGCTCCTTGAATTGGACCAATACTCAGAAGTCCCAAGAACAAACACATCCTATTTGGATGTGTAAAACTTTACTCACAACCTTCAATACCAACACTTTTAACAAAAACTTTATGGAAAACCCTTTGGTTTACGCTAACCATTCTACTAATCATAGTTTCTACTGCAGAAGAAAAGGTAATTATGATCATGCAGGTGTCGTGATTGGGCAGGAGTGGGCGGTGGGGAGGCGATTAGTTTCCCCTCTTCCTAATCCTTGTGTAATCACCAAGAAAAGTGTTGATCCTCCCCATAAAAGCTATGAAGTAAGGATCAGAACAATGAACCTGACCTCCAAAGCTCATGATCTTAGGGTGGCGATTGAGATTTCCGGAGATACAGGTATGATTATGCCTATACCAGACATCTACTATGTGTATGTAAATTTGCAATGCATCCCCTCTTATCCTACTTATTTGATTAGCACTATAAATAAACTTGCATGTTGCTTGATTAACTCGCACCATCTCCTTCTGATCTTCTCTTCTATCCACTCCTCTGATTGCTTCTCTGCTATGGAAAACCAACTGTCCTTTGTTGATGCCCTCATTAGCACCACTAGGCAGGGTATCACCTTTGAACCTGCGCCTACTATTGCTCAGCCCACTGAACCCATCCTCTCTCTTGCTCTAGAAAGCCCTATCATGAACCCCCAAACCACTGATTCGATCCCCATCCAGGCTATTCCTCTCAACACTGCTCTTCCTAATGATGCAAACTCCTCTCTGATGCAAGTAGTTGACCCTTACTTGATCCCCGGGGTCAAAGATCTCCACCACAAGCTGGATGAGTATAGTTTGGTAGGTTGCTTTGTGCAAGCTCCAGTCAAGATCAAGCAAGTGGGAGGTAAAATGAAAATTGTATGGAAGAATCTCAAGGGTAGCTGGGGCCTAGATACCATTGGGAACAACTGGTACATCTTCAGATTTGCCAACAGAGAGGATCGTGTCATGGTATGGTCTAACCGGCCTTACCATGTCCAGGGATCACTCTTAGCTCTCTATCCCTAGACGAACTCTTTCAATCCTATGAAGGAGGATACTCTCACAGCTGATGTCTGGATCAGAATCCCGGGCCTTCCTCATCAATTCTACAAAGCAGAGGCGATTGCTTACATTCTTGAAGCTGGTGGTGTGGGCTTGTTGTTGCAGGAGGATGGTCAAGTATGAAATATAAATAAAATATAAACCAAACTGACTCCCTGTCTCAGCAAATAAATACAAGACTTCCTCCCGTTATACTAGAAGGTAGTCAGGATCGTATCCACGAGGAAGCGTGTCAGCGCCCGCCTTTTCAGTTCCAAATCTCAGCGAAATCGACCAGAAGCGTACTCGACTTCGAGTAAGGTACTCGACTTCGACTAGGCTGTCGACCAAAACAGAAATAGAAACAAAATAGCAAACGAAAAACCAACAAAAAGTACTCGACCTCGACTGATCCTACTTGACGTCGACCAAGTCGTACTCGACGTCGATCAAGCTTTGTCGATTACGAGTGAAAACAGAAACGAAAACCGAAACTTTAAATTGCATAAAACTGAAAGTAAACACGATATTTGTAATAAAAAATCAATAAACTAAAGCACTTCCAAGATCAGGGCTTCAACACCACAACGATAACCATGCAAAGTAACACATAAAGGCATAAAAGATCATGCTTTTCATCAAATAACTTTCGTTATTAACAAATAGGAATATAGAGACTTTCGCATAAACCCTAATTGTTACTAACCATTTTTCGCATAATTAATCCAAGTTGTATTAAGATCACTTTCGCTTCAATAACACAAACAAGGATCACCTTCAACTTTCGCAAAAGAATCATGCTCATAGGGATAGAAGACGAATTGCATCAAAAGATTGTACCTTTACCGCATCACCTCACATGGCCACCGTCGGGCTTACCCCGACCCTAGAAGTTGAGTGACTACTCGCGCTTCATCATCAAGAAACTCATCAAATAACAAAAGAAACTAACTTGCATTAAATTAAATAAAAGAAAGCTTACAACCGAACAAGCCAAATCCGCTCTCGCCTTTCCACCTTGCTCTCGCCACAAGCTCTCTCTCTCTCTCTCTCTCTCTCTCTCTCTCCTATATCTAAACTTTCTATCTAATAACATAAAGATAAAACATTATGATAAAGGAAATAATATTTAAAAGGAAATAAAGCTAATGTGGATAAATCCCTTCCATCTTGATATATCTTTTCTTGATTAGATAAAATATCTTGTTTCTTTCCTTGCAAGTAATCTATCTTCTCCATACTCCACTCGATCTTGGACTCGGATTCAGCCACTGGATCGTACTCGACTTCGACTAGAGTTAGTCGACGTCGACTGGAACTTTTCCTCCTGGGTTGCACTCGAGCTCGGACACCTTCTGGACTCGACATGTGTACTCGACTTCAAGTAGGTGTACTCGACGTCGAGTAGCTCTGGGCTCCTCGAGTGTCTCTGCTCGACTCCGGGTGAACTTCTGGCTCCTGGTGTACTCGACTTCGACTAGACGTGGTCGACGTCGAGTAGAGCTATCAGCTTTCAGCATTCTATTACGTTCTTGAAACGCACTTTCCCGTGTCCTCGTTCATCGGATTGACGCATATGACCATGCGTTGGAAAGCTCTTTCCAAGGGTTACAACTTTCATAAAGACATCAAAGCTTGATTCAGAATGATGAATGGTGAAAAGTGGCGTTTTCTCCAGCTGCACCATTCTTAGCTTCTTCATGACTTTCCTTTAAGCTCCAATATGCGTCCGATTTCTGTGAAATATAACAAAAACTTGTGTAGACCTCCATAATTGGCAAATAAACATAAAATACACAAATTATGTACTATTCTAACCCAAATTCATGAAATGCATGCAGAAATCGATATAAAAGTAAGTGTAAAACATGGCGAATTAGGCTCACATTAGGGCTCCTTGATCAGGCTTGAACAGGTAACTAACATCCGCAACAAAATGAGATTTGCCCGAGCCTGCATCAAGGTTTCTCTCCTCTCCAAACTTGTTACTTTCATCTGTGTTAGAAAGAATGAAACTGAATCCATTAGACTTCGGGTTTGGTATGAGGATTTTCAGTTGCCTCGTTCAATTAACATCAGATCATTTCTATGATCATGAAGCGGATCATTTCTATGATCATGAAGCAGATCATGAAGCGGATCATTTCTATGATCAAGAAACTTGCATTTGGTTGATTGGTTGTTTGTGTTTGATGTTTTGGATTGCAGTAATAAACCACTCAACTATGAAGTGGATCATTTCTATGATCATGAAGCAAGCAATGATGTGATATTTATTGAGGAGATAAAGCCTTTGATCTCCTCGGTGTTTGAAGGGAAGAGTGCCACTGTTTTTGCTTATGGAGCTCGAGGAAGTGGCAAGACGTATGCCATTCAGGTTTCTCCTTTTTTTCACATTCTGCCTCAATTATAAAGTTTTTGCTAGTGGTTGTTTCTTGTGCTTTCCAAATCGATTGCTTTACTGTGTTCTTTTGCCTCTTAGTTTCACATATTTTAGAGTATAAGTCTATAAGATATGAAAACCTTTTGCTAGCACTTGCAGAACCCAATGCAAGCTTATTCAAATCAAACATCAACTGGTATCTCGGTATGTTTTCTTTCATGTTTTATTCAGATCTCGATTTGGTTTCCGTTTAAGTGTTTGCAATTAAATCTTTGAACAAGGTATCTTTGATCTCGATTTGATTTCAGTTCAAGTGTTTGCAATTAAATCTTTGAACAAGGCATCTTTGATCTCGATTTGGTTTCAGTTCAAGTGTTTAGCAGTATAGCACCAATGTAAGCAATACTTCTTTAATGTTTTTATTGTTGTTGACAGTTAAAGATCTCTTCATTAAAGTCCAAGATTTTTGCATTGAGTTCTCACGGATAAGAGAAGCTGTTGGATTGTTCAGGCTATTTGAGAAGCTTGAAGATCATTGAGCCCTTTAGCTACCCTCCTGTTAACGGGCACAAAGATAAAGGGTAAACCTCTAGACTACTAGCTTGTTTTGGTTTAGTTTTATTTTCTTTATATCATCATCAAGTCTATTGAACTAATCTATGTTTTTAACAATTAAATAGTATCAGTTTTGGTTTATTTTTTGAGGACTTGCACTTGTTTCATTCTCAAATTGTTCACTCTATTTTTATTATGATGAAGTCTGTTGTTGCTATTCTTTCATATCTATATGCTAGTAATAAATTATGCACTCTTTATTTATTATATGATGATTAAGTTTTTTGCCACCTTGAACTGTTCTTGTTGATAACCTTACTAACACTTACTAGCAATAAATTATACACTCTTTATTTATATTTCCATCTCAAGCTAAACAAGTCTTTTTCGTGGAAGATGAGATACATAAAGGCTAGTTTCATGTGATTAAGGCAAATTATTTATCCTGTTAACATTTTTTTTCCAGCTTGCAATGTGAGTTTGTTCCCCACATCAGAGGCTGTTAGTTTTACAAGCAAGCTGCTTTCAAATCCCCAAACCAGATGTTACAGGGACAATATGAAGATGCCAGATTTAATCTTGGACAAGAAAGAGAAGATGCTATCTAGGTTTCTGTCTAATAATGGGTTAGTGCAGGTTCCTTATCCAAACCAGATGTTACAGGGACAATATGAACGATTGCGTTAATGCGTGATTGATTTGCTGTGATTTTTTGGCCTGATTGTAGCTGGCATCTTTTTGATCTTTGATTTGTGGTTTTTGATTGCGTTGTTGTTTACAGGAGCAGACAAATAGGTTGCAGTGGATGCTTGCAACTGTTCCTCTAATCAAAACTCTGCAGCTATCGTTATCATTCCTCTTTTGGTATGTTCTTAGCATCCAGCTAATCTTCCAAGTTCTTTGATCATAGTTGATGTTCCAGTTCTATATTTCTTGTAAGATACACCTGATCAATAAATTAGTACATGTAAAGCTCTTTTGTGTCCTTCCAGGTGATAACATCAAACACTTGATTCTAGTGTTCTAATCAAGGCAATTTTTTTTGGTGTCTTTGACTGCAAATTTTAACTCTTAACATGTTTGAATGACTGGTTATGTATGTATGTAGGTATTCATGCTTTTACTCACGGACATGCTCTCTATGGATGTCATTTGGAGTGTACATAACCGGAATCTTTTTTCAGACAGCCTCTTTCATGTCATTCCTTCTCATATCTCATGCCTACTGCATCATGTGTGAGTAGACATGGGCAAACGCGGGCCGGCCCGTCCCGCCCGCCCGCCTTTTTGGACAGGCTTGGGTAGAGAGAAAAGCCCAAGCGGGCCGCTAAGCCCGGCCCGCGCCCGCAGCGGGTACGGGATTGGGTAGGACAATCTACCCGTTACGGGCCGCTAGGCCCGTAACGGGTACCCGCCTTTTTTTTATATTAAAATTAATATATGTATATATATAGATGTAATAAATAATACTGTATTAATTATTCATTTAAAAAATAAAAAACAGTAACTATATATATGTATGTAAGTAATTTAAAAAACAGTAACTATATATATGTATGTAAATAAAAAAATAAAAAAATAACAGCAGGTAGTATATTTTTTTGATTAAAAACAGTAGGTTTTGTAGTTACTAGTTAGTATATAAATAATATATGTAATAAAAAACAGTAGGTTTAATAATATATGTATATATATTAAACAGTAGGTTTAATAAAAAAATAGTAGGTTTAATAATATATGTAATAAAAAACAGTAGGTTTTTTATTAAAATCAGTAGGTTTAATAATATATGTAATATATATATATATATATATATATATATATATATATATATATATATATATATATATATATATATATATTAAAATTGATTATAATAAACTTAGTATAACTTTAATAAATAAAAATTGATTAGGTTTGCGGGTACTCGCGGGCTACCCGCACCCGCATTTGCGGACAGGCTTGGACACGACTATCAACCCGTTAAGCGGGCTTAGCCCGGCTCGCGTCCGCAACAACGGGACAAAATGTCGAGCAAAGCCCGGCCCGCGCCCGCATTTGCCCGGGTCTATATGTGAGCACCTTTCGGTTCAGGAACGACGTGTGACTGCTTTGCTTGGATGTCTCTTCTATTTAACTCTAGTTGGTTACAAAGCTTCTGTGCCATATTTCACAGTAAGGCGCGGAACTTATGGCTGTTTGGAAGGGAAATAGAGGATTGACCCTGGGTTCTTACTTCTCTTTGTTTGTTAAAAAAACTTTCTCAATTCAGACGATTGGATAAAGAAATTATCAGATTTACAATCTACTTGTTTCACTTTTATGTTTGAAACTAATTTGTGTAAAATTGTTCAAAGAAATTCAAGTCAGATTCTTTTATAGCTTTTAATGTTCTGAACACCTTTTTTTTTAGTAGGATTCTGAACACCTCAATAATTGACTGTTATATACTTGTAATATTAAATAGCCAATAGATCATAATGTAATGATAAATATTTTATTTTCAAAAATAAATTATATGACTGAATGAAAATTTCTTAATGAAACTAGAATCATGCCCACACGCATTTTAGAAAATAGTAATGACCAAGTGGAGAGTTAAATTAGCTGACATGACAACTAATCTATTTCAATAACTGTTAATTGCTTAGGCCCTTGTTTTGTCAGTTTTATTATCCTTAACTTCTGATGCTTGCTGATAAATTGCTCTGATTTTCTGCACAGAACGCCTGTGTGCAAAGGAAGATTAATAGATTGATTCAACTCATTCGACAATACCTGGACGCAATTTCAGTTGCATATATGAGGATTCAGCTCATCTTCTGTTGCATGTGGATGCTAACAATGGAAATTTGTCAAAGTTTTCGATTTGGAGGGGATCACGATGGCCTCATTTGTTGTCATTGTTATCAAGGAAATCGGTCTCCTGCTCTTGTAAGGTCTATTCCTTGGATCTCACATCATTATTTTGCAACTGGATCTTTGCAACACAAAATGGCTGCTCTCACCTTAAGAGATTAGATTCTTCAGTTGATTTTTCCCAGCACACACTAATGATTACTACTACATGAATTGTTGATTCATAGGAACATCTGAAATAAAGAATTCATTCTTAATAGAATATCTTTGAAAATGCTTTACTCAAGGCTCGTATAACGCTGGGTTTCTGACTTTGTTTGATCAGTTTTCTCCTAATAGTCATTTCTGACTTTGTTTGATCAGTTTTCTCATCTCTCATGTAGGAAGTTTCAGATTGCGATGCAGCTTATGGCCATAGCAGAAACTGCGGTATGAATAGCTGTAATTGTCAGCTAATGGAGATTCTTGTAATCGCCTTCAATCTAATCAATTGTTTTCAACATACTTTTCAGATATACATCAACATGAATGACTCATCATAAACCTACTGGTTTCGTCTACTTATTCGAGAATGGGCACACTTCTGTAAGTGAGATTCACAAGGCTCAATATTCTCCATATTTGTACAACGCCCTCTTGACTGTTGCCTTAAAAATATATAGAATGCTTGCAGGATGAACATATCAACTATGAGAGTTCGTAGAGATGGTGAGAAAGGGAAACCCTGAAGTAACACAACGAAGAGGAGACGCTATATCAACATTGCAAGCTGACCGTAAAGAGCAAGAGCCGTTCTTGATTGAACACAGATAATGCAAGCCTTCACTACAAAGGAAATGACTTAATTGTAGGTAACTAATGATTAGCAAGTGTTTGTTTGTAAGGTTAGGAATCAATTTGTAGAGTTTGTAGAGGATAATTGATGCAGATTATTACCTCATTTATGAATGTTTTCGCGTTTTGGTTATCAATAAAATCAAACGAAAAATGTTGAATGAATAATTGTTAAGTGTTGAAATCCATCAGCTTGCTGAGCTCTCTCTCTCTCTCTCTCTCCCCTTTTTCTTTTTTTTTTAGTTTGAAATGAGCCATTTTCGACACCTCAGTGCGTCGAAATTGGCAATGAGCCATTTTCGACACCTTAGTGCGTCGAAATTGGCATGCCAATTGTGACGCCCTAGGGTGTCGAAAATGACATGCCAATCTCGACGCTTTAAGGCGTCGAAATGGGCCCCGACGGAATTTCGCGTCGAAATTGGCATATTGTCATTCGTGACGCAAAAAATACCGACGCTTTTTCAAAGCGTCGAAATTGATTTTTTCGACGCTATAAAGCGTCGAGAATGGTCTTTAAAAGCGTCACAATTGGTCTGCTTTTCCTGTAGTGACGTTGAGCTGTTAGAGTTTGAAGCAAATTACATTTCAACAATTTATTTATATCTTAATACCTTCTTTGAAATTGAAGACATAGTCAATTACAGGTCGGGGGTCGACTTTATCAGTTGACAATTTGGGAACTCACTACGGGAAAAGTGTGTAATTATAGACGCTTTAGTTTCGACGCATTTTAAAAGCGTCGAAAATTTTCGACGTTCTGAACTGTCGATTTTTTTCGACAGATATAGGCGTCGAAATTAACAAAAATCTCGACGTCCTAAAGCGTCGAGAATGGCTTCACTAAAAATTTTAACCTAACTCCCATGCCCCTCTCTCTCTCCGACTCCCGTGCCCCTCTCTCTCGATTCACTCTCCCCGACTCTCGTGCCCCTCTCTCTCTCTCTGCTTCACACCTCCGAAGAACCCTAATCGCGCCCACCGGAGACGGCCTCCCACCGCCCACCGGAGAAGGCCTCCCATCGGCAGTCGATCTCTCCACTCTGAGCACCTTCCCCTGCCTCCTCTCCGTCTTCGTCTCCCTCGCTCCAATCTCCGCCCCATTTCCGACCTGATCTGCGTTTCTGCTCCAGTCGATTTCTGCTTTTCTGTGAGTTTTACCTTCACCTATTGATAGTCTAGTGTTAGATTAGTCTAGTGTCAGATTTTCCTTCTCTCAATCTTCTTCTTCTGCTCCATGAACTCCTCCTGCGATCGCAATGTGGCGTAGATCCTGCGCCAGTCACTACGGGAGGTTAGGGCTTGGGAGCTTAGACTCGCAATGGAAGCCTGTGGTGTGCTCCAGTTTTGATAGCCTCCGCGATGTCGCCTGTGGCGGTGCCCATACGCTTTTTCTCACCGGTGAGGTTTCTCGTTGCAATTTCTCCGTTCAGTTTTATTTTGTTCTCGACTGTGATCGCTTGTGCTGTGTTCATTTCTCAAATCAAAAGTGAATAGAAGATATCATACTTTCCTACATTATATTAATTAATTTATATGTAATGATCAAGAAATCCTGTTCAGTTCTATATCTGAATGTGTGAAAATCCTAACTGCAATACTGGATTGAATCAATTGTTTGTCACAGCCCCTCTCCCAGCCCATATAACCACAGCCTCGCCTAACAGGAATCTGGATCTTGTTTGTCATGGTTCATCAAACTGCTCTTTCGCCTTCTCAAACGAATCCGAATCCATGTGTTAAAAATTCCAAAGTATGTCTATGTAAATGTTGCACTTAAGCATTAGAAGAACTAATAGAGAAGGGTAACTTTGTTTTTAATTTTGGTTTGTTCTTCTGTAAGTTCCATCTGAAGCTTATAGGTTATAAAAATATGGTATGTTTTAAAGTAATTATCTCCCTAAATATAAGAAAATAAAAATGCTTCAAAACTGAGTTTTAACAAAGAAAGGGACTGCTCTCAAGGGAGCATGTTAAGAGACTGGAAAGGGGGAAAATGATTGGGTTTCTTGGATTTGTGTAATTACAAGTTAGTGCAAGGAAGTGAGATTCCCTCTACTCTTTGCTGTTTGTGTATATCTATCTATCTGTTTTGTTGTGTAATGTGTTGATGAAGAGCTCACATCACATGGTCCCCTCAGAAACACCTCTGGCACATGTCCAGTTTGGATTAAATACACACTTGTGAAGCATCAGACAATGAATGGTGAAGCCTATGTTTAGCTCTTTGATGCTGAATACATACTATTTGTTGCTCACTACAAGAAGTAATTTTGGCAATAATGACATCAGTCTTTCTTTTTAGTTTTTCATAGAAATGAGTTTGTGAACCATTATCTTCACCTTTTGTGTCTATATTGAAACCTGTGGTGAATTTACTCATGTTGTGTGTTGTGGCAGCTTCATTCTCTAAAGCGCATACGAACTGCTGGCTTCAGACTTCCTCCTGATCTTGGGTAATTGATAAACTATTTCCCTCTTTAGTTCATTGTAAGAAGACTAAGAACTGTTTTATTTATAGTATATGCATCTGAGGAATAGTGTGGTTTGCTTTGCTGGATATGGCTAGAATTTATGTGCACATATTCTATTAATTATATGAAAATGCTATCTATCTATCTGTTTTGTTGTGTAATGTGTTGATGAAGAGCTCACATCACATGGTCCCCTCAGAAACACCTCTGGCACATGTCCAGTTTGGATTAAATACACACTTGTGAAGCATCAGATAATGAAAATAAAAGGGTTTTCAATATGTAATCTTTAAGTTAGAATTAGAAGGGGTTATTAATTATTGATCTCTTTCTTGTATTGTGAAAGCCTATGATTGATTAAATGCTCTGATGAATGTCTGACTCAGGTGTGTTAAAGCTTGTTGAATGCAAATCTGAAAAGTTTAATGAATCTTCCTTTAAGACCATTTAGTCATAACGATACTTGTCTATAGGAACATGCAATTGCTTTAGAATTTAGATGGCTATGAAAACCTTCTTATTTCTATCATCTATTTTTTCTAGTTGTATTCATCCCTGCTCCCTCCTATTTTTTATTTATTTGAAATTCTTATTGATTTGGAATTTCTTAGCGTTTTCTTGGATTAAAATCTTTGTATCAGCATTTTTTATTGGATAATCACATCTTCAAATTTGGGTAGCTATGCTCGGACTGATACATGGATTAGGGCATAGAAACCTTGGGTGGCTCATCTCTCAAGGTCAATTATTGTTCTCTATCCTTCATCCCTTTTTTTTCGTTTTCTTTTATTAATGAGCTATTTTCTTTTCTTGATCTAGAGTATAATATGCTTCATGTTGATCCATATTGGTTGTCTCAAAGTTGCATCAAAATTATCGACCGTCCCATGTTCAGCATATCCCCGAATCCAGTTGTATCTTCACTTTTTTATATTCTTGCCTTAAAAGGGCCTTTCAGATTTCTATGCTTGAGCTGCAAGTTGACACTTGCTATCTGCTTTGTAGGATTCAGAATCTAGAAAGTCGCGTAAGGTTTACTTACCATAAACTTAACCTAGCTTTTTGAAGTTTTAAGACTCCTTGATACTGAACTCCTATTCTTTGGTGCTCTTTCACTTGCCATTTGCAGACTATTTTTAACATAAAATGCTCAGCGGATGTAAGATTCCAAAGTGGTCTTACCTGTATCTCATCAAAGCAAAGAATGCCCTCTTCCTTAAAGGTCATTAATGGGAGCATTTTTTCTTCAATTATTATAGCAAGATGATATCCAGGATCTAAGTAGATGTATGGTGCTATTGTGCCTCATGATTTACTGGAAATTCCATTTGCCTTTTTTTTCTAAAAAAAAAAAATTCTTCTCACCTTCACTTACTTTTGAGTTTCAACCTTAAGATGATTTCTGCACCACTGTTAACTTCTCCTCACCGTTTTTTTAATTGCATTTGGAGGCTGCTCATTAATCAGTCCTAATTTTGGCATCAAATTGGGGGTTTCCGTCCAAAATTTGGTTGCTACTGATAGAACATTACTTTTTTTTTGGTGTTTTGTAGACCTTGGATTCTCTTGATGCATCAGAACTGTGCTGGATTGGACCTATTCCTGGAGATATTGCTGAGGTAGTGGCATAATGTAGGATCTTCCATGATGCTGAAAGTCTGCACAGCACAGTAATGAATACATTGTGTGATCTGGTGACTGGAGAGTTTCTGGTCTCAATGGAGGCAAAGGGCAAATCTAAGCTACAGGTAGCAATAATCCTCCACAGTAGATTAACACACCACATGGACCTTTCAAGAAAGTCCAATAGTTGAAATGTAGGTGTAAAGAAGAAGAAATTATACATTTTATTCATTAGTCTAATGCTTTATTGGATTTGTGTCAAATGTATTTTTTGTTAATTAAAGGATTTTAATTGATGTCTAATGAAAGAGGATGAATGGAGAAAAATACGTTTTTTTTTTTTTTTTGAAAAATAATAGGCCATTTTCGACGCTTTAGGGTGTCGAAAATGGCATGTCATTTTCGACGCTTTAGGGTGTCGAAAATGGCATGCCAATCTCGACGCTTTTAGGCGTCGAAATGGGTTCCGACACAATTTAACGTCGAAAATGACTGGCTGCCATTCATGACGCAAAAAATACCGACGCTTTTTAAAAGCGTCGAAATTGATTTTTTCGACACTTTATAACGTCGAGAATGGTCATTAAAAGCGTCGAAAATGGCCTGGTTTTCTTGTAGTGACTGCTTTTGTTATGGATTACACATCCTTTGGCGATTGTAGCTGCTTTGCCAGATTATAATCCTCCTGAATTTGAAGGATGCAGAAGGGACAGCAAAAAAAGTGCATTTGGCTGTGTCGTCCTCATCTGACAGACTTGTATTTTTTGATCCATTTTACCGATAGCGAGATTACTTGAAAGCTTTACAAGCTGATCAAGTTGCCAGCAGTTACTTCAAAGCTTTACAAGCTGATCGAGTTCCCAGCAGTGGGTTCTGTGGAAGACGTGAAATGACATCCCACATTGATAAAATGATGAATCCAATCCTTGAATATAAGCCGGTGGGCTATCTCACCTAACAATAATTCGTTCCCCTCGATGAGGATATCAACGACATCACGAACAGTCACTTCGGTGATCAGAGCTAAATTGATCAGAATATTTCTTATGCTTGCTTAATTTATGTTGCATATATGTGTGTGTTTCTCATATTTTTTTATCCTGGTTCAACGGTCCGAAACGTATTTATAAGAATTAAGAATTAATTAACAAATATATATTGTGATGATCGAATTGAATACATATGAAGGTGCAATAGTACGTATGTAGCATTTATCAGTAAACCATCGAAATGTAATCAGTTATGGGTGGGAGGGCGTGGTCTGGGTTTCGGATAATCCGAGTAAACTCCAGGGTGTTTCTGCCTCTGGCTTTTCCCCGGCACCTGCCAAGAAACAGCTTTCTTCAATGCAAGTTTCTCATCAGCACCTCCTCCGCCATCAAAGGCAGAAAGCCTCTCCTTACTGGATTCGAGATCGTATGCAGAGGCTTTTGCTTTAGTCATGTCAGTCCTTCGACTCACTTGTTCCGCAACTCTGCTTGTGTCCACAACGGGAGCTGGAGCTGGAGCTCTATCCGTGTGAGCTGCTTTTTTATGGAACCCGTATTGCCATTGATCTTCGTCTTTCTCTGTAATTCCCGTCGTGTCCATGAATCTCAAATCACTACCCTGCAGTTGCATCATACATACATTTTAAGATATGTCAAACCCTAACAAATTAACATGTATTTTGAAAGTTTGTAACCTTAATTGTAACAAATTCACCTAACATTATATTGTATAAAACCGACACACTATTAGTATTGGTTGCTAAAAGTTGAGATAGAGTGAACAAACCTTATGAAAAGATATGCGGGTGACTGGATTCGTTGAAGATAACAGCCCGAGAGGGCGAGCATTGCACTTGTGTAAGAGAATATTACATACGATCATGAGGATTAGGTACAGATACCGCGAGCACAAGACACTGTAGGAGGGATGCGAGCTCATGAGCACAACTCTCATAACACACCAACAGCTCAAGATAGTGTCGTAAATTGACGAAGCAAGAGGCTACATGTGATCCGTTTGGTAATTAAAGAGAATCAATCATTTGAGGAAGCTCCTGATAGCCAAAAGAACAGGACTCTATGAGGTGAATTGAAAGAAGAGATGCAGAGGCAGTACAAGAGAGATCTGTTATTAATGTCTCTTAATATAATTAATTTGGTGTATTTATATACACAGATTTGCACTGCTACTGCTAGAGCCTAAAATTAATTAAGTAATAACGATCACGTAAGTTGAGGATTGATCAAAAAAAAAAATGAAAAAGAGGAGGGCTTGACAGCCAAAAGGTAAGCATAAGCTCAAAAAGTTGAGATTTGTTTGAGGAGCATGCCTTGGGTTTTGAACATGTCTTGTTTCGATCTCATACTACAAACCTTCAAAGTTTGTTGGAGGAAGGGCTTTTGGGCCATAAAGGATATACATCTAAGAGGTACAACTTATTTAGGTTATATTATATATCAAAATGAAGTTATCAACGATGACACGTTACACGTAAATAGGGATGGGCTCCAATCGACCCTATTTTTTAAAATATTTTCAAAAAATTAATAAAAATTATGTGTGGTATTTTTTATTAGAAGGAAAGCCTCTACACAATGGCTTAAGCTTTAGATTAGAAGGTTGGATAGCGACTTCATAACCACAAACAATATAGACCCGACACGACTTCTGTTTTCATACGACCCGAGCGGAATTTCTTAGAATTTCGATCACAATATATGGATCCATATATAAAATCTAGACAATTCTATAATTGATAAGTGGGTCATCCATCTTAGCAAATAGCAATAGCTAGCTCATGTGAATTAAAAAGATTAGTTTACTGTCATTAATAATTAATGGCAGAGTTGCTAGAATTTGAACCTTAAACACTGGTTAAAAGGTTTAACATCGTATCTCGTTAGATCGATCAACTGGTGATTGGATTTGGAGTTACAAGTACAAGTGGACAAAGCAGTAAAGGGAGAAACATATAACCACAAATTGGAATCACGGTCCTACTTTGGAGTTTTGAAGATGTTAAAAGGAGTGCAGTGCTGTCATTTTTAATTTTGCTGTATGGCTGTAAAAAAAAAAGGGGGAGGGAGGGAGTAACAAAGAGTGAAAACAGGGCGGGAATTAAGCCACAAAGCACAAGACGTCGTTAACAACGTAACAATTTTGTCTCGTTTTCCGGCCGTTGAGTTTAGTGGTTGACTCTTCTTACTTCTTTCTCCTATAACCAACTAATTAAAATTACGGGATCCCAAATTTACGTTTTGTATAAGGGGGAACTCGTCTTAATTAATTACCTCGTTGGATCAAGTTTTGCAACCCTTCATCTTAGATTATTGTATATTGTTGTTGTATAAGACAATAATTTAGGTAGATTTTGTAGGACCAAAAGTCGAGCGATCGAGGCAGGCCAAGAAGCCCGCGGATCTTGAAACTGTTAGTTGAATGGATGGAAAATATTGGAGATAAAATTGTTGAGTCCTTTGTGCACAAACATGAACATTAATAATAATTAGGAATAGAAGATGAAGTTTTATTGTTGATATTCTTGTTTTTCTCTTACATCCCTCTTTTTTTTTACAAGGAAAGAATTCGAATAGGTTGGACCTGCCCGATAGCATTCTGACGGATGAGGTCGAGAAGACCTAAATCATCTCTCACATTTTGTAGGAGAAGTTTAATGTCAAACATTATCATTTCAATTTTCCAATGACAATAACTGTCAGTTTTTAGATGGTTTATGATGATAAGTGAATCACCTTCAATTTGTAACTAGCTTAGTACCCCGTGCATTGCACGGATCTTTGTTTAAAAATATATGTTTATATAATTTCATTTATCATTGTTGACATAAATATTATAAGTATTACTAAGTAACAAATAAATAAGCATTATCTAACACATTGAATAATAAAAAAAATATAAAAATTCTAAATAACAATAAGAAAATTTAATAATTGGAATCGAATTGAGCTAATTAAAAATATTATAAGTATTATTAAGTAGTTAAACTTTAATAATTGGAATCGAATTGAGCTAATTCACATCAACAACGTCAAGCTACAAACATATAGATATTAATTTTTAGATAAATGTGAGTGCAAGAGAATAGACAACTGGTAATTGGATTACCTATAACATCTTTAACACATTTATTTTATCCCAATAGAGAAATGAAACCCGACCCTCTTAACTTAAAAGGGCATAGAAAGACATTAATAGTTTAATTTGTAAATTATAATTAGAGAATAGAAACTTGTACATTACTCAGCTCGAAAACTATAACATTATTGAGTGGGGGTAAAGTCGATTCTCAAAGTTTTACTTTTTTTTTTTGAGGTCAATTCATGCACATACTAATTAAGAGCCAATTCAAATAAATTATAAACAAACAAACAAAGTAGAAAGATAAAATGATAAAAATTAGATCGATGACAAGATTGCAAGAAATTAAATTAAATTAGAACGATCAATAAAAACTCACAAAGAGGAAGACAACACTGCTGGAGAGATGGTAGAATTTATAGAATTGAAGACACAAAGATATTTTTGTATACGAATCTTATTGAAGATATCTTATATATATTTTGTTAGTTATTTAAGTTTATACAAATTGTTATTCGAATTCAAAATTGCAATAATATCCAATTCAAAATAATATGAATGAAATTAATAAAAAGAAATTTAAAAAGAAAATCAACCGGTTAAGATTTAGGGAAAAATGAATTAATTAATTAATTATGTATTTAAATAAGTAATTTGGTTTATAATAAATAATAAAAAGAAAACCAATTAGATTTTGTTAGTTATTTAAGTTTATCTAAATTGTTATTCAAAATTGCAATAATATCCAATTCAAAATAATTTTGATAAAATTAATAAAAAGAAATTTAAAAAGAAAATAAATCGGTTAAGATTTTTGGGAAACATTAATTAATTAATTAATTACCTATTTAAATAAGTAATTTGATTTATAATAAATAATCAGTTAATTAATTAATTAGGTGACCAAGCAAGTATTCCCCATCTCTACCGGTTAGGCGCGCCTCCATGAGCATCTAAAATGTGACCAAGCAAGTATATATCATCTAGTATATATCCTGCAAATTTTTATTTTTTTAATAAGGAAAAAATTCGGGTGGTGGTTAGTCAATCCGAGAGCATACCGAAGGATGAGATCACGAAGATCTGAAAGAAATACAAACACATAATACATCAAAAGAAACACCCAAAATAAACCCGAAAAAACCCCAAAAAGGTAGTAGAACAATATCTCTCTAATAACTTAATTAATTAATTCGGTTATTAATTTATTTAGATAAGATCTCTAATACATAAATAAATAAATTCGGTTTATTTATTTATTCAGATAAGGTAGGATCTACACTAAGATTTGGTTAGGATCTAAACTTATCTAATTAAAAATTAAAATAACAAACAATTAAAATTAATCAATTAAAATTAGAAAAACCATTAAAATAATTTGATTAATTTAAAAAATAAAAAAAAAGCTACGTTAAAGGAGAAGCCGCCACAAGGCGACTTCTCCTTTAGTATTATAATATAGATTTATTAATGCGTAATTGGAGGATTTTTAAGACCCCTTACTTGAGAGCAAGCGCCTCTACCCAAAGGGGAGCTATTTTCCCACCATTCCGTAGCCGATGTGGCAATCGATCCATTTACCTTCCTAGACCCGAATTATAAATCCCATTGTGCTATCACCATTGGATATTGTAGACCCATCAAAATTTACCTTAAAAGTTCCCCGATAAATCTTGTTGTTCTTAACTTTATTGTTTTGGTCTGCATGGTCCCAACATTTGTTTGGTTTCTTATTCTCCCCAACATTGTTATCATCTTTGCAAGCAGTTTGCCCGTTTTTTATATTTATTTTTTTAATTTTTTTTTATAAGAAAATAATTCGAGATCCCAGACGACAAAAGTAGTCTGGAAAATCGAGAGGCTGAGGGGAGTCGGTAGACGGGCCAACCGTCATGAAACAACCCGAAATAAACAAATACAAGAAAAAACTCAAATACAAGATCTCAGCAAATCAGGACCAGCAAAAATAAAGTCAAACGAATTCCGAGAACATGGGAAAGTCGAGAGACTAATACGACGTCTCGACACCGGGGAGACAGAGGTATAAACCCATCAGTGGAAAAGGCGTTTTCTGGGGAAGTGTGGATCAACGACATTCCCTCCACCTGGATGAAGGATCTTCGAGAATCACGAACATTGTCACGGTCAAATCGAACAGCAGGGCGCCCGAGATTGCAACTTCAACCGGAACTAAACGAAGCCGAACCCAAGAAACGACCCTACTCAGATAAACCAAATAAACCAAGATCGGTAAAATGGATTAAAGGCAAGTATGACATTTCACATAAATTAAGTTTTATATATAAGAGATATTAACAAAGAATTTAACCCTTGGTAAATACCTCTTTATAGAATCATTTTTAATTATTGCAATAGAAATGATTTGGATCATCGGTTATGTTGTGAATTAGGAAAGATTATAAGGCCCAGCAAAAAGATAGTTGGGCTGGAAATATGGGTTGATCTCAAAGATGGGGCTGTGTATATAACGGAAGGCAAAATTACATAAAACCACCCTTTAAATGGGACGTTTTGCGAAAAACCACCCCTTAAAATGAAAATTGCAAAAAACCACCATTTAAAACAGTTTTCTTTGCAAAGTCACACCCATCACCCAATTTTCGTTAATTAAATGTTAAAGTGTGTGAAAATTCAATTATACCCCATATTTTTATTATTAGTTTACTCAATTCAATTGCCATTAGTTGATATTTAACTTTTTGAATTTTTTCAAAAGCAAAAAACACTATAAAATATCAAAAAAATATTATTTTTTAAAAATAATAATGTAAAAACTCTATAAAAAAATTGATGCGTAATTTATGTTTTATACATATAAAAAATGTGTAATACTAGGGCTACTTGAAGAAAATAAATATTTTTAAAAAATAATGTTTCATATAGTTTTTATTATTCTAAAAATGTATGTGGAAATTGGAATAGTGAACATATTTTTAGAATAATAAAAACTATATGAAATATATTTTTTTTTTAAATTTATTTTCTTCAAGTATTCCTTTAGTAATATACACTTTTTAAAATATATAAAACATCAATTATATCTATTCTATAGTGCTTTTACTAATAAGTGTGAAATTATATATGGAAAATGATATTTTATAAAAAAAAATACTTTTGAAAAAACCATGTTAGAAAAGGTAAAAATTAATTAATATCAATTTGATAAAGTAAAATAATAATAAAAACAATGGATATAATTTATTTTTCACACACTTTAATATTCAATTAACGGAAATTTGGTGATGGGTGTGACTTTGCAAAGAAAACGGTTTGAAATGGTGGTTTTCTGCAATTTTTGTTTTAAATGGTGGTTTCACGCAAAACATCCTATTTAAAGGGTGGTTTTCTGCAATTTACCCATAACGGAATACACACATCGGTTTTTTTTTCTGAAGCTAGGCGTAACAACCCCCCACACTGTCACACGCAAAACTGAGGACGGGCGCGGAATCGAGCTCGGTACGGACCACCAGACGACGGCCAAGGGCAACCGAGAGCGGGCTCAGAAGGACTCGAGAGGGAGATGGCAAGGGTGGAAGATCCGATTGGAAAAGGGCCATCGACGAAGCCCGCGAGGGCCCATTCAGTCTTCGAGTTGGGGAGAGGAGGAAGGCGACTTGGCCTTAGCAAAAGCCAGAGGGTCGAGGAGATGAAGGTGACGACAATGGCGACGGTCGGAGTACTGGCTGGTGAAGGTGGAGTTTTGCGCCGACAAGGACGGAGATGAGGATGATTAATCCGACCGGCGGTAGTTGTCGAGGGTTTGGGTTCCCAAATTGGGGGTACAACCCTACAATCGAGAGTTGAGGAAGATGATACCCCAAATTGATTAGGGGATTAGTTAGTCATTCAACCTGGGAAGAAAAATGATTTGGACGGAGATTGAAAGGAGATTTAGGGTGGATTTTGTAGATTTAGATTTTGGGCGGCGAGTGTTAGGGTTTGTTTGGGTTGTGCGTGGCTGGACTGGCAGATGTTTTGTCGGTGGTGGCATGTTGGAGGTGGTGGTGGCAGACTCGAAGCCGGTGGGGAGGAAGACCGGCGGTCACTTGGTAGTCGAACGGGATGATTGTTTTGTTGATGTATATTGGTGGGGATTACCCATAGATTGGTTTGAGTTTTGTCATAGATTAGTTTTGTTAATATTGGTGGGGGGTTACCCATAGATTGGTTATTGTTGGGGGTTGAGATTATATAATCTCGGTTGTTCTCCGGATGTTGGTGGTAGTGGTAGTGGTGGTGGACCGATGATGGCGCTAGCGGGAGATGAGGCTGCGGAGATAAATGGGAATGGGAGGAGGAGATATTGGTGGTGGACTTTGGGTTTTCTAGTGGGAGAAATCTCTCACTAGAATTTGGGTTTTGGGTAGAGAGACCCGTTTTTTATATGGTTTTGTATAATTCCCTTCATCGTTGCTATAGCTGGTGGAGATTCATTTTTTAATAACAAGTTGTTTCTAATGTTCCATGTCGTCCACTAGATAAAGACAATTAATTGCTTGTTTGAATTAGTCAGTGTAGTCCCCAAGGTATGTAGCATTGGTTGAAAATCTCTAAATGTGGATAACAGATTATGTATCTGTTATCCACATTTAGAGATTTTCAACCAATGCTACATACCTTGGGGACTACACTGACTAATTCAAACAAGCAATTAATTTTCTTTATCTGGTGGAGATTCATTTTTTAATAACAAGTTGTTTCTAATGTTCCATGTCGTCCACAAGATAAAGACAATTAATTGCTTGTTTGAATTAGTCAGTGTAGTCCCCAAGGTATGTAGCATTGGTTGAAAATCTCTAAATGTGGATAACAAATTATGTATCTGTTGTACAATTGTGGGGTTCAAGAGGGGTTTAACAGAGTTGAAGTGGCATTCTAAGAAAAGATGTGTGTCATCTTCATCAGATTCGTTACAGAATTCACACGTTGTAGGGAGTGAATTCCCTTTTTGATTATGATGCGGGACCATCCAAGACACCTCCGAACACGCCTATACTTGGGGATGGACCTATGATTCGAGCTCGTGAGAATGATGTCATCCTCAAGAGAAAGAAGAAGGCTCCCCCATGGGAGAAGGTCCAAAGGTGCAAGCTTGATGGTCGTTCGTTTTTAGATTCGTTCAGCAGTTTGACAGCTTTTCGACGTTTCGGTAAAATGAGTCGTACGGATTCAATATTAATCGGATTGAGGCGTGCCATACCTTGTCGGAACGAGGACGAAGAGATCTACAACTTTGCTGTTGAAGGTTTTTCCAGATTCGACCTAGAGTTTAGCCGAAAATCAACTTTTTTGCAAGCTGTCACTGTTTTGACGAGAGTGCAGGCAATGTGCGCGGGTGTGCAGGGGGAGCGCGCGGGCGTGCAGGAGGAGCGCGCGGGCGTGCGCGATGCTGCTACTGGAATGCGGAAGCTGTTGGGCGCCGATCTTTCCTTGGCCAAACTTGGCTTAATCCATGTGTTACGTTAAGACCTTTAATTAATTAAGTTATTTTTAGGATATTTTAAATAATTATTTTTAATTATTTTTATTAGAAAATAGTCTTTGTTAGGGTTATATTAACCAGTCTTTTCCATTGTAGAGAACACACGTCTTCCATTATTGAAATTTACAGTTCTTGTGTGAAACACATCTCTGAGAAAGTCAATCGATTCGAAGCCTTGCTCGTCCATTGCAACTATTGGTATAGATCTTGCTTGGTTTGCTTTGAGTTCGTCAACCTCGCGAGAGCTTGGTAATCCAGGTAATCACAAGTCCCCTCCTTGTGCCTCCAAGTTGTCCGCTTGGTTGTGTAAGGTTGTAGAGGCGGGCTTTATAGTCGTTGGTATTTGGTTCCTACCCTCTTAGGAGGCCTGGGGTCTTTGCCTCGTTCTATTTTAGTTCGAATCAGTCCACTATCGGTCGAGTCTTTGTTATCAATTTCAAGTCTTGCATATTGTTCATCGAGTCTTTGAGTCTTTTGCTTCCGTTCTTGTTATTTCTTGTTTGATTGTCGAAGATCGGGCCATCCTACGGCTAACCCCGTATCAAATTGACATCAGAGCTTTGGTTTAATTCCGACATCAAAGTTGTGTCTTTTGTTTCTCTAAACACAAAACCTACAAAAATAGAGTCTTTCTTGTTCTTGGGTTTTACTTCTTGAATTTTTAAATTTGATTGGTACTAATCTTTGTTTGTGATTGTTGTGGTTGCCTTTAGCCCTAAACATATTCCAAGCCGAGACCATAGCTTCCATTGAAAATTCTATTCGGCAACAGTAGTACGTGGTTGAATTCTTGCTTGAATTGATTGCCTTTTTTTTTTGCTCAGCCGACAACGTGGTTGAAAGAATTGAAATTCTTAGTTCGGCAGCCTTCAAGCCAAATACAAGGGTATTCCTAACCCTAGTTGCTTTCTACCTTAGCCTATTTGTTTATCTATTTTATTGCCTTTTTAATTTTGATTTTTGGTAGATTAAATTACTTTTATCTATCATAAATTATAAAAGGTCTTAGATAGATCTACTTACCAAATTTAGCCAAACCATCACCTATATATATATATATTTCATTAGGGCTATATAAATTTTATTTTTCTTTCACCATAGTTTGAATTTTCAGGAGTCCTTTTATTTCATAGATAGTTTCTTGCATTAGTCAAAAAAAAAAAAGAGTCCGAAAAAATTCAAAAAAAAAAAGAATCCATTCAAAGCTTTAACCTAGGAGGATAAAATTCACTAGGGGCAAAAGTAAGCTTAAAAAAAAAGAGAGAGAGAGAGAGAGAAGGATTGTATCTAGTGCAAGAAAGCTTAAAGACCAATTTTGGTGAATTTGTTATAGCCCCAGTCGACAACCTTCAAACACATACCTCCCAAACCATAAAAAAATTTTCAAGCCCTACCTTGCAACTACAACATCCATACTAAGGGTTTAAATCAAAAAGAGGTAAAAATCCAAGTTTTTCTTTCTTTTCTTTCATTTTCTTTTCCTATTTTTGTGTGTCGTGTACTGCAGTGCTCATACCGACCCCCTCCAGCCTCGGTACAGCCTCGGTACAGTGTCTGTTGCGTTCGGTTTTGGTCGATTTCGAGCTTTCCAGGTCGATATCGAGTCGATACTTCTTCCTTTCGACTCGATACTTTTGTGATGTGTCTTGTCGGTTGCTTGTTTCTTTGTCCTTTCTCTTGATTACTCTCTTTGGATTGTTAAGTCCTTGCTTGAGTGTTGATTTGCCCAAAGCGGATTGCCCCAACAAGCTTGTCATACCAATTAGAGAGAAGAGTGTGAGCGAAACACTTGCGAGATTGTTTTATTTTGCTAATCTTGACATAGTTCCGTGTTTGTCTTTATTTGCAATGTCTAACAATCAGGTGAACAACGAGAACAATGCCAACAATGGCAACAATGACAACACCTCCGAAGCAACTATATCCGCCGCGATGTTCAACAACACAATGAACACTCTTAACGCCACGTTGGCGGCGATGATGGATAAGCTGACGGCATTGGAGGCTAGACCAACGGGTTCTAATAACCATGGTGGTCAAGGTGGTCGAAGGCGTGACGAGACGCCTAATGATGAAAGGGAAGTCCGAAATCCTAACCCTCCTCCTAACCTTAATTTAAATAACCCTTTATTTAATGACAACAACTCTCCACGAGGTGGGAGAAATGATAGGAATAATGGGTTTGTTAATGTGCAGGGACAAGGACAAGGAAGGGGGAGAAGCCAAGACTTCCAAGAGGAGTTCTACTATTCGGAGCGTGACGACGACTTCCAAGAAGAGGAGTATTGGGAGCAACGCTCAAGGCGGAACAACAGAGGAGGTCGATACCACTATCGAGCACCTAGAGAGCCTGTGCAAGATGGTATAGGTAAAGTAAAGGTAAAGATCCCTCAATTTGATGGTAACACCGATCCAGATGCTTATATTGATTGGGAAATTAAAATGGATCATATCTGGAATTGTCATAACTTCTCTGAACATAAAAAGGTACAATTAGCTTCTTTAGAATTTCAAGGTTTCGCTTTAATTTGGTGGGATAGTCTGAATAAAGAAAGAAGAAGAGCCTTTGATGCGCCTGTCGCTTCTTGGAACCAATTAAAAGCACTTATGAGAAGTAGGTTTGTTCTCCAACACTACTCTACAGAGCTTAGACAACGTCTAGAAAACCTTAGGCAAGGTAATAAAAGTGTTGAGGAAACGTTTAATGCAATGCAAGAAACCATGGCTAGAGCTAATATAGTTGAAAATGATGAAGATACCAATGCTAGGTTTCTTAGAATATTGCACCCCGCCTTAGCTCATGAAGTTGATTACTTTCCTTATTCTATGCCTACTGAACTTTTACATTTAGCTAAGAAAGTAGAAAGTAATGCTAGATACAGGAGCCAAGGTGGTAGAATGTCGAGTGGGCAACCCCAAAGGTGGCGCCAAGGCCATGTGCAGCAGCCCCAAGGGAGGGTTGATGGCGGCTCAAGGGAGAGGGTAAGCCAACCCCAAGGGAGGAGTGAAGGCCGAATGCCTCAGGAGCCCATCGACAAGGGCGAGACGCCTATGTACGAGAGGAATTCGTCTAGGGCATCTACTGGCCCTAAAGGGAGTAATCCTAACTCTTCTCCTCTTCAACCTTTGTACATTCCTTGCTTTATATGCCAAGGTAGAGGACATGTTATGAAGGATTGCCCGAATAAGACGACTTTCATGATTAATCACCTAGGCAAAAATGGATCTGAAAATTATAGTGGTGAAAATGATGAGCATGTTAATAATGATCAAGCTCTTAGTTTACTTGTCTGTGATGATAATGATTGCGTTGGATATGAGCACGATGATTCTTTGATTGATTTAAGTGTTCAGCCTATTCTTTGTGATGATAATCAAAGAGAAGATTTGTGCTTAGAAAAGGGCAAATTTTCTAGTATGATCATTGATGGTGAAAATTCTCCTACTATTGCTAGCATTGAATTAATTGAAAATCCGGCCTTGAAAATGGATGAAAACTTGCTAGCATTGGATGGAACCTTAGAGATAAATGAACAAGCTACAGTGCATATTCAATTCGAACCTCATGAAGATGAAATGAAATATGAAATGTGCACTAATAAAGTTTCTTTTCTTGGTTTTGTAGAAAGCTCTAATGGTCTACAAGATGGCGACACCAAGATCAAAACCATCCAGACATGGTCAACCCTTGCAACAATCGGCCTCGAGAGGAGTTTCCATTGGCATGAGGTTTTCGATCCAGGAGCTCGTGTGGATGCATTTGGGGAATCTTATGTGACCTTGGATTCGAGGTCGAATCCTTTTCAAGAAAGGGGGAATGATGCGGGACCATCCAAGACACCTCTGAACACGCCTATACTTGGGGATGGACCTATGATTCGAGCTCGTGAGAATGATGTCATCCTCAAGAGAAAGAAGAAGGCTCCCCCATGGGAGAAGGTCCAAAGGTGCAAGCTTGATGGTCATTCGTTTTTAGATTCGTTCAACAGTTTGACAACTTTTCGACGTCTCGTTAAAATGAGTTGTACGGATTCAATATTAATCGGATTGAGGCGTGCCATACCTTGTCGGAACGAGGACGAAGAGATCTACAACTTTGATGTTCAAGGTTTTTCCAGATTCGACCTAGAGTTTAGCCGAAAATCAACTTTTTTGCAAGCTGTCACTGTTTTGACGGGAGTGCAGGCAATGTGCGCGGGCGTTCAGGGGGAGCGCGCGGGCGTGCAGGAGGAGCGCGCGGGCGTGCGCGATGCTGCTGCTGGAATGCGGAAGCTGCTGGGCGCCGATCTTTCCTTGGCCAAACTTGGCTTAATCCATGTGTTACGTTAAGACCTTTAATTAATTAAGTTATTTTTAGGATATTTTAAATAATTATTTTTAATTATTTTTATTAGAAAATAGTCTTTGTTAGGGTTATATTAACCGGTCTTTTCCATTGTAGAGAACACACGTCTTCCATTATTGAAATTTACAGTTCTTGTGTGAAACACATCTCTGAGAAAGTCAATCGATTCGAAGCCTTGCTCGTCGATTGCAACTATTGGTATAGATCTTGCTTGGTTTGCTTTGAGTTCGTCAACCTCGCGAGAGCTTGGTGATCCAGGTAATCACAAGTCCCCTCCTTGTGCCTCCAAGTTGTCCGCTTGGTTGTGTAAGGTTGTAGAGGCGGGCTTTATAGTCGTTGGTATTTGGTTCCTACCCTCTTAGGAGGCCTGGGGTCTTTGCCTCGTTCTATTTTAGTTCGAATCAGTCCACTATCGGTCGAGTCTTTGTTATCAATTTCGAGTCTTGCATATTGTTCATCGAGTCTTTGCGTCTTTTGCTTCCGTTCTTGTTATTTCTTGTTTGATTGTCGAAGATCGGGCCATCCTACGGCTAACTCCGTATCAGATTAAGGCGCATATTTGTTGGTAGGCCTTGATGACTTACTTTCCAGGGGAAGTTTTTAATTTTTGGTGGGGGCAGATATCTTCCAAATCCATGAATTCAAGTCATCGTTGTGGCTATGGTTTTTGTTATAAGTTTATATGTGCTTGTTGTTGTGAACCAACCATTTCTATCAGGCCACCAGTAAAGCATATCTTCAAAAGCATTAGATGGAAATGGGATGTCCATGATTTCCTGGATAATGCAAAGGGGTAAATTTTCCTTCAATTTTTCCTCCCACCATTTCCCGCCAAGGATGTATTCACTCACACTTTCTTCCTTATTGTAGGGAAAATGTATCAACTCTAGTGTCTAGCGGTTTTAAGGGAGACCCAGTTATCTTTCCATAATTTAATTGATTTTTCATTCCCAACTGACCAAATGAGGCCAAATTTAAATTTCTCGATTAAAGGGGTGAGTTTAGACCACTGTCATGAGGCACCCATATCCTCATATAGGACATGATGTGGGATGTATTAATGTATTTGTATTGAATTAGTTTAACCCAAGGGTTATCTGGTTCTGCAAGTATTTTACATAGAGGTTTCATCTGTAATGCTTCATTCATAGGTTACGATTTTCGAATCGCCAGTCCACCCTTACTCTTTGTTCAACAAATTTTATCCCATCCTATCAGTGGTCGATGTTGCGCATCCTTATTCCAAAAGAAAGTTTGATTTATTTGGTCAAGCTCTTTATGCACTAAACTAGGAAGCATGAAATTTTGCATTACATATAGTGGTTTGGCTGCAAGGTTTGAAGCAATTAGCGTTGTGCGACCTTGTTGAGAGAGGGCATTCGGTATCCATTTACTCAATTGGTCCCTAGATTTACAAATTATTTCCCCAAATGTTTTCTTGTAAACTTTGCCATTAATTATGGTGCACCCCAAGTATTTTTCAAGCGTTTTTTCATTTATAATACCGAGTGTTCTATGAATTTCCTCTACTCCTGTTTGAGGTATCCCTACTAATGTCTGGAAAGAAAATTTGTCTGGAAAGTAGATTTCTGCTAGTTAACTTTTCGGCCTGACAATTTGCAATAGTCATCAACTATTCTTTTTACCGTTTGACATGCTGAGGTAGAACTTTTTGTGAAGATGATTATGTCATCCGCAAAAGGAAGGAATAAGATCCGTGGTCCATTTTTGCCGAAGTGAAATCCAATAGGGTAACTTCTATTGATGGAGGCATGTGCTAGTTTCCTTGTTATTAATTCCACGCCCAGGATAAATAGAAAGGGCGATAGAGGGTCTCCTTGTCGTAGACCCCTCAGAGGGTGAAAGATGTCAGTAGGACCATTGTTCACAAGAATGGAAAAAGAGACCGTCGAAATGCATTCGACAATCCATCTTATAAAGGTGGGGTGAAAATCAAATTTTTCGAGGACCGCTTTAGTGAACCGCCAGTCCACTCGATCGTATGCTTTCTCCATCTCTAACTTTATTGTCAGTCATCCCTCCTTACCTCTGCGTTGTCGGAAGAAATGGAATATTTCGTGTGTTATTCGAACGTTGTCCTAGATAGCCCGATCGGATACAAAGGCCACCTGGAGCAGGTGGATCAGTTTGCCACCGCCACCACCACCACCACCACCACCAACAACAACAACAACAACAAACAACATAAACAACAAGAATCTAATGATATCGTATATCAATGTGCTTTGATCTTCCATGAAAAACTAGATTTTTAGCCAATGCAATTGTTGACTTATTATCACACATTATTGGTGTGGATGATTCTGCGCATGTTGCAATTCCTCTAAATTTTTGCAAAGCCAAATTGACTGACATGTTATAGATGTTGCATGTATGTATTCAGCTTCTGTTGTCTATAAGGCCACCACTTGTTGCTTATTAGAAGACCAAGAAAATCACCAAATAAATCTCCTCATTCATAGCATTAACCCTTTTTTCCTCAACTGCAGTTTATAGATATGAAATTTGATCACAATCAACAAATAAACAAAAGTTGACAAGAGAATCATCATTAAATATGTTTTCATCATCACTGTCTCTAGTTACAACATAATCCTTCAAATAAGTTGGTCTAACTCTTGTTCTTTAAGGATATCTTGAGGCTCTTGGCTCTTCTTCCATAATAGGAGATTCAACCTATGGTGTTGAATTGCTATTTGCGGAATTAGTTCGAGAATCTTCTACATGCACTTCAAGCATGACAACATTTCTAGTCGACTCATTCTCTCCATTATTGTGTCATGTCTCATCTTCAATAAAGAAGATATCTTTAGTTATTAACATCTCATTTACGCCCGGCTTATATAATCTATATGCCTTAGTTATTTCACTATAGCTAAAAAAAATGCACGTTTGGCTTTTGTCATCAATCTTCTTCCTTCGTTGATCATATATATATGGGTATATGCAATACACCCATATACACGTAAATCAAATACATCTGGCTTTTCTTCCACTCCAAGATTCTTCTAGAGTCTTATCATGAACGCTCTTTGTTGGGCATCTATTCAATACATATACAAAAAAAAAATCTCTACCCATAAAAGCTTTGGCAATGATTTGGCTTTCGACATGCTTCTAGTCATCTCAGATACTGTTATAATTTTCCTTTAAGCTATGTCGTTCTACTGAGGTGTATAATTGGTTGTTAGCTGACGATCAATCCCATTCTTCTTGCAAAACACATTGAATTCAATTGATGAAAATTCTCCGCTTTGATCAAATCTCAAAGTCTTCAAAGAGAAACTACATTGCTTTTCAAAAAGTTTATTGAATTCTTGAAACTTCTTGAATGCTTCAGATTTCTCCTTTAGGAAATAGACCTAAACTTTTCAGGTAAAAATTAAAATTAACCACAACATGTAAAAAAAATACCTTTAGTATCCAAGTGATCCCACCTCCACATGTTCACAATTATCTATATGCACTAGATCCAATGGTTGTTTTGCTTTAGTAGATTTCCCAACCTAAAATGGGTCACAATGATTCTACCACCTCTTATAGAACTGTCTTCTCTATTTCCATCTCTATTAAAGGAATGAGCATTTCCTCCTATTCCTCGTCAATGACCATGTCCACGGCATCGACAATCTTGATAACTCCCATGATTGGTCATGTTTGCTCTACTTTTCGATGCTTGCTCTAAAGTAGAGGGTCGGTATTGTTCAATTTGTTCATTCGTTGTTCATGCAAGGACAATGAACCCAACAATCTCTCAAGGGTCCATGGTCAACGTTTGACCATTGATTGGTTAAAGGTTGACCTTTTTTTTTATACTGTGACACTTTTTTATGACATTTTTTACTTTTGTTTGATAACAATTTTAATATAATTGTTGATGTAACTTTTTATATCACTTTCTTAATCAAATTAATTATATATCGATGATATATTTTACAAAAAAAAAATAGATAACATATTCGTATATTGATAATAATACATTTTCAATTATAATAATTTATCGATGGCTATTTTATACAATTGATCAAACTTTTCTATCCACATGAATAATAATGTACTGATATCACTTTTTCATAATTGACTTGAAATAACTCTTTATAGTGTGTTAGTGATTGACTAAAAAATGTCTCATCAATATCAGAGGTAAATTACAACAACACAATGTATCATCATTAATATATAATTCACCTTTAAAAGTATTATCGATAAAAATGTGAAATCAATATAAAATTTACCTTATTAAGTGTCATCATCGTATGATTCACCTCATAAAGTGGTATCAGTATATAATTCGCCTTATCAAAATGCGGTAACAACATATAATTTTCCTGGTAAAATGTCACCGACATAGAATTTACATACTAATGTTGCATCCATAAAGAAATTTCCTCATACAATGTCATCAATAAAATGTGGCATCAACAAAAAAAATTCCCCGTATACTTTAAATAGTGAATCATCTACTCAAAACCATTTATTATAATCATAGTAATGTCAAGTTAATATATATATATAAGACACAAGTTCTTTGAAATATAGAAGCAATATTGGTTGTGTACATAAAACCAAACATTAACTACTACATAAACGATTTATAGTAGCGGTCAAAAAACGCCACAAAAAAAAGGGAAAACCGCTACCTAAAAGGTAATGTGGCAGTTTTATACCCGCTACATTTGCTGCCGCTGCATTAGCTCAAATGTGGCGGTTTTTTAAAGCAAATGTAGCGGTTTTCAGAAAGGTAGACAAACCGCCACATAAGACACATAAAACCGCCAGCTAATAAAGTAATGTAGCGGTTTTCTCTAGGAAATATAGTGGCGGTTAATAAGGCTTTGGTGGCGGTTCTCCATTTTCTAGTGCAACGGTTTTTTGTCTTTTGCAGCGGTTTTTTGTTTTGTAAACAATTGGGCTGCTCATTTTGGCTTTTCTAGCTGTTTTTTTTTTTACTTTTTAGCGGTTTATATGTTTTTTTTTATTGTTTACCTTTATATATCCGTGATTCATATTATATTTGTAATCTTTATACTAATTATACATTCATACACCTATACTTGAAAATTAATATTTAAGGACAAATGATAAATTAGATTAATATATATACTATATATCCTTCATAGATATACAAAATCATACTTAGTATCTAACATTTGCTTCAACCAAGCTAGGTTTCATATAAAAATAACACATACTAAAACGAAGAATTTCACCTAATAGCACAGACTAGCTAAGTGATTAAAGTTTCAATCTTTAACAAAAAATTAGCTAGCCAACTACCAAGTATCTGTCCAGTGCACAACCACTTAGCTAGACATAATCTTCAAAGGTTGGAACAAACACTTTACCATGAGATCGTCCAAAATGCATGATCCCAATTCTTGCAAAGAAAAAAAAAAGGGATATAAAATTAAGCTAAACTTGACCAAAGAGAAGTTCACTACAAAGACGTTAATTTATCTAGATGATATTAACAAATGAAACAAATACAGAATAATTTCTCTCACACATACAAAATCATGATAAACAGATTTGAAACATCAAAGACCAATGTATCTTCTTGCACGGTTGGAGATATCTCAAAGCTCACCTATACTCACCATTATCTACATGTCTTTCTAAAACCAATGTGACCAAAGGATTCAAATTGCGAAGCTTATAAACTGAAATTAACAGGTTTAAAAAAAAACTGAAAAACAACCACAACTTCAACTAAAATGCTTAGTTAAGACAACACCGATCTGTTAATATTCCATAGAAAAATAAACATTCTCTAATATCATATAGCAACTTTAAGATGAAAAATCATTGTGACTGTCACAAGATGAGGGAACTCATAACACTTAAATGATTTAATTCAATTTTTTTTCCTTGGCCTAGTTTGTAGCTTCTCAAATGAGCTTATGCACTAAGCTGAAGTGTTGAACTCTCATACTAACACCATTATTTGTCCAAAACAAGTACTTCAAATTCCAACAGGTCAATTTCGCAGGTATGATCAGACCAAATTCTAGAATCTGAAAACCATCTGATAAAAAAAAAAGAAAAGAAGCTATTATGTATTCCTAGAGTTGTTGCATATCTCACAATGTATTCCTAGTGAATTTAAAAAGAAAATACATCATTTTCAAGGGATCAATTAAAGTGGAGACGGAGATTGAGCATACCAATGAAACTCTTTTCAAATCTGGAGATGGTGAAACCAGATTGAGCAAAACTGAGGATGCAAACAACACAAGAAACCTAAAAAATGGATGAGAGATTGATCAAACATTAAAAACGTAGTAAACACACCTTATGGGCCTTCAAATTGAAGTTACATTCATGAACAACGCAAAAAAAGTACATGGAAGCGATACGAGAAAATCCCATGTCGATCCCTTTCTATTATTCAGAAGACAACTCTGCTAGGTATGTATGTATTCTGCCTAGCTGATTCCCCTTCTTTCTCGTGACAACTACAAATTGGCCAATACATAATCCAACTTCAACCACCACTAAAATTTTAGAGATTAAAATCTAACACATTTAACCAGAAAAAAAAAAGTAGAAGAAAAATTTTAAGAGTATTAGACTCTATGGGTCTTGGTTAAACAAGGGAGAATAGTTAGCCAGTTAACTTCATCGAAAAATTTAGAATGTATCAATGGTTGTTTTTTCAAGTATGTAAGAAGCTAAATGGAATACACATGATAGATCGCTAGACATAACATTAAAAGCAAAAAGAAACCATCTATAAAACTAAAAACATAATACATACCTTTATAGTGGACTAGAATGGGCAGTTGAGTCATTCTTGATTGAATTTTCATGGGAGCTGGATGCATCTACAAGTCTTAATTAACAAGATAGTTGAACGATGAATGAGCAACTGTAAACCAAGGGTTCCAAACAAAAAACAGATGTATCATGCACGCAATGCCTATGGAGCATGACAATCAGAAACAAAATAGTTCACTCTTAATGATGCTAAGATATATATGCACATATAGTTTGATTGACACAATGTACCGATTGTTTACAATAAGCTGATAAAATTTGAGAAAGAGATTATAATGTATATGATGGAGATCGCATACATTTAAAGGTAGAGAAGTATAGAGCTAGCCTAGTTTCAAAAAGCAAGTGGGGAAATAAGAAACTTACCCGAGAAACAATGTACAACCACTCCAGTTTATCAACATCATCCACATAAAATTCACACCTTTTTAAGTGAATAAAATCAAACACAATTGACCAATGACACTCAGTTTACATATCTTCAGAGTAAAGATTACCTTTCTACTAGATTTTCCCTATTCTAGAATATAAATAATGATTAGATAACCTCTTTCACATGCATAATTAAAACCCGCCTCTGAGGCACAATTGTGTTGTATATTGATCAAACCATTCCGGAATGGTTCAATCGGAAAGGACTTACGGGTAAGACCCAAAGGTCCCCGGTTCAAATCCCGGATGACCGCTCTTTATTTACCAAATTCAAGGTGTTTTATATTGATCAATATCCAGAGGAGACAAATCCAGAGGTCAGTGGTCACTCGCTCGTCTCTCAAGTGAACCTTATTACAGCTACATGTAAAGAACACAATCTAGAAAACATTAGCAAATTCGAAGAAATGCAATGATACTGACTCCGAATCTATACCACAATACGACTCACCAAACCAAATAATGCAGAAATAATGAACTTGTTTATAGGATTAAGTCCAAGATTTTTCTTCTCTGGCTATGGAACAAACATAATCGTTAGCCAAAAAAAAGTATAACAAGTAGGGAAATGGGGAATGGCCAAACAAGAGGGCTTACAAGAACTATCTCCATATTAGTCATTGGAATGTGTTTGAAGTGTTTAATATAAAGGCCCCTGTCCTTTTGTTTTGTACCAGCTCTCTTGCAATCAAAATACTAGTTGACTCAAGTAGTTTTGATAACATTAGCAGAGGACAAGCACTAAAGATAGCTTATGGTTCTTATTTCACCGTGAATCCCATAGGAAAAACAAAATAAACACAACATCATCAGTGCTAGCGATTGCACTACCGATTGATTGGGACATAAATCATCTTTTAAAACAATGAAGAAAATGAATTTTCTAGGATTTTCAAAGTGCAATGCTAGTTATTTTATATATCAAAAGACTGATATAAAACAAATTAACAATGATGATGACAAAAATAAATAACCAAGTTTTATAACAACATTTCATCAAACAAATTGAGACAACAATCTCAATCTCACTGAAAGTTAAAAATAAAGGCAAAAGATTTAATTAAATAGCATAGTGTCATAAATAAGTCTTAAAAATATAATTGAAGGATGAATGAGCAATATCAAAGTTGAAAAGAAAAATTACTAAGAAAGGAGACAGTGAAGGTTTCTACTGAGTCCGTAGCTATCACCCTTCTCTCTCAAAAGCTAATGTAAACCAATAAAGGCCAAACATACCACCACCCTAACTTCAAATATCACCTAAATCTCATAAAATTCATACTGAAACCTCTATTATCAACCACTAACTCACCAAGTGTGAAATTAGAGAGGGCAAAATAAATTGCACCAAAGAAAATTTAGTTCAAGTGAAATTACATGTTCAAATAAGTAATCAATGGAAGAATCAAAGTAAACTAACCAGAAAAGTCACTGGGCATCAGGAACCATTGATGGAATCAAGGGGAAGAACTATAGAAGCGATTGTCGGCACCAAAGGAAAGAACCGCAGGAATAATTTCTAGCACCAGAAGCGTAATTACTCTCTGAAAAACTTGAAATCGAAGGTCTCACCGAAGTGATTTGGGCATGGCAGTGAAATCGAATTTGTAGAATCACTACTTGAAAACTGAAATCGAAGGTGACCGAGAGAAATTGATTTTGGCATGGGAGAGAAAATAAAAACCCTAATGAAGCGGTGGAGAGTTACTTTTTATAATTAAAAATTTTTTCAGAGAATAAAGCGCGTATTTCTCCCGCCTACTAAATTACTGATAACCGCTACCTGTGGCTAGTCAGGACCGCTACATCTATTTTAATTTTCAGATTTTATAAAACCGCCACATCAGATACATAAAACCGCCACTTTAGTCTCCAAAATGAAAAATGGATTTGCAACGGTGATTTGTCATCAAAACCGCCACATAAACCGCTACTTAAACTAAACCGCCACCACCTTCCGCTCCATTAGCTCATTTATGTAGTAGTAAATAATATGTTATCAGCTAAACCAAATATTGGAGGGATATCTTCACCTTCTTTCTTTAGGATATAAAAGGGGCTGTTGGAGGGCTATCTTCTCTCCCAACTCAAATTGATTCACCTACAGCTTCTATCCTTTCCTTTCTCGTGGGTTTTGAAGGTGTAATTTGTGGTTTAATTGGCTTGGCTATTGTGGACAACAATTAAAATAAAAATAAATCAGTGGAGGAAATATTTTTCCTTCATCTTCCAACTCCCGTAAAGGCAATAACTTAAGGATTAAAAAGAAAGGGGATGAGAAAAGGATGAGGGATGTCATACTCCCCGTGATGCCTAGATAGCTTCGTTTGTCCATCAAAAATCTTCGATGGACATCATTGGCTTCGTTTCGGTGTTGTCCTTTCGGATGATTCTACCAAACTACTTGAATCCTTGATTTCGTTCTTTAAATCCAAGCTTCGATCTCTATGGTTATTGGCTTGCTGCCCCTCGACCATGAGGTAGAACATGGAGTAGTGCTTCTTGGAGTCGTTGGGTGTCGATCAGGGTCCTGCTGCCTATCCATTGCGAACTCCTTTTCCTTTGGGTCCGATTCTCTTCCTTTGGGCCCCATGTTGTTTTCCTTTGAGTCTATGGATTTCAGCTCTGATCCGATTAAAATTTCAATGAGCTAAATCAACTATTGTAAATTATTTGCCTGCTGCATTAAAAAATGGGCTAGATTTAACAACTCCATAAATTTCGTAAGGAATTGAAATCCCACTCGTTAGAGCTTGTATTAAACCATGTTAGAGCTGGATCGATCATTCATGGTGCACTTTACTCAGGCGGTGTTCGGCTTCACTGGTGTGACATGGTGGTCTATTGCTTTGTTGGGGGTCTTGCATTCGGAGTCTAAATTGGTTGGGATCGTGATATTTTGTATGGGGCGACTCCATGTATGGGAAGATTTATTGGAGGTTCGTCTTCACTGTCCACAAGGATGCCTGAAGTATTACTAGTCAATGGTGCTATTTAGCGATGTTGCTTGGCTTCATCCGTAGTCTACGTCCCCAACTTGCTAGTTTTAGGTCTGAAGTGTTTCATCTTTCATTGTTTATTTTGCCTGGTCTTTTGCACCTTTCTGTATTTATGTTGTATGTTTGACGGTCTGTCGTCTGTCGACTTGTCATCCCCTTGAACTTCAAGCTTGTTTAGGCTCGAATTTTTACTTAATCAATGAAAAAGTGTTATAGAAAAAGTGATCAATGTTTAAAATTAAAAAATAAAATTTAATCCAAATTTAATCAAACTTTGACAGGTCAAGTTAACATATCTATGGACAAAGTACATTTTGTGAAAATTAAAGGAAGAAACTCTCTCCTCTCTCTAGTTTTCTAAAGAGAGAGAGTTTACAAAATCCCTTCCGGGCTGGAATCTTAATCAAGAAACCTTGCCCGATCAAGTTGATCTCTTGATTGGTGCTCCTAATCGACCCTCGGTCCAATCGTTCTATGTTGTTCTGGGAATTTGCTTGCCCGAATTTCAGTTTTCCTGGCCCGATTGAGCCCCTAATCTCCCATCTACTCTAGTCTCTGTCGATCCTCTTTAATGGAGTCTCGGCTTCGATGTTGGCAGCGATTTTACTCCCCAAGCCTCCTCTCGTCTTGTTGTCCATACTTCCTTGATGATAAACTAGGGCGAGAAAATTCCACAAATCTGAATATCTATCTTCAGTTGTCGAATAAAAACCAAAATCAATTTGGGGCTTTTGGCGTTTCTCGCTTCATGTCCTTGATTGCATTCTATCCATCCTTAGTTTGTGCTTCTGAACCCCATATTTCAACCCTCAACCATTATCGCTCTATGGTGGTGCCGATTTCCCATCTGTCACAGCAAACCCCGAGGTGGGACATTGCCGCCAACTCCGTTCATCTTTCCCTCCTTCAATACCTACAGTTCGGTAGCGCATGCTCGACAGTGGTATCTGTCCTCGGTTTCCTTGGTCCAGGGTGTTGCCGCCGTTGTCAGTCGTTGTGGCCGCTTTCAACTAATGCTGCCTTAGTCTCCGTTCCTAGACTCCAACACCAGTCTCCTTTGTCTAGTTCCCACCCCACCACTGAAACATCCCCTTTCTTCTCTCCGTCTTTAGTGAGGCTGGGTTTTTTCGGTGTTGGCTTCCCTCCTGCCTCCGGCTTCGATCACTCGGCTTCTCGTCGTCCTTTCACCCCAAGCTGTTTTTTATTTTTTTCCGGTGAATAGCTTCCTATGCTTCTTGGGCCTGTGCAATCCGAAGTTAGGCCCAATATCCATCCTTGGATTATAAAAAATGGTTATATATACACACAGAGAGACAAATGCACCCGAAAGGGAAACTAAATCCCGAAAGGGTTATCAAAATCACATAAGGGCCTCGATAAAATCCCGAAAGGGCTTTCAGGTGTGTTTTTACTAAGGTGGTTATCGGCTACTTCTCTGGGTGTTCTTGGCGGTCCTATTCTTGTTGGGGCTCTGACATTCGGTATCGGGTCTAGTTGGGGTCGATGCGGTGTGTATCAAGGCAACTCTGTGTTCCAGAAATTTACTAGGAGGACCGTCTTCACTACAAACAGGGACTTCTGATTTATCACTGGCCAACAGTGTCATTGCTTGATGGTGCTTGGTGTTAGGTCGTAGGTTATGTTGTCCCCATCGTTTTAGGGTTAGGTTCGTTTGTTCGGCAAATCTGTTTGATTGTCACTATTTTTATTGCGCCTTTCTATTTTAGATTGTTGTTTGACGGTTCGTCGTCTGCTGATTTCGTCGGCCACTCGAGGTTTCAGGCCTAGCCCTCGAACTCTTACCTTATAAAAAAAACATATCAATAGTCAAACAGTTGATCATTGACCATTAATACTCAATTTGGGAGAGAAGATCACTCACCTAATAAAATTTTTAAGTGTCTGTTTAGTATTGATATCTAGATATTAAATATCGGATATCAGCCCCCGATATATGATATCTAGTGTTTTGCATAGCTAGATATTGATATCACTTAAAGTGATATCTATATCTATTGTTTGGTATCTCCAAAATATCACTTGGTATCTGATATCTGTGTTTGGAATCGTCAGATATCGATATCGCTTGATATCTAGATATCAAAATTTGGTTTATTTGATATACTGATTTTTTGGGAGTTATCACTTGATATCGATATCACCCGATATCGATACTGATATCTTGATACCAATATATCAACCGATATCGATATCAACATCTTAATATCTAGATATCGATGCCAAACAAGCCCTAAAGAAGATAACATTTTCAAAAAAAAAACATATTCAAGCCATTTTTCTATTTAATTTTTTTTATAATCCATTACATAGTCCAATTATTTAATTGTTAGAGAACCATTAAAACATGGTGTGAAATCACTACCACTTGATTGAAATAATAATAAATAAATTTATACTCCCTCCGTTCATTAATAAGTGTCGTTTGACTTTTTGGCACGCTTTTTAATGAGCTAAAAACTATATAAAATATTAACTTTTTTATTAATTTGTTTAAATAATTTTAAACTTATAACAAATATGTATAAAATTATATAAAAAAATCAATTAAAAACATTATATTTTATATAGTTTTTAACTCATTAAAAAGCGTGTCAAAAAGTCAAACGTCACTTATTTCTGAACGGAGGTAGTATTACCCAATCAAAGCAAGTAAACTATAAAAATTGACAAAAAGATCCTAACCCATTAGCACCTCATCACGTCACCAATTGAAGTGTTTCTTCCCCACCCATTTGTGTACAAATGGTTAAATATTTATGGACAAAACTTGCAAATCAATCATCCTTTGGAACTATTCTTGTACTTTTGCATGTTATTACCTTACTCACTTGATCAACTCTTAGACAGATAGTAAAAATACGTATCTATATTAAAGTCGATTCGATAACCAATCAGAAACTCATTGGTAGTCTATATCCAAAGAGTTAGATCCGACATGAGTCCGATCTGATACCCATTTTAAGCTTTTTTATCTGGTTTAATAGGTAGATTTTTTTATTTTAGTCGAGAAAGATGAGAGGATAAGCTTTCAGAAATGTAACAAAGGAGAATGGGCTACATAATAATAAAATGGGACTCCTAAAAAATTACTAAAGTCTCGGCGGGAGGTTCCACAAAACATGAACACCCAAAGGACATAAAAATGCAAGTTTAACAATGGAGCCGGCGACATAATTTGCTTTTCTGAAGACATGTCAAAACTGCGGTTAACCAGGTTTAATAGGTAGACAAAACCAAGCTTCCCTGGCTTATCCTCTCTCCGCTATAAACCAATACAACACCAAACATCTTATTAATTTGATGGCCTAAAAGCACTTCCAATCACCCAATCATGTTACAAGTTCACAAAATCCCGTCTTCTTTAACTTCTTAGCCGACCTTATTGGCTGGTGATCAATTATTGGAACTCTGGTAAAGTATATGGCAAAAACAAACAAAGATCAACTAGTGACAAAACAGGGAAAAAAGCACTACTAAACAACATTTCAAGGGCTAGCTAAGTAAAAATATTAGTAAAAATATTAGGTATGTGGCAAAGTAATCACTACTATCAAAATATGCTAATTCATTGGCTATTCTATATCATATCCTATATTTTAAAAATGGGGTGAGGTGGGAGTTCATGATGTTCATTTTCGATTCCCTTATTTTAGTCTTACAAGGGTGTGAAAATTGTCATTTTTTTTGCAAGGTCAATATCAGTGTGGATAGATAAGGTCAACACTAGAGGTGGCAATTACAGCCGGTAAAATTCGACTCGGAACCGATTGTTCTGAACACCAACCCAACCCGACCCATTTTAAACCCGAAATCCGAGTAACCGATACCCAAACTCTCCCAAACCCGAATAAACCGAACCCTATTCAATCGAAACCCATTATGACCCGAACTCGTTATAACCGAAACTCCAAATAACCAGAACTTTAAGATACATTCTAGTAAGAATTTTAAAATGATAAATTGAAATAATGAAAACTTGAGACAATCCAAACCTGAAATAATTGAAACCCGAATAACCGAAACCCGAACCCGACCCAATCGAATGGCCAAATTATTAGACATTATCCAAAACCCGAATGACCTGAAACCCGACTAACCGAACCAGAACAAGACTCGACCCACCCGATTGCCACTAGAGGCAATCGGACGGGTCGGGTCGGGTTCATTTAGTCGGGTTTTGGGTCATTCGGATTTCAGGTAATGTCTAATAATTTGGTCATTCGGTTGGGTCGGGTTTGGGTTTTGGTTGTATCGGGTATCGGTTATTTGGGTTCCGATTCTCTCGGGTTTCGGTTGTCTCGAGTTTCAGTTATTTCGAGTTTGGATTGTCTCAAGTTTTCAATATTTCAATATTTATTTTAAAAAAATTACTAAAATGTATCTTAAAGTTCGGGTTATTTCGGATTTCAATTATAACGTGTTCGGATTCGGGTTTTACCAGCTCTAGTCAACACTCATATCATCTGAGATGATTAATCTCAGACTCAGCTCTTTATTCTATCCATAAATATACACATGGGTGGATGATGATCGTGCTGTAACCCATCTTAAATTCTTACCTTATAAAGAAACACACTCAACTTTGACAAAGGAACAAAGATTTAAGAGCATATTTCAGACGAATCAAACCCAATGATGTGTATATATATTGATAACAGAACATAGAAAAATGGTACAAACAAATGTTATATTACTATACAAAAACCAAGCTTTCACCCTCCATATCTCACAACAAATTTCATGGAGAGGAGGTGAGGAAGGCGAGTTTTTCGCCTTCGTCGCTTGGCTGGTCCTCCGAGAAAGATCTGTGGCCTTTAGATGTACTGCTACACACCTAGTAATGTAGTTGATACCCACTGGAGGTACTGGGGCGTTATGAAACCAGGTATTCTTTTCCGATTTGAAGCACAAGTATTCTCTGAGGTTGGTTACCAACCGAGCTCGTTGGCGCAAGCAAAGGGCACCCAACGAGGCGGGATAGCCCTCTCCATAGCACCCAGTCAGCGAGGATGATAAAGTCGAGTTTATAAACACTCTATCAACTATCACACACGAAAGGTAAGATTTTTTTTTTTGGGGTGTTTTGGGTTAGGATCAAACAAGAGATGCGGCTGAATTTGACGGTGTTTTTGATTTGTCGAGTTTCGCTTTCACCTCTTCCACCACCAACTTTGAGAGAAGAAGGCCAGCCAGCAAAGCCGAGGACATAAGCATTGTGAAGACCGCGGACCAGCTCACGTTTGAGATGTAGCCTGTTAGCAACGGTCCGATGGCAGCTCCAATGGAGCCAGTCCCATCTATGATGGCTGTGACGGTGGCAAGGGCTCGTGCCTGGCCGTTGAGCGAGCTGTGTGTCCCAAGATCGGCTGAAACAGCCGTTGTGATAAGAGCATATGGACCGTTGACAAAGATTCCAGTGATGAACATGAGGATGCCATTGACATAGACGTTGACATATCCGTAGGTTTTGTACAAATAGAGGGCTGGGATTGAACCAAATGTGAAGGTGGCAGCTGTGATTGCTCTGGCGTCAAGGCGATCAGAGACATATCCTGCGAGAACTCCTCCAAGGACACCACCGATATCAAATAAAGTTGACAAGTTCCCAGAAGCTGAGCTAGAGAGGTACTCTCCCCCAATCTCTGCAAACATAATAAATATTGTTCATTATCATCTGTCTAGTTGTACAAAAGATGGCAATCTTGAATGAGAGCAACTCATTAGATGAATCAGCATTGAAACTATGAAGAGAATATGCAATCCAATGCTCCAAATATACGACTTTCAGAAAATGAATCCAACAAGGAATGTGGGTAGTACCTGTATAACTGATGTAGAAAGGGAGCCAATAGAGGAATGTATAAGCAACCAGCTTGGCGAAGAAGAGGCAGAAAGCATAGGTAGCAACCCCGGGAATCTTCCAGGCGTCCAAGAAACCAATTGCTTTCACCTCTGTGCCCTCTGCTTGTGACGCGCTGATTTCCCCTGCTGAATAGAAATCAGCGGTGGCAGACTCCAAAAGAGGTTCTTTCATAGAAGCCTTTTCACCAGATTCCTCCTTTTCCTCGTACACTACAGGAATCCCGCAAGAAAGAGGGCTCACTGGCAAGAAGAAGTGCACAACCAAACCCATGACAGCAATGATGATGCCGGGAACAACAAGTGACCAGCCCCATCCATACTGCAATAGGTTGGAAGCAATCAAAGAGCCAGAGATATTCCCCACGGATGTGTGCGCATTCCAAATGCCCATAATCAGACCTCTTTTGCTCTTTCCGAACCAATTTCCAACAACTGCAACAACAGAAGGCCATCCAGTGGACTGAAACAGACCAGCAAGCATCTGTACAACCAAGAAGTAGTAGAAGTTGTGGATGTCTAGCCAATAGGCAAAGCCGAAGCAGGCCGTGAACACACCAGTCCCCAACATTCCAATGGTCAAGAACACCCTTAAATTTAATCTATCACCCAGGTGGCCCGAGAAGAACTGCCCCGCAGCATACACTGACAGAAAAGCCACATCAAGGTATCCGAGCAACTCAGTTCCATCATCTCCATTAAAGGGAGCCCAACCACTACTGCTTGACCCCAAAGGTACCCCAAGCGAAGTCGAATTTCGAAGGTAACGGCTCTGCCACGGGTGTGCTTTCAAACCCCCGGCCACAGATGACTGGGGATCCAAGGCACTTTTGACAACACTCGCGGTTTTGCGGGTCAAATGGTAAGTTGTGTATGCCAAGAAGGTGACAACCAAAACAAGGAATTGGTATGTTCCATATGACAGTGATGACTTATTTACACATTCAATGACCCGAATTGCGGCGGGCTTGTCATCCTTAAGCTCTAGAGTCGGCTCTCGAACGGAACCCATAGATAAATAGCTTAACAGATACAAGGAGGAAGCAAAGGCTGAAATTGATCTTGAAGGATATAAACCAAGCAACCTGTAATGCAGAGAAAACCAAGAATTAGCTCCAATCCAACAAGCAATAAATAAGCAGAGAAATAGGTAGCTGAATAATCTCATTTAACAACTTCAGTTTCAATCAATTTGATCCTTGAAACTTAAAAAAATACCAAATCAGCTACTCAATGCAATCTCATGAACATTTTCCCCAATTGGGATAAAAACAAAAATGGGATCACCAACACATTCAACGAGGCTCACCAAACCCAACCCCCAACAAACACAACACTGAGCTATACAGCTGAATATTATACGGGAAGAATAAATTTACACCAAAACCAATCAAATTGAAAGAAAGAAAGAAAGAAAGAAAGAAGGTGATTCATCCCAGAGAAAACGACACCGCATATCCCGGACCACCAATGGAAAGCAGGTGTACATCTTCAAACAACCGAGAATTGGCGCAAAAGGGAAAATAAAAGAAAAGAAAAAGCAAATCTATGAACTTTAACATTCAAGCAGATTCTTAGAACAAATCACTCAACCACCTGACCAAAAAAAAAAAAAAAATCAATTCCTCCTCCTCGCACCAAACAAATTAATCAAAGAGGTAAAAATCAATTGCCATTGCAGGTCAATCATCCACAATTGCAAGCTCTACTCAATATGATTCAATCCAGAAACCCGGGAAAAAAAAAGTCATAAAATTGAAGAAAATATGGCGATTGAAGAAATCGAAAATTACTAAGCTGCTCAATCTGAAATAGAAGGTGAGCTAAATCAATAGCTTCTGAACAAATATCTTGCTCTCTGAATCTGTCTCCGAGTTCTTCAAAGCTTGAACGAACAGAAGAGTTCGCTCCGAAGCGGTGCGTCTGAAGCAAGGAGGTGAGAGGGGGCTTAAAAAACGGGTAGTGCAGGAATAAATAAATGAATTTTATTCAGAAGATGAATTACCGAAAATGCCCATGGACTACTTCTGTAAATTGTAATTATATCGTTTTCATCGCTACTGGCATAGTGGACACGGGACTCAAATTTGAATGCAACCATTGGAAAATGTCCTGCGCGGACGGAAATACCCTTTGAATTTTGCAATTTTTGTTTTATTAATTATTATCCGTTTGGAATATGCTTTAGGCTTGTGTCAAGAATATGCCTTTGTTTTTTGGATTTATTTTGACCCCCAAAAAAAAAGCGGATATTTTTATTTTATATAATTATTTATTGATATATGACAAGTCGATATTGCTCCTCGTTTGGTGATAAGAGTCGAAAACAAATTTGATGAAATTTCGTCTAGTCGTTTTTGTTTTTGTATTTTTGTGACTCTTCTTCTTCTTTGAGTAACAATGGTCAAGTATTTTGCACAATGTGCCATCACGGAAACAATATCTACCGATCATTTTGGAATGGCTCAACTATAAAGGACTTGCAGATAGTACCTAAATATTTCCGATGACTGTTATTTATTTTCCAAATTCAAGGAAAGATATCTACCCTACTAATTTTTACTATTTACACCGCTAATCACCATAACTTCATGCGGTGGGTTTAATGGCGGATTAGGGAGGTCACTGTTGTATAAATTAGGAGCGAATTTAACAACTCTTTTTAATATTTTACTTTATTAGTTACATTTGTATTTTTTATATATCCATTTTTAAATAAATATATATTACTATTAAATTAAAAATGGAAAACAGAAAAACTGAATAAACAACTTTTTTTTAAGAAGATAAGAATTAGATTGGTCGTCTCGGGTCCGACAACCTTCCTAGAGCGTCCATGCGAACGAGACACCTAAGTTTCGTATCGTTCTCGAGGCTATCATCGACAGGGGAGTTGTATGTCAGACACGCGATCCTATTTGCAACAACGTTCGAATCACTGATAACATGACGAATAACAACATTAGAGAAATTGCACAAATCCATCTTTGTATCCAATTCTCCATAATTGTTTTTATGACGGTCATATTATCGCATTCAATAAGAATATTACTAATATTAAGTTGTGTTGCCCGTAGAACTCCCATTTTGAGCGCCAGAGCTTTCACATAAAGAATAGAGGTCTTATTACACATGTTGTGACCAGGCGAGGTGATCTTACCCATTGAGTTTCGTAGAACAAAGCCATCGTTTCTCACTGAACCGTCGAAGTTTCATTTAATATAATTGTGGGGTGATTTTTTCCAAGGGTCATTACTTCTAAATATTTTTAGGTTGTTACTTTTATTAGATGTGCCACCAACATTTTTTGGATACTTAGTTTGGCCATTGGAGACCCCAAGATGGTCAAGGGAATTTGCCTCAGCCTAGGTCTGACAGTTAGTATGTCAAATAAAATACTTCGAGGTCCTTGATAGAAATAGCCCACCAAGATAGGGCGATGCAGGACATGAACTTCCCACCTGAACGGTAATATATATCATTACAATAGATTATGTTCACGGTGTTGATAGTTTGAAACGTGATATTTGATGTCAATACTCATATTTACTCTGAACTAGGTAACTAAGCTAAGGGACATTGTATGAACAAATAAAAAACTTCGAGGTCCTTGACAGAAATAGCCCACCAAGATAGGACGATGTAGGACTTGTTTCATAGACATTTCTAATCGTCCAGAATTGTTTTTATGACGGTCATATTATCGCCTTTAATAAGAATAATATTACTAGTATTAAGTTGTGTTGTCCGTAGAACTTCCATTCTAAGCGCTAGAGCTTTCGCATAAAGAATAGAGGTCTTATTACACATGTCGTGACCAAGCGAGGTGATCTTACCCTTTGAGTTTCGTAGAACAGCCATCGTTTCTCATTGAACCGTCGAAGTTTAATTTAATATAATTGTGGGGTGATTTTTTCCAAGGGTCATTACTTCTACCTTGTTTTAGGTTGTTACTTTTATTAGATTTACCACCAATAGTTTTTGGATACTTAGTATGGCCATCGGAAACCCCAAGATGGTCAAGGGATTTTGCCTCAGCCTAGGTCTGACAATTAGTACATCAAATAAAAAACTTCGAGGTCCTTGATAGAAATAGCTAGCCCACCAAGATAGGGCGATGCAGGACATGAACTTCCTACCCGAATAGGAATAGATATCATTAGAATAGATTATGTTTACGGTGTTGATAGTTTGAAACGTGATAGTTGATTTCAATACTCATATTTACTCTGAACTGGGTAGCTAAGCTAAGGGACATTGTATGAACAAATAAAAAACTTCGAGGTCCTTGACAGAAATAGTAGGTAGATTAATTCTAGTGATATGGTCTATATCCATAGTAGAAAGCAAGCTCTGGAGCTCATCACGTAGTTTATGATGATCGCAAGACCAATCATCATTCAGGAAGTGGCTAACCTTGCATGACAGAAGAGAATTAGGAATTGTTGCGATTGTTCTAGGCACCAATGGAGTATTAAAGGCCCAGTTATTGGCCCAGAAATTAATAGACTAGCCATCACCAATAGACTATCTTAACCCTAATCTGAACAGATGGGTAATCGACATCAGTCTATTGCATTGCCAGGAAAGATTACCTTTCTTATGGTACTATAATAGGTGAGTCCCTATTAGATACTTTGCTGAGACAACCCTAACCGAAATATTATCAGGTTCGACAATAATCTTTCACAACAGTTTCATCTGTAATGCAATATTCATAGTTTCGGCTTTATGGATACCTAACCCACCAATGAGCGTGTTCGTAGAAATTTTATCCCAGCTAATTAGTGACTTAGAGTTGTGGTCTTTATTCTAGAAGAATTGTCTGTAAACCTTGTCTACCTCATGTAAGATGGACGAGGAAAGTAAAAAGACATGCATGAGATACAAAGGTTGTGCATTAAGGTTTGCTTTGATGAGAACCTTCTTGCCTTCCGCCGATAGGGAGAAGGCTTTCCGATTCGTGAGTTGTTGATTTGTTTTAAGAATAACATCTAAGAAAGTATTTTTTGTAAAATTTCCCATTGGTAATAGGACAACCTAAGTATTTTTCCAGATTTTTCGTCTGAGGAATACCTAAGGTACTAGCGAGAGAAAGGATAGCTTGTTGAGTTGTGTTGGGTGAAACTTGGAAAGTGGATTTATGTAGATTAACCATTTGTCCTGAAATGTTACAGAATCTGTCAATAACCTTAAAACAAGCTAATTGGTTAGCTTTATAGAAAATGAGAATGTCATCTATGAACGCCAAAAAAGGTATTTTAATGATTGTTCTCCCAAAGGAGAGACCAATTATCCCCTTTGAAATGTAAATCTGACCTAAATTAATCGGTTGCGTAACAAAAAAAAAACGTATTTGGGAGAAATTGAAAGGAAGGAAGAGAGGAGAAATAATATATCATGTCCACAAAGTCACGGTGTCTGCAAGGTTAGTGGTGAGAGCGTCAACGATGTTTTCGGTGTTAGTGGGTGTCGACATTAGTGGTGTTGTAATAATTGTGTCAGCATTAAACGTGTACGTGCTAAAAGTGTTAGTGTTAGCTAGTGGTGTTGTAATAATTGTGTCAGCATCCTCGACGTGTCGTCGTCAGCATCCTCGGTGTTGGTGACAGCGTTTCCGATGTCGGTGTCAGCATCCCCGACGTCCGCATCCTTGACATTGGCTTCAGCATCCCCGATGTTGGTGTCAGCATCCCCGACCTTCACGACATCGGCGTCAACATCGTCGGTGTCAGCATTCCCGACGTCAGCAGCCCCCAATGTTGATGTCAGCATCCCCGACGTCGGCGTCAGCATCCCCAACATCGGCGTCAACATTCCTGACGTCAACATCCCCAGTGTTGCTGTCAGCATCCCCAACGTCGGCATCCGCATTTCCGACGCCAGCATCCCCAATGTTGGTGTCAGCATCCCCGATGTCGACGTCAGTATTTCCGACGTCAACATCCCCGATGTTGGTAAAAAGTGCTGACGCGATTTTAAAAAAAAAGGTGTCGACGCAAGAAGGGGACACAGGTGCATGTGCAGGGACAAGGGGTAGGGGAAGGGAGGTGGACTTTTTGCTAATATGTAAATATTAGTGGATAAAATACTAATAAAGGCGGAAAATAGGGACATTCTAGTAAACACGTACCCCAATAATAAGAGCTTGTTTATTAGTTGGATTCCAATGATTTTGCTATGATCCCAATAATAAGACCTATAACCATGGATGTGGACCAAATCTAGAACCCGATCGATATATCTGTCGATCACCCACGAATCCATACGCGATCGATAGTTTCATAGACTAATGCAGCAGTCGATCCCCACGTCGATTATATTTTACGACAATGTCAAAACTAATTTTAAAAGAACAAATGAATTAATTAAAGTATACTTGGATTGAAGCCTTAACTTAATTTATAAGAGGCTGGGAAAAATCGAAAATGTCATGTGGTTTACAACAAGATGACATTGACGGCATGGAAAAGCCGAGTCATAGTTGATCTCCTTCTCAGTTCTCACCATCATCATATCATAATGAACAAAAATATAAAAACATTTATTTGTACCATTAATTACGGTAATACTCCCTCCGTTCCAAATTAAGTGTCGTTTGTTCTTTTCTACACGCTTTTTGAGAAGATAAAAACACTATAAAATATTATTTTTTTAATCAAATTTTTTAAATAATTTCATACTTGGTATTCATAAGTATAAATTTATAAAAACAAATTCATTAAAAAAATAATATTTTATATAGTTTTTACCTCCTTAAAACGCGTGCTAAAAAGTCAAATGACTTTTATTTTGGAACAGAGGGAGTAATAAATAAATAAATAGGTAACAAATTAAATTGGTATATATATTAATTGATGAGGATGAAAACCACATAAATATTAATTAAAGGGTAACGTGATTAACCGATTGGGACTGCTGCATTCACTTTATTTAATTCCTTTAATTAATTTGGATCTCCACTCCACGAAAGAAGAAAAGTTAGGGTTTAACTGCATGGCTTGTAATTGTTCATGTCACTCTCAATTCATCCTCATGGCTATTCCAACTTTAATTTAGTGGTGTGGACACCATTCCCAGTTACAATATTTGCATTACTTTCTTTTTTTTTTCTACGAAACAAGATAAGAGTTAGGGAGGCTCCCGATAAGCTGGGGGCATCCTAGAGCGTCCCGACAGACGAGATCAATCAGCAGATGTTCTAAAGAGCAGCTATTCTCGGTAGGGGTTACCGTAAGCAAGACTAGCAATCCTGTCTGCTACAACATTTGATTCCCTAAAAATATGATGAATAGCAACATTAGTAAAATATGAAAGATCAGACCGCGTATCCGATTGTAGCAGCTCAATGTTTCAGCGATAAGACCAGTCACCTAGGAGAGCTTTAACTACCATCAAACAATCACCCTCAATTAGAAGATTGTCAATATTAAGCTGCTTAGCTTTTAGAACTTCCAACCGAAGAGCTAAAGCTTCAGCGTAAAGAGAAGTATTATTATTACATGGACTGTTTCCCAAGGAAACAATATCACCGCAATCATTTCTAATTACAAAACCGAAGGAACCCATCCATCAGATCTGGAAGAACCGTCAAAATTTAGTTTAAAAAAGGACGGAGGAGGTTTTTGCCACAAACAAGGCCTATGGGTTTTGACCGAAAGATGATCAGTTGAATTAGAAGTGCCTGAATGACCTCCCAAAAACCGCATTGGAGGAAGGTCATACCGCAAAGCATCCTTGGCGGCAGACCAAGTATCACGAATGGTAGAAACGAACATTGAAATATCGTTAACGGTCGAAGCTTAAACACAGGATCAAACACCGTTTTGTTTCTGAAGAACCAAATACTCCACCAGACAGTTGACAACATGGCCATAGCAGAATTGCCCATCGAAGAGTGCAAGTGATTTAGCAGCATATTATAGTCCCTAATGACCAGGACGGTTACAAAAGAAGGAAGAGTGAGATGAAAATTGTTGAGCAGCATTAAAGTGATATTACAATCCAAAAGAATATGGAAGTCTGACTCAAGCGTGTTACCACAAAGAGGGAAACCTGACGGCACATCCATATGAGAACGTTGAAGTCTTTCAATAGTGGGTAAACCATCGCGCGAAATTTTCCATATGAAACGTCGAACTTTATGCGAAACGTCAAGCTTCCAAATCCAGTTACAACTATAATGGGGATCGCCTTCGAAGATGGCACAATAGATCTAGCAGACTTAGCAGAAAACCACCCATCTTTACTAGGACCCCATTAAAGACGATCACGAAAGAAGTTAGTCGGTAAGTTGGACTGGCCAATGTTGGTAATATGACTGGGTGATAAAAGAACTCTAAGGTTATTGTGTAATTTAGGTAGATTCCACGAATTATTGGTATTAATAAATCGTGACACCTTCCAAGACAGAACTAGACCGGAAGGAGGCACCATTGCAGCATCAGATATAGGGAACTCATAAATCCAATTATCATTCTAGAAATCCACATATGTGCCATCACCGACGGACCATCTCAGACCTGGCTTAAAAAGATGTTTGATCGACATAAGCTTAGACCACTGCCAGGGGGAATTTCCTTTCCGATTGTACTTCATCAGAGGAGTGCCCTTAAGTTATTTGATTGAAATTAGGCGAACCCACTGATTATCAGGTTCCACAATAATCTTCCACAACAGCTTTATTTGAAGAGCTATATTCATAGTTTCTGCTCTGTACAAGCCTAGGCCTCCAGTTTGAGTATCAGTGCAGATCTTATCCTAGGTAATCAAGGGAGTGCTTTCGAAGATTTATTCCAGAAGAAATCATGGTAAACCTTATCTAGTTCGTGTAAGATAGACGCAAGCAACAAAAAAGCCTGCATGAGGAAAATTGGATTAGCACTCAGATTAGCTTTAATAAGAACTTTTCTGCCTTCTGTAGACACAGAGGACCCTTTCCACTTCGAAAGCTGTTATTTAGATTTTAGAACTACTTCAAAGAAAGTATCATGGTTAACACGACCATTAATGATGGGGCAACCCAAATATTTCTCCAAATTATTTGATTGAGGGATATATACCAAGTGAGTTTGTAATGGTGTTGATAGCAGAAATGGAGGTATTAGGTGACACTTGGAAGCTTGATTTATGCAAATTAACCTTTTGGCCTGAAACGAGACAAAATCTTTGTATAATAGAATTTACTTTAAAACAGGAAGCCTGTGAAGGTTTAGTGAATATGATGATATCATCTGCAAAAGCAAGAAAATGGATTTTTAACTGTCCCCTCCCAAAAGAGAAACTCAAATACTTATTAATATTTGCCTCACGCTGCAAAGTGTGTGCCAAAACTTCTACTATTAGAATAAACATAAACGGGGATAGAGGGTCACCCTACCGGAGGCCCCTTGTTGGGGCAAAAGGAATGGATGGCTCATTGTTAATCAATATAGAATAAGAGATTGTGGTTACGCATTCATGGATCCAATGAATGAACACAAAAGCAAAGCCGAATTTAGTAAGAATACGAAAAAGGAAAGGCCACTCAATACGATCGTAAGCCTTTTCCATATCCAGTTTAATTGCAACCGAGCCAGTTTTAGCTTTAAGTGCCGGAATGAGTGAAAAACCGCATGAGCTATAAGGATGTTATCCTGAATAGAGCATCCTTTAGTGAAAGCACCCTGAAGGGGATGAATGAGTTTGTCGAACACCGTCGAAAGTCTTGCATATATAATTTTTTATGTAACTTTATAAACAGTTGAGCATAGACTGATAGGTCTGTAATGAATAACCGTTGACGGGTCCTCTCGTTTAGGAATTAAGGTAATAAAAGTACGATTAACTTGTTTTAGAATCTAACCTGAGGTAAAAAAAGCCTTAACTGCTTTAATCACGGAGGAACCAATAATAGGCCAATAAGTCTGGCAAAAGCCCAGATACTTTCTACCCTAAAACTAATACAGTAATACTAGTATTTTTATAAGTTTGATAAGATGAGAAAAATATGGTTAAAGCGAAAAGAGAGAAAGGTTCTAGTGGCGATATGCAGGTTGATCCGGCGCCGGACCCCCCTCCTCCTCCGGTGGATACTGGTGATAAGACCCAGGGGAGTGGATAGGAAGCTCAGGGAGTTGTGGAAGGGTTGTGGGAGGATGCAAGTGATCGATCTTCCGTTCGGGAACTTCCTGGTCCGTTTCAAGTCAAAAGAAGACAGCATCAAAGTCTTGTCTAGCGGGCCTTGGTCTGTGTTTGGGAAGTGTCTGATCATCCGTGCCTGGTCGCCGGACTTCAAACCCTCGGAAGCTATCAAGACGTTCCCAGCCTGGATTCGAATCATCGATCTTTCGATGATCCTATACCAAGAGGATGTCTTATTGAAGATTGCTGAAGGGTTGGGGAAACCTATTAGAGTTGACCACCGCACCGTCTACACCAACAGAGGAAATTTTGCGCGCGTCTGTGTGGAAATCAACTTGGAAGCCCCATTGAAAGGCTCAATCTTCATCAACGGGGAGAGGTTCTTGCTCGAATACGATGTATCCCAAAGGTGTGCTTTGGCTGTGGGAGAGTAGAGCACCTAAAGAATCAATGCCAGGAGACTAGAGGAGGAACAAATGCTCAACCTGATGGAGTTGGAGGAATAGAGGTTAGTGTGGGCTCGAAAAAGAGTGGTAACTCGGTTTGCCCGGGAGAAGGGGAAAGCCTTCACGGGCCATGGATGGTGGTCAAGAGAAAGAACCGTCCTGCTGCCCCAAAGAACAAGTTTGTCGCGGCCTCCCAGTCGACCGGAGGTCCGGCGCCGGCACAGGGGGAAACCAACTAAGAGGTTTTCGACCGTTGTTATTAATGTCAACATTAATGGTGGTGGTGATAAAAGCAGCTCGGGAGTTTGAATGGCGGGCGATTCGAAGGGGCACGGGGCCAAAGTGAATGATGAGAACAAAAAGAATGTAGCCGCCAAAACTTCGAGTAGCGCCCAGAGAAAGAAGCACGAGGGTTCCAAATCTCAGCCTGGGCCGTCGGGCTCGAATAAGCCTAATGGGCTTGCCAAATCTGGACAGGAAAGGCTTCAGACAGAGAATGGGCAGGTCCAACAGACCCCGGGTCCTAATACGGTTCAGTCCAACCCAGAGCACCATTACTGAGAGTACGTCTACTGTAACCAAGGGCTCTCAAAAACGCTCTGCTAAGAAGCCTCTCAATGCAAAGCAGAAAGGGAAAAAGAAGGTCATCGCTGAGGAGGTGGACGAGGAAGAGGAAGAAGAGGATCTCGACGCCATTCTGGAAAGAGATGCAGCCAAGGAAGCCGAAGAGGAAGCTTTAAGGAAGAAGAAGGTCGAAGAAAAGGCCGAGCAGACAAGAAAGCTTATTGAGGAGGAGGCTGAGAGAATCCGAAAGGAAGCCGAGGCGGAGGCTCTCAAGGAGGTTCCTTCTGAAGAGGAGCCTGAGGAAGAAGACGAGGAGCAAGATGAATCCAGCGAGGACGAGGAAGCTGATGGCGACAACAATGAAGGGTCCGCTGAGGACTTAGGGTCTGAGGACGAGGAGGAAGAGGAGCCAGAACCTGTTGCCTCTCCTTCTCCTTCTCCTCCTCCCCCGTCTCTAAAGAAGCGGAAAGCCCCAACTGCTGTCAAACCTCCATCTCCCAAGCGTACCAGGAAGGGCACCCTCAGAGGTCTTGAGGCGCCTGTCAAGAGGACTGCTCCAACACAGGCTCGAAGGAAGAATGCTGATCCACCCGCCTACATCCAGGTAAACCAATCCTTACCCTCTTCCTGGTTTGAAAATGCTGAAACGGCTGGAAAGTGGGTAGATGAGTTTCGAACTCGTAGGATATGCTGTTCTGATTTTTTAGATATCGAGTTCTTTGAAGCTTTGAAGTTACCCTGCATTTCACTTCTCAAAAAATCCTCAGCCTGGACCCTTCTCAATCTTGAAACCGTCTATTATCCCCAGCTAACCCGCTTGTTCTACATAAACCTAAAAGCCAAACACGATGCCAATGGTTGGTCTTTGGAATCTGTTGTCAAGGGAGTTAGAATCTCTTTCAACTCCACTGACTTTGCAGATTTCCTTGGCCTACCTAGCCCCTGTCCACCCTCTGAAGTACACCCCTCTAAAGAAAATTGTATTATCCTTGCCCGATCCAAATACCTCCTACCCGAAGCATCTAACAGCACCTCGAAGTAGCTCACCCACTCATCCCTTACCCTAGAGGCAAAAATTATATTCAACATCATTGTTCGATGCCTCTTACCCCGTCTTAACTCTGGCTCACTCCTTACTGACAATGTCATGGTCCTCCTTTACCGAATCCTCAATGGCCTTGATCTTGATCTGGCCAACACCATTTTAGGATCCATGGCTCACACAAGAAAAGCCAGGAAAGGAACTCCCCTCCCCTTTGCCACCCTTTTGACCCAAATCTTCAAAGCTTCTGGAATTGATTTCAAAAATGAAGAACAACAGCGTCATATGGGTAAGTTCGACTCCAAGAGCCTTGAAAAGATAGGCATCACTCGGTCTCCCCAAGGGACCTTGAGTCTTGCCTCTCCTTCAAAAGCTCTTCCCACTGCCTCAGCTGTTGATGAGCGCATAGATAACCTGGAGTTGGGCTTGGAGGAAGTTCGCCTGGATATCAAGGAGCTGCACAAGGAGTTCATGACGGAGATGAGCGGGATAACCAAGATGCTGCAAGGTTTGTGGACGAGGCTCACTGATGATGCTCCGGACGATGAAGCTTAACTCTACACTACCCTACCCTATCCCTGAAATCTGATACATTGCTGGTTTTTGGAAACTATTTCAAAACTTTTGGTGACTGTTTTACCTCCTCCCTTTGTTGAAAGACAAAATGGGGGAGATGATCTGTGGTTTAGACTTGAAAACTTTTTGCTGAGAAGGTCTTGGAAGACCTTGGTTTTTGATTCTTGGTTTTCGGTTGGATGGCTTTTCATGTTTTAAAATTATGATCCAACATTTGTCTAACCCATGCAGGTACTTAGTCCGATTTCAATTATATTATTTATGCTTGACTAAGTTGCAGGGATGAACAGGTTTTGTCTTTCATCAAGGGGGAGATTGATAACTCCCTCCCTTGATGAAAATCGGAATATGTTTCAAAGGCTTTGACAGTTTGTTTCTGTCAAAGGTCTTGAAGCTTTAACAGTGTTGATGAAACACAAAACCTGTTCTATATGATATTATGTTCGAAATATAATTTTATATTATTATATGCTTCCATTGTATTAATATATATAACTAACCTTTCAGGAAGTATTTTCGAATATTATTTCCTTCCTTATGGTGCAATTTGAGAAGATTCAAATCGGAAAGATTATGGCCTTCGAAGTTTCCAAAGATAGAAGATCTAGCTCAAGCCATGATCTAGACTAGCCGTTGGTGAAGATCCTTAGGCGCCGATTCGTCTCAATATAAAGAAGGGGAAGATGAAGACAGAAGACACACATTGAATACGAGCTTTCATACACTCCAAGCCTTCAAGAGAAATCTGTCTTCGTGTGCTCTTTGCTAAGTCCTTAAGAGTCTGTTATTTCATTTCAAAGCATTTGAGAGTTACATAGTGAGCTTATAGGATATTTTCAGTTATAGTGTTATACTCGAGAGTTTGTAACTCAGGAAGTGAACACTAGGCGATTGATTCACTAAGTGTAAGAGGATTGTACTAGATAGCATAGAGAGGTGGGGCTCTTCTAGATTGGTCTAGGACTCCAAGGGAACATGAGTTGACTAGATTGCAATTGTATAAGAGAGAGGCTTCTCGGGGAGCTACTAGGATCCTAAGTCTTGTGAATCAATAAAAGCCGGTTGAATCCTAGGGTTGTGGAAGAACCCTAGGTGGGGACGTAGGCCAAGTTCGTGCCGAACCTCGTAAATAATTCATCGAGTCCTTTATTTACTGCTTTATCTTATTTCCGCACTTGGTTCGAATTGTCTAACTTTGTGATTCAGGTTTTCAGAGAAAAGACTAAGTCTAAACTCAAAGGGTTTTGCACGAGCTTCAAAAGTCTTGAGACTATCTGCGAAAAACCGGCATACTCTATTCAACCCCCCTTCTAGAGTATTTCTATATTACTTTGTTTTACGTTATCGAACCTTCAAGCGGAATTGAGGTTACTAAGGACCTGGGCAACTACCTGGGAATCCCTATTCTCCACAAAAGGGTCAATAATGGTACGTTTGATCTCATCTTTGACAAATTTGCTTCCAAATTAGCCGGTTGGAAGGCTTCTCTGCTGAATTTTGCAGGTCGCACCACGCTGACAAAGGCGGTCCTCTCGGCTATCCCTGTGTACTCGATGTCGTCTGTATTGCTCCCGGTCAGTACTTGTAAGAGAATCGAGAAAACATGCAGGAGCTTTATTTGGGGCTCAACCCCAGATAGAAGGCGTATCCACAAAGTTGCCTGGGAGGAGCTCACCCTCCCCAAGGCCCTCGGTGGCCTCGTTATTAAAAGAATAGAGGACCTCAACCTGGCGCTGGTGGCTAAGCTCGGATGGAGGCTGATGAACGACGAGAAGGGTATCTGGGTTGAGATAATGGCCAGCAAATATGCGGGCAAGGCTCTGGGGTCCTTAGCCGGCGCCTCTAACATATGGAAAGGAATTAGGAGAGATACCACAGAGGTGATTAAGCCAAGAGTGAGGTGGAACGTGGGCGATGGCAATAACATTCGCTTCTGAAGCGATATTTGGATCGAAGACTCTCCTCTTACTGAGTTGGCGACTAGGGATCAGTCGTCTTTCGACGATCAGCTGCTGATCTCGGATATGTGGGACGCCAACCTTGGTTGGAAATGGAGGGAGTTCGCGAGCTCCCTCCCGCCAACCGTCCTCCACAAGATTGTCGTCTTTCGACGATCAGCTGCTGATCTCGGATATGTGAGACGCCAACCTTGGTTGGAAATGGAGGGAGTTCGCGAGATCCCTCCCGCCGACTGTCCTCCACAAGATTGCTGCCATTATGGTTACCAACAGGGAGGATGCTCCGGCCTGGGGCAAGAGCGCGGATGGGACGTACTCGGCTAGGTCCGGATACCTGGCTCTCGGAAACCTTGAGGAAGCCCATACCGGAGATAGAGGTTTCTTCGGAGCCATATGGAAGTTAGACATCAGCGAGAAGATTCGACACTTCATCTGGTTGGCGGCAAAAGGTAGCGTCTTGTCGAATCAGGAGCGGTCTCGTCGTCATCTGGGTACTTCTGATCTCTGTCTGTGCTGCCTTAATATTTGTGAGTCTTATTTACACCTTTTCAGAGACTATGGTACTGTTAAAGAGTTTTGGTTGCAGGTTGTCGGGGTGGGGCGAAGGAAGGAGTTCTTCGCCCTACCCTTTGCGTCTTGGATCCGGGAAAATCTCTGCCCCGGAATGGAAAGGAAGCAGAGCAAGGAGTGGGGGTCATTCTTCGCGGTCGCCTTGTGGAAGATTTGGAACAGGCGCAACCATGTTGTCTTCAAGGACGGGGGAAGGTCGTCTCTCTCCCCTGAACTTTGCTGGCGGGCTATTGCCGAGTTTGGGCAGGCTAAAACTAAGCTCAAAGCGCAAGCTGGGTCAAAGTAGTAGGACACCAACCAGGTGCAATGGATCCCGTCGGCGGCTGATTGGGTCAAGATTAACATGGACGGGGCGGTCAGGAGGTAAGGAGTGGCTGCTGCTAGAGGAGTTGTTCGTAACAGTAGAGGAGAATGGTTGGCGGGGTTTGCTTACAACATTGGAGTTTGTTCCGTCATCAGCGTCGAGCTTTGGGCTTTGGTTAAGGGTCTCGAGATGGCGTGGGCTCGTGGGTTCATGAAGGTCGTCTGCGAAACCGATTCGGAGGTTGCTATCAACCTGGTGTGGAATGGAGTCCCTCTATCTCATTACTGTGCTAGCCTGGTCGTTAGTTGCCAAGGCTTCCTAAGTAGGAGTTGGTCCGTCCAACTCCGCCACACCCGTCGCGATGGCAATCGTCTCGCGGATCGTCTTGCCTGTATTGCTTTTAATTTTCCTTTGGGTTGCACCTTGTTCGAAGACATTCCTGTTGGTGCTCGAGAATCCTTTGTGTTGAATGCTCTCGAGGCCTCTCAGGTCTCCTCGTGTATGTTGTAATTTCCTTTCTGTTTCAATAAAGCTCGCTAAGCGAGGGACTCGTCCCTCGGCTTGTTTACCAAAAAAAAAAGTATTATTATAAGTTTAATTTACACCATTGTTATAATTTTAAATCACCTATGGTTCAAGTATTATTCAATATTAATTTGTGAATGCATAATTTAATTCGAGTTATAATATAAGTTATATTTTTGGAGGGGAAAACAATTGTCCATATAATATAAACTCATTAATTAAATATATAATATCCAAACTTTATTAATTAAATGTCCATCGGGCACCCTAACTGCTGGTCGCGTCTCTTAATTTCGTCTCCTCTCCAATTTTCTTGTACAAGAAGCTCCAATCCCACTCACGAATTTCCGCTCAGGTATTTTTCAAATTCGCTCCCAATTTCAATTGTATTTCAATTGTATTTACCAGCATATATTAGAATTCGTTTATATACAGGCATTTATCAGCACATATTTTCTTATAAATTCGTTTGTCAGTGTATCAACAATGAATGATATACTCTTATAAGCATAAGTATTCGTTTTTTAGCATATATATATATATATATATATATATATATATATATATATATATATATATATATATATTCGTTTGTCACCATATATACTTCGTGTTCAATAGAAATGCATTTAATTATCAACACATATTTAATTATAAATCCATTTGTTAGTATATTTCTTTAAAAGCAACCATATGTCAATCCAGTGTAATTGTCAACATCGGTAATTCATTTATCAACATATTTATTTGATTTTTCTTTTGGTAGCTCAAGCAGAGTAATTGTCAACATGGGTAATTCATTGGTGAGATAAGAGAACCATCACCTACCAAAACTTGCAAGAGATCGAGCTGACAAAAGATGACATATAGTTGACAATAGAAAGGGTTGACAGAAATCAGCATCAAATTAACACTCATAAACTAATTTGTTAATTACAAATTAACTAAAAATACAACAACCATAATCAGATGTTTTAAAACGGATACTAAAATTTGAAGCTTCAGTTCTCCTTCAAAAGATCTAAACCCACGAGTTCACGATAACGATATAGTTTGTCTTGAGTAAAGCTATTTATATCAACATCGAAACAAGCGCTTCAATCACCTTTATAGTAAAAATACCACAACAACACCTGCAACTCACATGAATAAAAATAGGTCAGCTAGTGCATATACATGCTGGCAACTGTAACTAAGAAATTCAACAAAAAAAAAAAATACAACTTTAGTATAAAGATACATACCCAGTTTCATCGTTCATAACATTAGAGACACTCTATATGTTGAATTCTGGTGTTCCTTCAAAGTTGTTATAAGTAGAACTTTTCCACAAATGATGAGGGAGCCACACAGTTAAGCCCCATAAACATTCCTTCAGTGTCCCATCATCAACAACGTATTTGTTACAATCACAAACCATAATCTTACTTTCTTCAATATTAATTTCTAGAGCCAACCAAGGCTTCTTTTTAATATAAAAGGGTGTATATATCCTCTTTTCATTACCCCAGACCTTACGAAAGTCAGCACGATACAGACCAACAAAATATTTTGCAATAAGGACGTCCACATCAGATGTTACATCATATGAAATCACTACTTCAGGTAAATAATATTGATATATAGCACCCAATCCAAGATAACAATATCTTGAACTTTTGAGGCTCTTCTAATATTCTCTTATGCATATGATACAACGCTTCCCTATATGCTGACAATGCATTACATATATTTTAGTAGATTATCATTGTAAAGGCCCAAATATAAATATTCGGGTTACGTTTCAAATGTTGGATACCTTCGTTCGGATCTTGCAATCCAGGTACGGATCGAGGTTTCAAAACGCCAAAAGTTAGTTTTTAAAGCAGGGATTTCGAACCCCAAAATATGCGAAGGGTCGTTGGGTACCCTTAACCTGTCCTATTGACTAAGTCGCTCCAATTCACTTTCGAGTAAAGCATGCAAAACTAAATAGGGGTACAACTTGCCACGGCGGAGCCGGGTCAAAACCAAAACACGAAAAGCATAAGGCGTGTAAAATATTCAAGACAATCCGGTAGGAGTCAATCCCTCGGTCGGTATTTGCCAGAACATATCCTCGTCATGGAAGCATTGATCACACATAAATTTCCATACAAACCTAAAAACAATATGCGGGACAAGGAATCAGACTAAGGCCCATACGAATTATGGGTCCCAGAGTAGGCACACACATATGCTATTCCTAAAATAAGGATGATTCTAATGCAGAACGAAAATTAAGCACGCAATTTCCATCCGCAGATGGTATATATGCGCGCATTAATAATAAATCAACTCATCATGCTTATATGGTGAATCAAGCTCGCAAGCTCAACTCATATGACTCGTCGAGACTCTAAGTTTTCAAAACCCGAACTCAGCATCGGAAATAAGACTCGTTGAGCTCGAATTCAAAGGATGCCGGAATTAATTCAAATGATTTTGAAAATAGCGAGTTGCTTGGGAACGGATATTCTGAAAGCTTTCCAAATTTGGCAATTAAATAATAATTAAATTTTTCGGTCCTTAAAATCATCAAGACCATTTTGTTTTAAATTAAAAATACAATACATGCATATAAATTATATATACTTATTGTGCCCTCCGAACATTTTGTTCTCCTAATTAAAACATCAAAAAATTCTTTCTTCAAAAAACCATCACACCCTTTCACAGCAAAATCCCTGTGAAAAAAAAAGAGAGAATGTCAACATATAATAAATATTAAAATAACAACACAAAATGTTAGTATAGAAATAAGCACATATTTCCTTTTATGTATGAGTACAAAAAGTTATGATCATCTTCAATAATAAAGACTTTGAAGCATTGTGCTCTTTTGTCATTTTCATAGGATCTCAAACAAAAACTACTAGCTTTAGTTATATGCTTTGATCACCTTAATTGTTTGATTTCAACATGAACTTGAGGATGTGCGCGCTTCTTTTGACACATCAAAACAATCAAACCATTCAGCAGTACCATAAGAATCATCAGCATTAAGCACTTTGACACATGCATCACCCACGGTATTCCTTAAAGCAATGTGAGCCTCTTTTGATGGAAATTCAGTTGCTTTAGTATTAATGTTAACATCATCAACCACTTCATCTTCAAGCTTTATCTCAGGTTTCCTTGCAAACTCCCCATAGGTTGGGTACATGGGAGCCTATTATACAAATATATGAACACAGACAATCAATGAAATGTACAATGATTCATACATAAAAGAATGTCGACAATCAATGAAAGGTACAAATAAAAAGCTTACCATTTCTCCATCAAATATTGAAGTTGCTTACTCATAATTATTTTTCACATCACAACCCAAATGTAAAGAGGTTGGGTCTTTGTCAACATACTTAGATGTGCAATTAATTTTATCAGCAAGGGAAGAAAAACCTTCCAATATATAAGCCTGTTAAATATACACAAAAACATACTGATTTTTAAAAAATGCTGACATATATGTATGTATAAATATATATATATATATATATATATATATATATATATATATATATATATATATAGGGGAGATATCTAATGAGAAGTAACATTTAAATGAGAAGATGAGAAGTAAGCCTTATACCCCTTAGATTAAAATAATTTTTTTTATATGGATATATAGGACATATCTAATGAGAAATATATCAATGTTTTTTTTAAAAAATTATTTTTTACGCTATTTATCTAGAGGATGATTTAAGGTTCATTTTAGGGTTTTTATGCTAATTTAAATTAGCTTTTTCATTCATCATCTAAAAAAATAGCATAAAAAATAATTTTAAAAAAACATTGATATATTTATCATTAGATATGTCCCCTATATCCATATAAAAAAAATTATTTTAATCTAAAGGGTATAAGGCTTACTTCTCATCTTCTCATTTAAATGTTACTTCTCATTAGATATCTCCCCTATATATATATAGTTAGTTAGTTAGTTAGTTAGTTAGTTAGTTAGTTAGTTAGTTAGTAATAGACAAAATTGAATAAAAATATCACCGAAATGCTAGAGGATATCCAAATAGCTCATATGTTCTCCTAGGATTGAATCACGGCTCAATAGAAGACACCCTTCTCAAACCTCTTAACAACGTACAATAACATTCCCGCCCCTAGTGATATCTTTTAAACTTCTCAGGATCACAAGCAAGAGATAAATATGTCATGCGGGCAACCTCATACTGTTTAAACAATAACATCTTCCCAATAATAAGAAGCTTTGCCATGACTAACTTCCTTGGGGATTTCTTAGGTTCAAATTTTATAATCTCAAATATATCAGCATACAACACCTTGTTCTTGCCAAAAAAAAAATTTCTTAAATGTAACAACCTTTAAAGGTAAAAGATCATATTCAATAACCGGAACACCAATTATGACATGAAACTCCAATAAAGAAAAGTGAGCAATCAACCCAACAACCTTGAACAACATTTCCATTTCCTTTTTTTTTTTGTTACTACCTCATGCAATACCATTTGATGAATTGAAAATTGAGACGCATTTTTTAACCTTGTACTAAAACTAACCTTAAATAGCTATTCTTCGACTTCTGATAATCTGATGCTGACAACCCCTCCTTAATAAATTCACATACTTCGGGGTAGAAGTAGACATTAATGCGAGCTCGAAAATTTTCTTCAACGAGTAACTAGTAATCTATTTTATACAAAACACAAACATGCACACTTAAAGAAATAATACAAACGAGAAATATCCTCTCATTTCCTCCTTAATCCTCTCATTTCCACCAATCAATTAAGTTTTTTTTTGCCCTTTTTTATTTTTTTTTACTTCCATTTACCTTTTAAACCAATCACCTTTTTTATTTTATTCTTAACATATTTACTAACTATTAGGCTTAATTCAAAACATTGAATTCAATCTAATATAATTATTGGGCTTAATTAAAATTTATTTACTAATTATTGGGCTTAATTCAAAACATTGAATATAACTATTGGTTATGACATATCACATTTAAATTAAACAAAGTTACAATGATATTGTTATTATTATTACTGAGTGATTTAAAATATCTATATTTATGCATTGTACTTTACATGAGATTTTTTTAAAAAAAAATTATGAGAGAATTATAAGATCCATTAATTTATGGTAAAGTTTTTTTTATGATTTTTATCTAAAATTTTATTAATGTTTTATAATATTATTTTTTATATTATTAATATTTTAGTTTAAAAAAATCGTGTCATGGCGCGAGAATTGTAGCAGTATATTTTTCATCTATAATAATTCCACATCATATTTTATTCTAATTTTTTTTCAAAAAATCTATTATTCTGAATTTCATAATAAATAACAATAAACATATAATTTCACCAAATTCCTCAATAAATTTCATCAAATTCATCAATTTATCAGTTGAATACTTGAATATGAAGTTAGCAAATGTAGGGTTTTGTAATTCACACTAAAAAAATCAGTCATGGTTATTCATATATTATACGGTGGACATAGTTTGTATAGTCGGGCAACCCTTGCTTGAACAACGTTAGCGAAAGCCCTCCTCACCGTGATCTAGACAGAGATAGTACGTCCGGTGGTTGGCGGCTGCTCAGCGAGGAAGAAGATGAAGAATGACTTTTGTAAGTTTTGTAATTTCACATTTTGAGTCCAAAGTACGTAATTTCCCGTTTAGCAAATCAGCAATTTCGTCTAAAGTTTGCCCGGAAAGATGATTCATACTCCCTCCGTTTCAAAATAAATATCGTTTTGACTTTTGTACACGTTTTTTAAGGAAATAAAAATTCTACTCCGTATAAAATATTTTTTTAATCAAATTTTTTTATAAATTGATACTTATTACTAGACCTGTCAAAACACAACCCGACCCGGTAACCCGACCCGACCGACCCGAAGAATTTCCGACCCGAACCCGAAAAATCAGACCCGAGTTTTTATTTCGACCCGAACCCGAAAACCCGATAAATTTTCGGGTCAATCGGGTCCGGGTCGGGTCGACCCGATCGGGTCGGTGGTTATTAAGAAAAGGGACGCTGTAACAGGCAAAACGCAGCGCTCTGTAGCTTGCCCTAATCAGACGCCTCGATCGCTCCTTTGTCCCGCTGCTCGCGACCGCCTCCAGTGCTCACCTTGCTCGTCTCGCTCCTGCTACTCCTTCAATCTCGGCGTTCCTGCTGCTCGCTCGTCTCGCTCCTTGCTCGTCTTGCTCGTCTCGCTCCTGCTGTTCGCTGCCTCCTTCAATCTTGGCGTTCGCGACCCGTTCAGTGTCTTCCACTGCAGCCTTCAGGTACTCGTCTCTTATCCTAGTCTTATTCCGAATTGTTCTTCAATTTCGAGTTATTTTCTTTCTCTGTGGTTGCTACCTTGCACCTCCTCCATTTCAATTTTGTTTGTAATAAGGTATTGATGATGATTGTTTTGTTATGACAGCAAATGCAAGTTGTTTTGTTATGACAGAGCAATGCTTAACAGAACTTCAGTTGTCCTTAGAATTAAAAAGCAATATACTAATGTAAATCAAAAGAAAGACTTCAGTATCAAATTTATAAAACCCAAGGAGCTCAAATATAAAAACAAAGGCCATTACTCAATGAAATTGCAATGATATTCTAAATGTAACTTCGCTTATAAGCATTATTCATGAATCTAACAGAACTTAAAAATCAATAGAATTAAAAAGCAATATATTAATGTAAATCAAAAGAAAGAGTTCATTATCAAGTTGTTTTGTTATGACAGCAAATGTGTAATATATGTGCTCTTGTTTAACAGTAGGCTTGTTTAACAGTAAACTACAGAGCGCTGTGATAGGTTTTGTTATGACAGCGCTCTTGTTTAACAGTAGGCTAGTTAGTTTTAGCTAAACCTAAAAGTAAACTAACAGTTGGCTTGTTTAACAGTAGAATAATGCAAGGTTAAATCCATACATGAGGTTTGATTCTGCTTCTATGAAGATGCTTGATGAAAATCTAGTTCCATATATGAAAAGATGTGCAAAAATCATTTATATAAGATTTAGATAGTAACACAACAATTCTACTAATATTACCCTAGATCTATAAGTTCAAGTGCTCAACACAATTTCATATGTCAATCTATGTTGCTGTAACCAGCAAGGCAGCAAATTACAATTTACAAACATGATGAAAAAATGGCATGGTAACAAGCAAACAACCCACAGCCCTTTAATGGCATGGTAACAGGCAAACAGCCCTTTAACTCCATACATGAGGTTTTGTTTTCTTTGTCACTGAAATATTGCTGAATAGAAGCTCCGAGAAATAACAACACAACCACCATTTAAGCAAGTGCAGCCTTATGTAGAAGAGCACATATATAATATATTACACATATTTTGATTTCTTTTGAGTTGCTTATGTTTAATCCCCTCTTTATGTTTAATCCCCTCCAAGTGCATTCTCTTAGTTTAATCCCCTCTTTATGTTTAATCCCCTTTGAGATATCTCATTTGTCTTTGTCTGTGACTGTCTTTGGACCAAGAAATGGAAACTGACAATTATCTTACATTCCTCGTGCAGGAAACATGCCCCCACGTACACGAGCTCCATCAAAAAAATGTTCAACAAAAACACCAAGTGAACTTTTGTTGCCAATGCCATTTCGAGCTGGATTTGGACTCCATTCTACTGTCATGCCATCTCCATCCTCACCATCACTCCAGATTCCGAATCAAGGTAGTTAATTGTCTCATAATTAATTTATTACAAATTTGAAAATGTATTATTAATATTATTAATTTATGTGTTTTTTGTGCTTATGTTATTTTGTAGGAGCGTCTTTATCATCTTCGAGTCATTCTCTTACTCCTACTAGTGCAAATTTGGAAGATTGCGTCTCTCCTACTACTCCTACACTTTTACCAACTCCAATGGAAGATACCGCCAGTAGGATTGGGATTTCTGAAACTTCTGAGCATTCTGAAACGTCTGAAACAAAAAAGAGGAGATGGAGTGCCAAGGCTTGGTCTGAATATGACTTATATGATGGAGATATGTTTGAAGATGGCATAGCCAGGGCTCTTTGCAAGTATTGCCAAAAAGGACCGGTCCTTGCAGGGTCTGTATTTGGCACCTCAAATTTTACACGTCACACTCACAATTGCAAAGCACGGTTAGTTTTGCTTGATAAGGAAGGCCTAAGAGTTAAGGATGGGAAGGTAACTGCAAAATTTGATCAATCTATTTATAAGGAAATGGTTTCGCTTGCTATTATTAGACATGGATACCCTTTTACCTATGCGGAGCATGAGGCAAATAGGGATCTTCATGAGTTTCTAAATGCAAAATGCAAACCCATATCTAGAAATACCGCCAAAAGTCATGTCATGAAAATTCATATTAGAGAGAAACATAAGCTTAGAACTTCCATGATGAATATTTCTGGAAATATTTGCTTGACTTCTGATATGTGGACTTCTGTTGTTGGTCAAGGCTACCTCTCATTGACTACACATTATATTGATGATGAATGGAATCTGCATGCTAAACTTCTGAATTTCTGTCATGTTGAGCCACCTCACACTGCAGTTGTGTTGCATGATACCGTGTTTGCTCTCTTAAAGGAATGGGGAATTCATAAGAAAGTGTTTTCTGTGACACTAGATAATGCTAGATGCAATGACAATATGCAAGACTTGTTATCTGAAAGTCTCTCGTTGCATTGTCTTTTGCCTTGTGGGGGTGACTATTTCCATGTGCGTTGTAGTGCTCATGTTTTGAATTTAATTGTTCAAGATGGTTTGAAAGTAATTGTCGATGAGGTGAAGAAGGTTAGGAAGTTGGTGACCTATAATGTTGCTTCAGAGCGTAGAGTGTTGAAGTTTATGGAAGTTACTTCTGCCGCTCATGTTAATCGTTCTAGGACTTTGAGCTTGGATTGCCCTACTAGATGGAATTCTACATATAAAATGCTTGAAAGAGCATTGGTATACCGTGCCCCTCTGTCAAGGAGATCTGATCGGGACTATCCTGAAATTCTAAATGAGGAGGAGTGGTGCAGAATAGAAAAGATTTTGTGCACTTCTAAAGCCTTTTGATGAACTTACAACTCTTATGTCGGGAAAGAAATATCCAACATCCAATCTTTATTTGAAAACAGTGTGGAAGATTGAGCTTCTATTACTCAGGTACGCTTCTTGTGAAGAACCAATCTTGAAAGACATGGCAATGAAGATGAAGGAGAAGTTTGATAAGTATTGGGAAACATATAGTGTTCTTTTCTCCTTTGCTGCTATATTGGATCCTCGCTATAAGTTTCAGTTTGTAGATTTCTGTTTCCAAGAATTGGATAAAGTGTTAAATACTACAACTGCTGCATCAAAGGGTGATCTTGTGATGAAAGAGTTCTGTCGGTTGTTTGATGAGTATGCAAACCGCAATGCTACTCAAACAAGTGGAGGAAGCATACCAGATAACCAAAATCATGATGAGGATGAGATGGCGGTAAACGAATCTAAATTACTATTTTAAATTTCTTTGTTTAGTTGTTTTCATTTTTGTATTTATTAGTTCTTTAGTTATTGTTAATCTACATTTGTTACTTCTCTAGTTTTTAACATATTCATGATTTTGGCACCTCTCATTAACATAAACATTTTTTCTGTTTCTTCTTTAGGCGTTTGCTAATTATGGGGATTTTTCTGAAGAAAAAACTGAGATAGAATCCTACCTAGATGAGTCGAGGTTAAGTCACACTACAGATTTAGATATTCTCATGTGGTGGAAAGAAAATTCTTCCAAATATCCTATACTCTCTCTTTTGGCAAGAGATATCTTAGCGATTCCCATTACAACTGTGGCAACTGAATCTTCCTTTAGTATGGGAGCTCGAGTTCTTACGAAATGGAGATCATCTCTTCATCCGTATACAGCAGACGCGCTATAGACTACTCGCACTTGGTTGTTTAGATTTCATGTCGATGAAGGTACGCTTACTTTGTGTGTTCTAACTTGATACTTTCAATTGAATAATTGATTAGAGTTTTAATTGAATATTTATTACAATACAGATAACAATGAACACCAGGATGTTCGAGGAATTGAGTATCAAATGAAAGAGATGGGGATCTAACACTTGAATGAGTATGCCGCTTGTGTTTTATGGTTGTATTGGGTCGTATTTCTGATGTAAAAGGTGTCATTCTAATAAGTTTCTATTGAACCCTATCGTGTGTTTGAATTAGAGGATTTTTAAACTTGTATTCAGAATCTTGAAATGATTGGATATTTTTGATGTTTTTAGAAATTAGTTATCTCATCTTGTTATTTTTTGTATGGCTGACTTGTAATATTTGATGATGTTAGCGTTTTTGTCATCTTATCTTGTTGTTAGTACTTCTTTGCATATAGGCAACAAAAGACAATTGACAAGAATAGAAGCAACAAGCAAGTAACCCAACAACAAGGTACAACAATGAAACTAGTTATATTGAGTAAGGGCTACAGATTATATACATATCAAACTAGGAAAACATTACAAATCCATATAGTTTTTTTTTTTGTTATTTTCGGCAAATTAGGCAAGTGTCAATTACAAATTTTACAATCTCAAAAGTCAAAACCGACCCGAAATCGACCCGAAATGACCCGAAACCGGGTTCAACCCGACTTTGTTTCGACCCGATTTACCCGAGACCCGTTTGACCCGAGACCCGTTTGACCCGAAACCCGAAATGACCCGACCCGAACCCGACCCGAATGACCCGATTGACAGGTCTACTTATTACTAATAAGTATGAAATTATTAAAAAATTAATTAAAAAACAATATTTTATAGAGTATTTATCTCCTTAAAAAGCGTGTACTAAAAGACAAACGACACTTATTATGGAGAAGAGAGAGTATTATTTTTGGTTAATATGATTATAGTTTGTATATAGTGGCGGATCCTGAAACTAATGATTGAGGGGGCGAAAAATTACGATAAAAAAAATTGTCTGTAAAAATTAACCCTAATTTTTCCTTTCCAAAAAATCATCAATATTATGGATATTCTTTATTTCATGATTTTCAAATATTTCAATATAACCTCTTAATTTGAAGTTCTCAAATATAATAATATCATTAGGATATCAAGTTTAACAAATGATAATTATAATAAAAGTATATATCAGCTTGTTAAATGATGTACGAAATAATTTACATATGTTCAGTCATGAAAATTGAAACGCTTATAACTTTTTGCTCAGATATCGGAATTAAGCTTATAATATATCAAATCGAAGTTATTGACGAGGGGAATATGTATGTTAAATTTTATTTTCAATTGGGGTGACGACTACCACCACTGGTCCTAAAGATGATCGCCTTTGTTTGTATATGAATTTACTATTTTTAAAGTGTGTATTATTTTTTGTTTATGAGTAAGAGTTGGTATTATTTAAGGTTATTTTTCCTAGAATATATATATATATATATATATATATATATATATATATATATATATATACCAAAAAAAATGAAAGGAATAAAAAGGGGGTGTTTTGCTAAAATAACCCTTTTGGATGCAAACTTTGCACGCCTAACCCCATCCGGAAAAAAATTGCACAATTTCGGATATCCAGAGTTTTGGTTCAACTGGTAGCAGGTCATGAGGGGGAGACTGGACACTGTTAGTTTGACAGCTGAACAACTGAGAGACAGAGAGAGAGAGACGGAAAAGCGAAGAAAAGACAGAGAGAGAGAGAGTGTATGTCTGTGTGAGAGAGATGTGCGTGTGAGAGAGAGAGGGAGAAAATCTTGAGCATTATTGAAAAGACAAGTAGAGAGAGGGAGAGAGATGGAGAAGGGGGCTATAGTAAAAAGGAGGGAGCCAGATGGTTCCCGCGCAGCGATGGCGCCCAAAAAAAAAGGGAAAGGGGAGGGGGGAGGGGGGAGGGTATATAAGCATTGAAGAATTTCTGAGGTAAATCATTAGTCCCCATTAATGAATTGTAGGGGAAATAGAACTTAAAGAAGGGGAATGGCCGGCGTGGGATTTGAAGAAAGAGGGTTGGTGTCCAATGATGTGTGGTCTATATAAGAAGATCAAAGGAATGATGGGCGTCACATTTATTCACAAAATCATAAGAAAGAGAGAGAATCCATTGAAGAAGAAGCAAGTGGGCCTGGGTTCAGTAAACGGTTTACTTGTACGAAGCCACTTTTCACTGGATAGTTAAGTCGTACCCACAGGACACGTGTTGGAAGTTACTGGACATTCATCTGGTCGGACATAAAATGGGTAAGTGTTGTCTCTATGTATGGTAAGTGTTGTTCATATGTAATTACTGCAGTACAAATTATTTTTTATCTCCCTATGTAATGCAACAGGGGAAAAATCATCAGTTTGTATAACTGTATTGTTTGGAGGATGGTGGGCGTGTGAAGGCGGCACTTGGGTCTTCACGGGGTCAAGGATCCAGAAAGCCATGCTGGTGGACGAAAGGATTGACTATGTAAATCTGAAGAAACAGGTGATGGACAAATTTAATGTCGATGGGAGGAGGAATGATGTGGAGCTCACATATGTAAAGCCAAAGAAGGAAGGGTCCAGGCCGTTTGCTATCGGGGATGACGAAGACTTGGAGGCCTACAAGTTTGTAAACGGGCTGTCTGGAGAACGAAATTGGCCTATCGACCTCAATGTCTCCCTGCGACGCAAGGTTGGTGGAGACGTGGCAAAAGCACAATGATCGACAACGGATGACTTGGAAGGTGGTGGTTTGTCTCCTACAGTCTTGGAGGATGTTGTAGTTCCGTTAACTGGTCCGCCCGTGACCCAAGAAGATCACCCAAAGACGGATCCCCCCTTGGGGCTTGACGGAGAAGACGAAGATTTGGGAGCAAAAATTGTCGAGGTAAACCAAACGGATATCCAGTTAACCCAAACATCCGTCTAGTTACAAGAAACTTTTGACCAGTTAAGGATAAGTGAGGAGTTGGATTTGGAGTTTGCAAAGAGGGAAAAGAATGCCGACGCAGTTAAACGTGGGAAGCCGGTCATTTATGTCAGCAGTGACATGGAAGATGGACCCATTGACCTTGGTAGCTCCTCCGACGAGGATGATGCAATCCCAAAAGTGGTTAAACCTGAACACGGTAGTCCTGGTCCGACGAAGTCTTGGTCATGGGATTATGAGGCGGAGCGAGCGGTGAGGGAAGTCGAGGAAGCATACGAAAGACGAAAATGGAAGTTGAGAGCTTCTCCGAAGCCTGCTGAAAGTGAACCAATGGTGGTGGGGAACCCATTGGATCCCAGCCAGTGCGGTACTAAGCTCCGAGAGGGACAAATGTTTCGGAGGAAGGAGGATGTGCAGGAACTCGTAATGTGGGCGGGTCTAACTCGCTGCTTCACGACGAAGGTGAAGAAGTCAACGACGATCTTGTATGTTGCAGGGGGCGCTGCTCCCAAGTGCAAGTGGTCATGTCGGGCTTCGACTTACAAGGAAACGGGGTTATGGATGATCTGAAAGCTTGTGGACGAGCACACGTGCTCGCTGAACGAGGCGGTCAGACAAAAACGCAGTGCGACATACACGCAGCTGGGGCGGCGCATTGTCGAAAGGTATGTGACCCAATACGTAATACTGAACTGGACTCTTGCCTAAATTCCACTGGACATATATAGATATAAACTGGACATACTTTGGTAGTAACTGGACACACAATAATTGTAACTGGACATCAACCTATATACACTAAACGTACGTTGATAAAAACTGGACACAAAACTATCTTAACTGGACACACAACTATCTTAACTGGACACACGTGTTTGTGAATGGGCATGTGCAGTTTCGGATGGTCAAAGAAGCCCCTCGATCCGGATCAAGTGCAGAGGATGATGAAGTCGCAGCTGGGGGTCACATGCAGCTACTGGAAGGCGCGCCGAGCCCAGTTGAGTGCGAGGGACAACGTGTACGGAACGGACGAGGAAAGCTATCGGAGAATGTACTCGTACATGTACATGCTGGAGCAGGCCAACCCTGGGATGTACACGAGGATAGAACGCGACACGGATGGGCGATTCAAGTATGTGTTTGTGAGTCTTGGAGTGTGGCGGAGGTCTATCCCCAACCTACGAAAGGCCAGTCCTTTCGTAAATGGAACATGACGCTCATCTACTTTCAACATGACGCTCATATTACTACGACATGACATATGTTTGATTACACATGACACCGCTAACGCCTCAAGATGTTTCTTCTCCAAGTTATATCGGTGGACGGGAGTTTCTTGAAGGGGAAATTTCGAGGGTGCTTGCTATTTGCTACCCCGTCGCCTTCGCCATGGTTGATGGCGAGAATTATGGGTCTTGGGGGTTCTTCTTCAGGCAGATGTTGCGTGTCGTTGAAGACACGACTGATCTGGTGTGGGTATCTGACCGCCACAAGAGGATAACTACATATTCGCGAAGCACGGCATATGCACATATCACTTATTTCAAAACGTCCGTTTCCGGTTCAAGTGCGGGGGCTTGCAAGAAGAGTTCATGATGATGTGTAAAGCTTACACGTACGACGAGTTTCAGGTGTTGTACGCGGAGTTCTGTGCACGGGTTCCCGGAGCGGGCCAATATCTGAAGGAGGCCGGGTTCAGCAACTGGGCAAGGGCTTTCTACGTCGGGAATAGGTACAACATCACAACCACTAATAACTCCGAGTGCTTGAACTCGGTGTTCAAATATCCTCGGGATTTGCCGCTAACAGCCCTTGTAGATGCAATCCTTGAGACCGTTGGCACGTGGTTCGCCAAACATAGGAAGACAAGCGCCGAGCAGGGGAAAGCCGTAATCGACTGGGTTGGTAACGCCATCAGAGCAAACTTCGTGCAGTCCCTTTCCATGGTCGTCAGACAGCTGAGTCCTCATGAGTTCGAGGTACGCAAGGGAACCTCCAGCTGGCTTGTAAACCTAATAGGACGTTAATGCAGCTGCAGACGCTTCAACGTCGATCAGTACCCATGCGCGCACGCAATCGCAGCATCCCAATTGCACGGGGTGGATGTGTACTCGCTCGTCAACGACTTGTACAAGGTAGACGCGTGGCGTGCGTGCTACAAGGACGTGATCTACACAGTCCCGTCGCGAGACACTTGGAGGGTACCCGAGGCAATCGCCAATGAGACTTGCCTCCCCCCTTATCAAGGTACGCCCTGGCAGGCCGAAGACATCTAGGTACCCGTCTCAGTGGGAAAGGAAGTTTCCGAAACGGCGCCGCACCTAGTAACCGGTCGCGACATACTTGGTCGATCATATGGTTATTACATGACGGGCACATATTTTGACATGACATATAATGATTAAGACATGGCAGTAGGTATTTACCACGTTTTGTAATCAGGGCTCACTTATTCGGAAACGTTATCGCTCCCTTTTTTACATTGAAGTATGAACTTCAACCGTGTTTTGTAAGTAAGGCTTGTTGGGCCTGGGTGCAGCTATTTCAGTTTGTACATGACATGTAGTGATATTAATTTGCCAGGTGATATTTTGGACATGACATGTTGTAATTGTCAATTTCAATGGAAATGCGGACGACGTAAATATATAAGTGTCAACCATCGTACAACCTACATGATAACATAGTTTCAAAAACCACATGACATCATAGTTTCAAAACCTAAGCCCTAGGTTTCCCAAAACAACATACCGTCGATACCAAAGTCAACCAAATAAAATCCTACGAAAACACAAATGTGCAAGCCACCAACAACATGTCCAGACAACAGTACAACCAACAATGTTCTTGTAAATAGAGATAGAGGCAATGACTACTGAGGATCGGGGCTGAGTCGGAAGGAACCGTGGTAGATGGCCACACAGAGGACTAGGCGGTAGGCATCGATAAAGGTGTCATCCACCCCTTTGAATACGCGGTCGTCTGATGCGAGCATCTGCATGAAACGAATAGCGCAGGGGCCGGAGTCTCCTCTGCGTCCCAAAAAGTATGTGTCAAACCAAATTCGCAGCAATTACACTATAAATCAGAAGATGGACAACGACGACTTACGATTGCTTGTTATGAAGGATCCCCTTCACACGGTTGTACTTGAACGGTTGAGGCAGTTTCCCTGCATGCTTGGCGTGCAGCGCTTAGTGGCCATTCATCAGTGGGGGAAGGGTGTGCGTGATGGGCTTCAGAAGGCCGGGCAAATGTTGCTCAAGAGTCAGACAAGTGTCCAGATCATACACACGGACAGTCCACTCGGCCAGGTCGATCTCCAGCGCAAGCCAGTGGTTGTCCTTCAGATTCCAGGGGGCCAACACGCGGTCGACGCTGGCCCAAGGCTTCGGACACCGCTCAAGCAACATACCACTGAAGTAGTACTCCAACTCCTCGTCAACGTTCATGCTGGTATGTCTCTGCAGCAGTACCCCGAAGTAGGGGTCGACGACTGCAACGCCTGCGTACTTCGACTCGCTGGCTACCTCCTTTCGGAGGATGCCGCATGTTTGTTCAATATGCTGCAAACAAGGAACACGTGTCCAGTCAACAACAAAATTGTCATGATATCGGAGCACGGGTGGGCGGACATTACCTCTGAGCCCACCATTTTCTTTGGCGTTTTCAGGTCCCCGAAGAATTCCCTCTGGATGAGGGTGCCCGTCATTGAACGTGCGGAATCAGTACCTTCGGCGTCGTCGCTGGTCAACCACACGGAGAAGGCGTCGACGTCGGCCCTGGTCATCAAGCCCAAGGCTACGGCGTCAACCCCCACAATGACCTTCTTCCCCTTGGCGGCCCGCGGCTTCTTCAGCCCCTTCGTCACTTCGTCAACCACCTCCTTTTCCTTGTTCCCCTTCTCGACACACGACTTCTTCACCGGCTAAGTGACTTCGTGGACATCTAACATTGCAGGCGCTCGCCTCACCCTTCCCCCCTTACGCTGAAGGGGAACGACGGCCTCATCATGCACCTCCTATGGTAGTAGACATGACACAAACTTCAAATAAAATGATAGATACGTCACATCACATCACAGTACCATTAACACGACCTACCTCAGGGGTTGTCTGTGTCGTGGGTGCTTCTGGCTTGGAGATGGTTGTTGTGGCCCCAGGCCCTTTGGCCTCAGTCTTAGAGCCCTCAGCTAACACCTAACGTACTTCACATGACAACAAACGATTGTTGACATGACAACTAACGTACTTCACATGACAACTAACGTATTTCATATAACACTCGGCGTCAGATGGCTTACCTTAGCGGTTGTGACGGTGGTGGCTGCTATTGGCTCAACACCGGTCGCTCTTACCATTTCCCCTTGCCCTGTGCTATCAGTCTGACCCTTTTCCTTCAACACTTCCTCACCCTACGCAAATATGCGAATGAACTTAGTGTCGACACCATTGTCAACACTAACAGCGCAATACGACAGAGATGACTTACCTATGTGGTGGGTGTTTCTTTGGGGGGTTCTTGCGGATCAGCATCCTTCTCCATTTCGGTGTCTCCATGGTCTGGTCCCTTATTCTTACCCATATCCTTCAGATTATGAGTTCGTGTCACCATCATTCACAAAACTGACATCACGGTTTCAGTTAGAGTACTTACCTCAAAGGTTGTCTTGGTGGTTTCATCTCCATCTGCATCAGTACCCGATTTCTGGCCCATTTCCTTAACAGATTCCTCACCCTACGCAAATATGGGAATGACGTTACCATGACGCCTATATTGTTAGACATGACGCCTATATTGTTATACATGACGGTTATGGATACTGACATGACAAATTGAACATCTTACCTCCTTCGAGTGCAACTCAACATCTTCGGTTTCCTCCCCATGGGTTCCATGCCTGTCCTGCGAGTGTGTCACCTCGTCCTCGCTTCGCTTCTTCCCCCTCACCTCCCTTCTCAGCTCCTGCATCGCCGCCTCAACCCATTGCATCCTCTCGTTAAACGTTGTTGATAACTCCACACCCTTTGATGAAAATCGGAATAAGTTTCAAAGGCATTGACAGTCTGTTTGTGTCAAAGGTCTTGAAGCTTTAACAGTGTTGATGAAACACAAAACATGTTCTCTATGATATTATGCTCGAATATTATTATATATTATTATATGCTTCCAGATATTATATTCTAACATTTCAGGAAGTTTTTCAAATATTATCTCCTTCCAAAGTCGAAAAGTGAAGAAGGACACAATCGGAGATCATGGCCTCAAAAGTTTCCAAGTATAGAAGATCTCGAAGATAGCCATGATCAGCCAAGCGTTGGAGAAGATTCCTTCCTTAAGTGGCGCCGATGATCTTCGCTATATAAAGGAGCTGAAGAAGAGAGATAGGACGTACGTACATTCACGAATATCATTGCACAATCAGTCCTCAAGTTTGCGATCTCTCTTCAGCGTGTTCTCTCTGCTTGTTCTTAAGAGTCTTATATTTTGTTTCAAAGCATTTGAGAGATACACAGTGATCTTATAGGATATATTCTGAGAGAGTGTTATACTCAAGAGTTTATAACTCAGGAAGTGGGCACTAGGCTATTGATTCTCGAGAGTAAGAGGATTGTACTAGATAGCTAAGAGAGGTGGGGCTCTTCTAGATTGGTCTAGGACTCCAAGGGAACGTGAGTTGACTAGATTGCAATTGTATAGGAGAGAGGCTTCTCGGTGAGCTATTAGGATCCTAAGCTTTGTGAATCAATAAAGCCTGTTGAATCCTAGGGTTGTGGAAGAACCCTAGGTGGGGACGTAGGCCAAGTTCGTGCCGAACTTCGTTAACAATTCGCCGCGTCCTTTACTTATTGCTTTACCTTATTTCCGCACTTGGTTCGAATTGTTTAACTTTGTGATTCAGGTTTTCAGAGAAAAGACTAAGTCTAATCTCAAAGGGTTTTGCATGAGCTTCAAAAGTCTTGAGACTATTTGTGAAAAACCGGCATACTCTATTCAACCCCCCTTCTAGAGTATCTTTACATTACTTTGTTTTACATTATCGAACCTTCAATTGGTATCAGAGCTTTACTCACTGCTTTTGATCTAACAATCTTGTGAGTTTTTCGATCATGTCTGGTGAAGCAAGCGGAGGATTTGCACAGGGAAGGTCCACGAGCAGACCACCACTCTTTGTAGGAAACAACTTTGTCCACTGGAGATCCTTGATGAAAATGTTCATTATAGATCAAGATCTGGAACTTTGGAACATTATAGAGAATGGTCCGAAGATTCCAGAGAAAGACGGACCAAATGGAACCAAAATTGCGAAGAAGGAGTCTGAATACATCCAAGCGGATCTTGAACTCGTCTCCAAAAACTACAGGGCTATCAACTTACTTTAGTGAGGTCTTAGCACTGATGAGTTTAACCGTATTTCATCTTGTAGGTCAGCTAAAGAGATTTAGGACAAGCTGGTCGTCACCTATGAAGGAACCAGCCAAGTGAAGGACACCAAGATCAGTATCTTCCTTCGAAAGTATGAGCTTTTCAAAATGAAGCCTGATGAGTCTATCAAGGCCATGTTCACACAATTCACGGAAATCACCAACAACCTTGACTCTCTCGGCAAGAGCTTTACGAACGTTGAGAAAGTAAGGAAGATATTGAGGTGCCTCCCAAAAGACAAATGGGGTCCGAAAGTGACAGCCATAGAAGAAGCCCAGAATCTCACCACGCTACCCCTTGATGACTTGCTTGGGAAGCTGATCACACATGAGATGATTCTCAATAAAGACGATGGAGAACTCCCAGCAAGCACTAAGAACTTGGCGCTCAAGTCTAAGAAGGATGAGCCCAAAGATGTGTCTGATTCTGAAGATGAGGATGATGATGAGGATGATCCCTTTGATCTCATTACAAGGGGTCTTTCTCGAATCCTCAAGATGAAGAAGCAATTCAACAACAAAGATGGATCAGAGTCTTCTAAATTTCGAGGTAAGTCTCAATTCAACAAAAATGACAAGAAGACTAAACCTTTGTCTTGTTTTGAATGTGGTGAAACAGATCATCTTGTGAAAGACTGCCCTAAAAAGACGAAGAGCCAGTCCAAGAAGAGTGATAGATGGAAAACGAAAGCCATGGTGGCAACTTGGAGTGATTCTGACTCGGACTCCGATGATGAAAAGGCCAACCTTTGTCTCATGGCCACAGGAGATGAATCCCATGATGAGCAACTTGAGGTAACTGTAAGAGAGCTCATGGCAAGTCCAAAAGAGGTACTATCGGAATTCATTTCTAATATGATTTCCAATGAAGAGAAACTTATTGCCCAAACTAACACTCTTATCAAGAAAACCGTGGACCAGGAAAGAACTATTGAGGAACTGTCTATGCGGGTCAAAAGTCTTGAAACTTCTTATTCAGGTCTTGACATTAAAGTCAAGACTCTTGACTCAGAGAAATCTGAACTCAAGCAAGATCTCTCGTCTCTGAGAAGTGAACATCATGACTTAGAGAACGAGAAGATCTCCCTGAATAATAAGATTCAAGACCAACAGACAACCCTCATAAGTTTTACAAAGTCCAAGGGCACTCTTGATAGGATGTTGGGTGAGCAACAAAGTTCTCTAAACAAAAGTGGTATTGGTTACAATCCAAGGTTTTTAAAGAAGCAGCACATTACCACTTTTGTAAAGGCAAAAGGAAGCAGAACCTCTCCTATATGTCACTACTGTGCAAGAAAGGGACATGTAAGAGAGACCTGCCCCTATAGAAGAAAGGATCCTCATATTATTCGCAATACATTTCCTATTCACTTGAGAAAAGAACGGATAACGCAAGTTTGGGTCCCCAAAGGCACTATTTTACCAAATATGGTTTATCCCAATAAAGGATCTAAATTTGCTCACTGGTCTAGCCACAAAGGTTGATGTTTGTTTTGCAGGAGATCACCAAGGTGAAGGAGCAAAAATGGATTATTGATAGTGGATGCTCGAGGCATATGAGTGGGAAGAGTTCTCTCTTTTATGATCTAAAGGAGCAATCCACAGGAACAATCACTCTTGGTGACAAAGAAAAATGTGACATCGTTGGTATTGGTAGCGTTGGGAGTGATTCCAACCATAGTATTAAAAATGTCTATCTTGTGAATGGTTTAAAGTATAATTTGCTTAGTGTTTCTCAATTATGTGATAGTGGCAACAATGTCAGATTTAACAAGAAAAGATGTCTAGTGTACAGAAAAGATACAGGTGAAGTTATACTGACTGCATATCGTTACAACAATATATACGCTGTAAATGCTGATCAAGTGGCACAAGGAAGCTTAACCTGTATAAAGGCTTTGACGGACGATCCAAAGCTCTGGCACAGGAGACTCGGTCATGTGAGTCCACATACACTACAGAAGCTTGTGACTAAAGGGCTTGTGAGAGGGCTACCTGAGATGGACTTCAAAGGTATTGATATGTGCAATGCATGCACACGAGGTAAACAAACACGTAGCTCTTTCAAACCCAAAAAGGTCGTAAGTTCTTCTAGACCCCTTGAACTTTTACATATGGATTTATGTGGTCCTATGCGAGTCAAATTTCCCAATGGTAAAAAGTACATGCTAGTCGTTGTTGATGATTTTTCTAGATATACTTGGGTTGCATTTTTAAAAGAAAAATCAGAGGCTTTATTTGAGTTTTCAAAACTTTGTAAGGAGTTGCAAACTTTAAGAAACGAGCCCATAGTATCAATTCGGAGTGATCATGGTAGGGAGTTTGATCAACTTTAGTTTGATTTGTTTTGTGCTAAATATGGCATCTCCCATAACTTTTCTGCTCCTAGGACACCTCAACAAAACGGGGTTGTGGAATGCAAGAACCGCACCTTAGAGGATATGGCCAGGACTATGCTTTTAGAAAATGCATTACCTAAAACCTATTGGGCTGAAGCTGTTAACACAGCTAACTATATTTTGAATCGTTGTCTTATTCGTTCCATCTTAAAGAAAACTCCTTATGAACTTTTCAAAGGCCGGAAACCACTTATATCTTATTTTAAACCCTTTGGCTGTACTTGTTTTGTTCATAACAATGGAAAAGATAACCTTGGGAAATTTGATGCGCGTAGTGATGAAGGTATATTTCTTGGCTACTCCACGAGTAGCAAAGCTTATAGAATCTTCAATAAAAGGACCCAGTTAGTTGAAGAAAGTATACATGTTATTTTTGATGAATGCAATGACGGTGCTTTGAGTGAAAGTGTTGCAGATATAGATCTTAACATCCATGCAGAGAACGAGGAAGGTGATGATGCTGCTACCAAGAACACAGAGAAGAGGAACATGCAGGAACAGATTCTTAATACTGAAGAATTGGCCCAAAGTGTTGAAGATTCGTCCAAAGCCCTTGGTGTCCAATCCAACAGTGTTGAGACGTCAGAAACTGCTGTAACTGAACCTAACAGGACCACGGAGTCAGATGTACCACAAGTCAATCCTACTGCTGTGACGAATCAAGGAGCTGAGACTAGCAAGAGGAAATTCAAATACTCCTCATCACACTCATTAAAGGATATCATTTCTGACCCTACTTCTAGTGTTCACGTTCTAAACTTAAAGATCTTTGTGCTTTTCACGCGTTTTTTTCTCTTATTGAACCAAAGAAGGTAGATGAGGCACTTCAAGAGCCAGACTGGATCATTGCTATGCAGAGTGATCTTAACGAATTTGAAAGGAACAAAGTCTAGACCTTGAAGCCTAAGCCAAAGCATGAATCAGTCATTGGAACACGATGGTCTTTCGAAACAAGCTAGATGAGAATGGTAAGATCGTGAGGAACAAGGCAAGGTTTGTTGCTCAAGGCTACAATCAAGAGGAAGGTATTGACTACGAGGAGACTTTTGCTCCCGTAGCCAGGCTTGAAGCTATTCGCATTCTATTGGCATTTGCATCTTTTATGAGCATAAAGTTATATTAAATGGATGTCAAGTGTGCTTTTCTTAATGGTTTCTTAGAGGAAGAAGTATATGTGGCTCAACCCCCAGGTTTTGAAAGTTCAGAATTTCCCAATCATGTTTATAAACTTGACAAAGCGCTTTATGGTTTGAAACAAGCCCCAAGAGCTTGGTATGAGCGCTTGTCAAAATATCTTTTAGAAAATGATTTTAAAAGGGGGTTGATCGACAAGACTCTTTTTATCAAAACCAAAGGAAAGGACATTTTGGTTATTCAAATTTATGTTGATGATATATTATTTGGTGCTACTAACACATCTTTGTGCAAGGAATTTTCTGACATCATGTGCAGTGAATTTGAGATGAGCTTGATGGGTGAACTCAACTTCTTTTTGGGATTACAAGTTCATCAATCCAAGAAAGGGATCTTTGTCAACCAAAGCAAGTACACTAAAGATCTCTTGAAGAAGTTCAAGATGGATCAATCCAAAGCAGGCAAGACTCCCATGAGCTCAACATTGTCTCTAGATCAAGACAAGACTGGAATAAGTGTCAATCAAAAGGAGTATCGAGGAATGATTGGATCTTTATTATATCTCACGGCTAGTAGACCTGACATCATGTTTAGTGAATGCATGTGTGCTAGGTTTCAAGCTGATGCTAAAGAATCTCACCTCGTGGCTGTGAAGAGGATCTTTCGATATCTCAATGGCACTAAGGAGCTTGGACTTTGGTACCCAAAGCAAAAGGATTTCATATTAATTGGATATTTTGATGCAGATTTTGCAGGGTATAAGGTGGATAGGAAGAGCATATCAGGATGTAAGGCATCAGTATAAGGCATTCCCATTAAGTGTGACAATACAAGTGCTATCTCCATCACTAAGAATCCTGTTCAGCATTCAAGGACCAAACATATTGATGTAAGGCATCATTTCATTAGAGACCATGTTGAAAAAGGTGATGTGACCATTTCATTTATCTCAACTGATTATCAATGGGCTGACATTTTTACTAAGCCTTTGGCAGAGGCCAGGTTCACCTTCATAAGACAAGAGATTGGGATGCTTAACAAGGATGCACTTTCGTAGGGGGGAGCTTTCTCTTTACGAAAGATAAATTCTACTCGGTGTCAAGATCCTTGAACCTCATTTCAAAGGTTGTGAACTGAACAGTAGAGCACATATAACGGATCATATATTTGGTTAATATCTTTTTAGATATTTGATCAAATATAGTTTTAATGGTTTTTTAACCTTCTTTATTTGTGGAAATTATTTTAAAATCGGATAAATCTTTTTTGCCTTTAAGAATTGAAAGGATCTTTTTAAAATTTAAACTTTTGGTTACTGGTTTTCCCTCATCCCTTTGTTGAAAGACAAAAAGGGGGAGATGGTTTGATGGTTTAGACTTTAAAATGCTGTGAACCAAGGGTCTTGGAAGACCTTGTTTTGTTTTACCTTGTTGGATGTTTCTCGTTGACTTTGAAAACTTATGATCCAACATTTGTCTAATCCATGCAGGTACTTAGTCTGATTTTGCCTTATAATATATCTGTTTGACTAAGTTGCAGGGATGCACAGGTTTTGTCTTTCATCAAGGGGGAGATTGATAACTCCACTCCCTTTGATGAAAATCGGAATAAGTTTCAAAGGCCTTGACAGTCTGTTTGTGTCAAAGGTCTTGAAGCTTTAACAGTGTTGATGAAACACAAAACCTGTTCTCTATGATATTATGCTCGAATATTATTATATATTATTATATGCTTCCAGATATTATATTCTAACATTTCAGGAAGTTTTTCAAATATTATCTCCTTCCAAAGTCGAAAAGTGAAGAAGGACACAATCGGAGATCATGGCCTCAAAAGTTTCCAAGTATAGAAGATCTCGAAGATAGCCATGATCAGCCAAGCGTTGGAGAAGATTCCTTCCTTAAGTGGCGCCGATGATCTTCGCTATATAAAGGAGCTGAAGAAGAGAGAGAGGACGTACGTACATTCACGAATATCATTGCACAATCATCCCTCAAGTTTGCGATCTCTCTTCAGCGTGTTCTCTCTGCTTGTTCTTAAGAGTCTTATATTTTGTTTCAAAGCATTTGAGAGATACATAGTGAGCTTATAGGATATATTCTGAGAGAGTGTTATACTCGAGAGTTTATAACTCAGAAAGTGGGCACTAGGCTATTGATTCTCGAGAGTAAGAGGATTGTACTAGATAGCTGAGAGAGGTGGGGCTCTTCTAGATTGGTCTAGGACTCCAAGGGAACGTGAGTTGACTAGATTGTAATTGTATAGGAGAGAGGCTTCTCGGTGAGCTATTAGGATCATAAGCTTTGTGAATCAATAAAGCCTGTTAAATCCTAGGGTTGTGGAAGAACCCTAGGCGGGACGTAGGCCAAGTTCGTGCCGAACCTTGTTAATAATTCGCTGCGTCCTTTACTTATTGTTTTACCTTATTTCCGCACTTGGTTCGAATTGTTTAACTTTGTGATTTAGGTTTTCAGAGAAAAGACTAAGTCGAATCTCAAAGGGTTTTGCACGAGCTTCAAAAGTCTTGAGACTATCTGCGAAAAAATGGCATACTCTATTCAACCCCCCTTCTAGAGTATCTTTACATTACTTTGTTTTACATTATCGAACCTTCTGTTGTCATTATGCTCCTCCCCAGATCATCCATCTTAGACAAAATCCTTGACACATCCACTTGGGTAGCCGTCGTACTTTCCCCACCCTGCGTGCCTGACCTGGATGCTTCCGTCGTGCTCGGCCCATATTTCGCTTTAAACTCCACCACGAGTTCATCGAAGAACTTATCCGACTTCTCTGTCATGAAGACGGCGCCAAGGAGAACCCCTTTCCTCACCTCCTCGGCATCCGGGAGAAGGACTGTTCGAACAGCGTCGACCTCGTCGAACATGCCCAGCTCGTCCTTCGACTGCTGGATGAGGGAGGCAAGAGAATCGTACATGATATTGTGCTCTTTCGACTTATACCGCAGGCACCGAGGGTAGATTATGTCGTGGCTGGTGTCAGCAAATTGTCTTGCAACTGGGCGCAGAGCCTTGTACACCCACAACTACAAAAAAAAAAAAAACAGGTGATGACATGTCGACACTTTGCATGTAATCGTGTTCAGTTTGCATTTTACAATGTACAGTGCCTATGTCCAGTTACCATGACTCAGTGTCCAGTTTAAATCATTATTTGTCATGTGAGCTTTATTTACATACCTGGAATGCAAGGGGGAAGCCGGCTAACAAGTACGACGGGCGAGAGCTGCTGATCCCGTACTGGAGCTTGCGCTCAACAACCCGGTAGAGGAACTCGTGGGTTCGTTCGTAGCACAGTCTCCCCCACGGGTAACGCATGAACGCCTCAGTGTCAGACACCATGTTCACAACCCACCCTTGAATATAGTTGCGGGGTTCCTTCGCAAAGAGCACCGCCTCCACCTGCATTATGAGCGCGAACTTAAAGCGCTTGGCGGCGGAACGCTCGGACTTCATCGCCACTTTGTACTCCAACTCGAAGTTCTCCATCCTCATCTTCTCCGCCCCTAAGAACTCTAAGCAGGAAGCCTTGTCCGCCTCAGTGTCCACGGTCCGCAACACATTTGACGAGCACTTCAGTCCGGTCACTAGCGCAAACTCCGCGATGGAGAACCGGACTATGGATCTCTGGATCATGTACCCAGGTTTCATGCTCCTTTTTCGACCGCAACTGCCGCTGCAAGACGTAGTGGACCAGCTTTGCTGAGAACTCAACTTTGGCACCGAGCCTCGCAATGCCACCAAACTGGCTTTCACACAGACGCTTCCAGTCTGAGGCGGTCAGGTACTGGTCTAGCTTTAAAAGGACCTAGGGCCTGGCGTATTGGTTGCACCTACACTTGAAATGCCGGTCCTCGGGGACGGCATATATTGCCTGCACGGTGGGGTGGAATGTTAGAGCAACTCATCTGTAAAACACTCTACCCTTGATCGACACTACCCAAACCATACCTCGCTTGTTGTCGGTGTCTGCGTTATCCTTCTTTCTCCTGAACCACCCATGTTCTTGTTTGATACCCTGCAGGTTGGGAAGCAATACTTTAGCATTCTGCAAACATTTGTACATTATCATCACACCAGTTACAATACACATGACGGTAAGTTCATATAACATGTCATCTGACCATTATAACATGACAGAAATCATATCTTACCCTATACTTATCACACTCCAAGTAAATTTCTAGCCTCACCATATCTTACCCTATACCTATCACCTGAGCATTGTAACCATTTTATAGCTTCCACAAAATATACGTCGCGCAAGTTTGCATATAAACATGACACGAAGCCTATTAAACATGCCAACTAAATATTCAAAACATGACATGTTACAATGTAACAGCATTTACATTCAATATATAACTTGTTCCTGAATTTTTTTTACCCACATAAACGTCCCCCAATTTCCCTCTCACTAGGCCAAAAACACTGTTTTATCCCGGTTCCGTTTGGCCATATATCCTGGTTTTTAACCGTCTTATTTTGTTGCGGGATAAAAAAAATAGGGTGACAAAAACGGGATAAAAAGAGGATATATATCACGGTTAATAACCATGATAAAATGGTAGCGTACACACTTAGTTGGCTTTTACATCACGGTTATAACCGTGATATATACTCTAACATCTGTGATATATGGTCCAATTTCGCATGCGTTCAACAGTTTATATATCACGGTTATTAATATAATCGGGACATAAAACTAATATTTTTTTATAAAAAAAACCGGTTCAAAGATCCGAACCAGTTCTTTAAACCGAGTAATACAAAAAATACGCATTTTTTTCACGATCACCATTCACCAGCTGTTTATCGCCTAGCTCTAATGCCCCTTCTGTCTATTTGCACATAAATATCATTCTCATTCACATTTAACCAGACATAATAAGCCAAATTTACACAAATCTTATGATTTCAAGCGTCAATTCAAACTCTATCTAACAAGGCTCGAAACACTTAAATTCTATACTACCAATAGGTTTAAAATAACAAAATGATGTCTATAATACACTCACTTTCGACAAGGGCTCATATTTGAAGATGTCATGTACAGTCATTGATCAATCGCTGTGTGTGTAATTTGTGGAAGGACCAAATTGACGTTGTCAAGAATCCCAACAATTCTGCAGCAGTATGTACATAACTACAAAACTGAACAAAAATTATTTATGTGTGAGATTGTAAAGTTATTATAACCACCATAAACCACCACACATAATGGACAATGAAAGAAATACATCACATGGTTATAAAAATCAAAGTTAAAAGAGTGTCATAGCATGGACTCACTCATATATGCACAAAAATGAACAAATAACAAAAATCAAATTGGATCGTTCCCGTCCCACATAATCCATTTTTACCAATTTAGATTGAGAAAAGAAAATAATAATTCATCAACATCAAACTAAATTCACTGTCAATCAAACTAAATCTAGTCGAATTTAGCCAAATTTAAGATGAATTTAGTAAAAGAGAACTAGATTGAAAATAACCTAATCTGAAATAAGTTGAATGAAATACTTTACCTGGAACTCATTAAAAGGGATTAAGAAAGGGTTGTCATAGTGTAATACACTCACAAGGCTAGTGGATACATGTAGTCCGCCTATAATATGTGCCTTTGAAAATGGAGAGTACACAATGCAGTAACATAAGTTAGTGGTAAATACATAGCCATATAGGAACTATTCATAGTATTAGTGCTTCACTTTAAGTCTCTAACTGCATGGACCTTCCACTACAAGGAGTTTCCAAATTAAACACAAGACAGAAACAAGAGTAAAAAGATTAAATATAAGACAGAAACCTAAATTTCACTATTACTATAAATATATCCTATTGACTAAGAGGGTTAAGTTCTTCAAAAGTTAAAACACAGAACCAGTTCTACGTTCCAATAAACAAGAAGGAAAAGAAGATGAAGAAGGGTGCATATAAAGAAGGGAAAAAAAAAACAGGTGCGCGCAATAGATAAGTGCAAAGACAAGTTCAAACTGGCATACAAGACTGCATACAAGACTACAGTAGCAGCAACAAAGAAAGGGTGCCATCAACAAGGCAATACTTCTCTTAGACAATTCATCAAACACCAAAAGTGCATTATTAAGACAGTCATTGTAAAGAAATTCACAGTATTCTTATCAATTTCTAACACTATCATCCTAAAACAAGGCATTGTAACCTCCCAAACAATGTTGTATAACTTACATAACATTGGTCGTTGGACTTTGAAGGGTTGGCGGTCGAAGGGCGTCTCCAAGCTGGTGCACAGTGGCATGGACAACGTGGTTTAGGATGTAGGCGGACTATGATTGCAATGATTGGGTTAGGATGTGAAGCCGAGACAAAAATTAAAAGTTGGACCGGTCGTGAAGCCTATTAGAACACAATCAATCAACTCTTAAAGATGCAAGTTCAAATCCACAATGCCTATTTTATAAATGCCTATTGTATAGAAAGAAAATAAAGAAATAAAAACTAAGTAGGCATACACGAATAAAAACAAGACTATTATTGATTGAATCAAATCTTTTTAAATGTTCATATATGTATAAGAACATATCCATATAGTCAATTTCACATTTAAGCTAAAACCATCACGAAGTTCAATTAACACACTTCTAACACAAAATCAGATCAGGAGGTATGAAAATTTTCCAACTAAATGCCCCAGTTTATGCTTGGAAATTTCTTCCATAAATGCACAAAATTTAACTCAGCCAAAAATCAGATCAATTCCAACCTCACTCACCCATAAATAAAAGTAGAAAGGGCAAGGAGGCATACCTAGGAACACGTTTGAGGATGATAACGAGATAGAGGCTTTGATTGGGCAATAGTAATCTGTCCACTCGCCTCAAAGGGAAGAAGTCTTGCACATTTGAATCCCTAAATTTATCCCCAAATTTAAAAAAAAAACTGAGGAACAAAAGTCCCCGCGGATGGCCTCAATGGTTGGTGGCAAGTGGCGTTGGATCGAATCAAGTGAAACTCCAGGTTCTTGACATAGTCGAAAATAGAAGAGATGGATCGAAAAGCGAGGGAGGAGAGAAAAACAACAAGGAAAAGCGACATTGATGAACGATTAGGGTGGATGACATTCACCAGCGGTGGTCATCGACGAAGGAAAGGTCAAGAGGTGATTGGGGATTTGGCCAAGAACTGCGATTAGGGTTGGGGTTTCAGATGAGTTTGGAGAAAGTGGGAGAGAATGGAAACAAGGATGATTCTATATCACGGTTTGGTTTTGGTACAACTGGGATATCTTACATGTGTACGCTCACATGTTTCCATTTTATATCACGAACATGTGACACAACCGAGATGAGAAATTCCAAATTAACTTTTTAAGACAAAAGGCATGAAACCGTGATATTTAGGGCGTGTTTGATAGGGGATGGGAAGGGATGCCGCGGGTGGGGGTGGGTTTTGGGGAACCGCGCCTCGGTGTTTGGCGAGGGATGCGCGGGGGTGGAAGCGGATGGGAAAGCGGGGATGCGGGGGATGACACCGGATGCGAGACGCACCTCCTGGAAGGAGGATTTGGGGGATGGGAACCCGAAGAGTCCCAAATCTGCCCCTTCCTCTCTCCTCCATAAATTCGAAATTTTTTTCACATCAATCTCACATCTCTCTCTTTTCACTCTTACCAGGGACGCTTCGGATTGGAAGAGCGGCGAAGAAGACGACTTTCAAGCCTCCATTGTTGGCGATCTGCACCTCCAGGTAAGCCAATTGTGTTGTTTTTTTGGATTCCATCGTTTGTGTTCTTGTATTCTTCGTCATTTCGATTAAAAGCTAGGGTTTTTTTTTTTGAAATGGGGAATTTGTCGCCGGTTTTCAACATCTATCCCCAAATCGATTGAAAGATAGGGTTTTCCATCGAGTTAATAGCATGTTTAGGGTTATTACTCTCAGTTTTCTATGAAAAAACGATGAAAAAGTTAAACAGGTTCTTGGGTAGCAATTGTCAGACTAGGGTTTCGATTGTCAGAGAGGATTTTTGGCTTCCATGGCTGGGGTTTTTGGAGTTTAGGGTCTTCATATCGTCACAACCTTCGATTTGAGTTACCATGTTTACTCATATGTTGTTGCTTGTTAACTAATTTACGAGCTTATGTTGTTGTTCAATCTTAGAAATTGCTTCAGCTTTATGTTTGAGATGTTGTTGTTCATCATGTTGCTTTCTTTAACATATATGTTGTTGTTTAAATCTCAGAAAATGTGTGCCATGAACTTGTTGTTCCTCCTGAGTGTACTCATATATGTTGTTAGTTGTTAACTAATTTAGGAGCTTATCTTGTTGTTCAATCTTTTAGAAATTGCTTCAGCTTTATGTTTGAGATTATGTTGTTGTTCATCATGTTGCTTTCTTTAACATTATATGTTGTTGTTGAATCTCAGAAAATGTGTGCCATGCACTTGTTGTTCCTCCTGCGTTTACTCATATATGTTGTTGCTTGTTAGCTAATTTAGGAGCTTATGTTGTTGTTCAATAGGGATATGGTGTTGTTTGTCCTTTTATGAAGCACCATAATCAAACAGAAATATTTATAATCCTATTCAAATTCCCATAGATTAATATAACTCTAATGTGAACTGTGCAATCTAGACATTGTCATATGTGTTATATTTTGAAGTTGATGGAATATTTCTAAATCAGTAATGATACTGAACTGTAATGCACTCAGTCAAGTACCTGAAATACCTGATAATAAGATGTTTGACAAAATAAGATAGCCATATAGGACGTATAATATAAATCTAAATTATATTGAGAAATCAATTGTGTTAAGAACTACAAATAAACCTGATATGTATTAAGAGAGAAGATAGAGAAATTAATGCAAATAAGAAATGCAGGCCACAGATGTTTATGAAGGCTGATTTCTTTTCATTTTTAGAAGGCTGATTCTATTTTCTACAGTCACTTCTTTTGCCTTTTTAGTTAATCATGCAAGTATGCTAGGTGGCGCATTATCGATATGTTTATGAAAGTGCAGGCCACAGATGTTGATTCTTGTCAGTCATGTGTGGATGATGCATCCATATTACTTTGGTTCATCTTGAGTTTTCTGGCTTCTTAACTGATGTGAATATGATATTGTTGGTCCTCTAGAGATTGTTTTTGCTTCTTAACTGATATAGGAGAGAATATAGGGATATGGTGTTGCTCCTGAGTTCATTGTTGTGAATCTTGTTGGTGTCTTTTACATTCTGTTGGTGTTGAGTCTCAGAACATGTGTGACCTTAACTTGTTGTTCCTTCTTAGTTCATTGTTGCTTCTGAAATGCTTTAGAAGCGACTCAAGGGATAATTTCTAGCTTGTTGACTGATGTGAAAATGATATTGTTGGTCCTCTAGACATTTTTGTTGCTTCTTCACTGATAATTTCTACTTTGGATGGTTGTTCGAATGCTGATTATAGAAGGGATCCAGATTAGGTTTTCTTGATTTGAAAATGATTTCTTTTTTCACAATCATTGATATGGTTTCTGTGTCACAATATCAATGCTGTTTAGATTATTTGATTATGTCCATTTATGGTCTTTGAAGAAGGCTGATCATTGTAGGCAACTGAAGTTGATTTTCCTCTAAGTGGTTATAATGTCACAATATCAATGCTGTTTAGATAATTTCTACTTTGGATGGTTGTTGAAAATGATTTGTTTCTTTCATGTTTTTGTTCTGATTTAGCACTAAGTGGTTATAATGTCGAACTGATCTGAACAAAGAATATTTGATTTTGCTGTAATTGGTGCATATCAAGTGAAGTTGTGAACTGTGAACGATGTTTGAATGTTTCCCTCCCATATGTATAATTTATATGTGCATGTATGCAACACTATGTGCACTGCATTGATTTTAAAATTAATTTTTTTGGGGAATCATTCGGCTGTGAATTAGTCCTGAGTTCAGATAGGGTGTTTTGGGTGGCAATTGGTATATTCGCAAGTCTTGCATGTTTTTATTTAGCTTCTTTCAACTACTTTGACAATCATATATGTCCTTTGAACGTGCTTGTTGTTTTGATATATACTTCAAAGTTTACTACTCTGAATTTTTTGAGTGATTTGTTGTTGTTGTTTTATGGTTTCCCAAAACTTGCTTTCCCTTTTTGTTTATCCCAGGTGTAGAGCTTCTTAAAATGCGGTGTAATTTCTGCTCTGTCATTTGATTTTGGTATAGTTGTATGCTGGTTTGGTTTATTTTTTTTTCAGCTTCCAAGTCTTCAGGATTTACTGTATGCTGGTTTGGATTTTGCAATCTTCTTTAATTCCTATTCATGCCCACATTTTGTTTGTTATTATTGTGTGGTCTTGCCTCAATCACCATATTATTTGACCCTTCGTACTCCTTGAATTCCGGGTTGTTATTTCCCTATTTGGGTGCCTGCTGTCAATAATCTCTCCTATTTAGTTGATTTATCTATGTTTTCTTTGCCCTAACTGTAGTCCTTTTTTGTAGTATGCTTTTGGTGTTTGTTAAGACTCTTCTTTTGGATTTTAGGTTTCTGTAGGTGATTTCTTTTCCCAGTTTTGTTGTGTTTTTATGCGCCATCATCTGTTTCCTTTTCATCATTTTATTTGTGAGACTTCTAAATAAGATATCACTTAAAACTTTATTCTTTGCATGTTGTTATCTTTATCCTCCTGATGCTTTCTTTTACACTATTTTGATATTGTCCAACTGAATATCTAATGAATGATATGTCCAAATGAAGCATGTACCCATATTCCGACACCGAGGTTCTCTCCGACACCGACTCGGATAGCGATCGTAGTTACGCCAGTGGGGACCCAAGAGCTTACTATTGGCTCCACAGTGACTATGACTATGGCGCGACCAGTCGTCGTCGTCGCGCTCGACATGACGATGACGAGGCGCAGTCGGACGGCCCCGACCCCCAGGATGTTGAGGAGGATAACGCGCTTTGGGCCATGTACCGTGACGAGGTTAGGGATCTGCGCGCCCAAGTCCGGGGCCTCCTGGCACAGGACGCTCGCAGGGAGCACCTGCTGATTGCGCGCAACGACGAGCTGCAGGAGACCAGGGCCCTGAACGTCAATCTTGGTGTCACTAACGACACCATGGTCCAGAGGATTGCTGAGCTGAGCACATTCATGTGTGAGCGCTGGGTGCACCACGCTGGGGAGCAGCTCCGCGCTCGTCGCCTCTCCCACATGACCAGGCTGCTTGGGTGGATTATCCTCGTGCTCCTCATCGTCATTGTGCCGCTGGTCCACAGGCCGTAGTCGTGGAGCTGTTATCAAGACTTATGTGAACTCTTTTGCCCTTAGTTTGTCTAGACTTTTGGTTTATGTTCAGTTTGTGGTGACGTAACTGGGAACATGTAATTCAGGACAAACCTTTGTAGTTGACGACCCCCATTTTGTGCAGTTCGGGGTCGCGGTTGTAAGGCAGCAGTAACCAACATTGCAACCTCGGCACAAGTTGCCCCTTTTTGTTTGCCGAGTGTTGTGGCACCCATTTTGCAATAGTGCATTTTGGGCCTTTGTATGTAGAACCATCATCGTTGTAATTTATAATATGTATGCAAATGTAATCACCTTTCGCTCAAGTTGTGTGTCATTGTTTATAATAGTTGTTTATAAGCAGTTGTATGTCCTTATATATACTATGTACGCAAATGTAATCACCATTCACTCAACAATGCATGTCGTTTATAATCAGTTGAATTGATGACGTCCAATTCAGAGTTTGGCTTACGGTGTACAATGACACTGAAGGGATGTTGTGGGCAACCACAACATCCAACACCAAAAAATGATTTCGCCAACCACAACATCCAACATCAACACCTTCCACAAAATGTTACCACCGGATTGAAATTCGTCGACCCCGTGCACACACTACAAGCCATCGGACTACACAAAAAATGATATCCTCCGCTACCCATCGGACATCGAGCGTGCTTTCTATCTAACGTGACGGTCGATCCAAATCTGGTGAGCAATTTCGTCCCTAAGCGCCTTGATCTCTTGGCTTGCCCCGGCGGCGTCGTCCAAGGGGACAAAGGGGTCATCGTCCTCGTGGCCAACCTCCTCTCCCGCGTCGTAGGCGTCTTCGTCACCGTCCCCGCCGGATGGTGCATCAGTGTCCAGCGGGGGCTCGACGAACCTTTCATCGTCTTCTGAGTCTGATCCCGACGCATCGCGGGCATCCCTGGCGTAGTTATGAAGGGCGAAGCACGCAATGATGATTGCAATCTGCTTCCGTATCGGATACTTGGGGAGACCACGGAGGATCCTCGACTTCATCTTCAACACACCGAAGGACCTCTCAATCGCGCCTCGTAGGGATGAGTGTGACTTGTTGAATGCTTCCTTTTCATTTTTCGGTTGGGATGCGACGAATTGAGGTCTGTGGTACTTCGCCGTCGAGTACGGGATCATGTAGCCATTTCGGAGACCATACCCCTTGTCGCATAGGTAGTACTTTCCTGCTGGTGGATGTGGGAACCTCAACGCATGCGTCTTAACTGCGTGATCGAAGACACGTGCATCATGTGCGCTACCCTCCCATCCAGCGGATACGAATGTGAAGTGAAGGTCGAACTCGCAAACGGCCATGACGTTGAACGTTGTTGTCCCCTTCCTGCAACGGAACCTTTGCTGTTCTTCTTTAGGAAGGGCGGCCTCAATATGTGTTCCGTCGATAGCCCCAATTGCACCCTTGAAGTATGGCCAGTACCTGTTGTCGTTGGCAATCTCATCAGGAATGTCTCTGAATTGAGGGTCCCTGGGCCTGATCAAGTCCCCCGCAAGACCGCGGTACCCGTTGCATTCCCCCCCGCATATGGCATCAAGCACACTGGTTATGGACTCCGAAATTGTACTGCTTGAGCGTTGGAAATGCTCGCAAGAATTGCGCTGACTGGAGCCCCAAGCAATGGTATTCACGAAGATGGCAACCTTCTCCATAACAGACATTTGAATTGATCCGCGCAGGCCGTACTGGTGTTGGAGCATCCCACAAAGTCGAATGAATGCTCCCTTTTCCATTCGGAATGCGTTGACGCTTCTTGTATGGGAACGGTGGGTAAGGATTTCGTCAACCCATCGTGCCCCTGTAAACTCCCCTATGAACTGGGGAACCTTGTGCACATGGGTAAAGTAGTGGTGGGCATATGGGAGCCACTTTAGGATGATGGCGATGAATCCAGCTGCGGCCTTGCGTCGTCGACGACGACGTTCAATCAGCGTTTCCATCGGCCTGCATGGAGGTAGTCGTATGAGCTCAGATCGCAGAACCAACCATATCCAGACACATTGGTGAAGTTATTGCAACCATATAATGGGAAGAAACAACTTGCGAGGGAAAAAATTGTCTACAACATTGAAACGGTTATTATATCGCACACAACAATGTATGTAGCACAGAACAATGTATGTAGCACACATAAAAGTATATATCAAGGCCTTAACCTGGCCTTCAAATGCGATAACACACGAACACAAATGTAATGACAAACATAAACATGTGGCATAAACGGGGTCCTTATTGAGATGCTCACTTCTCACATTGAAAAAAAACGTTGGGCCGGGTATCCTTGTTGGGGGTCAGTCAAGGTGTATGGCGCTCGGCTGCTGCCCGTCGTTCGTCGAATACAACCACCTAAGCCACTTCAGCCTGGCGACGTTGTTGTCAAGCTGAACAAAGACATCACGTCGCGTGGTGTCTCTGATGACAGCTAAGCTGAAGCACCAAATGGGATCACCTTCGGCCACAAGACCCTCTGCAACCATCGACCGCACAACACCCAACACTGCTTTCGTTGTGTCTGGGGGGGCATTCGACGACACCTCATCCTTGTGCATAGCGTCAATGATCTCACGGGTGCTGTCCTTGATGACCCCGACGCTGCGTGCGAACAGTCTACTCCCCTCCGACACGCGGACGTTGCGCTTGGAGCTCCGTCGGGAGGAGGTCGTCTCAGAACCAACCAGACGCTTACCCGTAGACGGCTGTGACGGCCCGGCGCCTGCTGCCCCTTGAGACACTTGAGGGGGGGAGTCCTCGTCGTCCACAATGCCCTGCACAAAGTCTTGCATGGAGGGCGTTGAGGCACCGTTGCGAGGGGTGTTGAAAAGATCGTCGAACTCCTGCTCAACACCCTCAAATTGGGACTCCTTAGGGTCACCCCTTGACCCGGTGTCATATTCATCGTCCTCTTGCTGAGTGGCTTGCCCATTGTTGGCCTCCTGCGCCACCTGCGCAGCACGGACAGCCGGGTCCATGGAGGGTGCTACACAGAACTCGCCGGTGGCAACTGTGCTGCCGAACACCTGGTGGAACAGCTCGTCCAGTTCCGGAGGGATTCCCTTCTTCCGGAACCTACTGAAGTTGCTATCCTCCTGCGCAAATGAAGGACGAGGTGACGACGTACCCAACGGGAGCTCTTTGAATTGACATAAGGGGAAGGGAAGACGAGCACATACCGCAATTTTTTTATCCCACCATTCGTCCGGTGCACTGATGGTTCCAGTCGCCTCATCCCATCCTAGGCCAGTCTCCCCTTTTTTCAACTTATTCCAAAGTAGGTATATGCCCTTCATGTCACGAGTTCGGTTCTTAAGAGTGTACTGGTTGCACCTCTTCCCAATCGCCGCCTCAAATGCGGTATTGATGGGCCCCCATTTGAAGGACTGGTCCTTTCCATTTTCCCGCTGATAGTCCAGGAGCACAAGCATCAACTTCTTTGACAATTCCAGAGACCAGTAAAAGGCGGGGGGTACGTAGTTGTTGGTGTCAGTACTCGTAACCGTTGATTTCTTAGCCTTGCGTTTTCCTTTCCCCTTGGGATTGGAAGAGGAATCCATATGTACAGCTACAACATTTCAGTTCACGATGATCGCGGATTTCGAATGAATCATGTTGGTTGGGTAAGGGAACATTGGAAGGACGACAAAGGCAAGCACATGAATGAACAGCACAACATCAACAACAACAACAACAACAACAACAACAACAATAACAACAACTTGAACATTAAGAACAACATGAACACCATCAAGAACAACAAAATGAACAGCAACATGGATGAACACAACAACTTTTTTCAACTTAGACATCAAGAACAAGAACACCAACAACAACAACAACAACCGCAGCAAGAACAACAACACCAACAACAACAACCACATCAAGCAGAACATGAACATCAACATCATGACCATCTTCATTTATAACAGCACCTACTATACAACGGAAATAATCGTGATTATTAACAAAGAGAAATAAACACATAATTGAACTCATCGATTATCTCCATCAACATCCTAATACCCCAATGTCAGTTTCGTGGTAACCAATCGGAAATCAGTTCAAGCACCCAACAAATCATTTGCCAAGGCCTAACGACGTTAGTAGGGGCCGAGGAGAGGGACTATGTGCATCTCCAATTCCGGAACCCTAATTCCCCAAAAATCGTCGACCCCAATCGAATTCCCCTAGCTCCCTAGGAACCCCCATGAGGGGCTCCAATCTTTCATGAGCGAATTTCCTAGCTCCCCTCAACACAGAAATTCATCAAATTCCACCAATTCAGTCTCCGACTAGAGAAAATAGGGGATTGAATGCAAACACACACAACATCGATTTCTGACATCAGTGAAGACACCACATATAGGGGTAGATGACTTACATGGAGACCGAGGTTGTCGGCTGCGTCGGTATCGCGGGGGGGAGGTGGCGCGTCGGAGGCTTCCGGGGTAGAGCTCACCGGATGTGGTCGACGGATTTAGGAGGCTGAATATGTCGAACTGAAGAGGAAAGGGCTTGACATAGGGGTATTTTTGAGGGGTATTGTTGTCATTTCATGTCACAAAGTGGGGGCAAAGATGTCTTTTCCTTTAACTCTCATCCCATGAACTTTAAAATTCAACCAAACACGAACGGGATTAAACTGGCTTCAAAATTCCACCCGGTCCCACCCGGGTTTCCATCCCCATCCCGTCCACCCCACAAATTCCATCCCATTCCACCTACCCCCATCCCGTTGCCAAACACGCCCTTTAAAGTGGGATAAAATGGGTTTTTTGTACTAGTGTCTATCTATAAAAATCTATCCAACCCCAATCTCACCAATTTCCCCAATTCCCACAATTTCCCCAATTTCCCCAATTTCACCAATTTCACCAATTTCCCAAAATTCACACAATACATGTGTCGATTTCCCCTAATTTGCTTCCCCATTCATGGCATTTACCATATCATCACGACAATGGTACTTCCCTTCTCTCCCCGTCGCCAACACCCCCGTTCCCACATTTCCACCATTGTTTTCATACTTGACGCCGGTTATATCCCACATGACAGGGGCGGATATTCCACCCGTTCTTTCATCCAATTGCAAACCATGGCAAACAAATTAGGTTCTTCAATTGGTCCCTCCTCCTTTCAATTTCTGCAATCGGTACTAAATCGGTAGAGTTAGGGTTTACTTACTTGAAAACTGTCAGTCCCTCTCTTCTAAACGCTGTCGGGGTCGTGTTCTACACGTTGTCGGGTTTACTTGCTTGCAAACCGCCGACTTCTTCTCCTCCTTACTCCCAGGTTCGTCTTCTTCCTTGGGCTTCTTCTTCTCCTTTCTCGTATCTCGAATGGCGGTTTCGTGCCTATTGCCCTCCCTCCTCACTGTTGTACACACAGTTGGAAGTGACAGGTTTTTAAAAACTGCCCTCTCTCTCCTCCTCCCTCCCACGCTCGCTCTCTCCCTTCTTTAATTACACCCAACCACCGGTTTCAACCCCCTTCTTTCAACCAGCTACCTTACAATTTTTTAAAGGGGGGTCTAACCATTGCAATTTGAACCGATTAGTGGGTTAGATGTGCAAACAAAACCGGAGCAAAGTTGATTTCCTTCAATTCCCTCATAAAAAGGGGCAAAATGGGGATAGAGAGATGAAAATGGGATGGGGTAAGGATGGGGTCTACCGGAGAGGATATAAAGGTAAAAGGATGGAGACCCATTATATATATTAGGGTAATTAATGGAGAAAATGCCAAAAGTAAGGAAACAGGAAGACTGCTAGTGGTGGTGAGTTAACAAGTTGAGGAGGGAAAGTATATTCGAAAGGAATAATCCTCTCATCCGATCCTCCTGTTTCGGTGCGCACGCGGTATATTCATTCTTCGGCCGCACTGCTCTCTGGTCCCACTTCCACCTTTCCCACGTGTCCCACTGATATGTATGATCCAGATCTCCTGGGCTCCAGTATTCCATTATGAATCTCTCTCTCTCTCTCGTTCTCGTTATCTCATATGTAATGTACTCCGTATCCGTTTATAGGAATGGGAATTGGGAATGGGATTAGGTCACTCCATTAACTTATACCTGATTCATTCATTACCAAATTTCTGTTACCACGTACGTACTGACGTACATCACCCAAATTGCAAATTGATCATAACAGCAACTAATTACTCTTATTGACCAGACCAGGCCACTATCATTAACTGTGTATTCCATAAGTATCTGTGATATATATTTGGGAACACACCAAATCCATCAGGGACGTTCCACTTCAAGCTAACATTTACCTACTTACTTATATTTTAATTTGTGTATTCAACTTTTAATTATTATTATTATTATTTTTTAATTTTACTTGCATGTATTGTATATATTTTATTGGATAATAATATCGGTGACGTTTAGAATTATAAGATTCAGCAACTTGATCTATCTCAATTACTACTAATTGAGATGCGGAGATATTAGTTGTGGCCGTGGGCTCTACGAGAGTTTGGGTGCTCCAAACAAGATAATATTTGAGGCCATGGTGGTTCATTAGTTGATAATTATTGATAGACCTAATTAAAAGGCATCTGGACCAGGGGTGGAGCCAAGGGGATATAGAGAAGCATGTGCCTCCACCCTCATCCAACGAATCCTTTACATTTATTCTCCTCGTCGATATATAACTTCACTTCGATATATAATACGCCTTCATCCGATATCCGAGTAAAAAAGTTATATATTTTTAAAATTTGAAGATATATTAATCACTTTAATCTTATTTTAATAAACTACAATGTTTTTATATTTTATTTTGATCAACATTTCAATACAATAATTCATCTCGAGAGCTTTGAAACGAGAGTTTATAATATTCATTTCAAAAATTAGATAAAAAATTATCACATTCCTTTGAAAGAGATGTAATTTTTTTAATTGGTTTTATATTATTATATCTTAAGAGTACCTACAGTTAGGAATTATCACATTCCTTTGAAAGAGATGTAATAATCCCTAATTGAAATCCCCAATTTGAAACCCTTCTAACCCTAAATCTATCATCTATCACAAATCTTGAAAAATCTACAAAATTAACACCAATGTCTTGCACCAAATCAAAGAATTTTGCCAAAATATTGTTGCGATCTCGCCCTGAGTTTGCTCGTTTCTCCTTTCGTGTCTCTAACCTCGTCACCTCCGACGCCACCATCGACACGAACTCTAATGTCTTCGATCTGTCCTCGCTCATCTGGCTACTCCATCGCCATCTCCCTCGCATCTGTGGCGGATTCAACCTTCTCGGGGGATTTGCTCTCCCGGAGGAGGTTTGGGGCTCCGTTCTGGCCTCTCAAACCTTCCTCACCTCCTGGCGCCTATGACCTCCTCTCACCCCTAGTGGTGCTGCGTTCATAGCCGTCGACGGCTTCCGACGTCAAGGTCCGCCCGTGCTCAAATCTGGCTGCCATAGCCAGAGCTTGTTGTTGTTTTGGCGACTCCTGGTGCTTGAGCCTCAGTTCTCCTTAGGCCCTAAGGAGACCCGGAGTGTGTTTTTTTTGGTCCAATTTTTGTCTTTGGCCCAAATCAACCCAAAAAAAAGTATATATATATATAATTAATGAACTCCTTGCTTGCAAGGTTCGATATATATATATAATTAATGAACTCCTTGCTTGCAAGGTTCGATATCCCTTATCTATCGAGTGTTGAAATCCGTATCATGATTGGTTGGTTCTGTCTTGTGTTCTTCTTGCAGTAGCAAACACAAGCTCCCCTTCCCCATTCCGTGATATGCACCCAATGCCACTCCCTTTGTTAACCTCCACAGTTGAATCACAGTTGACCTTTGTGAAGCCCACCGACAGTTTCGTCCATTCTACCTTCTCCGTCCCTTCCTTGGCTTGTTGATGTATGCTAATCTCTCTTCCCATGATGTATGCTAATCTCTCTGTTTCACCATCCTCCTCAGCTCCTTTAGAGCCATCTCCGCTTGTTCCTTTCCATCCATATAGTCTCGAGGGCATAAGTCCACATCTAAATCGTTTCTTTGCTTCCCGTATTTACCACCATCCCGAAGGTTTCCATTACCCCTGTGGCCCTCTTTATAATCTTCCTAATCATTGGGAATGCACAACTAAAATAACGATCCAGGAAAAAATGTATAGTTGGCTACTTGGCTCATTGAAGGCAAAAGATGTCTCTTTCCCCTTTAATTTTTTTTTTTTTTTTAAACAGGAAAAAATTTGAATTCTTATATAACAGCGGAAATCTGGGAAAACGAGAGGTCGAGGGAAATCGGCAGACGAGCTAACCGTCATGATACAATCAAAAAGACAAAAACAAAAAGAAAACCCGAATACAGACGATCTCAACAAAGAAGACCAGCGGAGAGAAAGTCGAAGGACACCAACTGAAGACTATGAAAGCCGAGAACATGGAAAAGTCAAGAGATTGACACGACGTCTCGATGTCGGAGAGACAGAGGCAGAAACTCACAAGCGGAAAAGGCATCTCTTGGGGAAATGTGGATCAACGACATTCTCCCCACCTGGATGAGGGATCTTTGAGAATCACAAACACTGCCCCACCTGGATAAGGGATCTTTCCCCTTTAATTAACTCATTGAATTGGTAAATAAAGAGCGGTCATCCGGGGTTCGAACCGGTGACCTATAGGTATTACCCACAAGTCCTTTCCGGTGCCTTTAATTAACTCCGCCCGTACTTAAATAGGTATAGTGGGTTTTTTTTTTTGTAATTTTATTTTTTATAGATACAAAGATAACCCACTTTCATGGTACAAAATCTCTCAACATCCCCTTGTCCTGATCCTTTTGGCTGGGGCACCCAAGTGAGGGGTTTCCTTGTTGGGTTGACAGGAATTAGGATGTGTCGACTGTTGATTAAAAAGAAGGTGGCGACAAAGGAAAGGAAATTTCGGGCGGTCTTATTTGGAGGGTTTGTGTCCTCGCACTGCGCGGTGTGCTCTTTCATTGTTTGGGCCGATGTACGAAACTTCCACCACCATCCTCCAGTCCACCCACAAGCTTATTTTTTTTTAGTTTATTTATTAAATTATTACTCCCTCCGTTCCACAATACATGTCCTTTTAGTTTTTGGCACGTTTTTTAAAGAGCGAAAAACTCTATAAAATATTATTTTTTTAATTAATTTTTTTATATAATTTGATACTTATTAGTAACAAGTATCAAATTATATAAAAAAAATTAATTAAAAAATAATATTTTTTAGAGTTTTTTGCTTCTTAAAAACGTGTCGAAAAGAAAAAGGACATGTATTATGGAACGGAGGTAGTATTTCAGGGTTGGTGGTGGGTGACCGATGGCTTTGAATTCAGCATGTCAGCTACCCCTCCAGTCCACTACATTTTTGGACCATTTTTACACTAATATTTTAATTATTATATCGTTCGAATTACTCCCTAATTTATTTCCAGACCATCATTACTAGTGTTACAATGTACTCCGCACTGACTCTGCTCTCTATGGATCTCACAAACCATCGGTCTGAAACCTTCAAAAACAGCTCCCAAACAATGAAGCTTGGGGAGTGGTTTTCAAAACATAATGCAGTAGTATTAATCATTTCAAGTAGGAAATAACAAAAAGATGTCATATTAATAGGAAAACCCACTAGAGTTTCCAAGCAACAACAGCACCAAAATCACTCCCAAGCTAGCAAGTTCACATCATACGCAGCGATGAATTGATGACCTGCTACAAGTTTCCGCAGGAGTTGTAAAGTTCATCCGATGTTTGAGAATGACTGCCTGCAGATTCCGTTCATCTGGTGCAATGATAAAAGAAAGGCAAGAGCTATTTGTTTCATAGTATGTCAGGAGTTACCTCCTAATGTATAAAGGATTCCAAAGAGTTTTACCATGTAGATGAATCACTCATGGATTTCCACTCGAGCAGCAACGCAGCAAGCTGAACTTGTCTGCCACCAGTTTTATCACTGAAACCAAGAGTACTACAGACAATACAGAGAGTTGGTTACCTAGCCTGGGCTGGGCGTGAGCTGCGGTGGGCTTCAAACCACAATGAAACAGCAAACTTTACGCCATAGTATGCAATGTATTTCAACCACAGAAGCCCCAAAACGAACCCATTCATATGCGAAAACCTACAAGGTTTTTCATTGACATATACATCCATGATGCGGTGATTACAATGATCACAGATGGATGTCAGATGCTTCCTATTTTTATTCCTATGGAATGTCAGTTTTTGCAAAGAAACAACTCTCTCTCTCTCTAGACATCCCAAAAGCTACTGTTACCTCAACTGCTTCAAGGCCATGGCAGCCAGCAAGGCCCATGAACTCCGTTACCAGTTATCAACAGCATATATATACCTAGAGTATATATCAGATATTTAAACAATCACAGAGGAAATCATATTAGTGAAGTTACAATGATGAAATTATACCTACCTCCATCTCTTTCATGTCTATTAATAGCGTTGATAGAAGAAGATGGTACAATCTCAACAAACGGCTCTGAGACAATGAAGAAAAATCTTAATTGTCAATCAAAATAAACCAAGGGCGCAGAACAAACACCTAGTAAACCTCTTTAGAATGTAAGCGTCATCTACCTCATATGCTTTCAAATTTCAGGGTATAGATAACACCAACAGCACAATTCTGAGTAAACTGAACTTTCAAATCACCTCCTACGACCATGCCCAGCAGGAGAATGAGATCTGCTCCTTTCACGTTCAGAGCGAGAATAATGATCACGGTACTTACTCCTACCTCCATCTCTTCCATTTATATGCTTCCTTTCTACCTCTCTCTCTTCGCCCCGCCTTCCCCTACTATTCCATTCTCGTGACTTTTCCCGTTCTCCATGTTCCTTGGACCCATCCCGGTCACGATCTCGATATTTTTCCCTATCACTCGAGTCACCTCTCCTGCTTCTACCCTCATTTTCCTTCTCTCTCTTCTTCCTCCGTTCTTCTGCCTCTCTTTCCCTAGCTGATATCTCCTCTTCTTTTGCCTTCTGCTTTGCTTCCTGAAAAACATGAGAACACTAAATCATGAAACAGGACAAATCATAATTTACAAGCCTCAAAACAACAGTACCTACCTTGTACTCGGCAAGAAAATCACGAACCATCCCATAGCCAATATGTTGCTTGCCTGTAATATGAGATTGTGTCCTCTCTGCTGCATCATTAGCAATCAGAAAAGAACCACAAATATCACATAACGCCATTTTCTTTTCCTGGGCCATCATTGCAAGGGTCTGGGACTGCTGAGTTATTGTCGTTTTCTCCAAATTAAGAACTTCAACCTGCAACAATATGGAATACATGCATAAGTTTAGAAGATACTCGTGTAGTCAAAAGTACACAAAACTAGAAGATGAGAGAGGAAATGAATTATATGTTACAGTATAAATTTCAAAACAAAGCCCCGGCATTAGCATCCAGAGCGGTAGTAAAAAGTCATAACAAATTTCGTTTGCATTTAGGGATCAATGCCAGCTAGTCATGGATAGATTTAACAGGAAAGATGCAGAAAACCGTAACTTGCAATTATAGTTGAATATACAGCTGCCTAGGTCCCAAACATTTCAACTTTATAAGAAGTGCTATTATAAACAATAAAATTAAAGGCTAAGCAGTTGAACCTTTGGCATTAGTGCCTCAGCTTCGTCAACTTTACCAACTTCCCCAAGGGACTCCACCTGCTCTAATAGATTTTTAATCTTCTCTTCCAGAAGAGAGAGCTGCTCTGCTTTTTCCGCAGAAAGTGGTGGTGTGGGAGCAGGTTCAGCCTCCTGAGCAAGGCGCTCTCTCCCACGTCTGACTTTCCTGTCCAAATCCATCACCTACAAGAGCAACAACAAGAGCAAACCTAATACACCATGGATGGCATCTACAAATAAAAATGTGATGTTTAAGCGTGAAGCACCACCCCAACGCTTTAATATGCCTGAAGCAAGCAATGCCCATGAATCGCCTACTCCACTCACTTAAGCAATGAAGCAACTGCTTCATGGACAGAAGCGTATTTTAACACACACACACACACACATATTGAATAAGCTCTTGTTTTTTAAAGAATGAGTAATTTTAAAGAACTAACCGGATTAATAGTGATATGGAGTTAATAAGAGAAGAAGTTAATGATGAATGGTGATTTTGCATGATGTGGATAGTAGCTCAGAATTTAAATAAGTTCATCACCCTGTATTTTGGTTTCACTAGTTTTCCTTTTGCTATGATCATAGAAATATATTTATATATGGAACCACCTATTTTGCAATTATCCTTTAATATTCTTTGAAATCTATTAGATACAGATTGGAAAGAATCCTAAAGAATACTTACGCGCAGTAGTTTGATTTTGCAGGTATGTCTTTATTATCAACATCTATTTGACAAAAAAGGAGTAGCATAATGTATTTTGAAAATATGTGTGTATATGCTGATAAGCATTAGTTTTGTGTTTTAAATCATTACTAGTTTATGTTAGTATGATTGTATATTCTAAGCACACATTTATAGAATTGGGCACTTCATACACGCTTTGCGTCGCTCGCTTCATGCTTAAGCGATTGGCATTCCATCCCTTTTTTTTTCCTTCACGCATTTTTTCCATTGGATGACATCAACCATTAAAAAAAAGAAAAAGAAAAAAAGAAGATAGGTAAATCAACAGAAACTGAAAATTTTGACTCACCAATTTCTCACAGAATTGAGCAAGCTCGGCTTCAAATCGCAGGACATATGAGTCATGTTTTGGTGACTTCTCAAAGCTAAATACATCAAATAGCAATACCATTCATTATTATTTAAGTTTAAAAAATATTGATAAGACTGTTGTCACTGTCAAAAGATTGACAAAGAAAAAAGTAATAATTATCAAGACCATACAACTTTGATTCAACAGAAAGTGAAGCTCAAACGAATAAATATAATAAAGCCCCCAATATTACTAATTTAACTACCTTCAATTCCTCAATGGCTCAATGCAATTACCAAACACATTAAAAAGTCAAGAAAAAAAAGTACCAATATTTACTATGTAAAAAAAGAATAAATCAAATCCAGATTAGAAGATATTGATGCCATCTGTCAAAAATAAGGAAATTTAACCCAATGGCAAGTAATCAAGTTCTGCATCTTTCTTCCTGAATCCTAGAAAAGCAACATTGTATGGGGACTATATTTAGGGTTGTTTTAAAAAAAAAAAGAACCTCCATTTGGTCTTCAGTCAGCATCCAGTTCCATGGAGGAATTCCTATTTTAAAGGAAAAATTAAAAGAAATGAAATGAAAAATCTATGGAATACATTACTCACAAGTCACAACTTAAGTGAGAATTAACACACGTGCTTCTGGTTTTCTAATCTAAAAGAAGGATCTAGTCATCTTGACTATAATAAATAAACTTATCCCCAGGTCTTAATTTTTAGGGTAGAAAACAATGACTTTAAGCTTTCACGAATCCACTTAACTAAAACATAAATATATTAATTGCCACAACAAACTGCAGCATATATTACCAAATGCACGTCCATCATCCACATTAACCAGTGAATATGTATAGAAGGGACAAAGACATCAAGGAAACAGCAATCACAAGAAAAAGAGAAATGACAATAGGATGACAAGATAAAGAGGTAGCCTTTGTGACTGCTGCTCTAGACCAACTAGTAGAGGGAGAGAGAGAGAGTAACACTATATACAAAGGTTGCCTGTTTCTTGATCCCTAAAATTGATTTAGTCTTGGATCAAAACATGGGAAGCAAAAAATTAGAGAATTTTAATGCAAGCAAACAACACAATTTCTCATCAAAGAGACACACACCCATGTTCACACATGTCATATGCTGTACTAGACTTCACAGCAATTTCTCATAGAAAAGGGTTTAAATATATTGATTAAATCTATGTCACCTCAATTTAATGCAGTCAGGATTCGAAGATATTTAGGACAGCTCAAAGGGTAACACCAACATATGAGAAAGGGTGTGCCCCCCAAAAAAGATCAAGTTTAATTTTTACGGTAAAGTCTAACTCCTGTATTCCTCTTAATGACCTGCCAAAGTATTAGATCAGTTACCTCAAAGAGTAAACCCTGCAACAGCTACAACTCCATGTCTTATTTAGCAAATCACACGTTGAACTCAAAATTTAATTTGCACCCTACACCACATATGTATAGCAAATAACTTACTTGAAATGAAAGTGATCTCAAAAGAAAATATTCATGTTAAACATTCAAAAAGGAAAGAGAAAAAAAAAGTAACTTGATAAAATAACTAAAGTAAGGACTGCCAATTCAAAAACATGAAACATCAAGTCATAAATGCTTCTTATTGTATAAGCCATCAGAGAAACTCATCAACTGCAGTTTACAATAACAGAGGCATCAACAAAATTAAGGGCTGATCAGTTCGGAAATTACCTCTCCTTTAACTTCGCATCATGAACCCTTGGACATGGTCCTATGGGAAATCAATTCAAGACAAAATTCAAAACAATCAGAATATTCCAAATAACCAGACTTTACTATATGATCCAACGAGATAGACAGGTGAAGCACGCAATCTCATCGATCAATCCTATCACCTACCTAATGATTTGATTAAACAAAAGCATCCAGGTAACAGCATTAATCTCAATTCTTAATATTCTTAAAAGGAACAAGAAATGAAGATGAAATACGCACCAAGATCACTTCGAGTATTGACAAAGAGATCATGGGGGCAAAACCGAACCATGTAGAAAGCGCAAACATCCTTATCATCCCACGTTAACTCCTTGTACCCCTTCTTCTCTTCTTCGGTCAAATTTCGAGCTGAGAAGAGAGAGGAAAAAAAAAACCTAACTAACTATTTCTCCCCACACGACAACCAAATTTGAACAATAATCAAACAGAGAAGGCCCAAAATTCACGCAAAGAACAAACGAATTTATACCTGCGCCCATAAGTTCGTCGAGAAGCGCCCTCTGAGCATCCATTGTAGAAAAGCTCGAACCGGAAAAGCGGAAGTGGTAGAGAGATGGAGAGAATGAGGTCGATAGTCGTCGATTGTCTAATCAGTAATCTAGGGCTCGGCTCGCGTCCTCAGCTTCGCTCAGATTGAATTGAAGGTGAGGAAGGCGATTCCCGAATAGAGCCGTATTACCCATTGGGGAACGTTCATATGGGCCTTAAATAGGGCCTTAAATAAGAGTAAAGATCTTCTACACCCTAAAGTGTGTCCAATGGTACATCCTAAAATTATTTTTGTTACTCCCTCCGTTTCAAAATAAGGGTCACTTATCTTTTCGGCACGTTTTTTAAGGTGTTAAAAACTGAATTAATTTGGGTAAATGTCCATTTTCCTATAACACTTTTGCTAAATGTCCATCCTAATCTCACTTTTGCTAAATGTCCAAAATACTTTCATAATACCGATCCTACCCTCATTTTAATTTATCCTACCCTCCCCTTCTTCCTGTACGTTCTTCCTCCCATGGCTCCCGTTCTTCCTGTTCAAGCGGGGCGACAATCACGATATGGAAGCCAAACATCTCTTCCTCTCCGAGTCTTCCCTTCCAGCGGTGACCGTCCGCCATACACAGATCCCTCGCCGCCTCTCCATTGCTGACACGAACGCTTTATCCTCTCTCATCGAAAACCCTAACTTGCTCAACTCCTCTCTTCCGTTCCCTTCCAATTTTACAGTCGATTGCAACCTGATTTCGACCATAAAAGGTACTTGCAGGCTGCAATAGTGGCTTCATTGGCTCGCCTGCCTACTCCTCCACCGCGGGTGCACCGTCCACGCAGCCGCGGCTCACACATGGAATTGTCTAAGATTGTTCGGATTTCAATTCACACATCACAGATCCGGGAGTGAATTGCATGAGATTGTTCGGATTTCAATTCGCACATCACAAATCCGGAAGCGAATTGCCTGAGATTGTTCGGATTTAAATTCACACCTTCACATCCCATACATCAGCCTCGTTAATCGTCGCAGAAGCTTCTTTTCTCCCGTAAGTAAATGTTGACGACCTCCGCAACGAAATTTCGCCGGGAACCGCCGTTGTCTGGGATGTGTACGAAGAGCAATTCCACCGGCTTGTCAGTGTTCTCTGTAAGCGTTGTTTTCGTTCTCTTTAAGCGTTGTTTTCGAACCGAGAAGTCAATTTATGTTGTGACGGTTTGGTTTTGGGTTTTATTGATCTTCTAGGGGAATGCATTCAATCTGTTTGATTCAATGCCTTCATTCAACAGCTTAATTCATGAAATTTAGTTCCTTACATACATGCTTAACTTGTGTTCTCCATTGAATTCAAATGGACATGATTTAGTGTTAGAAAGCTTTATTCCTTCTATTCTTGAAACTTGAAAGTACAAGAGATTATAGGAGATAATCTGTTGAAATCAATTTCTTTGATTGAAAGAATGGTTTTGTTATCAGCCGTAATTTTGATGGATACAATGGTGCTTGCAATTAATTATTGGGGATAATCGGTTCATGTGTGTTTGCTTTTCTGTTTGCTTTTTTGGCTAATATAGTACTGTGTTTTTTTTAGCTGTCAACAGTATGAGCTCCATGATGTTGTTTTCAACTATTCACTTACTTCTCCTATTTCAATTTGAAAATTTTATGTGTAAATATACATATTGTCATATTGATAGCTCAACCACGTGTGTCACCAACGGTGGTGACACGGTTGGTGACAAAGTTCTTGTAAAAAAAACATCTAAAATAAAGATGTCCCGTCACCTAAAGAAAAGTTGTCACTACATGTGACACCAACAGTGTCACCATTGATCCATAAACGTGGTGACAATGATCTCGTAAAAAAAACTCTAAAAATAACTCTGTCGCCAAAAAAAGTTGTTCCCGCATGTGTCACCGCCGACAATGTCACCATAGTGATATTGTAAAAAAAAAACTCTAAGGAGGGTGACAATGATGACAACGATAAGTGTGGTGACAACGATAAGGGTGGTGACAACAATATGGGTGGTGGTGACAGTGATAGGAGTAGTGTTGACGTCGATAGGGGTAGTGGTGACAACGATAGGAGTGGTAAGAGCGATAGGGGTGGTGGTGACAATGATAGGGGTGGTGGTGACAGCAATAGGGGTGGTGGTGACAACAATAGGAGTGGTGACAACGATAGGGCGGTGACAACGATAGAGGTGGTGACAGCGATACGGGTGGTGGTGACAGTGATAGGGGTGGTGGTGAGAGTGATAGGGGTGGTGGTGACAGCGATAGGAGTGGTGGTGACAACGATAGGAGTGGTGACAGCGATAGGGCGGTGACATTGATAGAGGTGGTGACAGCAATAAGGGTGGTGACAGTGATAGGGGTGGTGGTGAGATCGATAGGAGTGGTGGTGACATCGATAAGAGTGGTGACAGTGATAGGGCGGTGACATCGATAGAGGTAGTGACATCAATAAGGGTGGTGACATCAATATGGGTGCTGGTGACAGTGATAGGGGTGGTGGTGACAGCGCGAGGAGTGGTGGTGACATCGATAAGAGTGGTGACAGTGATAGGGCGGTGACATCGATAGAGGTGGTGACATCAATAAGGGCGGTGACAGCGATATGGGTGCTGGTGACAGTGATAGGGGTGATGGTGACAGCGTGAGGAGTGGTGGTGACAGCGATAGGAGTGGTGACAACGATAGAGCGGTGACAGCGATAGAGGTGGTGCCAACAATAAGGGTGGTGACAGCGATATGGGTGGTGGTGATAGTGATATGGGTGGTGGTGACAGCGATAATAAGAGTGGTGACAGGGATAGGGGTGGTGACACTAATCTCGTTAAAAAAAATAAAAAAAAATTGTCATCAAAAAATTTGTTTATCATCATACATGTGTCCCCAAAGTTGTGTCATCAAAGTCATTGACCGGTGTCACCACTTATAAATGTGGTGAAACTAATCTCGTAAAAAAAAAATTGTCACCAAATTTTTTATTTATCATCCTACATGTGTCATCAAAGTTGTGTCACCAAATTCATTGACTTTGACAGGTCAATGGTCAAAATAAAAATGGGAAGGAATGAAGGAGTCGACTTAAAAATGGGAAGGAGGGGCAAAGATGTAATATTAGGACATTTTGCAAACGGAGATATAAAAGTGGACATTTTGCAAAATGCCTTGTAGAAAATGGACACTTAGCTAAAAAAATCCTTAAAAACTCTATAAAATATTATTTTTTTAATCAAAATTTTTATATAATTTCATAGTTATTAATAATAAGTATAATATTGTATAAAAAATTTAACTAAAATAATAATATTTTATAGATTTTTTAACTCATTGAAAAACGTGCACTAAAGACAAACAACACTTATTTTGGAACAGAGGGAGTATAAAACAATGTTAAAAAAAATTTAAAAAATTATATTTAACTTGTATACACTCGTATTCATATGTTTATAAAATTTTATCATAAAAAATTATGTTTAAAAAATTATAAACAACTAGTGTGATCCCCGCGCCATGGCGCGATTTTTTATAAATAAAATCTTACTAATATATTAAATTAATATTATAACATAATTGTAAAAGTTCAGATAATTAAATATTTTGAATTAAACTCATGGGTTGAGAAAACGGTTAAAGTAGTATATATAGATATAGATTACTAATATTAATTTCATATTTTCTTATTATTAATTTTATGTTTTGAATTAATCCCATTGTTTTTTTAGAGAAAAAAAACTATTCCCTCCGTTCGGCAAAACTTGTCATTTTAGGGTGTTATTTTTGTTCAAAAAAACTTGTCATTGTAGATATTTTGCACTTCACTTTACGAAAATGCCCTTGATATGATTGATGGTTTGTTAGTTGTAGTTTTCGATAAAGTAAAAAAGGAGGGTAATAATTGGGGGTAAATTAGTACATTTGTTAATTTCCTTAAAACTTGTGAAAGAAGCTAAAATGACAAGTTTTGCCGAACGGATGGAGTACTAAAATTATAATTTAGGCTAAGATCAATGTTTTGAATTAAGCCCAATAGTTAAAGAAAATCAAAGAAAAATGGCAAAAAAATGATTGGTCGGAACTCCTAAAATTCCTCTAAGCTTGACACATCATCCTAAACTCTTCTAAATTAAGAGTTTATATAGATAGTTAGTAAAATTAAAGAAAAAAGAGAATTAAATGAAAAAGAAGAAAAAAAATAGAGGTCCGGACGCAGCATTATGCCCCATGTGTAAGAAAGCCGAGGAAACTGAAGCCCACATCTTGTTTGATTGTGAGGCTATCGGTGCTGCTCGTGACATTGTTTGGTGTTGGATCAAGCTCCCACGTCGGAATGGAGGGATTGCCGAATGGCTTCAATGGTTTGCGTCCGAGCCTGCCTTAGTACAACGGAAGGTGGAGTTCAAAGTCAAGTTCCCGGACATGGTACGAGGGACTAGCAACTCCTTCCCTACCCCTCCCGTTCAGGCACCTCCTGCTGCTAACCCTATCAGTCGTAGCTTACCACCAAGGCCTGAAAAGCGTGCTTTGGGGTCGACGGGGACGGCATCTGCTAAGAGACGAAGTGGAAGACGTTCGGCTGGAGAAGAGGCGTTCGACACGCACATGGAAATGGTTGGGGAAACAAGTGCTGAGATTCTCAATTGGGTTAGGGGTGAGTCAGAGGCGTCGAAGACACCCGTCAATCGTGAAGCTGAGGTGATGAAGGTTCTCAACGAACTTGTTGCTGAAGGATTCATCGAAGACGAGAGCGCGTTGTTGTGCTTTGCCATGGACACTCTTATCATCCCCGAAAGGGCAAGGATGTTTCTCGCGTGCACCCGTAGCAACGCAATGAGACTTGCCTGGCTGAAGTATCACTATCGTAAGAGTGGCGGCGATGAGGACAACTAGCACATAGCCACCCCTTCCATTAACCCTGCTGCGTTCCCTCCTGTTTGTTATCGAAACTTGCTTGTAGACTATTACATTCACCTAATGTTGTTTGTTTTCGTTGTTGCACCCCGACATCTATGGTTTGCTTTGATCGGACATGTTTGCGTATTATCAGAACATATCATTTCCTGTTGCACATGCGTCTGTGTTCTTATGACTGATTCGAATATGTGTATGGCATAGTAGGTGTTACACACTTGAGCGTCTGTTCATTCTGTTGCAGGCGTCATGTCGGATGACATATCGGAGGAAGTTTCCGACGAGGCCACTAAGCAGAGGAAGAGGAAGCGTGGGCAGATGTGCGCAGTGATAGGCCAATTTCTCCTTGTTGTGGGGACGATTAAGCGCGCACGGCACTACTACAAGTACGTGCACAAGGCCCCATGTTACACGTCCGAGTACACGGGGGAGAGGTGGATTGAGGACATACTTGCGCATCCAACAGACCTCCGATCTGTGCAAGTATTCCGTATGCCGAAGCACGTATTCAGGTCGTTATGCTCCACTCTGTCTGACCGTTACGGCTTGCGCGACTCCCACAACATGAGCGTTATGGAGAAAGTCGCAATTTTCGTGAACACGATGGCTTGGGGTGCTTCGCTTAGGGACAGCTGCGAGCGATTCCAGAGATCGACCTCAACCATCAGCGAAGCAATAACTGAAGTATTGGAGGCTCTGGTTGGCAGACACAATGGGTGGCATGGCCTCGCGCGTGACGTACTGAAGCCCGTTGACCCAACCTTCTCAGAGGTTCCCGAGCCTATCCGGAATGACATTCGATATAGCCGTTACTTCAAGGTACACACATGTGTAGCGCGGTGTTGTGTCTGGCTTTGATAGTCGTTCTCACTTCAATTGTCAATGTCCATAGGGATGCATCGGAGCTCTAGATGGGACCCACATAGAGGGATGCATCCCGCGGGAGGATTAGCTCCCTTACCGGGGTCGCAAAGGCATTACGACCTTCAATGTCCTCGCCGTCTGCGACTTTGACCTCAACTTCACCTTCATTTCGGCCGGGTGGGAGGGAAGTGCCCACGACGCGCGCGTCCTAGAGCACGCTCTCAGTACCCCGAGCATGAACTTCCCCCACCCTCCTCCGGGTCGTTACTACTTGTGCGACAAAGGATACCCGGAGAGAGAGGGGTACATGATCCCGTACTCGAAGACAAAGTACCACCGAGCATCGTTTGTGGACGAACCTGCCGACAACGAGAAGGAAGCTTTCAACCAAAGGCACTCGTCGTTGCGAGGAGCCGTGGAAAGGTCGTTCGGCATCTACAAGGGGCAGTGGAAGATAACGAAGCCCATGCACAAGTATCCGGTTAAGAAGCAAGTGGACATCATTTTGGCCACGTTCGCCCTACACAACTTCATTCGTCGGTCACCACCGGATCCGTCGGTCGGAGCAATTGGACATCATTCAGGCCCGTACTTGGAGCCAGACGAGGAGGATATGGCAACAAATGGAGTGGATTCGGATGATGACTCAGAGGACGAGCTCGTTAACAACTCTAGCGACGACGAGGAGTTTCAGGCACCTGGGATGCAAGGTCTTCGGGACGATATAGCAAGACAGATATGGGCTGATAGGCGTCGCCGAAGGTAAGTAGGCTCGTAGGATCGGGTAATCTACTAGTACATATGTACTATTTTGGCACCCAGTTCCAATTGCTAGGCCGGCTGCGATTGCAAGTTGCAACATGAGCGGTTCGTGGTGCACTTTTTGAAACAATGGCTGCTGTTATGTAACGTCGTTGACGTACTGCTGCCATCCTTATGTATTATGCATATATTAGGGGTATTTTGTTGGCATACTTGTTCCTATATGCGATCAAACGCAACAATGGGTGTGTCTTGCTTACCCAACATTAAACATCATATTAGACTTCATATTAGACTTAACGAACGCCGTCATACACAAAATGGGGCACCCGGTGACGTGCCTTCTTACAATCACCGTAATGTCTGCGTACTTCACATCCTGCTTCCCGAACATTACCCACACCCCTAATGAAACCCAAAAAACCGACATAGTAGGGGTGTGTGCGAGTCACCTGCAAGTCCTAGTTGTCCTACAGTAGATTACAAAACATCACAACATAAGAGGCCTAACAATCCCATTGTTTGTACAACAACACGGGTTCACAAAAAGCTGAACTAGGCCAAAGGGCCTCCCTAGTGCCTGCCAATGGCCACCAATGCGACAAACGTCATCGCCAGGAAGCATATGGTCAGGGACTCCACCATCTCCCTAGCAGCTACTGCTTCAGTCCAAAGCTCTGTGGCGTGGGTGGAGAGGGAGACAACGCGCTCGGCCAGCTCCTCGTTCAGCGCATTGGCACGCTCCGGCTCTTGAGCATTGCTCTGTGCATTCCCCTCAGCCACGAAGAGGCGGGCGGTGAGCTCCATTGCAATTTCCTCAAGCTCCTCCACCCTCGGATCCTCAGGAGCTGCTGGAATTTCCTGAAGCACCTCGTTCATAGGAACATCAACAGGCGCTTCATTTTCAGCAACCATCTCCAGCAGTGGTGGCATGTTCTCGTCTCCAAATACTTGACGACTCGAGCTTGCCTCAGCGTAGTCTTGCATCTCCTGATTACATCCACGAGAAGCGATGAATGAGGTGTGAACACATATGAGTGTAATCTTTCAACATTGCAATTTCCATGTATACGACAAACATTACCTGTTCATACCAAGGCGGTATCCTCTCCTCGCCCCCAATCCAGGGGTACTTCTCAGGGCATCCACTTGGCCAGCTTCCTGAAGATGACATGATTCTACCTGCACACAGGATGGAAGGGGTTTAGAGTCAAGGGCACTCAGTGACACACACACATGGAAGCAATGTTGTTCGATCGAAATCAGATAAGTCGATTACCTAAGTCAAGGAACTACAAGGCAAACAGACAGTCCATTACCAAGTTGAAAGGCACTCATTGACACACACAGACATTAAATCAATTTAGGCATTCATTTACACACATTCAATCACACATTAAGTCAATTACGCACAAGGTAGACAATGCAAATACACAATCAAGAGACCAATTTTTCTGATGTACTCAAACAAAAGCAATGACACATTCAATCACACATGAAATCCATTAAGCACAAGGCAAACAATGCAAGTAGACATTCAACAAACCAATGTTTCTGAAATAATGAAACCAAATCAATGACACATTCAATCACACATGAAATCCATTAAGCACAAGGCAAACAATGCAAGTAGACATTCAACAGCGCAATGTTTCTGAAATAATGAAACCAAATCAATGACACATTCAATCACACATGAAATCAATTAAGCACAAGGCTAACAATGCAATTACACATTTAACAAACTAATTTTTCTGATATAATGAAACCAAATCACTCATTCTCCAAGTTCGAAACCACTCATTTTCTAAACCTAACCAAATCACACATCACATTGCAGTTGAAACCAATGAATAGAATATCACAAATCCAGAAATTAACAAAAATAAAGGCGCAGTCAGATTCGAATCGAACGCGCTCAATCAAATATAGCCCCAAATCGGAAACCAGATTTCCGCGCATGAAGCTGAAGCTGGGGAAAGAAACATCAAATGAGGAATGGAAACAGTCGATGGGAGACAGGAGGAAATAACGTACGAATCTGGGGTTTCTGGTAGGTGGCGGAGGAGGAAGAGAAGGTCAGCCGCGTAGGAGCAGCCGGCGAAGGCGGACCTGCACATGCCGGAGGGTGGCTAATCGTCGTCGGCAATGTAGACAATCCCCAAATTTGGGGAATATCTAACCTAGGGTTACGCCCTCGGCTCCGGGTCGCCAGCGACGACGTTGGCCGACGGAACCCTAGCGGAGTGGCGGGTGGGTGGCCTACTACCGCCGTCCCCATTGCAATGGGGACGCCGGTCGCCCATTCCGGAGGGAAAAGCCTCTCTGGAGAAAGGGTTCGCCGCCGCCACACCTCCTCCTCGCCACCAAAACCTAACTCGACACAAACCGCAACCGGAGAGAGCGTCAGTAGAGAGATCTTACCTTGCAGTCGTCGACGAAGGTGACGGGCTCTCCTGTTCAACGGTGTCTCCTCCCTCTTCCAGATCTGAGAACGAAACTGAACAAATGGGAGCATGAGAGGGGCAAAGGTGTGAAATTTGGAATACAATCCCCAACAATACGCAATAATCTTGGGGGGGGGGGGGGGGGGGGAGATCCCATTTTCGCCTGAAATTCATCTGCTCGCATCCTCAAAATCCCCATCCCAGATCTCCTCACATACACAACCAAACACCAGTTTGAGGGGATTATTTTTTCCACACAATCCCCTTAATCTATTGGAATACCCTCAAAACCCCAACCGAACACGCGCTTAGTGAGGGAATTTTTATATTTTTCACCACATAAACAACTTCCAAACCTTACGAACACAAAAACATCATTCAGATTTTTTCAAGATTATTTTTTAAAAAAATCTCCACCTTTCTTTGTGTTTGCTTGTTTTGTCATCGCGCTTGTGTTTGTTTGTGTGGTTTGATTGCTTGAGTTTCATTATCTGGTTTACAGTTCTTGTTTAATTGTATGAGTAAAAGGGATTATCTCACGTCCCCAACAATTAACAATAATAATAATAATAATACATATATTTCACAATTTTTGGCATCATTCCTTTCCTTTTAAAATGAAATTAATATGGGCGATTTGCAAAACTAGACCCAAAAAAATAAAAACTTTGCAAAACTAGACATGGACATGTAAAATTGACAAAAGTAGCACATTGTCTACTTTTGCATAAAAAATTTGGTAACTGGAACAACAAGTGGCGGGTGAGGAGGGCTAGCCCGGGCACTGTAGCATGACAGTGGGAGAGAGAGATTTGGAGGGGGGAATCACTGTAGATGGCAGTGGGAATTGGCGCCAAAAAAGGGTCATCCATAGAGAAAAATGGGGGAAGCATTTATGAGGGTGTCAATCAATACATGTATATGCTGGATTGATGAGTGTCAATCACCATTAAATACTCTGCAAAAAGAGAGGCAACATAGGAGAGGAGTGGAAAGGTGAGGGCAAAAGCATCCCGTTCATTTCGGGAAACTGCACATTTCCCATCTTACCAATAAAAAGAATTGGTCCTACCAATAGGCTAAACATGTTCTTCCATAACTGAAGAGATTTTGGAGAGAATTTGGAGGGGATTCACTGTAGCTGATGTGGCGGGTTGTCAGTGCAGTTTTGGCGCCAAAACGGAGTTCCTCCTTGGGGAAAAGGGGAGAGCATTTATGAGGGGAAAATATATGCAATCATTGCATTGATGGGTGTCCCCCAAGCACATATATAAGCTTGAGAGAAGGATCTGAAACATCATAACATGCTCTGCAAAAAGTGAGGTAGAGTAAGAGAGAAGCGGAAAGGACGGGAGAAAAGTCACACGTGCATCCGAGGAAACGATACAGTACCCATCCTACCAATAGTATATTTCGGTCCTACTAATAGTGTTCAACTGTCCTTCAATGCCTGGAAAAGTGCAAGAAGTTTGTTCGGTGACAGTGACAGCGATGAGTAAGTCATTTTGTACCTATCCTTTGCAGTTGTTCCTTTTTCTTATAACAAAACTACCCCCAGGTTGATCATCTGTTCCCGTGGCGTATCCCATGTGATAAGGTTTGTCTGAATGTCGTGTTCGGCGGTTGGTGAGCTTCCGGGAGTGAGAGCTTGGTGTTCATGGGAGAGGCGTGTACTGTAGCTATGGTGGTGCCACAGAATATTGGCTACAACCAACTGAAGGAGAAGATCGTTTCCAAATTCGACGTAGACATGGTCTTATACGACATTGAGCTGACCTACCTCCCTCCTTCGATGGGGCGGGCCACTCCGATTTGGGTCCGGAACGACGATGAAATTGTTTAGATTGAGATTGATTTTCCATTGAAATTATTTCTTAATTTATAAGATGAAAAATAACCTATTAGGTCAATTGGTAGAGTGTTGCGTTTGCACACAAATATGTGAGTTCGATTCTCACATAGGCTAATGCGGAGTATGTGTTCATATCTATCTGTGCTTATACGATTATGAACATGGTAGGAAATATATACACTAGTGGCAGGACAAATTTGTGAGCTTGGTAAGACAAATTCATAAATCTCTCTAGACTTATAAAATTAAGAACTTGGTGGTAGAAAATATATCCACTAGTGGTAGGACAAATTTGTGAACCTGGAATCTTATACTTGTTGGTAAAATAGGTAGTGTCAAAGGACACGACGTCACTGAAATGGGCAACATCATCTATGCCTTTAGCATCTATGCCTTCAGATCTATTGCAAAGAAGAACTTATGATTCTCTTCCTGCATGTTCATGAAAATTTCAAGCAACAATTGACTGATTGTCTTGTCGTTTTCTCTGTTTTCGTTCCCTCCTTTGCCAAATTGATTGTCTATATATTACTTCCGGATGAAGTATTTTCAACCATTTCTTATTGTTTCTTTCCATGGATTCAGTATTTTGTGACTGAGACGTCTAAATCTTCTATTTTTTTTGTTCTTTTCTTTGTTAGGGAGGATACTGTCAGCTTTTAAGAGTACAGTAGTACATGAAGCTAATGTACTAGTTCATCCTTTTAATTCCAAACAATTTCCACTTTAACAGCCACAAAGATGACGAGAAACACAAAAAATAAATTATATTTATCATACTAGGTTCACAAGTTTGTCCTACCACGAGTGTATATATTTCCTACCAGGTTCATAATTTTATAAGCCTAGAGAGATTTATGAATTTGTCCTACCAGATTCACAAATTTGTCCTACCACTAGTGTATATATTTCCTATCAGGTTCTTAATTTTATAAGCCTTGAGAGAGTTATGAATTTGTCCTACCAGATTCACAAATTTGTCCTGCCACTAGCGTATATTTCCTACCAGGTTCTTAATTTTATAAGCCTAGAGAGATTTATGAATTTGTCCTACCAGATTCACAAATTTGTCCTGCCACTAGTGTATATATTTCCTACCATGTTTAATCGTATAAGTCCAGAGAGATGAAAAGTTGAACACATACTCCGCATTAGCCTATGTGAGAGTCAAACTCACATCTTTGTGTGCAAACACAACGCTCTACCAATTGAGCTAATATGCTATTTTTCATCCTATAGATTAAGAAACAATTTCAATGGAAAATTAATTTCACCAGTAGAGTTTTCAATTTCAACTTCAGTGTTGATTTGTTTGTCTTTTGAGCTTACCTGAATCTTATTACATGATTTCCACGTTCTGTGGTTAATGTGAACCCCGACGAAATTGGTTGATATCATGATAGGTCGTTCTTTGGGGTGTCAAGATTCAACAGAGAAACAAAAGGAGTTAATTTTAACCAAATTTTGTCAATTTTGTGACTTATAATTGCACAGGAAGAGAATAAAATCAGAGATCACCAAAGTAGGCAACTCAAAAAGATGCAAAAACATGACTAATAACAATAACTCTCATTTCACACCAAAGCTCAAGCTCCTCCAAGCCCAACCACCGGACAAGGATACATTATTCAGTAGCAACCGAGGAACAAGGGAAAGAATACCAAAAAAGCAGCCATAATCTCACCAACTTGCATATGAGGCACTCCATCACCCCCAAATATCCCTTGATCGAATCCTCTTATAACCTCAAGCAATCAAGTCTAAGTCATTCAAGTGCTCTCCGATCAAATTCACCCTCCCTAATCGCACCTAAAACACACACATCCAAATCAAAATCAACTCCGAACTCAATTTTTCTAGAACACCGAAAATGCCAAATTAAATCTATTCCGAGAAATACTCCTCCAAGAAATCACCGAATTGACCATGAAAAGCATTAGAATTGAAGAGGAACCTGGTGATCGAGCGAAGGCGTTAGGGAGGTAAAGCGCCGGCCTCCGCCAAAATCAGGCCTCTGCCTCCCCGCCTTCTTCTTCCTTCACCTCCCTCTCTCTGCCCGATCTGGCGCCGGCCTCCGCCAAGACCAGGCCGCCATCGACGAGCTCTGTGAACTACCCCCGGAACCCTACCATCGGCGACGACGGTAGGATTCCGGGGGTAGTTCACAGAGCTCGTCGATGGTGAGTCAAGCTAGTCAAGACCGTCAGCGCAATCCGGTTTACCCGGTGCAGTGGGTCAAGCTAGTCAAACCATTCCGGAATGGCTCAACCGAAAAGGACTAGTGGGTAGTACCCAAAGGTTCCCGGTCGAACCCCGGATGGCCACTCTTTATTTATCAATTCAAGGGTCAAGCTGGTCAAGACGGTCAGCGCAATCCGGTTTACCTCGTGCTTGACTCTTGTCGACTAGATCACGTACCCGGGATTTGCCAACAAATGGTAGGTTTCTTCATCGTTAAAAAAAAATTAATATTAATATCAATATATATTAAACAAAATTGTAACAAAACTTTTATCTAAAAAGAATTGATCTACCAATGAAGTGAGATAATATGATATTGTAGACACATACACTCTCCTTAATGTTATGAAATACAAGGTCTCAAGTCTAAGCTCGTAAGCACCTTCAAGGGGGCGTTTGCATATCAAACTTATTGGCTCCTTAACTCCTTATCATTTTATCATCACAATAAGGCAACGAAATGGCTAATCCATACCCTTGAGATGAAATTTCTCCACTTCTAAAGAACTTATGGTATGAATTTTACTATGATCAAATCCAGAGAAAAACTTGGAAAAGGGAGGAGTAAATCCATCAACTTCTTGATAATGTGAAATACTACTGACCCACTGGCCTTTCCCCACTTCTGTATATATGTTCATTACTTACAATACCAGCAAACAAACTTACAAAGCTTGCATCTCTAAACTGGATATCTGATCATTATCCTCCTTTGCTGTTGAGGAAGACATGGCTACTGTGGCCAAATCCCTGTCGGCCCTCATTTCCTGGGTCGGGGGTGGATTGAGCGCTGTCAAGGCTGTGATAGCGTCATCAGAGAGACGAGCCTTCATCTCCCTGTGCTCCTGGCACAGGGCACACCAATGGAAGCAGCAATGAACTAGACAGGGGTCACATGGAGAGTTCTGCGCATTTTACATGAAATGGTTGAAAAAACTTCCCACAAAAATTTCAGATGTTTGAGCATAATGCATACAAAAACAAAAAACGCATGATGGCATGCACTGACAACTCTTTCTAGAGTGTAGAGCTCGTATGGAAGAACTGAAGTCTGAAAGATAAGGCATGCAAGTGTAATATAGATGCAATAAGATTCAAGCAAACGAACACTCCAACAAACACGTGCGGAGTAAGAAAAAGTTCTGCACTTCTTCAATAAAGATGAGTAGTCAGTACTCGGTAGTAGCAAAGCACAACATGTCTGCTTCAGAGCATTTACAATTGTTGTATACTTGTACCAGATTGAGAGTTAATTGAAGAATTAACTACACTGGTACATAAATATAATCCATATGAGCACTTTACAGGCAGAAGGTATGTATTCCACTTAGTGACCAACAACTGGAAGTGCCCATAATTAGAAGAAAATTGAATAAATCAGAAAATACTTACTGCTTTATGATGGGTTAAATGGTCTGCGGTCCCAAAAGATGAAACCAGTCAAATAAGAGCCGCAAAATATAAAATCAACAACAAACTAATGTTTAGTTGTTTACCATGTCATCAAAGAACTGTATAAGATATGCAGGATATTTTTATAAATCGTTTTTCTCTGCAGAATCATAGGATCAAGCAACTTACTTATCAACCCACACTAATCCCACTTACTAAAAAGTTTGTTTAATGTATAATTCTATTGGCTTCTAGTGTTGCAGAAGTTTTGAACTTCAAATTCTTCTACTTCTAGGAAACTAACATATCTCCATGTAGACTATTTAGAGCCTTCCAGAGGAACAGGTTGTCATCATTGACAGATGTTAGCCTAAGATCGGAAAATCTGATAAAAGCCTTGTTCTCTGGTTAAATTGACAGAGCTAGCTTCAGTTGTAGAAGAAGATCTAATTTCAGCCAGTCCCTGTTTTGCAGGAGCAGAAAAAATTTCTATCTATTTTTTCCTTAAGCTAAGTGTATAACAACAATACTACAATAATATACTTATTTGTACAAAAACTGGTATATATAAACAGAAAAAAATACAATCTTGAGGCAAAAGATAATGAATTTCTTTATAATGATAATCATGTAAAAGAATTAACCTTAAGATGATATTTTTTCTGTAAGTTTTGACGGGCAAGCCCAGTGTAAATTCCACACATCCACCAGGCAAAGAACAGGCTCTCACAGATCAAACATGATGTACTTGGGTCCACGCCGTAAAAGATTGATGTGGCCAATGCCAGTGCCATGCCACCTTCAACACAAATAGCATGGCAAATGCATGGTGTAGTCCATGGGGTGTCATCTCTCAGCCTTTCAATATTCTCACCAAACAGAACACATGGGCAGAAAAGCCCTTTCCAACCTGTGAATGGAAAATTAGAGATGAGTTACAAGCAGCAGTTTAATAAACATATGCAAAGACAGCCACCTAGGACTACATGGTCCTCATTCCAGTATTTAACAAAAAAATTTGTATCCCACGAACAAGTGGAGTCCTTTCCTATATATTGTTATAAATATATTAACTGGATTGTTGGCCGTCAATCTTTTCAGCCATAAGCTTAAACATTTCTGCAATTTTTTGTAACAAATACCTAATCAAAGCACTCAAAAAGCTCATTATCATATCAAGAATATTACAAGTTGGAATAACCAAAAACTCAGATTTAAACTTTTATGTGTTTCATACAGAATGCTCTTTCTATCAAATCGCCATTGCTCTTGACCACTGGTGATATATGATGCAAAATAACAGTGTGCAGCTGTTGAGGTTTAAAGGGCAAAAAGCGACATTCATTTGTCAAACACTATGAAAGTAACCAAAGAAGAGATTTAAAGGTAAGTCTCTAGTAACTTACAGCTTTCAGTATCTTCAGCACAACTAAAAATTCCACTAGACCAAGGCTCATCGGCCGGGGGAGCAAAGCTTTCAGGTAAATGCTGTCCGCATTCGGTACATTTGCGGACAGCCAACTGCTCATGCACCCACCAAGAACCCAAAGAACTATTAGTTTCAACCTTACAAGTTACACCAATAACATGCAGCTCTAAAAATTATAATTTTTTTTTGGTGGAAAATTCTTCTAAAAACGCACATGCATACATTTCCTTGTCAAGTTAAATGTAACCAGGAAGATGACTACTCACCAATCACCGTGATTCCAACAATATGATCAAAGTTATATTTATTATTTGAACAATAACAGCTTACAGTTATGAAGTATACAAGAAAATGTAAGTTCTGTCTTCCATATTTTACACGGTTATCCCAATGATCGAATTACAGCATCAGAAATCCAAAGCATCAAACTGGCATCTACACTAACAGGTTATCCTTCAATCTATCATGGGGTATGGGAGAACATGACATATTCATCATCCATGCCTGACATGCCTACAAATTCCAGCCCTTCTAAGAAGTTCAGTCATGTCACCCCACTCCACCCCCAACCCCAAAAACCTAAAAGAAAAACAATGTGGGGCCATTGATGAAAGCAAAGCTCTTGACAACACAAGTATGCAGAAAATTGCAATCTTCAACAATAATTAGAAGCTAACAACCTGAAATGTGCTGCCGCTATCTGATCTGACATCAAGAATTTACCAAATCGCATAAAAGAATCAAAGACTCATCAAACTGGTAATTGGTAAACCTAGAAAAGTAGAAAGAAATCCAGCAAGCGCGTCTCAATTCCGAGGTTAAATCTCAGACAGATAGCTGCAAGAAGGGAGAAAAAAAAAACTCTGCAAGTGGAAATATAATCGAACATTTTCCAGAGACAAGGGGAAAGCGAACGAGAACCTGAGAAGTGGGAATTGGCTGGTTGAGTTCACCAGGCGTAATCTCCTCCGCTAGAGCCTGCTCTTTGGTTAACTTGACATAATGTGATGCTTGTCTCATCCCGTCCGCCATTGTTGCGATCTGTGTCACTGACAAATGACAATCACCTTGATCTTGGTTCCTAGACCAAAATTGAAAAGAAAAAAAACTCGGAAGAATGAGAATTACATCAGCAAAATCAAACCGAATGGAAAAAAAGCAGAGAAAGAAACGGAGAATTTGGCGGGGAATAGATGAGAGATCTGCAGGGATTGCCAGTACCTTCGCCGAATGGGGATCGAAGCTGGAATGTGGAGATCCGTCTCCCGGTTTAACTCAACTACACTGCATGTTCAAGCTTCAATCCTACTCCTAGGGGTTTTAAAAGGTACATTATTATTATTATTATTATTATTATTATTATTATTATTATTATTATTATTATTATTATTATTAATTTATTATATCCAAAGTTTTTACATGAAATTGGATGGGATGGGAGCCGGCTAACAAGCTGAGCTCCACAACCCTTCTTCCTTCTGAATACTAAAAGCAACTCTAGTCAAAGTGTGACAAGTATCCCTACTATATCCAAGTATCCCTCTAGCGACCCCACACAACCGCTTGAGAAGTTTCATGGCATCATCCCCTAAATCACCAATAGTAGAAAAGGAAAAAACAGTAGAAAGTGATATCCTTTTTCTCTGCAAACATCCTCATATTTTTTCCTTTTGTTTTCAGCAGCTACTCTGGCCGCCCTACCTGGAATGAACCCTGAAAGACCAGAAGAGCTAAAGATAGAAGTACCCACTCCCTTACCGATAACAAAGCTAAGTCTAGTAAAAATATAGCAGTACCCGCTTTATTATTATTATTATTATTATTATTATTATTATTATTATTATTATTATAAAAGAACAGATTTACAAGAAATTAGTAGGCAACTGAGATACTATCCGGGCGCCCACTCCCTTAGCGATAATAAAGCTAAGTCTAGTAAAAATATAAGCAGCAGCACAAGCCCCAGCATCTTGAGATATTGAGAATTTCTGAATCCGTTTCAACAAGGCAACAACATTTGTATCTAACTCTCCCAACGAAGAGAAGGAGAAGGGTAGGAAATCATAACCAGCCGCCGTGCACAAATCTCGATACTTCGCACATTTGCGCTGAGCAGCAGTAACAACAACGCGAGCGGGCACAAAGTCAGCCATCCCAGACTGAGTCAAGGGGAAGGATCCCGTCAGATCGACACACACATCCCACCCGCTGTCCCAGGAATAAAGGAGCAAATCCGCCGGACGAAGGGGCTTATCATGCCCATCAACCAAGCCGATATCGACCTCCTTACCGGCAGAAATCTCTGCCCTGTAGCAGATATCCAATAAAGTGTTGCGCACACGAGGTTATGTCAATGTTTAATGCCCACGGAACCAGCGCATGACACAACACTGTCACCGTAGACATCACCATCAAAGACTCGAGAGCAAGCGGGACAAGGCCTGGACACTGTGAACAATGAAACCCTCAATCGATAGCTAAGCACACTACGATAGGTCCTTCCATTCATAGTTTGCCCCAACCCAGAAATAGGAACTGCACGCAACCAATCAGAAGAGTGAGCACCCTGCTGAGACTTCCATAATGCCACCTGTCGTGGAGTCAATAAGAAAACAGAGTCTGATGTAGCAGCAACCTTCGCGAAATATATATCTACCAGTTTCTTCATAAGTTTAGGGGCAGCGATTTCACTAGGATTGCGTAGAAGATTAGAACCCGTGGTCTCATTAAAAGAACGACAAGCATCATCAAAAGTAGGGCCAGCAGCAATGATACCAGAAGGACGTAGGAGCTTAGTCTGCAACTCAGCAGACTGCAAACGGGACGCCAAAAGAGCATAATGTAGGACATCCCCAGCAGCATACACTCCGAGCCCACCAAAATGAAAAGGGAGGGTGGTAAGCCTCCACTGCCAATCTCTAAAACCAGGCCCATAAGCAGTGACAATACGTTCCAAGCTAGAATGTAGTGCCACATCAAAAGAAAGTTGCGCTGACCCAAAGACACGTGGGGAACAAGTACGCAAGGCAAAGAAAAGTTTAGAAATACCTGTATAAGCCCGAAGCAGGAGTAACTCGCACTGGGGGTCATCAATCCTCGCGACAAAATCCATAAGCTCTATGGTCCTAGTCACTCTCTTTGCCACAAGGTCGTTGCCGAAAGCTGGGCATACGTTGACAGGCCTACCCAAAACTTTGACACCGCGCGATGACCGAGCAATAGAGGGGGGAAAAACACCAGGAAGCCGACTCCTAGGGTCTTTTGTAGGCCAAAAAACCTCGGTCTTATCCACATTAAGATGAAGACCAAAGCGGGGACCATCCTCCATAATCAGATCTAAGACCTTCCCCACAACTAAAGTGTCCCCAACAACAGTGCCATCATCTAAGTACCAAGCCTGCAGACTCAGGTCAAAAGAGTCTCTGATCTTGCATACCAAAGGATGCAACACCAAGGCAAAGAGCAGAGGGCCTAAAGGATAGACCATAAACTATGCTCCCCATAATACAGCCGGACAGGACTAGAGTAACAAAACTCCACCCATCGGGATAGAACCGGGCAGTGACGACGAACTTCCTGTAACATGGTTACATGATCAACTAAGTTGAAAGCATTATGAAAGTCGACCAACAACATAGAAAGACCCTCCTTACCACCACGAGCCTCAACAAACCGATTCAAAGCATGCAGAATGGCCTCTCCTCCACCGGATACCCCAACCCCAAACTGAAGGCCTGAAAAATAACCAGACAAAGAAGGACCGACCAAACAAGCACCAACCTTAGAGACAAGACGTCTCCAAATACAATAGGACGTATACCACCACCCGGTTTAACAAGCGGTGTGAGAGGAGCACTAGCAACATACTCACCCAAATCCTGCGGACACCGACCCTCAAGGAAAAGATTAACCACCCGAGTAATAGAGGCGATCAAATCATCTCAAATAGCAACGACAACTCCACCCAAACAATCCAACAGATGCTGAGCACAGAATCCATCCCTCCCACATGCCGTGCCACGCGGAAAACTCCGAATCATATCCAAAACAACGGTTGAAGAGACAAGAAGAGGATAGTGATCCACAGGCAAAGGCAGCAAGTTAGGTAAGAATTCTGATGGACTCAAAGAAGAGCGCTAACCGAAGGCATCCTGACGGATGTGGTCCATGAGACCTGATTCAGAAACTTTGGCTCCCATATTAGAGTGGTAGTGACTAAAGTGTGCAACCTTATCAGTCACTCTATTACCACTGCGGTAAATATGAGAAAATAAATTTTTCCTGATTTTTAGAAGCAGGCATTTAATGGTCGATAACAGAAGTTCAACCCTATGGACATTTTCCATCAAGGTGTAAGACGGTCCCTTTCCAGTCACGAATGACGAATCCGATTGAAGACTCTCTATTGGTCCCTGCTGATCCGTCAAAGTTTAGTTTGTAGGTACCATGAGGTGGCTTTTTCCATTTGGATGTTCTTGCAATGGAACCTTTAGCCTTTGGAATTTGTGGATTTTCCTTTTTTATGTTACGCAAACCGAGCTCATCCTTGAATCGATTTGCCATTTCCCAATTAGATTTGTACGAATCAATCATTATGTTGAATCCATCCATGGTTGATAGTTTTTCCTTTCTGAAGATAAATTTGTTGCGGGTATGCCATATAGCCAACCAATTAAACACCAAGCTAGCCTTCTCCTTGCTAGAAAGGGCCTGCCCAAGGTAACCCATAATTCGGCTAATATTTCTGGATGTGGAAATAATTCCATTTATATGAGACTTATGTCGTGGATGTAAGTTTTGGGAAAGTGATTGAATCTACATTCGAATAGGAGGTGAACACCATCCTCTTCATGGTGGTTACCCAACGAGCAATAGGAGGGAGTCGCTAAACCCTGTTTGGTAAGTGTAGAAGCTGTCGTTAAATCATTATGGCTTAGTCTCCATAAAAAATTCTTAATTTTCGGTGGCACGTTGATCTTCCAAACCCATGCATTCTCATCCATATGTTCAAATGTGGAGTGGGAAGATAGACTGTATGCACTGAATGTGGTGAACTAACCCTTCTTCGCCGGCCACCAATATAGCCGGTCCTCGATCGGATTTATCGGTAGAGGGATTTTTAAAATATGTTCAACAGTAGCTTGTTGCAGTATTAATCGTAATTTATCAGTATTCCATTTGTTATTAGTAATGTATTCCTCCACTTTCTCATTTAAATCCACATTGTTAGGGCTAGTACAGTGTTGCTGCAAATTTAAACCTGTGGCCTAATTGTCTTTCCAGAATTTGATAGTTCGCCCATTTCCAACCACCCAGGCGAGACCATCTTTGAATGTCGGGATTAGGAAGCGTAATTTAGACCATTGTCAAGACGCATTATTTTGCTGGTCGTAGTTGAATATGTCCGCAGATTTTAGGTACTTATACTGTATAATTCTGACCCAAATATTGTTCGATTCTGCCATGATTTTCCAAACGAGCTTTAGTTGGAGAGCATCGTTCATATGTTTAGATTTTCGAAGGCCCAGACCTCCATGTTCTTTTCGTTTGCATATCCTTTCCCGGCTGATAAGCAGTTTATAACTTACGTCTTTATTCCAAAAGAAAGATCTATTAATTTGGTCTAGCTAGCTTGTTGTGAACGTGAGTCGGAAGCATGAAGCTTTGTGATACGTTTGGGATACCCGATCCTTCGCCTGTGGGCTTCAGATCAAGAACCACGCCGTATATTTGCTTCGATCTTGCAATGCTCTTTGATATCTCCTGATTTGGAACAATTCAAACAAGTGATTAGAATTCTGATTTAGCGACAGAATTAACACCTAGAAAATTCAGCAACTTTAAAACAGGGAAATAGCGACAGAAAGAGAGAACGAAGAACAGCGAAGAAGTAGCGAAGGCTGGCGCGCAGGTCTCGGGCACACAGGACACGGGTCCTCAGGGTGTGCGGGTGGATGCGCGCGGGGGCGAAGCTCGCTGGGAGCGAAGGTGTTGGCGAGCGCGCGGGTGATCGCCTGGGAGCACGCGGACGAGGCGCCTGGGCGCTGCAGGAGCGAGGGCGATGACGCGGGAGCAGGTGCCGCGCTCACTGGGAGCGAAGCTGGCCGCGGACGTCACCAAGGGTTTGCACTCTCCTTCTTGCGACCGTTTCTCGACTAGGGTGAAGGGCTTGGTTACTCGATGTCGATGAACCACGGCTAGAGTTTGGTGTTTGTGTAGACCGAAAGTTCTCAAGAACATAGAACAATGAAAGTGTTTGGATTGATAACCAAGAACCCTTTAATCCATAAAGGGGTTCTCAATTCTATTTCAATCTGATTAAGTTCAAAGTGCATAACATGAATTTATAGGAAAACTATGAGAGATCTAACCAATCCTTCCTTGCAAAGGAAAGGGGTTTGGATAGATTAATTCTATCTAAGATAAGTGAAATAACTTAAAGATAAATAAATCCTAAGAAGATAGAAATATAATAACTTGGTGGCCAAGTATTATATCTAGAAGAGATATAATTAAATTCCACCTTATTTATCTAATTGCATAAAATAACAACTTAATTAACTAGATTAATTTCGGCCCATGCACAAGTGTGACTCGGCCCAATCTCTCGACAAGACCAATGGGCCACTCGGCCGAGTGTCCTCTTAGTGGTGCCAAGTTCAGGTGAATCATGGCGGGTGCAGACGAGTCTTCATGAGCTCCGTGTGTGGACGTAGGCTCACTTCTTGTGCTGGCGGTGTAACCTTGAGCCAAGTGATCCAGGGTGGCCTGAACCCTTGCTCTAAAGTTCCATGGTGATGGACAAGAAAGGCCTTAGTTGCATTTTGAATCTTCTTGGCCCTTGCACGAGTGACAGGGCCATCAAATGGAACCTTCATGCTGTCCTCAATGTCACCAGGAGTCATCGATAATTGCACGGCATCATTCTCCTCCACTTGACTTCGATTTGTCCTCAAATCGTCGTCAGAGTCATCGTCAGGCACGAACAGGGATAGATCGGCGACGTTGAATGTAGAATGGACGCTGTACTTATCGGTAGGGAGATCCAGCTTGTATGCATTAGGACCCATCTTCTGAACCACTCTGAATGGTCCATCTCCCCTGGGGTCCAGCTTAGATTTCCGTTGTTGCGGAAACCTTTCCTTCCTGAGATGCAGCCAGACCAGATCACCAACGTTGAACTGCACATCCTTGCGATGCTTGTCCTTCGCGGCCTTGTATTGCGCAGTCTTCCTCTCCAGCTGTGCTTTGGTACGCTCATGCAAGCTTTTGATGAAGTCCACTTGCTTAGCTGCATCCACGCTCTCCTTGTCCTTATATGGCCGAGGCATCATGTCCACTGGAGTTAAGGGGTTTCGGCCATATACTACCTCGAAGGGGGTCATCTTTGTTGCAGAGTGCCTAGACCTGTTATATGCAAACTCTACAAATGGTAGACAGTCTTCCCATCTCCGCAGGTTAGTTCGTAGCATGACTCTAAGGAGAGCCCCAAGAGTTCTATTTGTGACCTCAGTTTGGCCATCAGTTTGTGGGTGACAAGAAGTAGAAAATAGCAATTTTGTTCCCAATTTAGACCATAGAGTTTTCCAAAAAGAGCTTAAGAATTTAGGATCACGGTCAGAAACTATAGACAATGGCAATCCATGTAAGCGAACAACATCTTTGAAGAATAAATGAGCAATATGAATAGCATCATCAGTTTTATGACATGGGATAAAATGAGCCATTTTGGAAAATCTGTCTACAACAACAAATATGAAATCATGACCCTTAGAAGTTCTAGGCAATCCTACAATAAAATCCATAGAAACATCTTCCCAGGGTGCATTAGCAATTGGCAAAGGTTGGTATAGACCATTAGCATTAGATTTCGATTTGGCTTTAGCACATGTAACACAACTTTTGACAAATCTCAGCACATAATTAGACATTTTAGGCCAAAAGTAATGTTCCTTTAATCCCGCTAGAGTTTTTTCGAAACCTCCATGTCCCCTAGATTCATGAATTTCTTGGGTTAACAATCGGCGAATAGAAGAAGATGGGATACAAAGCTTGCCCATCTTAAACAAATACCCATTATCAACAAAAAATGAATCAACTTCACCTTTGGACACACATTGAGCATATATATTTTTAAAGAAACTATCAGAAGCATACAGTTCCTTTATTAAAGCAAAACCCAAAATATGTGCATCCATATGGTTTAAGAGGACATACCTGCGTGATAGCGCGTCAGCTACCACATTATCCTTTCCCTTCTTGTGGTGAACCACATAGGAAAAGGTCTCTATAAACTCCACCCATCGAGCAAGTCGCCTGCTGAGCACTGCTTGTCCTTTGAGATACTTGAGAGCTTCATGATCCGAATGAATCACAAACTCCTTAGGCCAGAGATAGTGTTGCCAAGTCTGTAAGCAGCGAACCAGTGCAAATAGCTCCTTGTCGTAGGTAGAATAGTTGAGCTCAGCGATGCCCAACTTTTCGCTGAAGTAGGCGATGGGACGCTTGTTCTGCAGCAGGACCCCTCCAATACCAGTGCCAGAAGTGTCACACTCGAGCTCAAAAGGTTGAGCAAAGTCAGGTAACTGCAGCACTGGAGCGTGTGTCAAGCGGTCCTTGAGGGCGTCGAAAGCCTTTTGATGTGAGTCAGTCCAGCGAAATGTCACATCTTTCTTGGTCAGTGATAATGCATATTTTAGATAGGCATTATAGACATATTTAGTTTAGTTAGGTTGCATTTCTTTCATACTTTGTTGCTAAATTGCATCTTGTGATTATTTTAGAAGAGTTCGGATTCTGCGCAATTTTGTGTTTATCTCGCAGATTGAATCGGAACACATTTGGGAGATGCAATATCTCGAAGAGGAACACAAGACACATGGGAAGGAACAAGGAAGAAAGAAGCAAGACAAGAGGAGAAACCCGCAATGGAAGCAAATAGGCTACGGCAAAGTACCATGCCGCGGCCGCAGCAGAGCCCACCGCAGCGGGATGTGAAGAAGCAACTTGCGGTGGGCGCAGCAACTTTGCGGCGCCCGCCGCACGGGTCATCAGCGCGCAGCGTTTTGGTTAAAAAACCCTAGATGTTCTATTTTGTTTTGGGGGCCGACTTGGATGTCTTTTAGGCCGACTTTTATGTTATTTTTCATTACTTTCATTCTACTCTTACTTCCAATTAGACACTTTAGAGATTTTGAGATATGTCTTCCATGAGGAACTAAACTCATCTATTCTGCCTGCAATTTGAAGCTTTATTCGGATTGATTGTGAGTTTCTAATTCTCGCTCCTGGTTTCCTATTTGTGAATGCTTCAACTTCTTTGTGCTTGATTGATTATTGATTTGTTCTATCTTGTCTGGCCAACTTGTTAGATCAATTCAATCGCTAAGGTTTTGTAGATTCCTGATTGTGAACCTTAACCTAAGTGGCAAACTTATTCCTTTAGGGCTGATTGAACTAATTGAATGAGTAGGAAGTTGAATGTGTTGTTAAATCTTTTTTTAGGGACTGCAAATACCTTGGCTAATCTCTGAACTTAAAGCTATCAATTGGGTTAAATCCTTCTTTAGGGACTGTTCGATTGATAAGGGTTTCTAGGACTGATTGGACTAGTAACTATATTAGGTCGGGACAAGGGCATTCATAGGAAACTGAATAGGACAAGAAGAAGTTACAAGGATCGCTTCAATCCAATAAAGTGGAAAATTGTAGGTAGAATTGCTTCTCCTAAATTGTCTAAAACAAATTCCTTTACTTTGTTTTCTTTACTTCGCTTTGATAAAAGGCGAAACTTTCACATAAAAACCCCCAAACTGGTTACTTTGATTGACACCTGAATACACTCGAGTTATAATTTTCCATGTGGATCGACCTCTTGCTTATTGCTATACTTGCTATAGGTTTGAGTTTTCTTTGGCGGAATCAACGACAGGTTTTCCCTCCGTCAAATTTGGCGCCGTTGCCGGGGAAATTTTATTTAATTCTTGTGTGTTTTTAGTGTTGATCTTGGTGTGGACCGTCTTATAGGGTCCATACCTGTGCTACTAATTCTTCTCTGTAGAAAGCATTGCAGAGATGGCGAACGACGCAAATCGTACTCTAAAGGAGCTTTCTGCTCCTGATCTGGCACAGCAACCCCTGGCAATCCAATTCCCTGCGCTAGCAGAAGGAGTCAACTTTGAGTTGAAGTCTGGGGTAGTTCATCTTCTACCCAAATTCCATGGGTTGAGTGGGGAGGACCCCCACAAGCATCTGTCTGAATTCCATAGGGTGGTTGTTGGGATGAAACCAGAGAACGTAACTGAAGAGCAAATCAAGCTGAGAGCTTTTCCCTTCTCTTTGAAGGATGAGGCAAATGAATGGTTCTTCTATCTACCACCTGACTCTATTTCTACTTGGGCTGAGATGAAGAGAGTCTTTCCTAGAGATGTACTTCCCTGCAACAAAGCTAAATGCTTTGAAAAGATTAATCAGCAGCATTGAGCAGTACGCTACGGAGTCTATTCATGAGTACTTTGAGCGTTTCAAGAAACTCTGCGCTAGCTGCCCATGCCATGGGTATTCTCAGAAGGATCTGGTTCTCTTCTTGTTCAATGGGCTTACTGATGGAGAGCGCAAAACAGTGAATTCCTGTTGTGGGGGAAACATGCTGAATAAGACGCCTGCTGCAGCTTGGGAAGTGTTTAAGGAGCTCTCTGAGGGCTCTAGGCAGTTCAACAAGAGCACTCGTGCTAGAGGTGTACTTGCTATTGATGCCCCAGTGGTTGCATTACAGACTGATATGGCAGAGATGAAAGAGATGCTCAAGAAGCTGGTAGTTGACAGAGCATCTCAGCAGTTGAAAGCATGTGAATCATACAACGATCCATCCCACCCTATGGATATGTACTCAACTGTGCAAGATCCTAGTGTGGAGTTGAATGCAATTGGGAATTTTGCTCCACAAAGGCCTAGGCAAGGCAACTTTGGTAATCCTGGGTACTTCAACAATAATAACTACAATGGAGGCTATCAGCAGGGTAATGGTTATGGCAACTACCAAGAACCTTTCAATCAGCAAGGGGGGCAACAAGCAAGGCCCCACCAACAATTTGAACCTCGACAGGGAGGCCAACCACACTTCAATGAGGCTATTGAGGATCCAATACAAAAACTGTCACGGTTGGTCTTGAAGGTTGAGAAACAACAATCAGACCGGATCACAAATTTGGAGAATCAACTGAGTCAGCTCATTCAAGTCTTGAGTGCGAAGGAGGCAAACGATTCAGGGAAGCTTCCATCGCAAACGGTTGAGAATCCTAAGGAGAATGTCAGTGCTATAATGCTTAGAAGTGGCAAGGAACTGATTGTCACACCTCAAAAGGATGATGAGGAGATAATGGACGAGGAGATCAAAATAATAGAAGAAGATGACGGAACGCACACTGTGCGGCGCCCGCAGCCCTGCAATCCCGCGGCGCCCGCAGCACCCCTGCGGCGCCCGCCGCCAGGGGCGGTATTCATGCGGCGCCCGCCGCAGGTGATCCCACCGCCAACTCCGATCCTGGTACGTTCTCCTCCCCTCTTTTTTCTTCTCTCCCTCTTTCTCCTCCTTCTTCTTCTCCCCCTCCTTCTCCTTTACCTATGGAGACTCCAAAGCCCATTCCGCCTTTTCCGGAAGCCCTAAAGGATACACGAAGGTATGAGAACGATAGGGAGATCTTTGAGACGTTCAGCAAATGCGAGGTAAATATTCCTTCACTCAAATTAATTAAGAGCATTCCTAGATATGCTAAATTTTTGAAGGAATTGTGCACAATCAAGAAGAAGCAAAGATTGAAAAAGAAGGAAAAGGTAAGCTTGAATGAAAATGTCTCTGCTATGTTGCAAAGGAAATTGCCTGAAAAATGTGGAGATCCAGGTATGTTTACAATTCCATGTGCAATTGGGAATACTAGATTCAAACAAGCCATGCTAGATCTAGGAGCCTCAATTAATGTTATTTCCTATAACATGTACATGTCTTTGGGTTTGGGTGCTCTGACTGAGACTGGGGTTACAGTGCAACTTGCTGATCGATCACAAATCAGGCCGAGAGGCGTTGTTGAAGATGTTTTGGTTATGGTGGATGATTTGTTTTTCCCTGTTGATTTCTTTGTTTTAGATATGGAGCAGGGAGCCCCTGAAACACCCATTATACTAGGAAGACCATTCCTGAAAACTGCGAAAACAAAAATTGATTGTTGTGAGGGTCTATTGACTATGGAGTTTGATGGAAGAAAGATAGAATTCTCTCTCTTTAATCATGCTAAGCTTTCTCCTGAAAATTCTTTAGATATGCCTATTTCTGACAATATTGACCGCACCAATAATTTTCGTGATTTGTTAGAGACACATAAGGAACATAGTTTATGGAAATTTGACCCTCCTAACAAATTGAAACCTTTTGTGATTCCAGGACAACCCCCAGGCATAGCTCAAGGAGAGAAGCTGAGGGTCATGGATGACAGCTTGGACAGAAAGCTACACCTTTCAAGGGTGCCCGCATTTGTCAATGAGATGACTGGTGTTGGTGACCCTGGTGGAGGAACCTAGGCCAATCAAGGGCCAGTACGTCGAGCCAAAGACGTGAAACAAAGGCGCTTCTCGGGAGGCAACCCGAGGTAAGTTTTTCTTTCTTTTTCCTTTTTCTTTTCCTTCACCCTGATTATATTTGGTTTACTTTTGTTGTCTTTATTGTTTCATTGAGGACAATGAAAACTTTAAGTGTGGGGGAGAGGAATTTTATATATAGATGCATATAGGAGATCATATTTAAATTTATGCATCATGTTTTTTTATTAATTTTTGTTTATTTTCGTATTAAAAAAAAAAAAATTCAAAAAATCCAAAAATAGAGCATGCATTGCATACATATGTGTTATTCAAATACCCATCTGGCTTAGTTTGTCCTCTATTTTAAATTTCAAGCATGATTCATAAAAATCCCATGGAGTTCTGGATGTTTTGATTATTATCTGTATTTGATTTTTGTGGAACATGAGCTAGCGAATGTAATTGAGCATGTATGATTGAGCTAAAGTATGATTGAATCCTAAAAACGTGACCCTGTGAGAATGTTTGGCCTTATTTGAATTCTTTTGCTCAGTTGTGTGAAGTACTCGCCTAGTGTTGCTACCTCTTGGCATTGACTGCAGTATCTATTTTTCAAGACCGACTCACATGTTGAGTTAGTAACTCTTCCTTGTTAGTTCTTTGATTGCTACATGTTAAGATGATCTAAACGGTTTAAAGCATTACAAAAGAACCCTACTTGTGTGATTTTGTGCTGTGCCGACACTGGAGCCTTGGTCACACCCCTCTTTCTCTGAACCGTGTTGCAACCGTCAAATAATAGTTGACGGAGTGTGTGCACTTGATTGCCCTTGTGATTGCTATTATCGATTATTACACATTCATATTATTCAAGCATCACATTGTAGTTCTTTTTCTATACACATTCAGCCGCTAGTTTATACTTGCTATCCTTGATATCCGACTTTGTGGCTGATTTAAATTGCAATTTGGATTATTACTTGCTGTCTTCAATATTGCAAAATTCTGTGTCCAGGGGAATTGCTTGAATATTGTGCCTTGTTTTCTCGCTCTTTGATTTCTAAAACCGTGAATCACTCTTAGGAATCACTAGAGCTTGCATTACTTGGTTTCTGGTCTTTGCTTCGTTTACTTGTTGCTCTTCTGATATTGTAGGAACATGACGAACGATAGCGACCCCAACCCTTCCCCTACCCCACCTGCTGGCATTTCTGCCGATAATACGCAGTTCATTATTGACTCTGCTGTCCAAGAATCTACTTTGGTTTTCCGTAAGGAAATGGAAGAGGCTGAAAATCGTCGGGCTATTGAACGCCAGGAGGACCGCGTATACTGGTCTAACCTCATCAGACAGGCAGTTACCCGACAATTGGATGAGGCAAAACAGGCGGAGGCTTCTGGATCTACACCTCCCTTTGGAGGTAGACCGCCTCCACCACCTACGGCTCCTACACCGCCGGTCAACCCCACACCACAGTCAGGTAAGGTACCCCCTCCAGGTAATACTTCTTATACGGTTAAACCCCCTCCTTCTGGTCAATTATATATACCACTTAAGTCTGCTACTCCTAATCCTTTCCCTGGAGAAAACGACGACGACCATCTAGATGGCTTCAATGGCAACCAAGATCGTCGTGAGTATACACCACCACAGCATCAGCAGCAAGGGAGGTTCTATCAGCGTCAACAGCAACCGCCGCATGGCCGTGCTAACTGGGATGACAGCCGCAGCAATAACGACCTGTATGAGCATCCACATTTGGAGAAAGCTTACCACGAGGTAAATCCTAACTTTGATGATTTACCCCCTCCTAATTTTGGTCGTCCTAGATTTGATAATGCTCAAGCTGTCCAGAGACGAGATGTTAAGCTTAAATTAGAACCTTTTGATGGTAACACTGATCCTGAAGCTTATCTTGTTTGGCAAACTCATACTGACTATATGCTTGAACATTTACGCTATGAGGAAACGGAGAAATTGGAAGTTGTTATATTACATTTAGTAGGTAAAGCTCGCACCTGGTGGTTCCGCACCCGTGAGATGCGCCGTCGTCAGGACAAGCAACCTGTTGAAACATGGCCACAACTTCGCTATCTCTTGAAGAAGAGACATGTGCCTGAGGAATACACGGAGTCAATGAGGATGCAATTGGCGTCCTGCCGTCAAGGAACTCGCTCTCCTAATGACTTCAGGGATGAGCTGGAACGACTATCCCATCAGGCTAATGTTTATCTTACTGAACGTGCTTTGTGGACTCAGTTTCTTGCTGGTCTTAATATCTCTATTAAAAATCCTTTATCTATCCATTCTATTAAAGATATTAACACTTTGACTCATAAAGCACAGCTTCTGTATGAACAACAGCAGCAGCAGCTACGGCAGCTGATGTCCGCATATTTAGTCATATTTTGCATCATGTTTTCATTTCATTCAAGTCCTTTTATTAGCTTTTGTGTTGGAAAAGTAAGGAAAATGTGTAGTTATGCTTAATATTGCAAGATATGGAGTCTACACAAGCTTTGGTGTGATTTTGTAGGTTTTGAAGGTGATTTGGAAGAGTTTTGACGCACTTTAGAGCTTAATGAAAAATCATGAATGCAATGGAGAAGCCAAGCAAAAGGGAAAAGAGGTGCAGCTGGAGAAAAGCCTTATTTTCGCCATCCATCACTTCGATTCAAGATCTGGAGCCTTCATGAGATTTGTAGTCCTTGAAAAGAGCTTTCCAACGCATATTCATATGCGCCAATCGGATTAACGAGGACTCGGGAAAGTGCGATTGAAGACAGAGACGAAAAGCAGGAGAAAAGCAGAACTTACTGCATTCGAACAGGTACCTCGATGCCGACACCCAGACCTCGGCGCCGATACCCTGTGCGAATCTGCGCACTAGCAGAATTTTCTGGCGGACTGATTTAATTGATTTTTGGGCTTTTTAATTAGGGTTTCTATTTAATTCCTTTTTAGGATCTTTTAGTTAGATAGACTTGGGATATTTTATCCTTCCATAGATTATATTATTTTCCTTAGATAAAATCTCTTTCCTTGGAGATTAAGTCTTAATTTCTATCTTTAAATAAAGCCAATTAGAGGCTAATTAGAGATCTCTCTCCACATCAGAACAGACGCTGATTTTACAGCAGCTTGGGACGTGAGTTTTGGAGTTTTTTTGGTTGAAGGTTTTGACATTGGTTTTGAGGTTTGATTTTATGCAATTTCATATTATGTTTTATTCAATTTTCAGCATGTTTTCTATAGCTATGTGTGAGTAGTTCCTCTTCTTCTAGGGTTGGGGTGAGCCCAACAATAGCCATGTATGAAAGCTTGAATCTATGATGTTTTTATGAGTTTATCATCATCTATCTTGTGCTTAAATCCTTTGCGAAAGTTGAGGACAATTCCATGTTTATGATTATGAAGCGAAAGTGGATTTAATTGTGAATTTGGATAGTAATTAGAGATCTTTGACGAAAGTAAAAGGGATCTAATTAAGAAAAGGTAGAACGAATAGGTTTTATGCGAAAGCCTCTATTCTCTATTTGTGAAGTATGCGAAAGCTATCTTTTGATGATAAGAACATGATCTTTGTTCTATGATTCTTGTGTGGTTTATGCATGGTTGTTGTTGTGGTTATCCCTTTACCTTGGAAGTTCTTTTTATATTGTTTACATCCCTAAAATCCCTTGCTTTTTATTCTATTTCGCTGCTGGAAAACAAAAGATCACTCGACATTCATCACTTCTCTCAACCATCCCCTTGATATCGACCTCTCTAGTCGATATCGACCGTCTTTGCTACTGATTTTTGCAGCCTCTCTCCAGTGGAACGATCCCGACTTCCGCTATCTACATAGTGGGAATTGAGGTATTTTATTTGTGGTTGATTTCCCATCGCAACAAATTAAACACCCCATACTTAGACTTGCTTGTCCTCAAGCAATAACCAAACAATAACCACTACCTACAACACATCCTTCAAGTCTTTGCCTTCGCCAAAAAGCAACATCATAAACGCAAGTGGTCTAAAAGAATCAAGCAATCAAATGTCATCACACATATGTAAGCAACTCTAAGCAAAAGCAATCGAAATCCAACCTCACAAGGATATATGTGTTTCGCTCAACTCTCAATGTGTTTAGGGTCTGAATAACATCTCTCAACTCAATCCTTAATGCAAAAATCTACATAGACATTGTTATTTATATCACCAATCTATCCACCAGAGATGTCAAAGCAATCAAAATCATCAAGAGGACTTATGGCTCAATGAAAGACTTCAAAGAAGACTTCATTCGGCCGGGTTGTAATGGGGCTTGGTATGAAATAAAAGGTATGGAATTATTTAGGCAAAGTGGTGCTAAAAATCCGAGAATCAAGACTCCTAAACTTCCAACTCAACTCAACCAAACAACTCATCTCAAAATTCAGCACATCTACCAAACTCATCAACAATCAAGATCATCAACCCATGAAAATACTTCTCAACCAACAATTTCATCCAACTCTCACATATAATGAACTAGGCTCTTAATAAACACTTTTTTTTTTCTCTTCTTTTTTTTTCTTTTTCGCCAACATTTTTTTTCATTCTTTTTTTTCTGCACTAATACATATATATAATTTTTCGGAGCCTCTAAAATATAAGAACAATATGAGGAATAATGCAAAACCTTACATACTTTCTCTCAAAGCATCTCAACAAAGCTCAACAACTTAGCTTCTTCTCCATCAAACTCAACTCAATCAAACTCCAATCAACTCTAAATCCTAATTCCCGGATAAAGGGTCAAGCTTATAATCGACTAGGAATCGATTTTGTGGAGCTAACAAAGAATAGGATAAGGCTCAAAGGGCTTCAAGCAAAGATAATATGCAAGATAGGTAAATGAATGGATAAAATATGGCTAAGAAAATATAAGTCCTCCATCATCTAATTTTAATAAGCAATGAACTAGTATCTCATAATCGGTCTCAAGAAATAGATAACTACATCAATGTCAAGAGGTAATCACATAAGGAGAGTAAATCACACATCAAAAATAGAGGGAAATATATAAATATGAAGAACATTTCCTATAAGGCCAAAGATATCTCACTAGGACATAGATTTGGATTTCAATCACCTCTACTTAAAATCATATGTGCTCAATTATAATCGCAAGTCAAATTACCACATAAAAATCAAACTTTTCAGGAGACTTAGGCTAAACCATCTAAACATATCATAGGGTTTACATGATCAAGTCGATTATTAGGCATCATCATAGGACATCTAAGTTAAGTGTTTTGAACTAAACTAAAAACTAGAAATAAAGGCTAAAATAATAAATAAACATGCATTTTTTTTCTTTATTTTTTCGACATTTTTCAGTTTTTTTTTTTTTTGTATTTTTTTTTAATGGACTCAATAAAAATGCAAAATATGCAAACATACAAAATAATGCAAAACACCACCAAAAACAAACTTCAAACCATAAGCATATAGTAAGTTGTTACCCCCACCCCATACTTAAAAAATTACTTTGTCCTCAAAGTATAAGCTCAAAAATAAGAGATGGGTGTAAACAAAAACTTACAAGATAGAATTGGAGCTCATTTTGACCGGAAATAGGTGCTACTATCGTTCCTAGGAGTCGACGTCGACATGGAGTGGTCGATAAGCTTCTCTTCTCCAAGGTTGTCCTTTCGTCATGCTTAGCACCTACCAATTTGTTAGCAACCAAAACCAAAACCTCCAAAAACAAAGTTTAAATCAAAACCAAAACAAAATCCAAAACCAAAACCAACAAAAATAAAATCCTAAATAATCATAGGTCTATGTACAAGCTCTAGATTTTTAAGTCGCTAGGCCGACTTCTTAGCTTAAGCTCATGGGGCATTCGCAAGGCCCATGTGGCGCGGGCCTCCTCCTCCGGACTTTCAAGTTCGACCTTGAATATGACTCCTTCCTTGTCCTTTAACTCCATTGCACCGGGTCGAATCTTGTGAATTTCGAATGGACCAACCTTCTTCTCTTTGAATTTGCTAGGGAACCATTGATTCTTGGCCTTGGAGATGTACACCGTATCTCCTACCTCATAAGCTTTTGGATCCTCATTGTGTCCCCTACATAATCTCACAAACCAAGGCATACCTCTTCCATTCGTAATAGATAGGTTTTTAATAGAAATAGGGGAAGAGAAATTCATACCTTGACTTACCTTGTTGGGACTGGGATGGTGGTCTTCGGCCCAACTCTTTCCTTTCTCGTCAGCTTTTCCTTCCATGGTAGCGCAACCACCTTCTTTACGTTGTCCTGCTGCTGGAGGTGTCGATGCCGAGGCTGAAGGTGTCGGCGCCGAGGCATCAGTAGCTTTTTCAGTGTACTGCAGGAACATTTTATCCTCTAGGGGTGTCGACGCCGAGGGTGAGGGTGTCGACGCCGAGGCATCTGTAGCCTTCTCAAGTTTCTGCAGAAACTTTTCTTTGTCCAGGGGTGTCGACGCCGAGGGTGAGGGTGTCGACGCCGATGCATCTGTAGCATTTTCAGCATGGTGTGGAATCGATGTCGACAGAGGTGGGTCGATGTCGAGGACCCCATACTTAGCCGTTGTCGTGCTCTTGATTTCCACTTCTTCATTATCCAAAGTAGCCAATAGATTGTTGATTTGATCCTCCGTGGGCGTTGGCTCCTTGGCTATTATCTCCTTTGTAAGCTCCTCACATGGAATGACATCCATTCGTGCATATAGGGCATTGACCTCCATTCTCCTTACCTCCCTCATAGTTGTATTAAAACGAAACTCAATTACCTCATCGGCTATGGTGAAAGTAAGTAGGCCATTCTTGTCGCTAATGTTCGCATCCGCCGTGGCCAAGAAAGGTCTACCCAAGATGATTGGTACGGTGGGATCCGGTTCCATATCTAGCACAATGAAGTCAGTTGGGACAAAGAACTTCCCCACCTTGACGGGGACATTATCCATAATCCCTGTGGGCTTCACCCATGTGTTGTCGGCCATAAACAACTTCATCTCCACCGGCTCCAATGCTCCTAGCTTGACTTGGTGCCAAATAGATAGAGGCATAAGACTTACACTTGCTCCCAAGTCACACAAGGCTTTGTAACGATGATTTCCAAGCCCAATAGAGATGGCAAACTTCCCTGGATCAGCCTTCTTTTCGGGGAAGTCCATCTTGTTGCATTCCTCCGCAATATCCACTAGAGACCTCTTGTTACTCAAGATCTCCTTCAAAAATTTCACATAGGCGGGCATCTCTCTAAGTGCTTCGGTGAGGGGGATAGTAACATTGAGGCCTTGAAGCATTTTCATAAACCGCTTGAACTTCCTATCAGTGGGGTCCTTCGGCACCTTGGAAGGGAATGGGAGTGGTATCTTAGGCTTAGAAGCAACCTCAGAACCTCTCGTTTTTTCTGCAGCAGGGGTCGGCGTCGAGACAGGAGGGATCGGCGTCGAGGGGTCTGCAGTGTTGGGAGAGGTTTCTTGAATAGGTGTGTCGGCATCGACACTGGAGGGGTCGGCGCCGAGGGGCTGTGCACTTCCAGCAGCTTCTGCAGTAGGTTTTGGAGCTGTCAGGGTGTCGGCGCCGAGGGTAGAGGTGTCGGCGCCGAGGGTGTTTCTGGGCTCGTTGTCCTCTTTTTGCGAGTTGTGTTGGTCTAGTAACTCGCGTCCACTCCTTAGCTTGATGGAAGCAACATGCCCGGTTGCAGGGCCCTTAGGATTAGCCGTGGTTTGGCTTGGTAGGGTGCCGGGTTGCTTTGGAATTTGAGCCGCCAATTGACCCACTTGGGTCTCAATGTTTCTTCTCCATATGTCCATCTCCCCAAAGCGAGCATTGAGACCTTGCAATTGAGTTTGGACAGCCGAGTTAGCAAGGTCATTCTTTACTTGGTTCCTCCTCATCTCCTCAAGGATCATGCTCATATCATTGCGTGATTGCTCACGCTCCGGATGGCCTGGAGCTCGATAGAAGTTGTGTCCGCCATAGTTTTGTTGGGGTTGACGATTGCCCCAAGTGTTTTGGTTTCCTCCTTGGCTAGGACCTCCCACATAATGAGCATCCTCATATGTCTCGGCTAGGTGCACTTGATCGGCCTGAGGGCATTGGACCGTGGTGTGGGAAGTAGATCCACACTCTATGCATGCTTGATTTGCCGATAGATGCCGAACTTGCTTTTGTAGCTTTCTCACTTGATCCTTCCTAAATTGCTCGCGAACATCCGGATCAATCTCTTTAGATGGTTGATAGAGAGCCATAGATGGTGGGGGCCTCACATCCGAGATTTCGGAGGTCCCATAGGTGTTGTCGTACTCAACCAAGCGCTCTAGCTCTTCCCATGCTTCCTCTGGAGTCATCTCAAGGAATCGGAGGTTGGTGTGAACATTAATCCGGTCCTTTGTTGCCGAATTCAGCCCATTGAAGAAGATCTCTTGGAGCACATATTCGGGTTGCCCATGCGTAGGGCATTGACGTTGAAGCTCCTTGAATCTCTCCCATGCCGCCGCCAAGTCTTCCACCCTCAATTGCTTGAAAGTAGTGATTTTTTTCCTTAGCTCCGATGTCTTTGAAGGTGGGAAGAACTTGGTTAAGAAAGAATCATGTAATTGCTCCCAAGTGGTGATGGTTTGGGTTGGCAAGCTATCTAGCCAATGAAGTGCCTTCCCCGCAAGTGACCATCGAAAGGCCTTAAGTCTCACATACTCCAAAGTGTCACCATGAGCGATGGTGTCACAAATATCCAAGAACTCGCGCACATGCTCCATAGGGCACTCCGTTGGTTTCCCCGAAAATTGGATCTTCTTGACCATGGCAATGAAGCTTGTCTTGATCTCAAAATTAGCGGGAGCGTCGGGAAAGACAATAGGTGATGCGGGCACTCTAAGAGGTGGGTGCATATATTGCCGAGCATTGCGAGGAATCCTAGCAAGTTGTTCCTCCGCTTGACGTGCCCTCTCGGCCTCTTGTTCTCGAGCACGATTGGCCTCTTGGTTCTCCCTTTGCAGCCTTTCCACCGTTTCCTCAAGGGTCTCACGTTCGGCCATGATTCCCTTTAGCCTTTCTCTTAGATGAAAGTAACGCTCCGGTTCGTCTAAAGCCTCAAACTCTATTATGCGATCAACGCGTCGCATACACCTCTCAAAACAAACACAAGAAGCAAACAAGTAGCGTTAGAAAGCAAGGAGGAGGTGGGCTAGTCCCAACTCCGAAAATCAACTACTCTAGATGGCGATTGTTACCCTCCCGGCAACGGCGCCAATTTGTTGCGATGGGAAATCAACCACAAATAAAATACCTCAATTCCCACTATGTAGATAGCGGAAGTCGGGATCGTTCCACTGGAGAGAGGACAACACTTTCTAGAGTAGTTCCTGTGATCTAACAACACACAAAAATCAGTAGCAAAGACGGTCGATATCGACTAGAGAGGTCGATATCAAGGGGATGGTTGAGAGAAGTGATGAATGTCGAGTGATCTTTTGTTTTCCAGCAGCGAAATAGAATAAAAAGCAAGGGATTTTAGGGATGTAAACAATATAAAAAGAACTTCCAAGGTAAAGGGATAACCACAACAACAACCATGCATAAACCACACAAGAATCATAGAACAAAGATCATGTTCTTATCATCAAAAGATAGCTTTCGCATACTTCACAAATAGAGAATAGAGGCTTTCGCATAAAACCTATTCGTTCTACCTTTTCTTAATTAGATCCCTTTTACTTTCGTCAAAGATCTCTAATTACTATCCAAATTCACAATTAAATCCACTTTCGCTTCATAATCATAAACATGGAATTGTCCTCAACTTTCGCAAAGGATTTAAGCACAAGATAGATGATGATAAACTCACAAAAACATCATAGATTCAAGCTTTCATACATGGCTATTGTTGGGCTCACCCCAACCCTAGAAGAAGAGGAACTACTCACACATAGCTATAGAAAACATGCTGAAAATTGAATAAAACATAATATGAAATTGCATAAAATCAAACCTCAAAACCAATGTCAAAACCTTCAACCAAAAAAACTCCAAAACTCACATCCCAAGCTGCTGTAAAATCAGCGTCTGTTCTGATGTGGAGAGAGATCTCTAATTAGCCTCTAATTGGCTTTATTTAAAGATAGAAATTAAGACTTAATCTCCAAGGAAAGAGATTTTATCTAAGGAAAATAATATAATCTATGGAAGGATAAAATATCCCAAGTCTATCTAACTAAAAGATCCTAAAAAGGAATTAAATAGAAACCCTAATTAAAAAGCCCAAAAATCAATTAAATCAGTCCGCCAGAAAATTCTGCTGGTGCGCAGATTCGCACAGGGTATCGGCGCCGAGGTCTGGGTGTCGGCATCGAGGTACCTGTTCGAATGCAGTAAGTTCTGTTTTTCTCCAGCTTTTCGTCTCTGTCTTCAATCGCACTTTCCCGAGTCCTCGTTAATCCGATTGGCGCATATGAATATGCGTTGGAAAGATCTTTTCAAGGACTACAAATCTCATGAAGGCTCCAGATCTTGAATCGAAGTGATGGATGGCGAAAATAAGGCTTTTCTCCAGCTGCACCTCTTTTCCCTTTTGCTTGGCTTCTCCATTGCATTCATGATTTTTCATTAAGCTCTAAAGTGCGTCAAAACTCTTCCAAATCACCTTCAAAACCTACAAAATCACACCAAAGCTTGTGTAGACTCCATATCTTGCAATATTAAGCATAACTACACATTTTCCTTACTTTCCCAACACAAAAGCTAATAAAAGGACTTGAATGAAATGAAAACATGATGCAAAATATGACTAAATATGCGGACATCAGCTGCCGTAGCTACTGCTGCTGTTGTTCATACAGAAGCTGTGCTTTATGAGTCAAAGTGTTAATATCTTTAATAGAATGGATAGATAAAGGATTTTTAATAGAGATATTAAGACCAGCAAGAAACTGAGTCCACAAAGCACGTTCAGTAAGATAAACATTAGCCTAATGGGATAGTCGTTCCAGCTCATCCCTGAAGTCATTAGGAGAGCGAGTTCCTTGACAGCAGGACGCCAATTGCATCCTCATTGACTCCGTGTATTCCTCAGGCACATGTCTCTTCTTCAGGAGATAGCGAAGTTGTGGCCATGTTTCAACAGGTTGCTTGTCCTGACGACGGCGCATCTCACGGGTGCGGAACCACCAGGTGCGAGCTTTACCTACTAAATGTAATATAACAACTTCCAATTTCTCCGTTTCCTCATAGCGTAAATGTTCAAGCATATAGTCAGTATGAGTTTGCCAAACAAGATAAGCTTCAGGATCAGTGTTACCATCAAAAGGTTCTAATTTAAGCTTAACATCTTGTCTCTGGACAGCTTGAGCATTATCAAATCTAGGACGACCAAAATTAGGAGGGGGTAAATCATCAAAGTTAGGATTTACCTCGTGGTAAGCATTCTCCAAATGTGGATGCTCATACAGGTCGTTATTGCTGCGGCTGTCATCCCAGTTAGCACGGCCATGCGGCGGTTGCTGTTGACGCTGATAGAACCTCCCTTGCTGCTGATGCTGTGGTGGTGTATACTCACGACGATCTTGGTTGCCATTGAAGCCATCTAGATGGTCGTCGTCGTTTTCTCCAGGGAAAGGATTAGGAGTAGCAGACTTAAGTGGTATATATAATTGACCAGAAGGAGGGGGTTTAACCGTATAAGAAGTATTACCTGGAGGGGGTACCTTACCTGACTGTGGTGTGGGGTTGACCGGCGGTGTAGGAGCCGTAGGTGGTGGAGGCGGTCTACCTCCAAAGGGAGGTGTAGATCCAGAAGCCTCCGCCTGTTTTGCCTCATCCAATTGTCGGGTAACTGCCTGTCTGATGAGGTTAGACCAGTATACGCGGTCCTCCTGGCGTTCAATAGCCCGACGATTTTCAGCCTCTTCCATTTCCTTACGGAAAACCAAAGTAGATTCTTGGACAGCAGAGTCAATAATGAACTGCGTATTATCGGCAGAAATGCCAGCAGGTGGGGTAGGGGAAGGGTTGGGGTCGCTATCGTTCGTCATGTTCCTACAATATCAGAAGAGCAACAAGTAAACGAAGCAAAGACCAGAAACCAAGTAATGCAAGCTCTAGTGATTCCTAAGGGTGATTCACGGTTTTAGAAATCAAAGAGCGAGAAAACAAGGCACAATATTCAAGCAATTCCCCTGGACACAGAATTTTGCAATATTGAAGACAGCAAGTAATAATCCAAATTGCAATTTAAATCAGCCACAAAGTCGGATATCAAGGATAACAAGTATAAACTAGCGGCTGAATGTGTATAGAAAAAGAACTACAATGTGATGCTTGAATAATATGAATGTGTAATAATCGATAATAGCAATCACAAGGGCAATCAAGTGCACACACTCCGTCAACTATTATTTGACGGTTGCAACACGGTTCAGAGAAAGAGGGGTGTGACCAAGGCTCCAGTGTCGGCACAGCACAAAATCACACAAGTAGGGTTCTTTTGTAATGCTTTAAACCGTTTAGATCATCTTAACACGTAGCAATCAAAGAACTAACAAGGAAGAGTTACTAACTCAACAATGTAATGAAGGAATGTTCTCTTTTTTTTTTTTGACTTTATGCTCTCGGTTTTTCTGTTTTTTTATTTTTTTTAATTTTTTTTTAATTTTTTATATGAAGAACAAGCTGCTGTAATATGGAGGTAGCAACCGAAAATTGAAGAGCAAGAAAAAAAATAAAAATAAGAAGCTACGATGATCTAAAAGTAAGCAAAAATAAAGAAAATAGGGAAAATTGGCTAGAAATTGGAAAAATTAGGGTTCTTTAGTGGTGCAAGTTTATATAATGCTTTTAATCCCAGAATCACAGTCATAGGCATGATATGTAGCAACTAGGAATAAAAGATCACAACTTGCAGGCAAGAACTCAATATCTTCCAAATTATAGATCCAAACAAAGAATAACAAAAATAAAGTGCCAATTTTGATGGGTGAATAATAAAGATTCAATTTTTATGCAGCGGCTATGGTGAAAAATAAGGCACGAAAAATAAATCACTCAAATAAGAAATCAAGAGAGTAAAGAACTTGCATTAACCTGAAATCCGATACCACTTGATACGTTTGGGATACCCGATCCTTCGCCTGTGGGCTTCAGATTAAGAACCACGCCGTATATTTGCTTCGATCTTGCAATGCTCTTTGATATCTCCTGATTTGGAACAATTCAAACAAGTGATTAGAATTCTGATTTAGCGACAGAATTAACACTTAGAAAATTTCAGCAACTTTAAAACAGGGAAATAGCGACAGAAAGAGAGAACGAAGAACAGCGAAGAAGTAGCGAAGGCTGGCGCGCAGGTCTCGGGCACACAGGACACGGGTCCTCAGGGTGTGCGGGTGGATGCGCGCGGGGGCGAAGCTCGCTGGGAGCGAAGGTGTTGGCGAGCGCGTGGGTGATCGCCTGGGAGCACGCGGACGAGGCGCCTGGGCGCTGCAGGAGTGAGGGCGATGACGCGGGAGCAGGTGCCGCGCTCGCTGGGAGCGAAGCTGGCCGCGGACGTCACCAAGGGTTTGCACTCTCCTTCTTGCGACCGTTTCTCGACTAGGGTGAAGGGCTTGGTTACTCGATGTCGATGAACCACGGCTAGGGTTTGGTGTTTGTGTAGACCGAAAGTTCTCAAGAACATAGAACAATGAAAGTGTTTGGATTGATAACCAAGAACCCTTTAATCCATAAAGGGGTTCTCAATTCTATTTCAATCTGATTAAGTTCAAAGTGCATAACATGAATTTATAGGAAAACTATGAGAGATCTAACCAATCCTTCCTTGCAAAGGAAAGGGGTTTGGATAGATTAATTCTATCTAAGATAAGTGAAATAACTTAAAGATAAATAAATCCTAAGAAGATAGAAATATAATAACTTGGTGGCCAAGTATTATATCTAGAAGAGATATAATTAAATTCCACCTTATTTATCTAATTGCATAAAATAACAACTTAATTAACTAGATTAATTTCGGCCCATGCACAAGTGTGACTCGGCCCAATCTCTCGACAAGACCAATGGGCCACTCGACCGAGTGTCCTCTTGGTGGTGCCAAGGTCAGGTGAATCATGGCGGGTGCAGACGAGTCTTCATGAGCTCCGTGTGTGGACATAGGCTCACTTCTTGTGCTGGCGGTGTAACCTTGAGCCAAGTGATCCAGGGTGGCCTGAACCCTTGCTCTAAAGTTCCATGGTGACGGACAAGAAAGGCCTTAGTTGCATTTTGAATCTTCTTGGCCCTTGCACGAGTGACAGGGCCATCAAATGGAACCTTCATGTTGTCCTCAATGTCACCAGGAGTCATCGATAATTGCACGGCATCACTTTGCATTGCATAAAGAGGCTTAGATGATAAGTTTGATGCAATAAGAGTAGCTCTCCCTTGCTGGGAGAGAGTATCAGCTCTCCATTTTGTCAGTTGGTTTGATGATTTTATAATTATTTTCTCAAACGTAGATTTATTCACCCTACCATTAACAATGGGACACCCGAGATATTTGTCCAGATTTATTTTCTTAGAGATGTTGAGGCACCCTTCTATAAGTGCGATTCTAGCCCTAGAAATACCTGAAGTGACTTGGAAAACTGACTTATGGTAGTTCCCTTTTTGTCCCGACATAGAACAGTACAAGTCAATGTTATATTTAACCTTTTGACAAGCTGCTAAGTTACCTTTCGAAAATAGAATGATGTCATCTGCAAATGCTAAGAAGAGGATACGAGGACCCCTCTGTCCGAAGGGAAAGCCAATCATTTTCTCCCCTGAATTAGCTTCCATATGAAGTTTTCTTGCTAACACTTTTGCTCCAAAGAAAAAAAGGAAAGGAGAAAGAGGGTCACCCTGCCTGATGCCTCTTGAAGGCCTAAAAATTGATGTTGGCTCATTATTGGCTAAAACTAAGAACGAGATAGTCGTTATACATTTCATAACTAAATCTACAAATTTTTGGTGAAATCCAAATTTCAACAGTACTAGCTTTGTGATGTTTCAGCCTACCCGATCGTACGCTTTCTCCATATCTAGCTTAATAGCTAGCCAACCCTCTTTCCCTTTTCTGCTCCTAAATGAGTCGAATATTTCATGCGCAATGAGTACGTTATCTTGGATAGATCTGTCAGCCACAAAGGCACCTTGAACGGGGTGAATAAGCTTTCCCATGACCAGTTTCAATCTCTCAGTCAAGATTTTAGAAATGACTTTATAAATGGTAGAACATAAACTAATAGGTATGTAATATGTACTCTTACAAGGATTGTCACATTTTGGGATGAGAGTAATAAATGTGTGGTTTACTTGTCGCAGAAGTTTACCAGAATGGAAGAAGCCCTTGACGGCTCGAGTTATGTCATTACCAACTATCTCCCAATAGTTTTTATAAAATTCTGCGGTCATCCCATCAGGGTCTGGAGATTTATTCGAGCCAATGTTGAATACCACCTTTTTAATTTCACTGTTAGAGAGAGGAGCAATTAGCAACTCGTTTTCTTTCCGAGTTACAGCCATGTCAATTACATCTAAATAAGATGCAAGTCTATTCATGTTTACTACATTGCATGTCACTACAAAAAAAAAATTGAATTAGAAACGGCCTAAAACCGTCGCAAAAAGTAGGTTTGCCGTTGCAAATTAACATTGGCGACGGCTATGTGATGGGAAATCAGGGGTAGCTAGCCCTAGGGTAGCAAATAGTGATTAGCGACGGCTATGCGACGGTACATGCATCCCCAAGTTTTTTTGGTGACCCCACATGTCATCGCAAAATAATCAGCCATTTTGCACCAAAAATTAGATTTCCCTCCATTTTTTGCGACGGCACTTGCCATGGCAAATTAATCCCACCCCTTTTCCAGTCATTTTTAATCAATAAAATATCCTTTTGCGACGACTGTTTTGCCGTTGCCACTGTTGACATTTGCCTACCTGAAATGTTCATTGCTAGACCGGGGTATAAACAATCAAATATCTAACTAAATACCAGGTTGAATCACCTATCATAACATTATGATATACAAAATTAAGCTTTCAACTCATAAGTTCGAATAATCCTCAAGTTCATTGAGAACATTGAGTACGTAAGATACATGTGATGATTCGGATTACCAAAATCATGTATTTACATGCTAAGATTAAACTCTTAACTAGTCCAGATCTCTAGGTGATTCTTCTTCACCAATTTGTGTCAACTTCCTCATCTGATAGTAAGAATACCTCATCACCAATTGACTCTACTTGCGATGAACACGTGACGTAGGTTGCACAATGCGTTGCACACACCTGATATATAGAGAAAGCAAGAGCAAGAGTTGAGAATTGTGTAAAATGCCCATGAAAAAGTGATTGTAATCTGGCATTCATGCAAGCAACTGACCTTAAAAATATCCAGTATTCATGCAAGTAAAGCAGTCCAGCCAAGCAACTGAAAAGACCATTATGCATGCTTCTGTGTTAAAGAAGCTCGCTTAAGCAGTATAGACGACAAGAACAAGCAACCTTTTATCCATCTTTATCATGACTGGTCTTCAAAGCATTGAACCCATTTTGTCGTATCTCCCCCAACAGTACACCAGCAGTTTTATAAACAATTTTGGCCCTAGGTCTTTTAGAGCAATACAAGCACAAATATTGATTTCTTAAAATGACAACTAAAATCAAGACAGCTAAAGTTGGACTCAAATTCTTTGGCCTTGTTTCTTTTGTTTTGTACAAGGATATCAAGAAAGGCATTGAAAAAAAAAAAGGATACTAAAAAAGGCATAGTATATACAAAGAATAAGAAATAAACAAACAAAGCATTTATAAGGACTTGCAATGTGGGTCAATTTTCACAAAGAAACATATTCCCTAGTATAAGAACCCTGAAGTTTTCTTTTTTAAAAGAAGAAGAAGAAGAAGAAGAAGAAGAAAGAGAGTCAATAATATCAAGTTATCCATATTTAACTAGAGAATGTCAGCCATCTACTATTTAAACAGCTGAACCATTTTTTCCTTTCTCACATCCCCGGTTTTACATAAATGGTTACATCAATGAGACAAAATTGAACATGGGAATACAACAGCTAAATCACTAAGATCGATAAAGGGAAACTTGAGCCATCAAGAGGAGTGATTGACACATTTGTGTTTCAAGATAAGTCCGATAATTCACTGAAAATTAGAATTGAAGAGAAGGTATTTCAACAATTAAATAGAGTAAGTCCAATTTTACTAAAGAATGAAGGTAAAAAAAAAAACTTTCTAGATATCGAATATCTTAATTCTCTAGAAAACATACAAGATCATATTCAAAAACAAACTCAAAACTAGATTCAAAGTACTTACAATCCATCAATATACCCTTTCCCTTCAAGACTATCAAATAGGCAATCAGCTCCACTCCATGGATGCTATTGAGGAAGATGAACCAATTTTCTTTATAAGGAACGAGAAGTTCTCTATAAGGACTTCATGAACCAATTTTCTTTTTTTATTGTTATATTTGATTATCTCTCACCCATCCACCATAATAAAATGATTAAACTCTATTTATAAAGTTACATATCAAGCCACCATTTTTATATAAATCACGAACTTCTGGCCACTTCAGTCAATAACGAAATTTTTTTATTTTATCTTGAACAAACAACATCTCATTTCTAGCTACGAAAGTAAGTACTCTCGAAGTTCAACCAAGGTAAGTATCAGCAAGAATACCCTCTACACAACAGAAATACAGAAGAACCTAACATCAACACTAAAATATAGACAATTTCACTCCACATTCATTTCCTTTTAAATACAACGCAAATACAGGTTCTAGCATGCAATTTAGAAAGAATTCGATATAGAACATACCTCATACCTGAATAACAAAACTCAAAACATGGAGACAATGGAGAAGAAAATCAAATCGAGCATCACTGAGCAACTCTCTTTCCACCATCTCTGCACACATCCAAAAAAACAATTAAAAAAGAGAAATAAAATCCTAACACGACCAAATCAGACAAAACCCTAAAATCTAAACTCACACCAACGAAATTTGGTTAACTCATTCCGAGAAATACAAGTCAATTTCAAGTTCTTATGGTAACTAGAAACATTTAGAGCAATTTCCTTAAAAAACATGCAGTATAAGCTTCAAAATACAAGTCAAATTAGCTAAATCATAAAATTTCTATCCAAGAATAAATTAGACGTGGAAAATTACTATTGTATCCAGTGGCGGCCGCAGAACTCTCTGAAAGGTGGGGCGGAATTACAGACCTAAGATTTGCATGGTCGTTCAATCAATTTTGGAGACCCTGTACAATTATTAATACGAGGCCTATGAAATTATAGTCATTCTTACAAATGAATATTATTATTTGCAAAAGAGCACTTGAATTCTTATGCAAATTAATATTATTATGTATGTAACGATATTCGAATTCTTACAACACTAAATTAATTCTCATAACTTTAAAATATTTTCGGCCATAAAGTTCATTGTGGAGATTTTTTACAATAAAAAGTTTATATTTATGTCATATGATATAGTACAAATATTATAGATCATTATAAAATATGAATTATTATTTTCTACAAAGGTTTCAATGAATTATAAGTCTCTTTTCATTATAAGTTTTTTAATTCGCCTATTTTATGGGTTCTAATTAATTTTAAGTAAATTTAATTTGTTTAATAGGATGTTGAAATTTTGGATGTTTTATTTTCTTAAAAGTATAAATTATTTATGAAATCTTATATATTACTAAAGTTGAGAAAAATAATTTGAAATGTCATCATCCTATAATTGAGTCTTTTAGGAAAAAATAAAACATCCAAGATATGCTAAATAAAAAGATATAATTGTTTTTTTAATATAAATAAATTTAATAAGATAGAAGAGGTAATATGTCTAAATTCAAAAAGATATAAAACACAAATTGAAATAAAGAAAATGATAACATTCGAGGTAGCACAACACAAGTAAAAAGGAAAAAAAGGTGGGATAAAAAATTCAAACAAGAAATAAAAGAGAAGGTGGGATAAAAAATTCAAACAAGAAATAAAAGAGAAGGTGGGATAAAAAATTCAAACAAGAAATAAAAGAGGAGCAATGGGGATTCGAACACAGGTCCTTTTGGTATCATTTAATTTTTCCTCCTTCCCATTTACCAACTGAGCTAAATAGATTGATTGATCTAATATCCATTCTAATTTTACTTATTACAAAAATATCATATATCTAAATAAATTATTTTTTTCTCTAAACTTCGGGGCTCCTGGGTCGAAAGGTGGGGCGTCCGCATACGCGCGCCCCACCCTAGGGCCGCCCCTGATTGTATCTCAAATTTTAGTAGTAATGAGATTTTAGCATCTAAGACAAAAGCTAAGTCAGTTAAAACTGGCAGCGGTGGCAAGATAGCAAGCTTTCCCAAAGAGATAAACTTCAGCTCATACCAAAAGCCCCCATTTACTAGCCATGGAAAAAGCCAAAGAAAGAAAAATTCAGCAAATTCGTTCCCAATCTTCCTCGAATTGGCAGTGCGCGAATGTAGGTGAAAAATAATCAAACAAAAAAGGGGCGGAATTCGTAAAGAAAAGGGCAATCGAATGTAAACATTTGAAGATAGATAAAGAAAGAAAACCCTAAATCCAGCAGAAAATGAAGCAAAGATTGAACAAGCGTGTTTTATTGTTGGAGTAAGAGCAGATGAGTAAGGTCAGGAAAAGGGGGAGGAGGGATGTACCGATAGAAAAGCCGAGCTTTGGATCTGGGCACCACGAGAAGGAAAATCGTTGGAGTGCTTCTGGCTCCCGAACACGGAAGACAAGGTGAGAACCAGAGAGAGGTGAGACTTTCGAGTGGTATTGAGATGGGGGGGAAGGACCTAGGCAGCTCGTTGACGTCCGAGCTTTGGATCCAGGCACCAAGGTGAGGGAATTCTTTGCAGCGCTCCTGGCTTTTGGCCACTACAGAGAAGGCGAGATGGGGTGAAGGACTTGGGTGGGGAAATAAGAGAGGTAGACATGGAAGCTTGGAGGGGAGAAAAGAGGTTTGACAGAGCCATGGAGGTTTGCGAAAGAGAGGAGAAAAGAGGGTGAGAAGAACGTCAAGAGGCTGAGGATGAGAGGGATCTGAAAAATGAGGGGTGACGCTGGTTTGAAGAGAAACCCCTTTTTATACGGGTTTAATTAGGGTTGGGTTATGTTATGGGAAAATACAAAAAATAAGACATTGGCAACAGTAAATCAAAGCCGTGGCAATTTGGGGTAGCTATTTTGTTTTTTTTTTCACGTAATTGCTAATGCTAGAAACGACACCCCTTTACCGTTGCTAATGTTGAGGGGTGTCCACTTAAAATACTGTGATGGGACCAACGTCGTAGCAAAGCAGTGGCAAAAGCCTATCATTTGCCACGGGAAACCCTTGCCATTTCTAACTGGTGTAGCAAAAGGAATTTTTTTTTGTGGTGTGTAAAGCGTCGTTAAGTCTCTTTGCGATTCCTCTCATACATTGCCACTACCCATGATAAGTGTGCCATCAGATGAATTAATGCTTCTAATCATTTTTCTATTTCTTCTCCCAGTTGCCACTCGATGAAAGTACACAGAGTTAGAATCTGATAGTTTGAGGTGTTTTGCTTTGGCGCACTGGATCCAGTATACTTTTCTAAAATGTAATAGATTCTCCTTCTTTTTAATTAATAGTTTTTTATTTTTAATAGAGTTACTAGATTGATGATCATTGTTCGAACATTGCAACTCAATGAGATTTTTCTCCACAATCGCAAGTTGACGGAATATGTTACCAAATGTGGATTTATTCCACTTTTTTTTTTTTCTCTTGAGAATCTTTGTTTTGTACATGACGTTAAACATGGCATATCCAGAGCAAGAGGCTCGCCAAGCTTGTTTCACAATGTTTTTGAAGTCCTTTCTGTGCATCCACGCATTCTCAAACTTAAATGGGTATTTCAATAAAGATAGGATAATGGTCTGACAGGGAAAACGCGGCATTAAAAGTTTGCAACTTTGGAAAGACTTCCAGAATTTGGTGGTGGACCAAAACTCTGTCAAGTTTTTCCAAAAGATTGTCTTCACCATCGATCTTCCTTCGCCATGTAAACAAGTTCCCAATTGTTGAGAGGTCAATTAGGGAGCATGCATTTGAAAAAGATGTGAGTCTATCACTACGCCAGATTGCGTCTCGCTCGACGGAACTCAAAAGGTTCGTCGCCAGAATCAGGTTCGGGCGACGAACTTACTAAGGCCCGTCGCCTGAACGTTGGGAGGCCCAAACCGCCTCCGACCCATGTTCAGCCGACCAGAAAACCTCAATGTTCGTCGGCTGAACTGTACTCAGGCGACGGAACAAATTTAGGCGACGAACTTTGCTCAAGATCGGTCGCCCAAATAGGTATCCGAATGACGGCTGTCAGAATGGGCCTTTGTAGCGACCGATATACTAGTGGTTCGTCGCCTGAGCGTTGTTCGGGCCTTTGTAGCGACGGAAGTTCTTGTGGTTCGTCGCCTGAACGTTGCACTTTTTCAAAAGTAGAGTAATAAAGTCTGGTTGGTTGGGGATATTAAATACTGTTCACTCAGGAGACGTAGTTATATATAAGTCCGTCGCCTGAATGTGTTTTCCGTAACAAACAATTAAAATCGGTTGTACTGTACAATAAATCATTCTCATCTTCATCCTTTCTCCCAAAATAACCCTAGAGGGCTCGAAAACTCTTCCCCCATTTCACACCTCCATTGAAGGTATGTATAAATTTTAAATTTTTTTGTTTTTTTGTTGAATATATGCATATACATTGTTTGTTTGGATATTTGATGATGAGGTTGTCTTTTTAAATGGAGTTTGGATGGTAAAAAAAGTTGTTTGAATGGAGTTTATGAGGGGGAAGAGTTGTGTATGTATATATGGAGTTGAAATTGAGGTTAAATGGAGGTTAAGTTGAGTTTGTGTTATGAATTGATTGTTTATGTGAATAGATTGTTTATGGAGTTTGGATGGTAAAAAAGTTGTTTGAATGGAGTTTATGAGGGGAAAGAGTTGTGTATGTATATATGGAGTTGAAATTGAGGTTAAATGGAGGTTAAATTGAGTTTGTGTTATGACATAGATGATGAGAATGGAATTTTTATTTGGGTTTTTGATGAAAATGGAATTTAGAACGTTATGATTGGAAATTGATTTTAAATTGAGTTTGAGGTATGAATGGATTGTGTATGTGAATGGATTGTTTATGTTCAATTTTATTTTAGAATGTGGTGTAGAATGACATAGATGATGAGAATGGATTGTTTATGTGCAATTTCATTTTAGAATGTGATGAATTCATATGAATGGATTGATAATGATAGGACGATAATGGGCGACAAAAGTTGGATGCTACTCCCTCACGCTCACGGGGAGTATCAAAATGGAATATTTCTCTTTATGCAGAATCTTAGAGATAATGCGAATGGAATGACTCATTTCCTATGTCCGTGTCGGAGATGCCGCAACAATGAATGGCACCCAATAGATGAAATACACAGTCATTTGGCCCACATGGGAATGTGGCCTAGTTATACTGTTTGGGACAAGCATGGCGAAGCCCCAGTTGATAGGACAAATGAGCAACGACGAACGCAGATCCTGGAGGAAGGGGCATCTTCCTCCGTTGATGGTCCGGCTATGAACATTCTGCACGATGCTTTTCCGTTTCATGTCGGATATGAGGCGCACTCTGTCCTCAACGATCCTCCGTTCCAATATGTTGTTGACGATGATTACGAGAAATATAATAGGCTTGTAGAGGCAACAAACATGCCATTGTGTGAGAACAGCGATATGACTGTTCTGGATGCCTGTCTGGATGTAATGCAGATGAAGTCAGAGTTTGGTTGGACAGATAGGAGCATGGACGCCATGTGCGCACACATTGCTCGCATGTTGCCGAAAGGACATAAACATCCTACGGATGGAGCGAAGATGAAGAGTGTGATTAGGGACCTTGCATTTGGGTACGAGCTGATCGACGCTTGTGAGTATAACTGTGTGCTATTTCGCAAACAATATGCAAATCTCGAAGCGTGCCCCAAGTGCAACACACCTAGGTGGTGTACTAGGGAGGGTACGAGAGGCAAGGTTCCCAGGAAGGTTCTCCGGTACTTTCCCTTAACCCCTAGACTGAAGAGATTGTTCATGGAGCCGAACATTGCAAAGGCTATGCGATGGCATGGTGAGTGGGTGAGAGATGCAGAATGGTTGAAACACCCATCAGATGGTGAGGCATGGAAAGAATTCAACAAAACCTACCCGCATTTCTCTGAAGACGTGAGGAATGTGAGACTTGCACTTGCAACCGATGGATTCAATCCATTTGGGAATCAGTCAACCCTCCATAGCACATGGCCTGTCATAGTGATGCCATACAACTTGCCTCCGTCATTGTGCATGAAGAAGGAATTCAACATGTTAGCGTTGTTGATTCCGGGACCAAAGTCTCCAGGAAAGTGTCTTAGTGTGTTCATGCAGCCGTTGATCGATGAGCTTCGCCACTTATGGGGGACTGGAGTATATACTGTTGATCGATACTCAAGGTCCACTTTCACGATGAAAGCAGCAGTGTTGTGGACTATAAGCGACTTTTCTGGCTTGGGGATGTTGGCTGGAGCTGCGACGAAGGGGTATAAAGCCTGCCCTATTTGCTTGGACGGTACTTCTACAACGCATGAACAAGGGAGAATGGTTTACGATGGGCACCGTAGATGGCTTCCACTAAACCACCCGTGGAGAACCGATGGTATGGCATTCAATGGAAGCGAAGAACACAGAACACGCCCTTATGCTTGGAACGGGGAGCAAATTCTTTCACAGATCGATAGGTACGAGAACTACCTCTCTTTTCACTCTCTTTTCCTTTTTCATACGTTTGTCCGATGTCTTTCTCATTATGTTTCCATCTTTCTCAACAGGATCAACTTCCCCGTCCTCGGCTCGCACCCTGCTTTCAAGGCCCCATACAGTGTGACTAACAGAATGCGTTGGACCAACAAGTCCGAGTTATGGTGATTGCCTTACTGGCGTCACATTAGAGTCAGACATGCACTCGATGTTATGCACATCGAGAAGAACGTCTTCGACAACATCATCGGCACTATTCTTAACATAGAAGGGAAGACAAAGGATGGTCCCAAAGCTCGAGCCGCATTGCAGCAGAGAGGGGTGCGGAGAAGCCAGGCATAGAAGAGAGATGGAACACTCCCTCATGCGCCATTCCTGGTGAAACGGGAGGACATACCAGATATATTCGAATGGTTCGGTGCAGTGAAGTACCCCCATGGGTACGCTGGATCTTTGCACAACAAGGTCAAAATTGCAGAGAGAAAGTTCCACGGCCTAAAGACCCATGACATTCATGTTATGTTTCAGCGTCTTCTTCCCATTGTCGTCCGTGCATACCTGTCGTTGGGTGTTGCCAAGACTTTGGTTGCGCTAGCGAAATGGTTTCAGAAATTGTATGCTAGGGAGGTGAGGAAGGAGGATGTTCGCCAGATGGAGGATGAGATAGTTCAGATTCTTTGCAGACTGGAGATGATTTATCCCCCACACTTTTTCACAATCATGGTACACCTTCTAGTTCACCTACCGCAACAAGTGTTAGAAACTGGACCAGTACATTACACCTGGATGTACCCAATAGAAAGGTATGCTACTTATAGATTAAATTCATCTCACAATTTCACGTCCATCTCACAATTCTTCCTTTGTTTTATAGGCAACTTGGCAAATATAAGGCTCAAGTGAAGAACTACTGTTACCCGGAGGGAAGTATTTCAGAGCGTTACGTTTTAAATGAGGCAACAACATACTGCAACTTGTATCTCGGGGGTCGAGATGAGAGCCGTGCAGGTACGAATGCTATGGAGGAGTTGAGCTATGATATTTCTGTCGTTTCAAGCCTCGTGCGTCCTCACGGTGAAATCATGAGAGAAAGGTTAGGAGAACCTATGATTGCAGAGGCTCACTGGCAGGTTTTAACCAACTGCAAGGAAGTTGAGTTCTACTTGACATCGCATGAGAACCTGTATAATGAGGCTTACCCGGAGTATGAAGAATGGGACCGTAGAAAAGATTTTCTCAGTTATTTCTACCCATGGGTAAGAACGAACGTGATGTTTCATTGAACAAATTGCATGTTTGTTTTCCCAAAACAGAACTCTAACATGTTATGTTGTATAGGTTTCTAAGTTGCACAGAGATGGAGACAACTACCTAAAACCGGAGGTTCTGAACTTGGCAAAGGGGCCACTACAATGCAAACTGTATTGGGCCTGCTCTGTCAATGGGGTGAAGTTTGTGGCATGGGACAAAGACAAAGATTTGAGAACACAAAATTCAGGGGTGATGGTGGAAACTTCGGATGCTAAGTACTATGGGGTACTTGAACAAGTGGTAGAGCTGATATACGCTACTTGTATGCCAGTTGTGTTGTTTAAATGCAAGTGGTTTGACACCGACCCTGAAAATAGTGGAAGCACCAAGGTAGATATGGGTTTGCTCTCTGTGGACACAAACAGCAGTTGGTATGAGGATTCCCCGTTTTGTCTAGCACGCTCGGCGAGGCAAGTGTTTTACGTGGATGATCCAAAGGCGGGTGATGCTTGGAAGGTAGTTAATGTGATGTCCCATAGGAACGTGTATGATCCTCAAACTCTAGCAACTCGCGGAGATGATCTTACCAATGAGGTGGAAGAAGCTTATCAGGAGATTGGCCCGGTGATCTATTTCGAAAATTTGAACCTCGCCATTGATCTTGAAATGGAGAAAGAAGAAGAAGAAGACGATGATGATGAAGATGAAGATGAAGATGAACATGATGATGATGAAGATGAAGATGAAGATGAAGACGACGATGAAGATGAAGATGAACAAGAGGATGACGAAGAGGAAAATGACGATGACGAAGGTTGATAATGTCTTCGGATTCCATAAATCATATATTGTAATCGTTGTTTTTGTGAGACATGGCGGTTATTTTCGTATGTGTATGACATGGTTGGTATCATGGCTTCTAAGACTATTTTTTTAGGTGCAATTTGTCATTAAGTTATGGTAAACAGGGCAATAACACATGCCAAGTGCTCTTTTTAAAAAAATCTGTATTTTTTCAGGCGACGGAACAATTAAATTCCCGTCGCCTGAGAGTATTCAGCAGACGAACTTATTGAAAGTACGTCTCCCCAATGGAAAAGTGAATTTCACACCATTTTGGCTCGAATAAAATTTCATTTCCCACCTTTATTTTCACCAAAATTTGAATTTCCGCCAAATGGTTAGTTGACGGAATTGTTTATTTTTCGTCGCTTGAATTGATTCAGGAGACGAACTTATTACTAGTACGTCTCCCCAATGGAAAAGTGAATTTTTGCCCCATTTTGCTCGAATAAAATTTCATTTCCCACCATTATTTTCACCAAAATTTGAATTTCCGCCAAATGGTCAGTCGACGGACTCTTTTATTTTTCGTCGCCTGAAATGATTCAGGAAACGAACTTAGTATTAGTATGTCTCCCCAATGCAAAAGTGAATTTCCCCCCTATATTTTCACAAAAATTTGAATTTCCGCCAAATTTTCAGGCGATAATATTTTTTTATATGTCCGTCGCCTGAACATGTAAGATTTTACAAACTCGGACTCCTCCCCTAACCCTAGCCCCAAATCAGTTTCACTCTATCTCTCTCTCTCTCTCTCTCTCTGTCTCTCCTCCGCCTCCTCCCACTCCAACTTGCCTCTGTCCCTCCTCCGCCGCTCCTCTCGTCCCTCCTCCACCTCTCCTCCGCCTCTCCTCCGCCGCTCCTCTCGTCCCTCCTCCACCTCTCCTCCGACCTCTCCTCCGCCATGCCTCCTAAAAGCCGCCCTGTGAAGGGGAAAAAGAAGCAAACCTCCTCCACTCCGGCCCCGATTCCTCCGCCATTGATCTTGCAAACCTCGCCATCGAACTCAACCGCTTCAGCGCCTCCGGCTCCCTCTCCAAACCCAGCCCCGGCTCCCACTCCCACTCCCTCTCCAAATCCGGCCCCGACTCCCACTCCCACTTCCTCTCCAAACCCGGCCCCGACTCCCACTCTCACTCCCACTCCCTCTCCAAACCCGGCCCTGACTCCTCCTCCTGCCTCAGGGACTCCTACTCCCTCTCCCACTCCCTCTGCAACAACCCCGGTGCCACCTCCTCTCCTATCTCTCACCAATGGCAACCCTGCGCCATCCACATCCATTGTCGGCGCCAACCCAGTAGCTACGTCATCAGGCGAGGCCCCTCGCTCCATCCGATGTCGTGGTAAGCATCTCTCTCTCTCTCCCTCTGTCAGATTCTTTAAAATTGTATAAGGATTTAGGGTTTCAATTTGTATACTGATTTAGGATTTAGGGTTTCAATCTCATAGGATTTAGGATTTAGGGTGTCAATTTGTATAAGGATTTAGGGTTTTAATCTGATTTAGGATTTAGGGTTTCAATCTCATAGGATTTAGGATTTAGGGTTTCAATTTGTATAAGGATTTAGGGTTTTAATCTGATTTAGGATTTAGGGTTTCAATCTGATTTAGGATTTAGGGTTTCAATTTGATTTGTGTGAAATTGAACAGGAAGTATGTTCAATGTCTTTTTGTTTTAATCTGCAGTGATTCATTTTTTTTTTCCTTTGGCTTGATATTTGTGGACTTAGCCTTCGAATGAGACTTTGCTTTCTTTTTCATTTGGCTTGATATTTGTGGACTTACTTGTTTGATTGGCCTTATTTTGCCAGTACTTCTCTTTAATTTAGTGTAGTTGCTTTCTAAATGTTACTTCCTAAATGTTACTAAATGTTACTTCCTAAATGTTGCTTGCTTTGTAAATGTTACTTATGTTGAATATACACACAAGCATTCTGTTACTCCTTCCCCAACAATCTGTTACATTATCTAACCTTCACCATAGCCATATCACTACATGTTGCTTTTTTTTTTGTTGCTTATTAATGTTACTTATGTTGATGATGATTGTGTTTTTTTTTTGTTGCTTATTAATGTTACTTATCTCAACTGTTATCTGATATGTTCTTATGATTTTTAGGTAAATATCGAACCATCAAGAGTCACAAAACAGCACTCCTCAAGGCCGCAGCAGGGAAGAAGCTGAAGATTGAGTGGTCCTACTTCCACAAGGGGCCTGGCCTCAAGCAACTGCATGCCACCTTTGTCCGAGACATTGGGTGTGCTATCAGGGACAAAGTGCCGATGCTTGCATCAACATGGAGCAAACTAACAGATGAGCAACAGTCCCCCGTAAGAGATTACTTGGAGGTAGTTTATTTTTTTTATTATCTTTTATTTAAGTACTTATTACTTATATCTTTATAGTGTGATCTGTGTTTGCTTTCTTGATTGGGTGTGCTTATTTTTGCTTCACATCTATTTCTTTATAGTTTCTTATTACTTATGTTTCTTTATAGTTGCTTTTTCCTTCACAAAATGCTTATCTAATGCTTATTTTTGCTTCACATGTATTTCTTTATAGTTTCTTATTACTTATGTTTCTTTATAGTTGCTTTTCATCTATTTGATATGAATTTTTTTATAGTTGCTTTATAATTATGCTTCACATCTTTATAGTTTCCGTGTATAGTTTCTGTGTATCCTAAAGCAACTATAGTGTGATCTGTGTATAGTCTCTGTATAGTGTGATCTGTGTATAGTGTGATCTCTGTATAGTGTGATTTGTGTTTACCTATGTTTCTTTATAATTATGCTTCACATTTATTACTTATGTTTCTTTATAGTTTCTTATGTTTCTTTGGTTTTGTGCTTCACATCTATTATGTTGCTTATTACTTATAGTTTCTTTATAGTTTCTTCATATCTATTATGTTGCTTATTACTTATGTTTCTTTATAGTTTCTTATTACTTATGCTTTCTTGATTTGTGCTTCACATCTATTTTTTTTTCTTGCTTAACTGTTGATTTTTTTTTTGTTTCCTTGCTTGGTTGTGCTTATCTACTTTTGCTTATCTCCTATTCAAATTTTTTTTTCTGATATGGATGTGTAGATGTACTATGAGATTGACCCTGCAGTTGACTCATACGTGGAGAAGAAGAGCGGAAAAGCATATGGGGCCTGGAAGTATGACTGTCATCAACACTTCCTGGAGTGGGGGGGCGAGGACATACCACTTGAGTTTGTCGCTCGCCCTGAGCAGTGGCGGTTCTTGGTGAGTGACTTCACAGACGAAGCGAGAATGGTAATTTCTCATTAATTCCCTAACTTGTTTTTTTATTCGCCGTTTATCTTATTGTTTATCACTTGTGATTTCTGATTGACTATCTTTTTACAGGCCCTGTGTGAGCGAAACAAGCAAAACAGGACCAAGAACCCGAACCCCCTTAATCATCACAATGGGTCCAAGCCCCTGAGCTTCCGAGCAGAAGAGCTCATCGTTAAGGAAAAACATCCGGCGGCATGGCTTAAGACAACCATAGAAGCCTACGAGGGGTGTCCGGGTGCGCAAGATGGACTGGTATGACCTTTTTTTTTCTGTCATTTTTCCTAAGTACTTAGGTTTTACTTAGGTTTTCTGTATGAGTTTCTGTATGACTGATTTTTTTTTTTGTGCTTCACATCTATTATGCACTGATTTTTTTTTGTTTGCTTGCTTGGTTGTTGCCTATCTTCTGTCATGTGTGGCTGTTGCCTATCTTTTTTTTTTTTTTGTTTGCTTGCTTGGCTGTTGCCTATCTTCACATCTATTATGTTGCTTAAAAAATACTTATCTATTGTTGCTTTTCATCTATTTGCTATGAATTTTTTTTTCTTGCTTATCTACTATGAGATTTGTTTGCTTGCTTGACTGATGCTTATTTTTGCTTGCTTATCTACTATTAGATTTTTTTAGTTTGCTTGCTTGGCTGTTTCCTAAGTACTTAGGTTTTACTTATATATTATTGCATTTCTTATAAATCCTGTTCAAAAATGCATTTCTTTCTGTGTTTTACTTGTTTTACTTATATATATTCCTTTTACTTATATATTCCTTTTACTGGTTTGAAATCAATATATGCATTCCTTTCTGTGTTTTACTTATATATATATTCATTTTACTTATAACTTTCTGTGTTTGTAGGCCAAATTGAAACGTCGTCTTGATGAAGTCTGCACTGTTGGAGAAGGAGGAGAAGACCCAAGCCAAATACCACCCCTCTCTGTCGAAGAACAAAGACAGATCATCTTGGATTGCTTTGGGGAAAGAAAAGGAACAGAAGTTTGAGGTATAGTTCAATCCCACTTATTTTATTATTGTTTTACAATTTTCAGAAGTTCATAAAATATTTTACTTGTTATAATTCATATCAAGATTTTACTTATGTTTGAATTTCTGATTTTACAATTTCCATTACAAGATTTTACTTACGTTTTCAATCTTGTTTTCATAACAAGATTTTATTTATGTGTTCAATCCTTACTTACAATTTCCATTACTGATTTTACTTACAATTTCAATCTTGTTATAATTCATATCAAGATTTCAATCTTGTTTTCATAACAAGATTTTATTTATGACTTTCTTATTCTCCAGCTGCTCATTCTTACTTACAATCAGAAATTACTGATTTTACTTATAGTTCATAACAATATTTTACTTATGTTTTCAATCTTTTTCTATTTACAGCTCTTATTATGTGTTCAATCCCACTGACTTTACTTATTATGTTTTCAATCTTTTTTTAAAAGGAATGGGTGCAGCTGGAGAGCGGCCTGCAAAGAAAAGAGGGGGTGCATGGGCAGCAAGGGCTGCAGAGAGGGACAAGGAGCTGGAGGAGGTGAAGGCTGAAATTGAAAGGTTGCGTGAGAAAACCACCCTAACCGAGACCAAGAATGAGCAGCTGGAGGAGCGTATGGCCAGCATCGAGAGGCTCATGATGGGCATGCTAAGTGGTCAGGCCAACTCACAACCATCCGTCAGCTCCGTAGTGTGTCCTCAGGTTGTCCCTTCAGCCACAGCTTCTCCTCAGCCCTCCACCAACTCAGCTGGTCATCCAACAGACAGTCAGCCCTCCCCCCAGCCGAAATAGCTAGGTAAGGACGCCCTCCTCATATCCCTCTAACTAAAACTTGGCTTTGGTTTTTTCTGGAGAAACATTTAGAGAACTTGTGTTGGATGGAATTTGTAGTATTTGTGTATACTTTTTGTGAAGTTTTTTGTGAAGTTGCTCAAGATGGATATTTGTCACATACTTTTGGTATGTTGGACAAGGTTTAGGTTGGATTACAAGGTTTTTAATGTGATGGAATGAATTGCTTGTGCTTGTATGTTGTTGAGTATGTTGTTTGTGTTGTGTGTGTTGTTGTTTATAGAGTTTAGGACAGGAGCACAACATGTGCTATAAGGTACATTCGAACAGGGGGCACCTGCCCTATTAAATTTTATTTTTTTAAAATCAAAACAATTCAGGCGACAAACTTATACTAAAAAAAAAAAAAATTAAACCTATTCAGGCGACGGACTTATATAAAATTTCGTCTCCTGAACACTCCAGCTACAGACATACAACTGAGAATGCATCCTTAGACTACACTCAGGAGACAAAATAATTCTATTTCCGTCTCCTGAAACTATCTAGGCGACGACACATAAAGAAAAACGTTCGTCGCCTAAATGCTTTCATAGCCCTATGGACCGACTCAGGAGACAAAATAATTCTATTTCCGTCTCCTGAAACTATCTAGGCGACGACACATAAAGAAAAAAGTCCGTCGCCTGAATGCTTTCATAGCCCTATGGACCGCTCAGGAGACAAAATAATTCTATTTCCGTCTCCTGAAACTATCTAGGCGACGACACATAAAGAAAAAAGTCCGTCGCCTGAATGCTTTCATAGCCCTATGGACCGACTCAGGCGACGAACTTATGACACTAAACTCGTCGCCTGAGTCTTAATGGGCGGGCCTGGATGGCCCTTGGCCTCTGACAACATCATCAGTCGACGAACACTTTTTCCGTCGCCTGAGTTAACTCCGCCGACGAACATACAGATGGTCGTCGACTGAATGGTGGAAGGATGAAAGTCACCCGACCACAACTCAGGCGACGGAAGTTCGTCGCCTGAGTCGTCAGAGGGCGAAAATCACCTTTTAGGCGACGACTTCGGTCCGTCGCCCGAAAGTCCATCTGGCGTAGTGTATGAAATTGGCTTACATTATGCTCAATACCTCCACATTTTTCCTGGTTTGAACCAATTTCATTTAAGTCCCCAATAACCATACACGGCATCATTTCATTTAATATAATGCTTGTTAGTGTATCCCAAAACGATTCTTTGTCCCTTTCTTGCGGGGGTCCGTACACAATTAGGACGAGGCATGAGAAGTTGTTGTCCAAATTAGATTAATGGAGACCAATAATGCAAGGCATATGGATGGTTACTGAAATCTGTTCACTTGAAAAACTGTTTTCGTTCCACATAACCCCCAGACCACCAGCTCTACCTGTGCCCGAAGACCATACAACATTAGTAAATCCAGAATTTCTCCATGTTTTTTCGTCCGGGATTTTCTCAGTTTTTGTTTCTGCAAGTGCAGCTAGTTGCATATGGTCGTTGATTCTCATGGCTTTGAGTTGATACGGGGTAAGCCGTGAGATGGTCCGATCTTCGACAACAAGCAAGAAACTCAAAGAAAGACTCAAGAAACCAAGAACGCAACAACTGTACTTAAAGAAACGATTCAAGAAAGCTCAAGATTCGTTCAATACTCAACAAGAAACATCAAGATCTGCAAGAACTCAATGTCGACAGCAACAAGATCAATAAAGACTCGATAAAGATAGATAAAGACTCGAAATTGAATGCAAGAATCAAAAGATACGACCTGATAAGGACTGAGTCGATCTATATAGAACAAGATAAAGACCCCAGGCCTCCTAAGAGGGTAGGAACCAATACCAATGACTATATAACCCGCCTCTACAACCCTACACAACCAAGCGGACAACTTGGAGGCACAAGGAGGGGGCTCGTGGATACTAGGATCACCAAGTCTTGCGAAGTTGATGAACACAAAGCAAACCAAGATAGATCAATACCAATAGTTGCAATTGAAGAGCACAGCTCTATTCAATCGACTTTCTCTCATTGTGTTTCACACAAAGGAAATTTCTATTCAATGGAAGCGTAAGTTCTCTACAATAATCAGCCGTCAATATATAGAAAACCTAGGGCTGATTTTAGATAAAAATTATAAATAAAAGACTAATTAAAATAAACTCTTAAAATTACCTAAAATAACTTAAGTAAATAATGTCTTTAAAAATAGCAATAAGGAAAGTCCTTTAATCCCGTCAAAACAGTGACGGTTTAAAGAATGTGGATTTCGACCAAGCTATAGGACGAATCTGGAAAAACCTTCAACAGCAAAGTTGTAGATCTCTTCGTCCTCGTTCCAACAAGTTATGGAACGCCTCAATCCGATCAATATTGAATCCGTTCGACCCATTTTACAGAGACGTCGAAAAGCTGTCAAGTTGCTGGACGAATGTAAAAAACGTCACTTGCACCTCTGGATCTTCTCCCAAGGTGGAGCCTTCTTCTTCCTCTTCAGAAGGACATCATCCGAAGGTGTCTTGGATGGTCCCGCATCATGAGTTCTGTCCACAAGTTTTTATTTCCAATACCTCTAGCGTTCCAATAACAAATTTTCATGATTTTCTTCGCTTGTGTTCACGCCTACAAAGGTATGTAGGACCATGAACCGAAATAAGTCTTCTTAGTCATTTCTTCGCTTGATAATTAAAAGGAGGTTGGGGTAATAGTTCAAAAAGAGCCTTAGAAATCTGCGGCTCAAGGAAAGGAGCGGCCTTAACTGTCTCCCCTTTAGACACCAAGTTAGTTTCACATAGATTAGTAGTTGCCAACATCTGTTGCCCCGGCCATTGGAGTGACAAGCATTGACCATTCCAATTGGTATAAACATAAAGTCATTGAAGCCCAGAATTATAGGAGTTTGTATTTAGATGCTTTGAAATCATAGTTCTACCTACAAGAATTTTCCCCATATGATTGTCTCTCAGTCGAGCCTCCAAATGAAGATTAATGGTAGCAATTACCCAGCATGTTATTTAGTTCCACACCCAATATGAAATTGGGTAACTAAACAACCCATAAGCAGGGACCAAGGGCATCATTTTAGTTTTACATAGAGTGGTAGAAGCAAGAATCAATTGATCCGACCATTGGAAAGTGATGTGCTCGGGAACTCTCCGAGCCGCCAGGATCGACGATGAGGTTCCTCCTTTATTTGAAGAGATGAACTTTCTACTAGTAACCGGATATGTATGGCAAAATTCGCAGGCCTCTCACCCTTGAACCTCCCACACTCGATATCAATCCTCTCGGAATTGCACTCTGAGGATCTCGACCCTTCAAAACCTTCGCCTCTCACTAGGGTGTCTCCCTCGGCATCTCACCAAAGGGTTTTGTTTTTAGCATCTCACCAAAAACATGATCCTTAACCCGGAATCAAAGGAAGCAAATGTGCTCAACTTTTCACTCAAAAATTCAACTTGTATTAAAAAATGAGAAACCTTACACAATATATAGGAGAAACTCTAGCATCCTATGTGTTTACAAGCGATGTGGGAAAAAATATAAGAAAAATCTCTAAGTCTTAAATCACATCATCCTCCCCTCCTTTGAAAAAGATTCGTCCTCGAATCTTGCGTTGCCCTTCAAAAAAATACACTACGCCCCTGTACGTTGGATCTGCGTAAGGTATTGATGGTCGATCCCGCAAAAGCTCTCAAATCCATAAGGCCCTTCCAAATGGTCCAGTATGCCCATGTACGTTGGATCTGCGTAATGCACTTCAGTGGTTGGTCCTACACAAAACTCCAACGGATGGTTGTGGATGCTTGGGACAACAACACAAAAAGATTAAGGAACCCTAGCCGGAAGCTCTGATACCACTTGATGTGCTCGGGAACTCTCCGAGCCGTCAGGATCGACGACAAGGTTCCTCCATTATTGAAGGGATAAACCTTCTACTAGTAACCGGATATGTATGGCAAGATCCGCATGCCTCTCACCATTGAATCTTCAACACTCGATCTCAATCCTCTCGGAATCGCATTCTGAGGATCTCGACCCTTCGACACCTTCGCCTCTCACTAGGGTGTCTCCCTCGGCATCTCACCAAAGGGTTTTGTTTTTAGCATCTCACCAAAAACATGATCCTTAACCCGGAATCAAAGGAAGCAAACATGCTCAACTTTTCACTCAAAAATTTAACTTGTATTAAAAAAATGAGAAACCTTACACAATATATGGGAGAAACTCTAGCCTCCTATGTGTTTATAAGCGATGTGGGATACTTTTTAAATAGAAAAATATAAGAAAAATCTATAAGTCTAGATCACATCATCCTCCCCTCCTTTGAAAAAGATTCGTCCTAGAATCTTGCGTTCCCTTTCCGAAAAAATACGATACGCCCCTGTACGTTGGATCTGCGTAAGGTATCGATGGTCGGTCCTGCCAAAGCTCTTGAATCCATAAGGCCCTTCCAAATGGTACATTACGCCCCTATACGTTGGATCTGCGTAATGCACTTCAATGGTTGGTCCTGCACAAAACTCCAACTGATGGTTGTGGATGGTTGTGACAACAACACAAAAAGATTAAGGAACCCTAGCCGGAAGCTCTGATACCACTTGATGTGCTCAGGAACTCTCCGAGCCGCCAGGATCGACGACGAGGTTCCTTCTTTATTTGAAGAGATGAACTTTCTACTAGTAACCGGATATGTATGGCAAAATTCGCAAGCCTCTCACCTTTGAACCTCCCACACTCGATCTCAATCCTCTCGGAATTGCACTCTGAGGATCTCGACCCTTTGACACCTTCGCCTCTCACTAGGGTGTCTCCCTCGGCATCTCACCAAAAACATCATCCTTAACCCGGAATCAAAGGAAGCAAATGTGCTCAACTTTTCACTCAAAAATTCAACTTGTATTAGAAAATGGCAAGCCTTACAAAATATATAGGAGAAAATTGTTGCCTCTTAAGTGTTTACAACCAATGTGGGACATTTTTTGATAGAAAAATAAAGGAAAAATCTATAAGTCTAAATCACACCATCCTCCCCTCCTTTGAAAAAGATTCGTCCGCGAATCTTGCGTTGCCCTTCCGAAAAATACGATACACCCCTGTACGTTGGATCTGCGTAAGGTATCGATGGTCGGTCCCGCAAAAGCTCTTGAATCCATAAGGCTCTTCCAAATGGTATGCGCTCGGGAACTCTCCGAGCCGCCAGGATCGACGACGAGGTTCCTCCATTATTGAATGGATAAACGTTGCTACTAGAACCAGATATGTATAGCAAGATCCGTAGGTCTCTCACCCTTGAATCTCCCACACTCGATCTCAATTCTCTCGGAATCGCACTCTGAGGATCTCGACCCTTCGACACCTTCGCCTCTCACTAGGGTGTCTCCCTCGGCATCTCACCAAAGGGTTTTGTTTTTAGCATCTCACCAAAAACATGATTCTTAACCCGGAATCAAAGGAAGAAAACGTGCTCAACTTTTCACTCAAAAATTTAACTTGTATTAAAAAAATGAGAAACCTTACACAATATATAGGAGAAACGCTAGCCTCCTATGTGTTTACAAGCGATGTGGGATACTTTTTAAATAGAAAAATATAAGAAAAATCTATAAGTCTAGATCACATCATCCTCCCCTCCTTTGAAAAAGATTCGTCCTCGAATCTTGCGTTCCCTTTCCGAAAAATACGATACGCCCCTGTACGTTGGATCTACGTAAGGTATCGATGGTCGGTCCCGCAAAAGCTCTTGAATCGATAAGGCCCTTCCAAATTGTACATTACGCCCCTGTACGTTGGATCTGCGTAATGCACTGCAATGGTTGGTCCTGCACAAAACTCCAACGGATGGTTGTGGATGCTTGTGACAACAACACAAAAAGATTAAGGAACCCTAGTCGAAAGCTCTGATACCACTTGATGTGCTCGGGAACTCTCCGAGCCGCTAGGATCGACGACGAGGTTCCTCCTTTATTTGAAGAAATGAACTTTCTACTAGTAACCGGATATGTATGGCAAAATTCGCAGGCCTCTCACCCTTGAACCTCCCACACTCGATCTCAATCCTCTGGGAATTGCACTCTGAGGATCTCGACCTTTCGACACCTTCGCCTCTCACTAGGGTGTCTCCCTCGGCATCTCACCAAAGGGTTTTGTTTTTAGCATCTCACCAAAAACATGATCCTTAACCCGGAATCAAAGGAAGCAAATGTGCTCAACTTTTCACTCAAAAATTCAACTTGTATTAGAAAATGGCAAGCCTTATAAAATATATAGGAGAAAATTGTTGCCTCTTAAGTATTTACAACCAATGTGGGACATTTTTTGATAGAAAAATAAAGGAAAAATCTATAAGTCTAAATCACACCATCCTCCACTCATTTGAAAAAGATTCGTCCTCGAATCCTGCATTGCCCTTCCGAAAAAATACGATACGCCCCTGTATGTTGGATCTGCATAAGGTATCGATGGTCGGTCCCGCAAAAGCTCTTGAATCCATAAGGCCCTTCCAAATGGTATGTGCTCGGGAACTCTCCGAGCCGCCAGGATTGACGACGAGGTTCCTCCATTTTTGAATGGATAAATGTTGCTACTAGAACCAGATATGTATGGCAAGATCCGTAGGTCTCTCACCCTTGAATCTCCCACACTCGATCTCAATCCTCTCGGAATCGCACTATTAGGATCTCGACCTTTCGACACCTTCGCCTCTCACTAGGGTGTCTCCCTCGGCATCTCACCAAAGGGTTTTGTTTTTAGCATCTCACCAAAAACATGATCCTTAACCCGGAATCAAAGGAAGCAAACTTGCTCAACTTTTCACTCAAAAATTTAACTTGTATTAAAAAAATGAGAAACCTTACACAATATATAGGAGAAACTCTAGCCTCCTATGTGTTTACAAGCGATGTGGGATACTTTTTAAATAGAAAAATATAAGAAAAATCTATAAGTCTAGATCACATCAGAAAGACACGCGTTTACGAGTTTAAGTGATATAAACGAGTAAAAAGTGACAAATACAAAGCTTCATAATCCCCAAAGCTTTGCTTCTAACAAGGTTCAGAAACCTATAAAGAGAATTTATACACAAATAATGTGGTAGAATATCAGATTGTAAACTATGATAAAAAAAAGGCATAAGACGACCCACTTCTTGACATCCTATCACACATATAAATATGTTTATAGGTTAATAAGGATTGAACAAGTCTGGGAAGGGACTCAAGATTAGCTTTGCAGGGGTTATTGGTAATCAAATGACCAAGATCAGTAGGATTCCTATGAAAGGTGCTAGGCGAGGACAACAAGCAGGTGGTTAAAAAACCATGATTACCCCACCAATAAACACCCAAAGCAATTTTATCTTCAACGTCGTAAACATGTAACCAAGGGGTGCATACAACAAACATATCATACACTAAACTTTTCTTAAGACATTCATTCATGCCAATTGATATGTAAAAAGCAAGAGACAAGATGAAATACAAATAATTGAAGTACCCAATTAACACGTTTTTTAATAATATATGACCAAAACTCTTAGATGTATTAATCATTGATTTAGGCAAGGTAAAAAAAAGTACCAGCTTTTGGTCAAAAAAGTAGATATAGACCCAATTCATAAGGTGAATAACCAATATAATACACAAGAAGGTTACCTCCCAGACCATCTTTCTACATTTACGGTGAACAATATCGAGTACCTAATGCACATCAGACATACAATCCAAAAGGAAACTTAGAAATAGAAAATGATTACATTGGAAGAGACTTCTAGGGGATCTATTCAAACTATTAGAACATCTCGAAAAAGTTTTCTTTTCATGTCTCTTTGGAGGTTGATATACACATAGATTACCTCTAGTATAAATTTTAGTAGCTTGGTGATAATTAACATCCTCTATGGTATACACTCCGATCACTTGTTCCCAATCAGTGTTAGACAGGCAGTATATGAGCTTATATATCAATACTATGATCCATTTCCTCCCAATACAAATGACAAATCTATATGAATCCTTTCTCAAAATGGTTTGATCCTTAAAGTATACCCAATAACTTTCATGAGGCTTAGGATGCGTGAACATACTAATTTTTTTCCCAAAACAAGACTGAATAGTTCTAGTGCTAATCTTGCCCCAGAATTGCCACCAAAACAAAAGAGCAATGAAAGGAGACAACCCATGTACACTAAGACAACCTATTGCCATAAAACAATCAAACTGGAAAGAAATTCTAGACAATATTTTTATATCCTCAGAAGGAGCTAATACACGAGAACCAATGTAAGGTAACCACTTACACCTTGGAAAAAGTTTCCACACATACCTGATTCTTCTCCAAATCATCTTGGCATAAATAGGGACACCAATAATAGTTGCGAGTAAGGAGAATTGGTAGAGAGAAGATATAATCTCCTGAACTCGGCATAGCAAGGCTAACAACTTTTCCCTATGGACTACACACCTTTTGATTTTCTTTTCTGCTAAAGATTTCGACTGGGATTTTTGTTCTTCAGTTGAGAAAGGGTGTTTCTCAGTGAGTTTAATGCCCTCTGGCAATTTAAGGCCCTTTTGGGGGTAGTCTTTAATTGAGTAGGATCATCTGCTACCAATGGTTTTTTCCTTTTATCAACTCCAGGAGTAGCCATGAAATTCACAAGAACAAGAAGAGAATTAACAAAGTAGAAGGTATTCAGTATCAGTTGAAAGAAGACGAAGAGAGGGGGAAGAGAAGAAACCACCACACCACACAACACCTGAATAAAGAATCAGCGACAGGAGAGAAGGGACGAACTCTGAAGTAGTACATTATTATTAGTTTATTACTCCTCCGATCATAAATATTTTTATTTATTTAAATTATTTTTTTACAATATAATACTTATTAATAAAAAATATTATATTATAAAAAAATGTAATTAAAAAAATGATATTTTTTAATTAATTTTTGATCGGAGGGAGTATTTTTTTTTTACGAGGACTCCACCGGTGTATACTCGAGCACGTGACCCAGCCAGCGAAAGTCACTGTAAACCGGTTTGCACCGACCGGCTCGACCTAGTAGTAAGGAGCAAGGCAAACCATGAATTTTCATCAAAGGAAAGAAGCGGAGATAGGGATCGAATATGAGACTTTCATACCACTCCCACTACACACCACTAGCTCACCCCGACTGGGGCTTGTTTGGTAAAGAATGGGGTCTGTTTGGAAATAGAAAAATGAGATTTGAACAATCACATTAAATTTATTTGTACAAGCAAGTGTAAGTTTCATCTCATATGTAACATAGAAAATAGAGGTAGATTTGAACCATTTCTTAATATATATTTTTTGAACCATTCTCTTCGCATATTTTTGAATTATTTTATACATTCTTTTTTCTTTTTAAATCAAAAATATTTACTTATCAGCATTTTTCTTAGGCTTAATTTTGCGGATGTCCAAAAAATGTCATAATTAAGTAAATGTCAACTTTTTAAATAAATTAAGTAAATATCCATTTTTGATATTTTTACCCTTCTTTTCTTATCCTTATTCCCTATCCCTTCCTCCTTCTCCCTTTAACCCTTTTTAGTTTTGATATTGACTACTCAATATTGACCATTTCGGTTAATACCTACATTTGGTGATAATTTTTTCGTTAACAATTGATTATATTTTTTTGGTGACAGCTGTTTCGGTGACAATTGACGTTTTTGGTGAAATTTTATTTTTTCTAGTGACATTTAGGGGATTTTTTTTTCCCGGTGACAATTGATTTTTTTCTGATGACATAGATTTTTTACGGTTGATTTTCTTCTTGTGACAGTTGCCAATATCACTTTTTCCCAATGAATTTTTCTTCTTCTGTTAATAGATGATTTTTCTCATGACAATTATTGGTGACGACTGTTAGTGACGAGGTTGATGACAATATATTGTCACCACGATATTATAACCTTAAAAAATTGTCACCACAACATTATATATCACCAATGGACTGGTATCAACCCATATTTCAAAACGTTGAACCGTTAATGCTAACAAAAATATGTCAACATAACAATAAATGTCACCAACACATTATATATCATCAAAATACTGTCGCCAAATAAAATTTTAAAAGTTTGACTAGTTTCTCTACATGAAATTGTCACCAAAATAGTGTTATCAACCTATTTTCACCAACTACAAAACAGTGTCACCACTCTGTTGTCAGCAACTACAAAACAATGTCCCCATATTATTTTCTCGAATGTATGTCACCAACTACAAAATAATGTCACTACTCTATTGTCATTGACCTCTTGTAAGTAATATATTATCACCAATACATACCAGTGTCATCAATTAGCCTATTGTCATCAACTACAATACATTGTCCCCACTTTATTGTCAGCAACTATAGAACACTGTCACCAAATTCTTTTCTCAAACTTATTGTCACCAACAACAAAACATTGTCACCACCCTATTGTCACCAACCTCTTGTTAGTAATATATTGTCACTGACAACAAAACATTATATCCTATAGTAACTAAAACTAAGCAAACAGTAATCTATTGTCACCAATGACAAAATATTGTCACCAAACTGAAACCTCATCCTCATAATCATCTCCTTCATTTGTCTTGCTTGAGTCTTGATGATTTTGAGAGTCTTTTTCGTACTCCAAGTGTCTTCGTCCTCCTCTCATTTCTTCCTTTCATTGTCCTCAATCTCAGTCTCCAGCCTTACTCTCCGGCAACCTCCATTGTTGGCTTTAAGAATCGAGGTTGTTGTCATGGGAGACCTTGATGTGCCAATTGGGGAAGGTATGAGAAAGAAGGAAGAAAATTTGATAGAGATTGGGTGTAGTTGGTGGTTTAAAGCCATGGGAGGAAGGAAAACAAGGAGAGGCAACTCTCCAAATAGGTGAGAGAGGGAGAGAGATGTTGTGAGAAGTAGGTTAAATTAAAAGAGGGGTAGTTTAGGTATTAAGATAAAATTATGGACATTTACTTAATTGCCAAATAAAAACGGACATTTACTTAATTACAAATCCTAAATGAGTATTCTACCAAATTTTTCCTTTTTCTTAAACCATTTCTTAATAGATTTTTAACCTGTAGGTTTATGCTAGATGAAATAATAGCTTGGATACTATTGAACCACTTCTTTTTAGATTTTAAAATGAGTGAGGCTATTGACAAGACGTCGGAATGGCTATTGACAAGACGATTTCTGCGAAATTGCATAGCAAATCCCTACGCGGTTTGTGGCTCTGAGCCGTGAGGTAGGGGCCAACGACGACCTCCTCTCCACTGGGTCCCTCATGATCGGTGTCTTTGCCGTGAAAAAAGATTTCAAGAGGACAATCCTTGCCGGGATCGCTGGCCCTGCTCATCGGTGGCTTCAACATGGAGTCATAAACACTTGCAGATACGGTTAGATTGCACATCGTTAATTACACCTACAAGCAAAATTAATGCTCCGACAACTTCAGCGTCAATTGATTCGTGATTTAATTCAACCCTACAAGCAAAGTTAATACTCATCGATCAATCAATTTCATTTTATTCCATATATCATGAATCAATTTCAAAGTTCTAAATCAATCCTAAAAAATCACACAGATTTGATTTAACCTAAATGTATAAACCAATTTCAATTTGGCCCTAAAATTTCTCGTTGATTATAAGTAAAGCAATTAGAAAAGAATGGAGGTAGTGTAGAACATGGAGTCATAAACGAGACAGTCGGCGACGGTCAAAGGATGCAAAAGTCTTCACTGTGTCTCAGTAAGTTTCTTGCTTTGCTGCTTTCAACATGCCGGCTCTCTAAAGGATGTGAGGTTACAAGTTGACTAAAATTATCTTGTCAATAGTCATTTCAGTGTCTTGTCTAGAGCCCTTATGTTTTAAAATCACTTTTTTAATATATGGGAAATTTATAGGAAACCACCCTTTAAATATGAGTAATTTTACTTAACCACCTCTTAAATTCAAAATAACAGAAACCCCCCTTTAAATGAAAATTGTTTACAACTCACCACCTATTCATCTATTTTCGTTAATTTATCATTAAATATATTATATTTTAATATTTTTAAACTCAAATTTGATTGTAAATATATTCAAAATTTGAATTTCAGGGCTCGATTATATTTTTCAATTTTTTTTATCAAAGATAATTATTGAACAAAAATTTTTAAACTATAGAAAAATAATATTTTTAAAATATTTAAAATATAAATAAATAAGAGTAAGTTGCATAATATTTCAAAATTTGATAAACATTTTCAAACATATATTAAGATAATAATTCTAGGCTATATTTTTTTTAAAAAAAAAAAATAAAATAATCTCTAAAATATAATCGAGTTCTTAAATTCAAAAATTGAATATATTTATAATCAAATTTGAATTTAAAAATATTAAAATATAATATATTTAATGATAAGTTAACGAAAATAGATGAAGAGGTGGTGAGTTGTAAACAAATACCATTTAAAGGATGATTTTCTGTAATTATGAATTTAAGAGGTGGTTAAGTGAAAACATCCATATTTAAAGGGTGGTTTTCTATAAATTTCCCTATATATATTATTGAACTAATTCTTAATATATTATTGAACCAATTCTTAGTATATTTTTCAACCATTTTTTTATATGATTCAACTATCGAATCATATTGGTTCACTTACGTGGTCTCATTAGTTCAAGTGTTGTTATATGTAGTTCAAGTGTTCATTTGTTTGTAATGGTTCGACTATTTTACTCTTGATCATTCATCCAAATCGTAATGGTTTGCCCATTTACTTATAATGATTCAATAATTCAATCAGAGGCGGAGATAGGGGGTCCTAGGGTGTCACGTGATCCCCTCCTCATCCGAAAAATTACCTAGGTGTATTCTCCTCGTCAATAGCTTCGTTTTGATATATAATACGCACTAATCCAACATCCGAATAAAAAGTAATGAATGTCTGAAAATTACAACATTATTAATCACTTTAGTTTTATTTCAATATACTATAATACTTTAATATTTTACTTAAATTTACATTCACATATTGTAATTCATCTCGGGAGCTTCGAAACCATATGTTATATTACTTATTTTGATAATATGGTAAGAAGTTACGCAAGTTTAAATTTTTTATATCTAGTTATACATTATTATATGTTAATAATGCAATGTTTATTTATTCCATTTTATATCTTTATTTTTCGTTTTTTATCTTTATTTTCGTTTTATATATTTGTAGTATTTTTGAAACCATAGGTTGACACTAGTTTGTACTATCGATCATGTTGTGTTTTACGATTTTTTTCTCGATCTTATTGTCGACTACTATGGTGACTCCCGCTAAAAACTTTTTGGCTCCGGCATGGATTTAATCATTTACTAGTATAGTTCCCGCGCCATTGCGCGGTTTATTTTTTAAATCATAATAATATGACAAATTAATATTGTAAACCATTTTGGGTGAATTGGTTGAGCTGGAAATGACCTGCGGGAAGTACCCAAAGATCCCCGGTTCGAATCCCGCCCCGGGTGGCCACTGGAGGGTTTACCTAGTTGTTAACTTCAGGGCCTGTGGGATCACGTTAGTCGGGTGCTAGTAGCCTCGGATATATAACACCTCATTAAAAATGATTCTCACTTAAAGAAGTGTATAAATATAGATATTTTAAAATAATCTTATTAGAAAGAAAAAAATTACTATCACTATAATATTATATAAAAGATTTAACTAAAGATAATTTTACGAAAATCTCATAGATGAAAGAGAGAATTTATAAGATATGTTCTCGTACTAATATAGTATACAAAGAATTATATATAGGTATCGACTATTTATTAATTCAATATTTTGAACTAAACCCCTTGGTTAGAAAATATAGAATATACTACGTATTAAAGAAAAACTATAATTAATGTGATGATGTCACCTATTCAAACTTACTTTTCATTACAATTATATATTAACATTAACATTAATATTAATTCAATGTTTTGCATTCGACCACTGATAAGAAAATGGAGTATATAATGAACTGAAAAAAAATGACCAAAAACTATTATTTTATTTAACATATTAATTTTTATTTTATTTTCTCAAAAACTAAATAGGTAAGTTGGGTAGATATAGAAAGGAAGGTAATAAAATAAAAATTCATGTATTTTCTTAAAATGATATGTTAAATGAGAACTTTAATCTATAATTGTTAAACCAAAATCATACTTTGGATAATTTAATAAGATCATTATATTTTGATGTATATAAACAAAAAATTTGAAATTGTTTTATGTGTATAAAGATAAATTAATAAAATTTAATGGGTATATGTATATATATTCAACTATGCCTTAAGAATATTTTCTACAATTAAATAGAATAACCTATGATAAATTATATATATATATATATATATATATATATATATATATATATATATATATATATATATATATATATATATGGAAAGATTGAGATATATGGATAAATAATAAATATGCCTTAATTGACTTACCTAAAATAACTTGGCATAAAATGGTGACACGTGGCAAAATTGCTTCTCATTTAAAGTATAACTAGTACAGTACCCGTGCGTAACGCACGAGATTTCTAAAATATAATATATTCTCTAGAACATATTATCGAATTTATCTAAATTATATATTATAATATTACGATATTATGAAAATATATAGCCAAATACTATTAAATCCAAACATCCAAATAATCCTAAAAATAAATCAAATCCAAACATCCGAATGATACATATACTAAACAGGTTCTCTTCGCTCGATTCACATATTAGATCGATACTTAAAAGGGTGCTATATATATAATATTATAATAATATGAAAAATCTATAGCAAAATATGATTATTATTACTATTATTATCATCATATTTTATTGAATTTTTGAGGAAAAAGTTTATCTTAATCTAATAGGTGTTACTTGATTGAAACGATATATATCATTTGTACAGGCATGCCGTTAAAATAGGGCGATTAATAAATACCTATTAATCTATCGGATTGGGTCAAGTATATACGTAAATGGATATGATTTTATTTTTGGTAAATCCGGAAATTGATATGATTGTAATATACTCCATCCGTTCGAAAATAAACGATGTTTGATTTTTATGTACGTAGTTTTAGGAGCTAAAAACTATATAAAATATTATTTATTTTAATTAATCTTATACATATGTTGTTATAATGGGACAATCACATCCTGATTTAAAAAGATCCTAAGTGCCATTTTCAAATATCCATGTTAGTTTCATATTTCTATTCTTGCAAACTGCACTATTCCAATAAACTACCAACCATCGTATCCAACCACAACAAATGCTTAATTTTGTTCTAGTATATGTTAACTTTTATCTAGTTGTTTGACATTTGTTTCTAATTTTCAAATCAAATAAGATCTGATTGAGTGATCGACTGTCAGTTTCGGAAGCAAGTTTTGATATATTGATGGAGCAAGCTTTGCACAGTAACTCTGGAGTAGTAAAAGAGACTAACTAAGTCATAGAGCTAGGATCTTCCTACAATGATTATAAATGCAATTTTTTATGTGTTGGTTTCTTTGTCAATAGCTTCTGGGTAGGTTGAATTTATTCTGTTTTGGATTAGTATTGTAATGACACATGAGTTTAGTATTTGGGAGCCGATTTTTGTTTTTCAATATTATAAGTTCCATTTGCAAAGTTTCAATCTAGTACTGCATATTTCAAGCTGATTGAGTCTAAGTATACTATGAATGTGCATTGAATCTACCACTTCAGGAGATTCGCTGAAGTGAAGGAGAAGGAAACACAGAAGATGTACTCAATGTTTTTTGGGGACATAAGACTCAATGCTTAGGTGGATTCAGATAGATTCTGCTTCAAGTGACCAGCCTTTAACCAACCTTCTCCCACCTCCAAGTAAAAACTAAAAATACTTCTCTTTCTAGATATGTTATATAGAAAAGAGGTTGTCTGGTTGAATATACTAATGCAAAAAATGACAATTAGTTTAAAAAAGTATATTACAATCCTATCAGTTAGATATAGGCATGCACAGCTAGTCATAAATAGTGTACTGCATTTAAATTAAAAAGAGTTACAGATATAATGCAAACAATTTAGTCTTAATGTAATGCATTTGGTATTCATCAGCAGGAAACTCTGCTGGCTTGCACATATATTGAAATGTATACCGTTCACAGTGATTGAAAGCTTTGTTGGATGGAAAAATAATGAAATATAGTAAGCCATAAATCATAATAAGAAAAATAATGAAGCATAAATAAAGCAAGCCATAAATCCTAAGAAGAACAACACAAATGAAATATAGTAACCCCACCTCCTCAGGTTATGTTTTGGAAAACCTCTGAAAATACAATATTGATGCACACAATACAGATTCGGATGGATGAGAATAGGTGATTTAATTGTTATCTTTCATTATCAATATATAGAGATGAATAAATTTGAATAATCCAGCAGTAAAAAATCCCAGAAAATATTAGATAAATATTGAATTTTAACCAATTATCTAAATTCAAAGTGAATGTGAATAATTCGATAAATATTCGATAATTGTGAATAATCCAGCAGTAACAAATCCCCGAGATGAATAAATGTGAATAATTGAATTTTAACCAATTATCTAAATCCCAAAAAATATTCGATAAATGTGAATCAATGTGAATAATCCAGTAATAATTATCGGGTTTTAACCAATAAATACAACAAATAATTAATGGGGAATAGATAAACATCAGATAAACATTGGTTTTAATAGATAAACAATCCAGCTCACGGGTAAAATCAATTGTGTTTGTTGTAGATTGCAATCTTTTTTGTTTTTTTTTTTCAATAGATAAACATTGGGCTTTAAAAATCAAACCCGACCGTTAACAAATCCTTCCCGCATAAACAACTCAATTGGATAAAATCAATGTCGTTGGATTGATTTTCTGAGGAAAAAAAATCTGATTTTAAATTTTCTCAGCAATTCCCCCTTAAAAAGGTAAGCAACCGAATTTCGGATTTTAATTTTTTTGGATTATTTAAGGGATAAGCATATGAATTTCTGATTTTTTTCCAATTTATTTTAATGAGTTAGATTCGGATTTACTTAAGATTGAATTTTTTTCTTAAATAATTATTTGTTGAATTAGATATAGGATATGCAATCTGTGATTGTTAGTGATTGTTAAGCTCGTCCAGGTTTTTAATTAGATATAGGCATGCACATCTGCGTTGATACATCTAACAATGCTTGCCCTTCTAAATCTCGAGCTTCATCTTCATCTGCGTTGTCGTTTCAATTGAACGTGGATTGATTTTTATGAATATCTTCAACTATTGTTGGAGCTTAATTGATTAATTTATGGTTGCAGGCTTCATTTGCTCGTCATATGTGCGGAAAGGGATTTGATACATGGACTCTAGAGGTTCGAAGAGCTGGGTTAAGTATGCGAGGAGTGGAAAGTCTGCAAGCTGATTTTTTATGATATTTTTATGGTTATCTTCTCATGGTTGATACTTGTATGGATTAGCCTTTTGATTTATGCTCAGATCCATAAAGATATTTGATTACTTGCACCATCTGGTTTGTAACAGGCAGTTGTAATGAGATAGGTTTCATGTATTAGCTATTTAGCTGCCATCCTATTGCAGGTTATTAGGTCATCGTGAAGATCTTTTCGGAAGGACATAGATGCTGCCATGATTTATGATAATGACTACAATGCTCAATTTCATACTACAACGGTGAAGATTAGAGGGGTCATAATTTTTGTAAAGTTGACTTTATTGTCAGATTTGTATCGAAGAAATCAAAGACATATTTTTTGTAATTAATATGAAATGTTTAAGCATTTGATATTGTTCTCAAAAAAATTATTCCAATTGAATGGCTTAGTAATTAATATGAAATGTTTAAGCATTTGATTTGATTTTAATGATTCCAATTGAATGGTTAAGTATTTGGGGATGTGGCCTAAGTATATAATCGACACGTGATATTTTAAATGTGAGGGTGCCACGTGGCAGTGGAAACAACTGCTTTAGTAATATATTAGATATTAGATATTAGATATTAGATATAGAAATATAGATATAGGTATAGATATAGATAGATTGTAGAAAGAGAGAGAAAGAGAAAGTGGAAGAGAGAGAAGGCCCAAAAGTCAGAAACCAACCCCTAACCCAGTTTTGGCAACCACCAATCCACCCAACCCTACCGCCATTAGCGTAGCCACCATCATCCCAGCAACAAGGCAAAAAATCAGATCTGGAATCAACCCTAAAGTATCGCCATGGACCCAAAAGTGTCACAAAAGCCAAATATCCCGGATCTGGTCAGCCCATGCCGCCATTCATTTGTAATCAAAGAGAGAAAAAAGCGAGAAAGCAAAATCAGAAGATTGTAAAAGTCAATACCATCGACGTATTCCGAAGCTTTGCCAAAGGGCTATTTCCCGACAAAATCGAGTAATCTGGGTGCAGCGACTTGGCTGACGGTGGCTCTCCGGGCTCGGGTCCCCTCGTCTGGTTTGAATCTGCGAATCTTGCTGTTTCTGGTGGCTACAGCTTGGGAGCTCGCGAGGGCTGCGATTGGTCTAGGTGCGAAACCGGGGCTAGTGGTTGTGCGGGTGGCTAGGTTGGGCTCGACCTTCTCTTTGCGGCTCTAGCTCCATGCTTTCCCTCACTCTCAACTTGCTTAGGTGGTTTTCTGCCCTTCCTTGTTCGCAAAAAAACTCTTTAAGATTGAAAATATATAATTTGTGTTGATATGCAATTTGATATTGGAATTCCTAAGCTTGAAACGTGAGGTTAGACTAGTGAAACTGGCATTCTCCTTGCTCTTTTGGTGCTTGCATCCCATTAGCAACTTTGAATCGTTTTGGATGTGGTGTATTATGGAGGATATAGCCAGATTTGGGATTATCGACTTTTCAAAGAAGACTATAGACTTGTGAAACTTGAGACTGAGAGCTTTCTTTTGAATGGACTACACTTGATAGTCAAGTTGGATCTGTTGAATACTGAATAAGGGAGCTTGATGAAACTCGGTAGAAATCTTGAACATAAAAGCTTATGAGGGACCTAATTTTCTGTCTCTCCTTTCATAGCTGATTATGCTTGGACTAAACCCCGTTTTCTAACAATGTTTCTCTTCTTTGCATGTGTATGACACTTGACTACGACTTCGACTTATGAAGAAGAAAAAAGTATCCTCAAGATTGTGATATGTAAGTGGAACTCTACTCTCCTTGATCCAAGTGACCTCGTGAACCAAGAAAAACTCATTAACCAAAAGAAATCCATAGATGAAAATGAAACCAAGCCCTTATCGATTGAATTCCTGAGAAACCAAAGGAAGGTAATCCTCGTCTCTTGAATGGCCTAATTTTGGCTTTTGTGGAAACAGTGGTGCCCAAAGGCTCGTCCTTTCAATACCAAAAAAGGACTTTTTGGATATATGTTCCCATCCTTTGTTTGTATATTATGATACAGATCTGGGACTACTCAAGGTGCAAAGACGTCAAATTGACTCCTCTAATGAAACTTTGCACGAGTCAATCGTCGAACCAGGTATTATCATCCCTGTTCTTCTGGTTTGACTGCTTGTGTTGTGGTTTCATTATGAAGTTTTGCCTCCTCCCTCAACTGGTGATGTCTATGAAAGGTCTCCGAAACGACCAACAAAGTGAACAAACAAATTGCTTTTAAACCCATTGGAAATAAGATAAAGAAAAAATGAATTTTGACTCACCTCAATCGAGAACCTAATGACTTTGAATCAAGGAAAATAAAGATAGAAAAACGAATCCTGCTACAAAATGATCATCGTAGTGGAACACATGGATGGAACAAAATTAGGAAAAATCCATAAAACAAGATGGAAAACGGAAAATAGAAAAGATAATCGATAAATAAAGAGATAAATAGTCCATGATGAAGATTTGTACGTGGAACTGTTGCGAAATTGAAAAATGAAACCTATGGATCAAGATAGAAATTTTCTATAAAATTGAGAATATTAAAATTATGGTTTTAATGGAAACAAAAAAAGGGAAAACCAACCCCTGGAGGCCGTGTGGAAAAAGGCCGGTTTTGATCCGATTTGCTGGACTCGGCATGTGGTAGGTCGGGTGATATTTGTGTGTTATGGAAAGACTATCGGCTCGTTAGTGGAAAAATTGAGATCTTGAAAATGAATGATCGATTCACTACCCTGATAATAGAAGATAACAATAATAAAGGAATCAAATTTGCGTGCTGTTTTGTTTATGCACCTGCCCAAGAAAACGACAAAATCGAATTCTGGCCAAGACTTATTGACCATAATTAGACAATTGAAATCACCCTCTTGGTAATGGGAGACCTTAATGAGATTCAATGCTCTGTCGGAAAAATGGGAGGTGTACATCCAAAGCCTAATAGATTCAAGATACTATTATATTTCAAGGACCAGTGTAAACTTCTGGATATTCTAACACTTAGAAATGGCTTCACTTGGAGAAAAAATAAAACAAATGTAAATAATATATACGAAAAACTCTATAGAATACTAGTACAAGACCACATTCTACAATGGTATCCAAATATTGCAACCACAAACTATGCTTTCTCCTCCTCAGAACACTGTCCAATATCGATAGAACTCAACGCATTTTGTGGAAAAAAAGGCAAGACCATTCAAATTTGAGAAAATGTGGACCCAAAAAGAAAAGATTAATTACTGAAACATTGCAGCACACGCATGGAGGTTGTCTTGTGTTGATTCTCATATGTTCCAAGTAACCAAGAAAACCCAATTACCTAAAAGACTCGCAAAAGAATGGAACAAAACAACATTTGAAAACATATTCAAACGACTGAAGAAGATTGAAGAAAAACCGACAAATCTACAAAGAAACAATAATCAAGTATAACATAGAAACAACACCAATAGACAATTGCGAATTTGTGATTGATAAACAAAAAAAGAATAAAATTACAGTAGTGGTGCCAAAGAGCGAAAGCAAAACATCTAAAAATAGCCGACATAAATTCAGGGCACCACTACAAAGTGGCTACAGGACGTCGAAACAGGAAATCATAAGGGAAATCGTAACCCAAGAAATAGCGACAATAATAGGGGTGGGAAATAGCAGAAAAGAAATCCAACAAGATTTTGGAAAAAGATTTCGCAAAGAGCGAATAAATCTTCGACTACTATAATAAACACAGAAATTACATAAGGGAGAATGTCTTTCTCACAAAACCATTTACTAACCAAGAAGTAAAAAAGGTCTTCTTTTCGATCGGAAAAGGCAAGTCACTAGGACCAAACGGAATGACAACGGAATTTTACCAACACTACTGGGACATAGTGGTCCATCAATCACTAAAGCAATCAAGGGATTTTTTGAGTCTGGAAGAATGCTAAAACAAATTAACCAAACATTCATCATTCTAATCCCAAAATGCGACAACCCAAGAACAATAGACAACTATAGACCAATTAGTCTTTGTTGGACTATTTACAAGGCAATTGCGAAAATACTGGCGGACAAAATGAAAATTGTATTAATAAAAATAATCCATCCATTACAAGGAAATACAGGACAATAATGTACTTATTGCACATGAAATTTTTCACTCATTTCGCAGTCGGAAAGGTCATGATGGATGGATTGCAATCAAACTTGATATGAAAAAAAAACCTATGACAGAATGAACTGGGACTTCCTTTTGGCTATAATGTCAAAAAAATTATGGATAGATAAAAAAAGGTATTCAAACAGTATCATTCTTCATTCTAGCGAATGACGAACCAACCGACACATTATCTCCTCACAGGGGACTCAGACATGGCGACCATATATCTCCCTATCTTTTTATCATAGGTGTTGAGATTCTTGCAAGAAAGCTCCAACAACAATGCGAACAATCAAGAAACACAATTGGCTTCAAGATTTCTATAAATGATTCTTGTATTCCATTTATGTCCTTTGCGGATGACATAATGATATTTTCCAAAGCGACCCTGGAAGCATGTCTAACTATGAAAACAGTACTCGATGAATACTGCGAGATATCTGGCCAAAAAGTAAATTTCTAAAAATCAGCATTCCAAGCTACAAATGGGATCTCAAACAACCAAAAACAATGACTCCAATCCTGCTTACAAATTACCAACCAAATTGCATTAGAAAAATATCTAAGCTACCCTATTATTAATGACAGAGTGAACACAAACACGTTTGAAGATCTCCTTGTGAAATCAAAGAACCAATTAACTAAATAAAGAGCAAAGAACCCATCAAGGACGAGCAATTCTAATAAATAAAATCTAGCTGCCAAACCAAGTTATATTATGCAGAACTTCATGCTCCTCGCGAGTATACACAACGAACTTGATCGAAGACTCAATATATGCTTCTTCTAGAACAAGGACCCAAAATATAAACTCCTTATCGGGTGGGATAAAGTATGCAGACCGAAGAGTGAAGGTGGATTAGGACGACATAAAATAAAAGACATGATAAATGCGGTTAAAGTCTCAAAATAACCTAAATTACCCAAAAGCAACTCCGCTCAACCTCTTAAGCACGACTCGACTCCAAAGCTTGATCATCATCTCCACTTGGCGCCCGAAGCAGGAAGTTCGTACAACTAAACTCATAACCCCATTGTTCTAAAAAACGCTCGGCGAATGCTTGGCGGTGAGGTACCACCAAGCGCTAAGACGGTTCGGTGGCCTTATTGATGGATTCTCGGCAGATAAAATGTTTATATTTATCTATCTATACTACGAGTAGAATACACATGATGTAACAATTATACATTTTCATAGTGTTTAACATCACTACATTAACAAAACATCATGCAACTGAAACTAAAGTCATGACCATTACAATGTTATCCGACTCAAACAAAATAAAAGGAACAAAAAGTGACATAAACATGTTAAAAAAAACTCAATCCGTATAATCTAAACAACAACACTAATCACTTTTCTAAAAATTGGACTGTATTTATAGTTTTGTACCACTAGTCTTTATTGGCAAAAAAAACATGTATTTTTGTACACGGACACCGATCACACACACCGACACATGGATACACAACACAGTACACTATACACCACCACTATCATCTACCGTCTACCCTACCACTACCACTCTACCCGTCCACCATTGTAATTACACCATCACAAACAATTAGACATAATTTAAAACAAATCCTAATCGACATGTATTTTTATTGTACTATACACAATACACCACCACTACTAGTAGAGTACCACCAGACAGAGAGACTGATGAGAGAGAGACTTACCGTCATTGATCGGAGATATGAGAGCACGAGCAACACCGACAACAAAGGAAAGTCGGAATGGAATTAAGTAGTCGCGAGGCGAGACCGCGAAGCAGAAGAGACAAAGAGTTGATTAACCGTCGGTAGCGAGAACGAAATTAATGAATTAGGGAATTAAAAACACCCGATTTTTTTAATCTGGTAAGGCTGCCAAGCTCCGTCCCGCCCCGCTAAGGCTGCCAAGCCCCGTTTCGCACCCCTCAAGTGCTCTTTTTCCCAGCCGCCAAGTCTTGCCTTCACCATGAACCCACTGTTTAGGCCCATTTCGTAATGGGGAGCAACCGCCAACCGTCTTGGCGCTGTCTTGATAGCCGCCAAGCCCGATTTTTAGAACAGTGCATAAACCATAAAGGGGTCACTATACTACCAAACATATGTACTCTATATCAAAAAGGTCTTATATCAACCTAGTAATTAGGGTATACATGAGGTGCCTACCTATAATTTGCATCATCACTACCTAAGTCCATAATACCCCCATATCCCGACCGAGCAATCTCATCATAATGCATCAAGGCATAAACAAGGCAAGCATAACAGAGGACTCGTTATAGGAGTCATGAGACAATCCAAGTCTCGAGCAAGCAACAACGGGACTAGGAAAAATTCCTCAGGAAGCGAAAGGCATTTTTGGTTCAGTACTTCAACCCCTAACATCTCGGTGGGAACTCAATCCCCTAAAGCCTATGCATGGTCTTGGTTTATCCCTCCACCTTATTTTACCCCCACCCCAAATCCGCGTATCACTAAGCATAAATCTGATCTATACACAATGTGTCTTGTATCGTGATTATAATGAACATAAATAAAGTGGGGTATGTTAGGTTCGAGGGTTGAACCTTAGAGGACCTGAATGCATCCTTGTGCATTCCATAACACACATATCAATCACAACAATCACCTCGCATATCACAACCAAATTCACAAATTCACAAGCAATCACATCATAGATCAAATGAAAACATAGTCAATTGTAGGGCGATCGATAAAGTGTCCCAAGCCCAACCACACATCACAATGTCAAACTACATCTCAACTATGGAATGATAACCCCCATTTCCCACCTAAGGCACATTCTAAGGGAGTGGGTCTGTCTTTAACATGCTACTAGCGCGTCCAATAAGGCCTTTCCCCATCTAAAACATATAAATGAGGGGTGTAGCGAGCAAGTCAAGAAGACGTACCTCGAGTCTTCAAAAATCACAACAAGTAATATGGAAACAGAACACAAAATCACTCTAACAAGTCTAGCCATACCACACATCAACAATATGATTCGTTTTACAATTCTCATACTCAGGGCCTGGAGGCCCAAACATCACAAAATTTTATGAAATAACATATCCTTTTAAGACTCCTAAGGTTCATTCTAGGTGATCATATACTTAGTGGTCCATATATACTTTCAGTCGTCCAAAGGAAGATGTTCATTTATTAGCTATTCTAGCACGCTCAAGAGTTAGGGTAAAGTGAAAGTTCTCAATGTTGAAACCATTCTAATTTATGTACATTTCGTTCAAGAATTTATAAGTTAAGTGGTCACACAATATACTTAACATTTTCATCCGTTTAAGTGAGAAATTTAATCATAAAATTTGATAGTGAAACATGCTCAAGTGATCAAGAAGTCATACAAAGAGAGGGTTTCATCACCTAATAAATTTGTATAGTGCGAGTCCTAATTAACTTCTCTTAAATAGGTTTCATTTATAGGCACATAAATCACATTTTAATGCATCAAACACTAGCTAAACCTCATGACATCAAAGACAACTTTAATAGTTTCCATTCAAGTACTCATTTAAGTTCAAAACATATTCGACACCAAAGTTATAAGAAAGTTATTTTGTCAAGTTCAAGTTGAGACTTTCAAGTAGCTTACAAACTTGTTTTGCATTATGGGGATGAACGACTTCACATCCGATTTTCTCTATTTAAGGTCATAAAGTAGGGTTCTAATTTAAATGGAAGCACTCATTTTAGAGTTATATGAAGCAATTTATAACTTACACAAATCACAACACCTACACAGTTTCTAGATTGAAAAAGGGTTTGCTAAATGTCCATTTCTCCCAAGTCCCAAATGAAATCAATTCAATATCATTATTCGTTATCACATTACACACAAAACATAATTGAAAGGTTAGGATCTCATATTCACAAATTTTAATCAAAGTGGTAAGTTTTAGGAGTTTGACCTAAGATCTCAACTTTTGACCACAAAACCCCACAAAATCAAACAAGAGAAAGCATCTAATGTGAAGATACCATCTAACACTGTCATGAACTGAATATAGGCACATATTAAACCACACGTTAAATATGAAAAACAAGGATTTGACAAATCCCAAAAGGGAAGAGGCACAAATCCTCCCAAGCCTTATAAAAATCACATTTTGATGTTTAAAACTTGTAGATCTAGGACATTGAAGTGTATATCTAAGCTAAAAACATGGAGACAAGGGGAAATCTTAGTCACAAGCCTGGATGTAGGCCATAAGGGCACGACTTATCGATTCTAGGGTTGTTTCGACCTCCATGGGCTCCTCCTGTGGTTGTGGCTGGCTCTAAAACTTCAAGGAGGGGATGTGGTGATCGGAGCTTGTATTTACATGTTGGGAAGATGAGGTATGGAATGTGTTTAGGATGAGGAAGATGGTATGAGAAGAGGGAGTTGTGGTGTCTTTGAGAGGTTTTGGGAGAGTGTGAAGAGGATGAAATGTGAAAAAAAATGAGGGTTTGGGGATGTGGGGTGGCCGGCAAAAAGGGTTGAAGTAGGGGAGAATTGATGTGTGAAGGATGGTGAATAATCTAGTTAAACTTTTCTTTATTGGGGTAAAACATTTTTTCGGGTTGGGATCAACTCCCCTGATTTTGGCTCCCCCTCCAAAATTAAAAAAAAAGGAAATATATATAAAATTAAAAAAGAAAAATATTAAAAGGTGAAATTTTGTGAGAAGGGATAGTGAGATAGGGAGAAAATGGGGACAATGGATCATCACTGCATTTTTTCATGCATTCTTATCTACTCATTACCCATATACCATTACCTTGTGTACCACATGCACTCAAATTTGAATCCTGTTTCTCAAAATCTATGTGGCGTTGTATTTTTCTTCGAAATCTGATGTTTCTAAGTTCTGAAATTGAATTAGGACTCGATTATGTTGATTGCTTCCTATATCTCGGAATTGTCTACAACACCTCGAATATCTAGATTCTCAATCAAGTCTTATAAATTTATTTAGATAAGGTTTAAAGAACCCCACCATTACAACTACCAATAGTCAGGTGCGTTTCAATTTTTATTTTTTTTTTGATACAATGCGAGGAGTTGAGGTGTGTTTCAAATTGTATAACTTACCACCCTTTTATATTTAATTGTATAAATGGAATTGCATGGATGTGGGTAGAAAAATTAAGTTGGATTTTTTAAAAAGAGAGAAAATGGTAAAAAGGAGTTAAGTGACCCAAAAAGATCAAACCAATTAATGCAAAGGCGTTAACGACCTATGCCAGCATTTTAAATTCACGTGGGAACTAAAAATATAAAAGTATTTTGAATTATAGTTTAGCAATACATGAAAAATATATTACTTGGAAATGAATGACTAAAATCATTGAATGCGTGAACGACTTAACGTTAGAAAAGACCAAAGTCATAAATTGTGACTATCTTTATTTTTATTTTTTTATTTGTGAAAAAAAAGCCAAATTACAAGATTAATTTTGATAATTAATAAGTGATTATTGATAGGAGTTAATAGAACGAGTATTGAGCAAAAAGTCATCACCTATTTGGTAAGAGTTAATAGATAAAGTATTGAGTAAAAAATTATCACCTATATCACTCATTATCCACTTTTTATAGATTTTTAACTATACAAATAGTACAGATGAAATGGGTGAAATGTGTACACATCCCCATTTCAATCTATAAACTAGCTAAAATATATCTTAGGGAGGAAGTTTCATTTAACGGATATTTCGCGTGGTGACCTCCAATTATTGAGTTTTTCGTGAGGTAACCAAAGTTTTTTAGTATTTCGCATGGTAACCTTGTATTTTTTAATTTTTTTGTGTCGTGCCCTTTTGAGTTAAAATGTGTAATTTTGAACTCTCTTGGGCAAAACCTGTAAATTAGAAGCAAAAGTCATCTTCAACCTCCCGTATGCATCTGAAGAGAAAGAGAGGAGATAGCAGAGGAAAGTCGAAGGCTCGAGGGTGATGAAGATAAGCGTTGACCAGAGGTGGTGATCAGTACCAGATCGAGGCGGCGCACAGTTGTAGTGGCAACGACAACTCTTCAACTACGCCTATCGGAATTAGGTATGAATTTCTAGTTGTTGAGAAATTAGGGCGAAATTGGGGGTTTAAATTTGGGCTAAATTGCGGTTTGATTTTAGGGTTAAAATAAGGCTGAAATGATGAAAAAATTTGGGGTTACAATAGCTCTGATTTTGGGTGATTAAAGTTAGGGCTAAGTTGGGGGTTAAAATTTTGGAGCTAAATTGCTATTTGATTTTAGGGCTAAATTTAAGGTTCGGATTTTCCTGTTGATTGAAGCATGAATTGAGGTTCAAATTTTGATCTAAATTAGGCTTTGTAGTTGGAGTTTCTTTTGGCTCATTTCACTTTTTTTTATATAAATAGTAGCTTCTTGCAGAATGGGAGATAATAAAGTGATGAGAATGCGTTATAATCAATCAGAATATGTAGAAATGCAAGTGCACGATCCAGATGGAAGCAACATTGTTGACCTATTTGTCTATTTACTGGAAGAGGCTGCTAAGATTGGGATGACACTTCCTGAACAACCAACTTTGTGGTATGCACACAACAGTCGAAACTTTCAATTGAAGAGTGTCAGTGATTTGATGAATATGTTCAAGTCGTTACATGAGAAGAGGTTGATTAATTTGGCAATTGGGTGTAGTGACTCACCATGTAAGAACTTGGAATTGGCGCGAGGTCTGATTGAATCAAAAAGGCTTGTAGAGAACTCAACTACAAGGTCAAGCCATGCAACAACGTCTTTGATTTTTGGTCAGCAAGATGCTTCTATGAACTCACAATCACATCACCGGGTGAAGAAAATCCCTGCCACTACTGCAAGAAGAAGAGGTTTACATCTTCCGAAAGTCAGAAACAATTCTCAATTATCTAGAAGTGCATCCATTTCAAGCAATCTGAGAACAACAAAGGTTGTTGATGTAGAAGCCAGTGATATGCTTGGTGTTGATGTTGCTGGTTTTGTTGTAGAAAAGGGCGATGTGGTAGGTGTTGTAGCTAAAGATGACAATGTGCCTGGTGTTGTAGTAGAAAATGGCGACGTAGTAGGTATTGTTTTAGAAGATGAGGACGCGGTTGATTTCCTTGAAGAAGATGATTTGGAAATGGATAAAGAAGATTATTTTGATAAGCTTTATGATAATGGGGAGTTTTATGAAGATAATGATTTTGGGAAAATCAATCTTAAAGAGTGGATGATATTTATGGACAAATCACTTTTGATAGATGTTGTGAGGGATTATTGTGTTCAAGAGGGATTTCCCATTGTAGTGATAAAAATGAGCAAAAGCGATATACGACTATGTGTGCAGATTCAGAATGTGATTGGAGGATTCGTGCTTCAAGGTTGCCAGATTGACATACTTGGGCTAAAAAAGCATTGAAAAATATCCATACTTGCATGAGGTTGGGTAAGAATAATCCCATGGTAACCGCTGAATGGGCAGCTCGAAATATTCTCCAAGATGTTAGCGCAAATGAAAGTATCACGGGAAAAACCATCAACTCAATCTTGTATGAAGCCTTTGGAATTAATCTAAAGTCAACCTCTTTGTACAAGGCAAAGAAACAATCCAGACTCCAAGGCTCGTTGTGTGTGGAGGGCTGCAACAAATGATCCTGAGCGACCGATTCAATTTAAGAGTGTATTCATTGCTTTGAAACCGATAATCGAAGGGTTCATTATGGGTTGTAGAGGGTTAATTGGAGTGGATGGGTGCCATTTAAAGGGCAAATTTGGTGGGGTTGTGTTGTCCGCGATTGCTCTAGACGGAGATAATCATATTTTCCCTATAGCATTTGGTGTATACGAGAATGAAAGTAAGGACACGTGGTCTTCTTTCTTCTATCATTTGAGAGAGCTATTGGTGAATGTCAATAGGGATACTTGGTGTATTATATCGGATAGACAAAAGGTATGTAAAAAAGGGTTCTTGTTGCAGTAGTTTGGAGTTAACTCTTTTGCATTTTTCATGTTTCTAAAACACTATATTATGTTTTTATCTTATTTAGGGGGTTGAACCAACTCTCGGGGAAGTGTACCCACTTATGTGCCAACTTCAAGAAGAAATATCCTAGACAACACATGCATGATCTGTTTTGGTCATGTTGCAAAGCGTATTCTGAGTATAAATTCAAGCAGGCAATGGAAAAGGTGCAGTTGGCAGCGGGGTTGGGTGTTGTAAGGTGGCTACAGGACTTGGGTGATATGCAGTGTTGGGCAAGGCACAAGTTTAACCCTATTTTGCATTCACCTGAACCGACAAGCAACTTTGTAGAATCCTTTAATTCGACGTTAGGAGCGGATAGATGTCTCCTCGTATTGATACTTCTAGATGGTATTTGAGTTATTAGTTTTTACAGTTATGAATTTTCATACATATTATAGATATATTTCCTTCATGTGTTACGACTTAGTTTTTTTTACAGCAACTCAGTCTATACAGAATCCCATATTCGCAACAAATCAGTTTTTTACAATCAGTTTTTTTTACAGCAAATCAGCCTATACAACAGCTCATTTTATCCAACAACTCATATTTTTATAGCAGCTCATTTATTTACAGCAAATCAGTTTTTTACAGCATCTCTTTATAGCAGCTCTTTTTTCTTTTTACAGTAGCTCATTTTATTTTTTGTGCTTCTAGGGATTAGACGCACATGCATGGGTCGACATTGCGAGAGACAAGAGCAAGTTCGAAGTCTACCTGAGAATGGCATAACTCCAGCAACATAGAAATTATTGGATGCAGCATATAAAGAATCACGTAAATTAGAGGTTGAGAATTTGTTCAAGAATTGTTTGGAGGTATCATGTGCTTTGGAGGCTAAAACACTTGGCTACTGTTAGCACTTTTTGCCAAACTTGTAGGGAAATCGGCTAAGAATCGTTAGCACTTTTGTATGGTTTCTGAAATTTACGTGCTGAATTTTACAACTACTTTAACCAAGCTGAATATGCTTAATTATATTTGTCCCCCCAATTTTCAAGCTGACTATGCTTAATTTTACAAGCTGAATTTTTTTATATGTTGAATTTGACAGCTGATCGAATACATGCTGAATTTTACATGCTCAATTCAGCTAAGAGTTGTGAAGCTCAATTTTGCAACATTGGTGAATATGGCAGTGCTTAAATAAACTTCACAATAAGTCTCATGACAACCTTCTCCTTCATATCTTCAAACTCCATTTTTTTGAGGAAAGGGTAGTGATTAGACCAAAAAATGAGCCTTTTTGCTAAACTAGACATGTACCCAAAAAATTGGCTAGGGGTAGAAAGTGGTGTATTTTTGCAAATGCAAAATTACCACCGGCAGTGGAGGTAGCAAGTGAAGGGGAGTTGAGCACTGTAGCTCAATCTTTTGAAAAAAGAGAAATCGGGAGGGGGAGGTGCTGGATATGGGGTGTGGCTCCAATAAAGTAGGAAAATAGGGGGGCTGTTATAATATTATTATTATGTGGATGTACAAGATATACTCTTTACTTAGATAGATTTATCTTATACTTGGAGGTTAAGGATATAACTTCTATATATATTGTATTGGTGGATACCACACAAGTGATTAACAGTTGAATACAATCTCATATTCTCCCGTTTTCTTTTGCCCTAAATTATAACACATTATCAACATGATAGATTCTAGAAACTAAAACCCTAATTTTTCCGATCCGCCGCCATGCTCCACTATCCCAAACTGATCGCAATTTTCTACAGCCAGAAATCCAACCCACGATGACAGTGAATGTGCTCCCGGAGGTGTCGACCATCACGATGCCTCCAAGATCGAAGTCCCCCTCTCGAACCTCGATCTATCCCCTCCCGTTTCCCCCTCCGACAATGACTCCAAGATCGAAGAAGTCGGTGAGTCGGCTTGGTTCCCGGAGAACCGAGTCGCTGGGTTCGCCTACCAGAAATTAAGGAGGAGGAGATTCTTGATGCTTCCGATTCGCCCCTAATTATGGAGCTTTTGATTTTTACGGAGTCCGACGAATTCGCTACGGAGGAGGAGAACAGTGAGAGTGAGGAAGATTGGGATTGGAATTTGCATAGGGGCGCAAATCTGCATCCTCCTCCATGGACCGCGGCCGGAAGACCTTCTAGCGAGTCGGAATCGAACAGAAGCGCCTCCGGAAGCAAAACCGCCACTCCGACTCTGCCGTAGCCATCTCCTCTGCCAAAACCCTAACTATCGGCGTCGAAGAGAAGAATATCGACGATCTCGATCTCCCCAGTCGGAGGTCATCCGTGATCCGCCGACTCCGCTCGCTCAACCAGTTACTCTCGTCGGAGAAGACAAACGATTTTGATGTGGTTTTTGTATTAATTACAAAACCAACCCTGAAATTATCAAAATTACGGATGGGCATGTACTTTTCTGATAAATAACAGAAAAGACCCAAACTTTCAGGGTTACAAGTTTTGTCCCTGAGTAAAGGTTCCGATGAGTGGAAAATCTTTTCCCAGAAGCGATGAGATTTAGTGAGTGAAGTAGATAAACACATCTCCCGAAGAGGATGTATACGTCAATTATATCAATTCCCATTCTACGCCGTCTTAGAGGTAAGTGGAGGTAAGTGCAGTTTGATTTTTCTAATTTATTATTTTGTTTATAAATAATTTAATTTGTCTCCTGAAGTAGAAAATATTAAATCCCTCAAAGTGGATGAAAGTAAAGAAATTGATATTATAAATCACTTGATGTGATAGATAAAATTTATCTCCGTACATCCATATACGATGATCAATGATTATTACTTTGTCTGTTTGTTTGTATATTATATTTTTATCATCATCTCCCGAAGTAGATGAAAAGTCATATCTTTACTTGTATATAAAGATAGATCTCTCAATGTTTTGGAGTGTGATTATGTAAGCGTTGCTCACATAAGAGGTACGTTGACTTTCCTTGCTTGATTAATTAGAATTTCAAAAGGTTTAAGGCCTTATACGTAAGGATGAGTAGAATTATATTATATGATATGTGTTTTTAAATAAACCATGGTTATAATTTATTAATATTTTGATTTGGTGATGGATGGTGTCATGTGAGTGGTTTGTCCACGGATCCACACTAGGATATCATGGTAAAAGGAGACGAATCATAGAAGATTGAACTCTACTTGGTAGTGGGTCTATATGGGTTAGGCTCAACTTTAAGGCTCTTGATGGATTTGGACCAATTTTCTAAATATTGGTATATGCGATCGAGCCTGCGCTCAGGTAAGCCTAAACATCATATATTTGAGTTATGATTTTTGTGCATCTTGATCATAAGTGATTGTATATGTGTGTTATGATTTCATCTCGTACATTAAATATGGTTTACCATTTAGTTGCTAATTGCAATATGACGTTATTGATTGCACATATAGATTTTATATCATAAATCATGCAATAGTGCTAATATACTTTGATATATAAGAATTGAGAGCATTGGTAAATCATGTACGAATGAGGGGTTGACGATGCATAGATATGGTTATTGGATAAATTGACCATATATTGGACGGATACATGATAAATGATATCTATATGAATTGATACATTGATAAGTTGATGAATAAATAACGTCATCATGCACCGATTAAATATTAGCCTCATCTTTGTAGTAATAAGCTAAGATGATATTGTTGATTCCATCTTGTACTTGTAAATTATTTCATATATGATTTGTTTCATAGAAGGTGAAATATAAACTCCTGAAGTGGTTAAACTTGTTTGTTTCCTGATCACCAGAAGTTGACATTATTTATATATCATGAAGTTGATTTGTATTATATCACGATAGTAATTGCATGAAAATAAGAAAAGACATTTTCTCTCATAGATGACGATGAAATTATTGAAATTGAAATTTGAGATAGTTATTGAACCTATAGTATTTGTGAATGATAGTGTTTATTAAAACAAGTGATAAATATCTGAATTGATTTCCACCTGAAGTGGCTGAATAAATTTTAATTATGCGTAGTGCATTTATTTTAATTTACTGAGATCACTTTTATTATTTACTTGTGAGGTGTATATGTTTGAATTTACTTTTGCACAAAACTCAAAGTGTTTCCAGAAGAAACAACTTGTTAAGAGTTGGTATGTCATAAACATATGTGGTTTTATATTATATATATTGTTTGTGTTAATAAAATTTATCTCTTGAAGTAGATAAACTTATCTCTACATATGAAAGATTATCAACGAAAGAGCCTAGATGATCCAACACATTTGATTCTGCAAACTTTGTCGTATTTGGTTTAGTATAATTTGGCTATTTGAAGCTACATGGAATCTATGTTTTATTTATCTATTTGATTTACATTTGCATTTTATGTATATGTATATGCATTGGAAATGTTTCTTGAAGAAACCATTATGGGTAGATGATGCCAATGTTATTCAACTAATGATGATTTGGGAGAAGAGTTTGAAGCAAATCCTTGTTAAATTGTGTGAAATCGATAAATTTATTATTGAGAGCCCGAAGACTCTTTATTTTGGGATCTTGTTCTTAATCTACTTGGGTATGGTAGAACTCAAATAAATAGCTAGCTAAATGACCTACGGTTCATAACAACCTCTCTTATTGCCAGATGCAATATATATTGTTACCTCTAGCAGAGGACATAAAGAGGATACGGTGCGCGCGACCGTTGTTAGGATATTGGTCATAATTTTGAAAATGATCATAAATAATCATGTATGAGTCGACTCCCACATCAAGGAGAATGTGGAAGAACAAGTTAAGGATGATGGTTTGCCTAATTTGGATTTGTAATCTCCCAAACCGTGAATGGATCATCGTATGAAAATGTTAGAATGGCTTAGAGCTTGGTATCTGATGCTATGGAAAACCTGAAGTTTTCAAGATGAAATAACTAACGAGTATTTGTATAAAGTCTATACTTGGCATAATTAAACCTTATACATAGCACCAGAAGAGCATCAAAATTAGTCCTCGAAGGCCTATTGATATAATAAAGTAGTAAACTCATATGAGAAAATGGCTCTGGAAGAGCGTCAAAACACTCTAAAGGAATGAGTGATGACAAATAAATTGGGATCATAAAAGTCAATGGAGGACTAATAATTGCCGAAAGCAGTGGCTTTCCCCTAGTTGAGGATGTCAAAAAGGGGATCCAACAAAATAAATAGATTACCCATATGGATGTGATATGGAAATGTTATCAATGAAATTGATATGTTGGATAAATGAGCATTGAGAAGTTGACGATTAAATCGATCAAGTGAAGTAATTACTTATCATTTAGGATAATGCTAACGCATGGAATGACCCGGCAGAGTCGTCAATAATAGTTAACATGCAGGCATAAATATCAAGATATTGATTCGATTTCGGTCAACAATTGAATATATTCTCCTCTTCTTGTAATTTATTTCCAGTAGAGAGCTTGGTATTTACATGTTCAGTATAGGCATTGACATGTTCAATATAGACGTCGAAATCTCCCCAGATTACACTAAGTTGTTGTAAATCAAGAAAGTTGATGTATATGGAGGATTGAGTCCCCATAGATGATCAAATACCTAGAGTTTATCACGGATGATAAAATACTCGGTATTTAGGGGGAGAGGAAAAGAAGTAATATGTTGCATGAACTAGAAGGGAACCAGAAGTTCAATAAACTATATAGCAGACAAGCTAGTAAAGGCATTAATAAATGCAAAAGATGGTGACAAAAGTCACATTTACAACAAATAATGCACTAGCATGATTTAGATCGAGGTTATAGTAGTAATTTCAAACAATGGTGATATGTCCACTGGTATAAAACTCCTGAAGAGATTTCATGAATGTTGACAGTGTTAGAATTGATTGTGAGTTGTCTTGAAATGACCAGATCCTTGATTATCGTTGATGGCACATATCTAAGTTTGCACTTGAAGTGCTTGATAAGAATAATTAGAGCTTCTTAAAATATCTCGACCTGTAGTTCGAGTGTACAAAGAGAGAGATATTACGATATGAAGACAAATGATCTTTTCATCTTTGATTAGATTGTGAAAGGATATTAAGGGTCCAGAAGTACCATGCCTTTAGAAAATTGGTGATTAAATGCTAAATTGAGGGGGGGAAAAGTTATACTCTTTTCCTTAACTTTGGTTTTTGTCCCATTTGGGTTTTTCCAAAGCAAGGTTTTTAACGAGGCAACTCCCCTCACAAGGATACATGGTATATCCCAAATTCCAGAAAGAAATAATTCATGTAAAATGGATTATTTAAGCATGAAGTTTTTGGACCTGTAGCTCCAACATTGAAAAGTGTAGTATAAATTGGTTTTAAGTGGGTGTTCGTACAAAGGAAAATATAAAGCCAAATTGATTGGACAAAAGCCTATTAAAGGTTACATTATAATGTATTCACCAGGACTGAATATAATTTTGGCTCCAAATGTAAATGACGAACGTTGTAAATGCATACCCATATAAATGGAAGGGATCAGTTAAAAATGCCTGAAGCATTATTATCAAAGTCATGTCATATGCAATTGGTTAAAGATCCTTATTAGAGTACATAAATTACCTATATTTGTGAAAGTGGTGACATTTAATTAGGTCCCGAAGTACCATACAAAGTTGTACTCTTTTCCTTAATCTTGGTTTTTATCCCATTGGGTTTTTCCAAGGTAAGGTTTTTAATGAGGCAACTTAAGCACCATTTAATACATCAGATCCCCAGATCAACAATTAAAGGCACACTAGGTCCTGAAGTACCTTATATTTGTGCATCCAAAGCAGTTCAACACCAATACATGCAAGTCAGGCACGTCAAAGTTAATCAAGAAGACATTCCATCTTATGCACATCAAAGACAATGTTGAGATTCGACCATAAGCTCATGAAGACGGCGACATTAAGAAGAATGAGAAGACTTCGAGAAGGATGTTGAATTCAGGGGGAGCATATACGCACTGCACTCTTTTTCCCTTCGATCAGGTTTTGTCCCACTGGGTTTTCCTGACAAGGTTTTTAACGAGGCAGTGCAACAAGAGCGTACGTGGAAGGCTGCACTCTTTTTTTCCTAAGCTATGGTTTTGTCCCATTGGGTTTTCCTAGCTAGGTTTTTAACGAGGCAGCTGGAGAAACAAGGAATGTACATCCAAGGGGGAGTGTTATAATATTATTATTATGTGGATGTACAAGATATACTCTTTACTTAGATAGATTTATCTTATACTTGGAGGTTAAGGATATAACTCCTATATATATTGTATTGGTGGATACCACACAAGTGATTAACAGTTGAATACAATCTCATATTCTCCCCTTTTCTTTTGCCCTAAATTATAACAGGCGCATTTATGAGGGGAAATTTCAATGATTGAATTAAGGGTGTCAATCAACCCTTAGAAAATCTTGATTGATGGGTGTCATTCCTTATTAAATGCTCTGCAAAAAAAAGGAGCCAACATAGGAGACGAGTGGAAAGGTGAGGGAAAAGCATCACCTTCATTTCTGGGAACTGGACACGTTTGGCTTACCAAGAGAACACATCTGTCTTACCAATATAAGACATCTGTCTTACCAATAGGCCAAACTTTTCATACCATACATGAAATTTTGGAGATAATATGGAGGGGATTGTCCCTAGCGATTTTGGCGGGATGTCCGTGTAATTTTGGCGCCAAAACAGGGTTCTTCGTTGGGGGAAGAGGGAGAGCATCTGTCTGACCAATATGGTACAGTTATCTAACCAATAGCATATAGTTATCTTACCAATAGACTTAAAATGTCTTACCATACCTGAAAATTTGGAGAAATTTGGAATGGATTGACCGTAGCTGTTTTGGCGGGTTATCAGTGTAATTTTGGTGCCAAAACGGGGTTCTTCATTGGGGGGAAGGGGGGAGCATTAATGAAGGAAAAATGCAATCATTGCATTGATGGGTGTTCCCCAAGCACATATATAAGCTTGAGAGGAGGATCTCAAACACCCCAACATGCCCTGCAAAAAGTGAGGCAGAGCAGGAGAGAGGTGGAAAGGACGGGGGAAAAGCCACAGGTGCATCCGAGGAAACGATACAGTTGTCATCCTACCAATAGTACAGTTCTGGCTTGCCAACAGTGTTTAACTGTCCTTCCATTCCAAGAAAAGTGCAACAAGCTTGTTGGTGGCAGTGGCAGCGATGAGTAAGTCATCTTGTACCTTTCCTTTGTAGTTGTTCCTCTTTCCTATATCAGAACTACCCCCTAGGCTGATCCTCTATTCCCGTGGCGTACCCCAGGTGATAGGGTATGTATAAATGTCGTGTACGGCGGTTGGTGGGCTCCCGGGAGTGGGAGCTTGGTGTTCAAGGGAGAAGGCACGTACTGCAGCTATGGTGGTGGCACAGAATATTGGCTACGACCAATTGAAGGAGAAGATTGTTTCCAAATTCGACGTGGACATGGTATTGTACGACATTGAGCTCACCTACCTCCCTCCTTCGATGGGGCGGGCCCTCCGATTCGAGTCCGGAATGACGATGACCTAGAAGCCTACAAGTTCTACAACACTGAATCCGGTGCACGAGCCTGGCCAATCGCACTGCACGCCACCTTACAGATGAAAACGACAACCCCTTCCACAACCTCCAAAGAACATGAGTCGGAGAACTCCGACTCATGGGCTGAGGACCTGTCGTCTCCCACCCCAGGGGAAATACTCCTAACCGGCCCTCCCACCACGCAGGAAGACTTCGATGATGGTCTTGATGGGGGCGGATGGGCGGATGAGAAGGTTCGAGGCTCCATCGAGGAGAAAGGGAAGTTGGACGACCTTAGCAGCGAAACTGGAGGGACCTGCCTGTGTGCTGAGTGTGTAGCGGGGGAGGGAGAGTGTTGTCCCACTGCAAAGCACACCGTCAGTGGGATGCAGGATTAGCTTGCTGGGAGCGGTATACATTCTGGTATTGGTAGGATGGACCACAACATAATGGTCAAAGGACACCGTCAGTGGGATGTAGGAGTAACTCATATCTTGGCATCTTTGTAGTTTTGCTGGGTCAGGGAAGGAGCTGCTTCCCCGTCAGATCAGGACGATGATGAAGTCTTGGTTGGGCGTGGACTGCAGCTACTGGAAGGCACGCAGGGCGAAGGGAGCCGCACGGGACGGCTTGTACGAGACCTACGAAGCGAGCTACGATCGGATGGCTGATAGCATGCATTTAGGTAGGCATAATAGGTTGCATTTAGCTTAGTTAAGATGCATTTCATTGATGGATTAAGCACGATTTGCATATTAGTTCTCTATGTTATCGGAGTCGGAATCTACACGCTTTTATTGATTATTTCAGGTAATGGTAGATCCGAGAAGGAGACATGAGTTGATAACGCATTGGATGAGAATGTCTAGTTGATCGAAGAAGCTTACATGAAGATCTCAAGAGGTCCTGGGAAGAAGAAGCGAGCCTAAACGAAGAACAAGTCTGCAGAAGTTCTCGCCAGACATGCTGAACTTGTTTTGCACTTTTTGGAGGCCTCGGTTGTTCGATTGACTATTATGACCATGCGTTGGAAAGCTCTTTCAAAGAGCTACAACTTTCCTGTTGAGAAGAAGAGCAAATTCGAGATGGATTTTCCGGGAAAGACCGATGCAGCGGCCGCCGCATAGTGTGCAGCGGCCGCCGCCAGGGCCGATGCAGTAGGGCTGCGAGGAAATGCTGATGCTACGACCGCAGCATCCATGCGGCGGCCGCCGCATTTGCCGTCAGCAATTATGCGCTGCGTTTTGATTAATGGAAACCCTAGAACCTATTTGTTTATTTTGTGGCCGACTTTGGATGTTTTAAAAGGCCAAATTTTATGTTATTTTCATAACTTCTATTCTATTCATTCATCAGACACTTTAGAGATTTTGAGCGATGTCTTCTATGAGGAACTAAACTCATCTATTCTGCCTGCAATTTGAAGCTTTATTTGGATTGATTGTGAGTTTCTAATTCTCGTTCCTTATTTCCTATATTTGAATGCTTCAACTTCTTTGTGCTTGATTGTTTATTGTTTTATTCTATTGTGAACCTTAACCTAAGTAGCAAACTTGTTCCTTTAGGGCTGGTTGAACTAATTGAATGAGTAGAAAGTTGAATGTGTTGTTAAATCCCTCTTTAGGGACTGCAAATACCTTGGCTAATCTCTGAACTTACAGCTATCAACTGGGTTAAATCCTTCTTTAGGGACTGTTCGATTGATAACGGTTGCTAGGACTGGTTGGACTAGTAACTATATTAGGTCGGGACAAGGGCATTCATAAGAAATTTAATAGGACGAGAAGAAGTTACAAGGATCGCTTCAATCCAATAAAGTGGAAAATTGTAGGTAGAATTGCCTCTCCTAAATTGTCTAAAACAAATTCGTTTACTTTGCTTTCTTTACTTCGCTTTGATAAAAGGCGGAACTTTTACACTCTCAAAACCCCTCAATTTGGTTACTTTGGTTGACACTTGATTCACACTTGAATAATAATTTCCCTGTGGGATCGACCTCTTACTTATTGCTATACTAGTTATAGGTTTGAGTTTACTTTGACGGGATCAACGACAGGTTTCCCCTTCGTCAATGGCCTTATACCTTTACATGCTTGAGCGAGCAAACCCCGGGACCATAACCACATTAGTCCGTGATGATAACCAACAATTCAAGTATGCGTTCGTTAGCTTGGGTGTTTGGCGGACAGCCATCCCACACCTTAGACAGGTACGCCCTCGCAACTTTATTATCCTACCAAATGGCAGATTTCATCTTACCATCTGTATACATTTGTCATTCCAATTCATGTATTACCAATAGGCGCAGTACATCCTACCGTTTATGATCCTACCAACTGTGCCCATTTATCCTACCAACTGTCTCCCTCTGTCATACCAATAGCAAAATTTCATCTGGCTGTTTAAAACTATGACATTGGCAGGTATTCTCGATGGATGAAAGTTTCTTGAAGGGGAAGTATCGGGGTTGCTTGATGTTTGCGACTGCCCAAGACCCAAACCACAACATATACCCCGTTACATTTTCCATTGTCGACGGGGAGAATGACGCATCCTGGGGTTTCTTTTTCCGTCAAATGAAAGGCGTGGTCCCGGATGAGACCCATGTGGTGTGGGTAAGCGACAGGCACATGAGCATCTGAAGTGGTAAATAGATAGATAGGTGGCTTAACGCCAAGTAGTAACAAAAACAAGACCAAACTAAGGGTCTCATGTAAAATTGGTACAACTCTTAACTTGCCACGCGTGCAAGTCACTCTCAATAGCTCCCAAAACAACCCAATCCACTCAAAATTACCCAAATACTCTTCCTAAATTCCTTACACACCTCTAAAGGACCCACCCCGCGCTGGGGGTAGTCAGACCGAAATTTCGAGCACATAGCACCAGTGTTCTAAAAAGCGCTAGGCGGATCCTAGGCGGGGAGGGGCCGCCTAGCGCTTAGGCGGCGCCCAGGCGGTCAAGGCGGACGCCTAGGCGTGCTTAGGCGGCTATTTAGCTCTAGGCGGAGGGGGGTCGCCTAGCGCCTAGGCGGTGCCAAGGCGGCGCCTAGGCGCGATTTTTAGAACAGTGCATAGCACAAACAGTAACGACGCCAAAGGTCCAACCAAAACTTGACCTACAAGTACAGCTGCGTGTCCCAAAAGCGAGGCACCAAACCAAGATGCCAAACCCGTATTACAAGACCCAAAACTCCACCAGAGCATCCCCAGCACGAGCCTGTAGTGCCATCACCTCATAAAGCCAAAAGCGCCAAGGTAACAAAGCCACCAGGCCAACCGGAAGCGGGAAACGAAACACCAGGTCGGACATACTAACCCACCACATCCCGGTCCACACCAGGGCAAACCTAGACATTGAAGCTCATCATCAAAGTTGTCTGCCGATGTGGGAATAAGGACAAGCCACCAAGCCAACCAAGTACTCAGCCCCCACAAGCAACGACATGGGGCTTCATCACACCAACCCGACAGCAAGAGAGGCGAAAAGCCACAAACAGGAAAACCACACAAAACCACTTAGCTAGACAAGGCATAAGGACAGACCACCCCCATCCTAGCAAGTCCGAGCAAGGCCACCAATCGAACCAATAGCCACACCACACTCCAATTCCGTACCAGGGCCGCCCTAATCTTTGAAGCACACCCACTAGACTAGCAAGCCGATGTGGGGAGCAAGCAAGGCTTCACGGTCAACAAGCGAACACACCCCCAAACTCGCAAGAACGAGGACATCTAGCGCACTACAAACCACATGCATTAGGGCCTAAGAGAGCCAGCCAAAGACAACCGCCACCGCGGTCAAGCAACCACAAGGAACGCATGGAGAAAAGCTAACTGGAACTGACTAAGGAAAGGAGGCGAGACATTTCACTCCAACAAGCACTATCCCTTTCTCTAGATAGGCTCCTACACTGACTCAACCCCTAACCAAATCCAACCGGTCAAAACTAAGCCTCCAGCAGCTACAAGGATTACCAACACAAGCGACAGCGGCTGAACCGGTAACCCCGGACCCAGAAAACACGAACAGATAGAGCCCCAAATCTGTCCAAACCCTGCAAGCATAAGTGGCAGCAGCTGCTGGGCACCATACATAGCCAACGCACAAACCAGTCAGACCAAGAAGGAAAAGAGGAGAAGCAACCCGGAACCGGCGATGGGGACCCGAAACCGGCAGCAACAGTCCGGTGAGGCACCAGCAGCCCCCACACCGACCACCAATACTTCACCAGACCCACTCCCCTACCAAACCACGTCCAACCAGACCTGTGACGGCAAGCAAGCAAAACCGCACCAGCCCAGACCAACAGCGACAGCCCAAAAACACGAACAGGAAGCACCGACGCCGAGCAGACGGGGAACTTCGACCCTGACTGCACGAACCCAAGCGAAGAGAGGAGATGAAGGAGAGATAACGAGCCCAGATCTGCGAAGCATCCGACAATCGACCCCCTCACCCAGATTGATTAGATCTGGACTGAACGGAGACCCACCACTCAGGGGCAAGCAGATCTGAAACCCCCGACTCCTCATCCACCATCCCGCGGATCCTAAAGACGGCGGCGCCGCTGACGCATCAACAGCCGGCCAAGAAACACCCGATTTTTATTCCAGATCTGGGAGAGAGAAGATACGACGTGAAGAAACTGCCCAGATCTGAAATAAAACCCCACGCAACCACCAGATCTGATTGAATAGGAGACCGGATCTGCACTTACCATCTATTTCAGACTGTGAAGGCATATCACAAGGCGGGTGGGCTACAAAAACTATTCTTCCTAATGGCAAATGCGTACACCGTTGTGGAGTTCAATGGGCACTTTGCAGCTTTCCGAGAGAAGTCGCCCACTGGTGCTGAGTACATTAAGATGGCCGGGTTCTCCAATTGGGCCCGGGCTTTCTATCCCGCGAATCGGTTCAACCTCACCACCACAAACCATGCCGAGTGCTTGAACTCGGTATTCCTTGAACCTCGTGACCTGCCCGTCACCTCCCTGATGGATAGCATACTCGACAAAGTGGGTGAGTGGTTCGTGAAGCGCCGGGAGCTAAGTTCAAATCCCGACAAGGTTGTCACTGACCATGTGGACGCTGTTTTGAGGCAAAACGCCATGCAGGCTATATGTCTTCAGGTGAAGACTTTGAGCGAACACGAGTATGACGTCCGTAAGGGGCTGTCCGCCTGGCTGGTCAACCTTTCCGCTCGGAGTTGCACATGTAAGCACTTTCAAATTGACCAGATTCCATGTGCACATGCCCTCGCTGCAGCCAAGGTATGTCGGATTGACCCATACTCCCTCGTCCATCCTCTATACAGGGTTGAGGCTTGGCGCGCATGCTACGTCAATGTCGTGTACCCAGTCCCACCTCGTGAGACCTGGGTTGTGCCTCCTGAAATAGATGCGAGGATTTGCTTGCCGTCGGTGGTGAAGCATGCGCCGGGAAGGCCCAAGACGAAGCGCTATCCGTCCAAGGGCGAATACAGGGGGCCAAAGCGCCGTCGACCTTAGTGTTGTTTGGTGAACGCTCAAGTCAGCTGACGGAGTTATTTTGGGCATCGATCGCCGTCGACTTGAGTGTGGATTTTGCCAGTAATTTTATTCCACGTGTCTCGTATTTTCGGGTTCCTAGGGGGCTAATTGTGATGCAAGCTTGGGGGTTTGGCATGTTTTGGCCATAGTCACATGAATTATCGAATCTATTAAGTATTTCTCATGTCGTCCTACCACTATCTTCTCTGTGTCTACCAAATAGTTTATACTTATCCGACCATTACTATTATGTTATCTTATCAATTCCTTCTCAACTTAACTGCAAGTGACATCCTGCCAAATTAAGTTTATATCTCGCCAAAAGTGTCTTGCATGGTATCTGCCCAATATTTTCGTATTATCTTACCAATTATAACATTTATGCAAACATAATGGGTGTAAGCAGAAACTAATATATGCGAACCATAAATACCTGTTTAAACCATTACAATCACAACACATCCTACCAACTGTTAACAAAAGACATTACAACCAACAACATAAGTTTTGAAACAACATAAGTTTTCCAACAACATCCAAACAAAGAACATCACAATCCAACCACATAGGAAACCATGAGATAATGTCTTAACAAACCAAAAGTCAAATATGACGGACGACCATAGGTTGGGGAGAGACCTACAAAGCGTGGCGCTGTATGGAGAGGCCCAAGTACTGGCGGTATGGAGCAATATAACTGTCGTTGACGCTCTCGAAGGTCTGTACGCCCTTTACGACCAGCTGCAAAGTCCTGATCACGTATGCCCCACATTCACCGCTGCACATGAAGGAATTAACAAACAACATCAATTATTTACATCTTACCTTTTCAGTCATTTTATCATACCAATGGTTGGAATATATCCTACCAATAGGCCACTTATATCTTACCAATATTAGGAGCCGTACATAACCCAAGAGTTAAGAGAAACTTACGAGGTTTCGTTCATGGGGATCTTGGCCGTTCGGGAAATCGTGAAGGGGGTGGGGACATCGACGGTGTGCCTGGCACGGAGCTCCACAGAAAATTGCATGACCACCGGGATCAGCTTTGCAACGGGCTTGAGGTGGGTTTGAAGCTCCTTGTCCTTGATCTGGTACTAGTCACTGTCGAGGACTTCTATGTTCCAATTCACAAGGTCGATGACGAGGGCAATCCAGTGCTTGGCCTTGTAATTCCAAGGCACTAATATCTTTGCATTCGTCACCGACCATGTTTTCCCGTGGTTGTCCGGCAGTGTCCCCAAGAAGTACCTCAGTAGCGCCTTCGACACATTGCGAGGGCCAATGCGGCTCACATCGCCCGAAATAGCGTCCAATTGCTTCACCACGGCATCCTGCCAGTATGCGTCGAGCACGACGACACCCGACTTGTTGTCACCCTCCCGAGCGTCCAATGCCTTTCGGAACAGGACCAGGGACTGCTTGATGTGCTGCGTTAAGAGGTTCGTTCCAAATTCCCATGAGCGTTGGTCCTATGACGTAAGTGAATAAGGAAACATGCGATAGAGGACAAAAGTTTGCGTACCTCGGTGGATATCCATACGCCGGGTGAGATGAGGTTGTTGAAGAAGTCCTTGTTCAATTGGGTCCCATCTGGGCCCTTCACCTGCGCCGGGAACTTCTCGAGCCATGCCAAGAAGTCGTCTCTCTGTGCATCAGTTACCATCCCCTCCGCAGCCGCGTCAGTGGCTGGACACGTTGCCTTTACACCCTTCTTGGCCCGCTTAGCGGGTTGAGTCACCACGCAGTCCCCTAATTTCGCTGTCAGCTTCCTATCACGCTTGCCTCTCCTCGGCTCCAGCTTCGTCTCCTAACAATCAAACACACCCGAGTTATTTTCAAACATCTGTCATTATCCTACCAAAATAGATTCAAAAGTCTACCAAAAGGGTAAATATATCCTACCAACTAGGTTATTATATCGGACATAAAACAACTGCATTTTATATCAAACCAATTGTGTCCATTTATCTTACCAAAAGGGTCAGACTATCCTACCAACAAGTAAGGTTTACCTTGTCTTCCGCATCCTCTGCATCAGACTCACCCTTGGAACCCTCCCCTGCAACTTATTTTACAACCTCCTTGCCCTTCACGTCCCCACCCATGTCTCTCTTCTTAATCTGATCCTCAGCCTTCACCACCTTCTCTCCCTCGTCCTTGTCCTGGTCACCCTCCTTTGCCTCCTCCTCAACCTTGTCCTTAACCTCGTCTTCAGTGCACATGCCCTGCCCCTTAAGATCGGAGTTCAGCTCTTCTTTCTCCGCCGTGTTATCCTGAACGTTCTTATCCTCAACCTTGTCACCGTCCTTGTCCAAATCTTTCTCAACCTTGTCAACCACATCCTCCACAACCTTGTCCAAATCTTTCTCAACAACATCCTCATCCAAACACACGTAGTCCTGCAAGGAGATGCAGTCATTGAGTCGCAATTTATGGGAAAGCCAAGACATCAACAGTATCCTACCATTTGCACATATATGGCATACCATTTCGCTTAATATGGTATACCAACACAAAAACTTTATCCTACCAATTGCACATATGATGTACAATGACGCACATACCTTTCCCTTGCCGGCTCTCTCTGATAACGCCTTCTTGCATTCTCTAGAAACTTCAGTCACCTTCTCCTCGAGCTCCCTGAACCTGGTCCCTATCTCCACCATCATGCCCTTGAAGAGAGCCTCAACCTTTGCCACAATCCGGGCCTCCAAACCGACGCTCGACGTGTCTGACCCGGACTGGCTGGTTCCCTGACTGGGTCCAGCAGTGGCATCCTCCTGTCGCCTCTTCTCTCTGCGGGCCCTCATGTGGTCGCCCACAATCTGATCAAAGAAGACGTCTGGAGTGTCTTTCTTGTACGATGAGTGGGGGTAAGCATCTTTCTCCTTGTGGGTAGGGTGCAAGATCGGCTCTGGCTTCGCTAGCAGAACGTGTTCATCTATTGGGTCGTCGGCGGGGGCGTCCAGGCTCAGGAAGGACTTCACGTTCTCGTATCGGATGTGGGAGTTTGGCGTTTCCCATCTCAGACCCCTCGGGATGATGGTGTCGTCGATGTTGCACCCGAAATGATTCCCAATCTCAGGGAAGGTCTCGTACACCCACAACTGCATATACAATATGGTAAGATATTAGAACACAGTTTGCAAGACAATTTAAGCTAGTTGGTAATATCGAATTTTCTCTTTGGTAGGATATTCATTCCCCATTGGTAAGATATAAATATCCTTTTGGTAGGATATTGATACCCCATTGGTAGGATACAAATATCCTTTTGGCATGCCACACCAACACATTTTCACAATTGACAAAGGATTATAACATTTTGTAAAACTTCACTAACCTAGAAGGCCATGGGGAACCCGTACAGCGCGTAGGTCGGCCTGTCTTTCAAGTGACTCTTTGCAGCCACCATGTCCTTCAACGTGCCATTGAGGCTTTCATGTAGTCTCTCGTACACCAGCCTTCCCCAAGGGAACTCCAGAAAACGGCTTGTGTCCTCAAGCAGTAGCTTCACAACCCACCCCCTTATTTGTGTCTTATTCTTCAACCCAAACAGAACGCCCTCCACTATGATGAGGAGGGCAAGCTTGTTCTTTTTCATGAGGGAACCCGCGTCCGACTCTTTTTCGTGGGCCCAAACACTTTCGACATCCTTCAACGTCATCCTCTCCTTCTTAAATAACTGGTAAATGCACTCCTTGTGGTCCCCCTCCATGACATCACTGGGGGCGGTGAGCAGTTAAGGCCCGTCATGATCGCGAACTCATGAAGAGAGAATCGAACGTGATGCCTCTGGAGGGAGTACCACGTCTCATGTGTCTTCCGAGTCTTCAGTTGGTGGAGAAGGCAGTAGTGCACCAACTGTGCAGAGAATTTGTTTCTCGACCCCATCTTCACAACGCCACCAAACTGGCTCTTGCTCAGGGCTTTGTAATCATCCCGGTCAATGGTGAGGTCGATTTCTTCCAACAGCTCGAAATTTGCATGGGACAGCGCCCTCCCTGAGAAGTGGTGTTTCTCTGGAACAGCAAGGACATCCTGCACACACATGTAAGAATCTTAGGTTTTGACATTTTTTCCCAACCTTTACAACCACAGCCATGTAACTATCTCAGTTTCCTTACCCCCTGGCTGCTTGGTCCTGCATGACCTTTCTTGTTCCCTGACTTCGGCATTTTATATGATGTTTAAAGCGGGGGTACCTGCTACACAATCACCAAACATAAAATCAGAAATTCAGGTCACATAATCTGTCTTACATACCAACAGTGTCAATTTATTCTACCAACTTCATTTTCCTATCCTACCATTGCTGATATCCTCTTATGTCCTACCAATTTCGCATTTCACACGTTTGGTTCATTTTACCTCTTTCACAACACATCATATAGGCAAGGAGATTAACCAAAACCAAATCACCATTTATTCATCATATTTTTAGGCATTTCATCAAACACTTGGTGGGCACTTACGGTTTCAACACTAAAAAACCAATCAACAAACACTAAAAAACCAATCAACCAAAAATTCCTTCACCCCACTCGGCATACCAGATGTTCAATTTTATCCTGCCAATTTCGTTACCCGGTTCTACGAAATCTGCTACCACAAATTCAGACACAACCTTCGATAATCTGTCTTACCACATGTGCACATATACCCTACCGATTACCCCCAATCTTGTGGATTCCCTACCCATCCGACCCCCTCCTTGGCCTTTTGTCCCCAATTTCTTACCCAACATCACCTAACCCTTACCCATCCTTTTCCCGACACCCACAAACCCTAATCGCACCCACCTCCCCAAAATCGACTCACAATGGCACCCCTAACCCCTCCTACTTCATTCCTCCTCTAATGCTAGGCATCTACCCCACATTCGTCTCAAATCCTTCACAAAACCGCACCCCCATTACCCCAATTTCGCAACTCAAACAAAAAACTCCACAGTTGCTTACCTTTGTCTTCGTCTTCAACCTTCTCCTTCCTCCCTGGCGGTGACTGGTGGCCTTCTTCTTCAAGCGGTTCTCCGTCTCTCTGTCTGTCGCTCTCTCTTTCACCTCCTCCTTTCGGTTTTCCGTCTCTTTGTCTGTCGCTTTCAGAAACTATAACCGTCTCTCTCCCTCCCTCCTCGTTTTATTTTCACAAATCCTCACCCTCTACAGCCGGTTGTGTACAGTTACAAAAAACCGACAGTTAAATTGGCATGGGGGTAGAGAGGTTAGTTTGGGTCAATTTTTTGGCTAGTGGTCTAGTTTAGCAATTAGGCCCTTTTTTTGGTCTAGTTTAGCAAATGGGCCCATTTTTTTTACATGCTAAATCTGACAGCTTAATTAATACAAGTAAAATTTTACATGTTGAGTTCAACTAAGACTTGTGAAGCTGAATTTTACAATAATGGTGAACATTCACAAATAAGTCTCATGGCAACCTTCTCGTGCATATCTTCAAACTCCTTTGATTCTGAGCTTCTTTAAAATTGTCCAATCCTTCTCATTCACCTACAGAGTGTACGTAGCAAACATTCATTTTGGTTGAAAAATAGTTTGCTATCTATGAAATTCAAGTAAGGTGTTAAAATAAGAAAGAAATATGAATCCAACCCTTCTAATTGGAACTTACATTCGACAAACTCCAAAATTCGAAGCCTAATTCAGTCCAAAATTTGAATCTGAATTCAACCACAAACACAAGCAAATTAATCCATACCTCTATCAAATTTGAATCTCAATTCACCCCAAAAGTTGAATCTTAATTCAAACCCCAATTCAACCCTAAATTTGAACCCCTAATTAACCCCAAATTCAAACCCCATTTTAACCCTAACTTTTCAAAACCAAAATATTCCATACCTGTCTCTAGTAGCCGTTGTCGGATCGTTGCCACTACAACCGTGCGCCATCTCTGGTAGTCACCGCCTCTGGTCAACACTTATCTTCGTCACGCTCGAGCCTTCGACTTCCCTCTGCTATATCCCCTCTCTCTCTCTTCAGATGCATACGAGAGGTTGAAGATGAGTTTTGCTTCTTATTTACACTTTTTGCCCAAAAGAGTTCAAAATTACACATTTTAACTCAAAAGGGCGCGTCACAAAAAAATTAGAAAACACAGGACTACCATGTGAAATATTAAAAAACTTTGGTTACCTCACCAAAAACTCAATAACTGGTGGAGATCACCACGCGAAATATCCGTTCATTTAATTATAAAAATCAATTGAAGTGGGTGAGTTTTATAAACTTGGGTGAATTTTAAAAATTATCCATCAGTTGAGTCACTTTTTCCAAATTATGTCAAATGCGCTGCAAGAAACAGAGTTTGCCCAAAAACTCCTCACACTGTGAATCAAATCAATTGCCATTTCCCAATCCATTCACAACGGAAAAACTCTCCGACGAATGTCTGCCAAATCTCTATCCATGCTTCCAGCTCCATTCTCCTTCAATTCCCAATTCAAATCCCCCAATTTCCACCCCCCTCTCCGTAGCCTCCACTCGCCACCGGCCAAATTCACCCTCATCTCCTGCAAATCGGCGCCATTTCATGACCCGCCAACGCGCCAGGACCCGCCCGACAATCCGACCAACTTCTCCGTTTCCGGGTCCGAATCCGAAACCGAAGGCACGGGTGCGGCGGCTCCGACCCGGGGCGAGGTATTCCTCGAGCACCACCAGTCCAAGGTAGCTACCAAGGTTGTGCTTGCTTCGGTCAAGAAGAAGAAGAAAATGAAAGAGAAGGAAAAGAATGAGTCTTTGAAGGTCTTCGATTCAGGCGTTGCTTCATGTTATGGATGCGGAGCTCCGCTGCAGACCCAGGAGGTTGATGGACCGGGTTACGTGGATACGGGTACCTATGAACTGGTATGGACTTTGAAAGTTTGGTTCTTTATGCACCATTGTCAAGGAAGTCACTAAATAATCCATTTAACTCCGACATGATAAAATGAGCATGTGATTGAGTGGAAATTTGAAGTAACTATGAAGGAGTGAGTCATTTATGAAACTGCACATTGTTTCAGTGATCTGTTTTGGCTACTGTATGATTGGGATGTGGGGTATTAAAGTTTCGAGAGAGTTTCGCATATTAGTACTCGGTGGAAACTGATATGAAGGGGTTTAATTAGGTGAAAGCTTGGTTCTTTAGGCGCCATTGTCAAGGAAGCAACTAAATAATCCATATAACTCCGACACGATAAAATGACCATGTGATTGAGTGGAAATTTGAAGTAACTATCAAGGAATGAATCATGTATGAAACTGCTATAGCTGATAACTGGGGCGTATTCTTCCAGTGATCTTTTTTGGCTATTGTGAAATTGGGATATGGAGTATTTAGGTTTCGAGAGAGTTACGCAAATTAGTAGTTGTGGTGGAAACTGATACCAAGTGGTTGAATCAGGTGTATCAGTCTAGCATTTTATGCCCATATACACTGTCTTCTGAACTGGCATTTAGTTCAATGCGATTTCTTCATGATGAGAAATTGCAAGGACTGATTGCGGTTTGTCCTGATACTGTGTTTGAAAACTGCAGAAAAAGAAGCACCGGCAACTTAGAACAGTACTTTGTGGCAGGTGCCGGCTTCTATCCCACGGGCATATGATTACTGCTGTGGGTGGCCATGGAGGCTACTCTGGTGGGAAGGAATTTGTTACTGCAGAGCAGCTACGGGAGAAGTTGTCTCACTTGCGCCATGAAAAGGCCTTGATAGTTAAAATTGTGAGTTTGATATCATGACTATGCACTGAAGCACAATATAGGATTGTGTATGTTAAACCTTAGGATCAAGCACCTTTATTAGGATTCATGCCAATTCTATCATTTTAGTGCAATTTTGAAAATAGAAAAGGTGATGTTGGATGTAAATAAAAAATAAAAATTGAACTACAGCTTTATGCTCAATCTTTCAAGGGTCTGTGGATGTGATCATGCTCAATCAGTAATATGTTCTTATGTTATTTACTTGCAAAATAACCTTCTTCCATTAATGAATTTGCAAGACTGATTTATTTTTAAGCATCTAATGAAAGCCATGATTTTATGACTCATTCCAAGGCTTTGACCCCAAAGTCAGGGTTAATTGGAGCTTAACTTTATTGACTTATATCCATGAGATAAGATGTCTGTAGCCTTGCATATGTATGTTCTCCATTTTGGCATTCCCCCTTGTCAAACAGTGCAATATAAAACTTTAATTATATTGTTCTATTGAACATATGTTTTACATACTTGCTCTTGAAACACTACAATCTACATTAAGCAAACATACTTTAGTAGTACTGTCTTACCACAGGATTTGATACTTTCTTGCCAATTAGTTTTCTGGTTGTCAATGTTGATTTTCCTGTGTTTTCCTAGGTGGATATTGTAGACTTCAATGGCAGTTTTTTGTCTCGTGTTCGTGATCTTGTTGGTGCAAACCCTATAATCTTAGTTATCACCAAGGTAATCACTTCCGTTTCAGAGCTTCATCATGAAATGATATGCAACTTTATATGAATTATGATGTTAAATTTAGTCCAGATTGATCTCCTTCCAAAAGGGACTGACCTCAACTGTATTGGTGATTGGGTTGTAGAAGCTACCACAAAGAAGCGGCTGAAGTAAGTTTCAAACTTAACATAACCAATTCCTGTTCACAATGTAAAAAGAGTTTCTACTTGACAATATAGTTATTCTTCTATATAATTTCGAAACTTTGCATGGTGAAGCACGGTGTTGTATTGTGAACAAGAGAATATTTAGTAGGCATTTTATTGCAAACTTAATATGGTGATTGCTGTTACTACAATTGATATGAACCCTAGTATAATTCTATTAAGTTTTAATTAACATCGTCACTTTTCCGTAGAATTTAGTTAGTTACTTAGTTTCCCATTTCCACTTGCTAATTTTTAGCCATTGTATCCATGTTCTCCACTACCTAGTTAATTACTGAATTTAGGATTAAGTTTTATTATTAATTATTTGGAGTTAGTTACTGGTTTTTCATTTTAAAGGGAGAATCAGCTACATGTTGTAAGGGGACTTGAATTATTGAATTGAATACATATTTGGAGATTCTCCATCAATGTCCTCTTGCGAGATTCTTGCTTGAGTGGTTTTCCTAGGAGTGAGATCCTTGCTCCTAGTGGTTGCTATCATTTGATATGAGAGCCATCGATCCAATGGTGACTACCCATTCCGCTTTCAATCCACAAAACACCAATCATAAAAACACCCACCCATCAGCCGCTACAATGGCGAGTAGGGAAGAAGCATTCATGTTTATCCGCAGTTGGATAGAAGAAGCAGGGGAATTGTTGTTGTCCTGGATTGAAGATGGGCAGAGCAGACCCAAGTTTACTGGGAGCAAATTGGAGTTCGAATTAGGGCATTTATAGAACTGCTGGGAAGCAGTAATGGAGGAGATACAGGAGGAAGAAGACAGGGAGGAAAAGGAAAAAGGATCAGCGAAATGGCTAACCTCAAGGCCGGTGTAGAGGCCTTGTCATCTGAGGTGGAGAATTTTTTAAAGGTTAAGGAGTCTTCTACTAAGGCAGTCAAAGTTGCTGTAGTGGTCATAGAGGAGGAAAAGAATACCGCAGCAGAAGAGGAGATGAAGCAGGCAGCAGAAAAGGGGATGAGGGAGACTGCAGTGGCAGCAGAAGAGGATATGAAGGCTACTGTAGTGCCAGAAGAAGAGGAAATTGAGTCTGCTAGAGTGACTGCAGAAGATGTTGAAGAAGCTGTTGTAGACAAGGAAATGAAGATTGCTGAATTGACTGCAGAATTAGAAGAAACAAAAATCCTGAAAATGCCCAAAAATCCTTCAAACCCACCAGCCCACTCATACCCATCTGGATTTACTCCTCCCTCTACCTCCTACAACCACAAACCAACCTTCACTGTCTGCAAACCCAAATTCTCATCTCCAGCCCCCAAATCAGCAACCCTCAAGAGGGTAGGAGCCCTCAACCGAAATCTACAACATCCCAATGTTGTCTATGCTGGAGACCATTGTGCATCCCATGAAATCCTCCCTTGGCCGAGAAGGTGATGCAATAGGTGCAGTCACATAGACCTCAGGAAAGTAGCTGATGTTTCGCCTTGAGGACAAGACGATTTTTCTGGGAGGATGCATTGATACGAACCCTAGTATAATTCTACTAAGTTTTAATTAACATCATCACTTTCCTGTAGAATTTAGTTAGTTACTTAGTTTCCCATTTCCACTTCCTAATTTTTAGCCATTGTATCCATCTTCTCCACTACCTAGTTAGTTACTGAATTTAGGATTAAGTTTTATTATTAATTATTAGGATTTAGTTACTGGTTTTTCATTACAAAAGGTGAATCAGCTACATGTTTTAAGGGGACTTGAATTATTGAATTGAATACATATTTGGAGATTCTCCATCAATGTCCTCTTGCGAGATTCTTGCTTGAGTGGTTTTCCTAGGAGTGAGATCCTTGCCTGAAAAGGTAAATATAGAGATAAGGTTCCTAGTGGGTTCTATCACAAAATCAGGATTCCCTTTTAGTAAGGCTTCCATCAGTGGTTAATTTCTTAACAGCGTGACTTTTTGGCTTTTGCTTTGCTCAGCTAGTGACTTGATTGATATAATTGGTTGCTTGTAACTTTGTAATAAAAGCGTGTGCACAATTTTCCTTCCTATGTTAAAGTTGAGACATTGCTCACCCCTAGTAGAAGTTGATGCCTTTTTTGTACCTTTTTTTTTTTTCTGTGCCTTTCATTTGTAACATTTGTTTAATGTGCTAGATGCTATGATTAAACAATTACTTTCAGTAAATTTTAAGGCCACTCAAATTTGCAGTGTTTTGAGTGTTCACCTGACAAGTTCAAAATCTTTGGTTGGGATCGCTGGAACCGTCTCAGAAATTCAGAAGGAGAAGAAGGTTAGTAGCTGTACATTTTGTAAAATAATTAAGAAGGAGAATAACATTTCCAAGGAACAAAAATCAGAATAGTTTTATCATGGTTATTTACTAATGTCTAAGTTCCTGTTTCTAATTGCAATTTTTTGGGGTGCCTTGGCAGGGACGTGATGCCTACATATTGGTTAGTATCTATCCTTCTAATATTGGATTTGACATGTGTTGGATTAAGCTATTTATTGTCGCTATATTTAGTGTCGTTTGCTTCTCATAAGTCAAAGCACTTAATCTTCTGTTTAGTGTATGAGCTACATCCTCTATCCAATACATCATTTTCTGAAGATTTGGATAAAGTCGAAACTTGGATACTTCACCCCTTAAACTTTAGCTTGGTTAAACTCCATCCTTAAACATTCCCAGCCCGGACATGGCCGATAAGAATGTAGGAAATTATGAGTCTGTGACTGTTATTTTTTAGAGTTTCGTTAATCCAAGTTAGAGTTAAATTTATATGTCTTAGCTGTAAAAGTTCGAGGCCCAAGTTGGATAGAGTTAAATTGAAGAGTCTATGAATCCAATTTGCTAAAATTTAAGGTCCAACCATGTATTTGGGCCTTTGCCCTTTTTGGTGTGCATGAAAATGATGAAAGCGTCATTTAATAGAAATTGTATTCTTCAAATTCTCTGCTAAAATTTTCATTAGGCAACCTGTCATCGGGTGCATTATTAAGAAATAAATGTAGGTTATCTGCACTTATGATATCTCCATGTTGTAACTGTTCTGAATATTTTGTTGGTTATCTTGTTGTCTGATTTATACATATTGATTCTTATAGTTATGGCACCAATCTTCTTTTATGTATTTTTGTGGAAAAATCTTGACTTTACTCCCTCATCTTTTACTTGTGTGGAACCTTTTTTGTAAAAATCTTCAATCTGGCAACTGACTGTTGAACTTCATTGTTTCTTCAGGGCTCTGCTAATGTTGGAAAATCTGCCTTCATCAATGCAATGCTAAGTAAGATAACAAGAATTTTAGTTGCGATTCATCAAAAGATTGAGTTTATTCACAGCTTATACTAATTTGACAAAACAACATGTTGATTGGTGCCATTTGAGCATCTGGGATTTATTTGAGTACTTTCCAAAAAAAGATAAATGGCATGGATTTTGTATTCTGTCCAACTGTCTTTGACCTAAATTTACCTTATATTTGTCTTCTTTTCCATATGATGGTCCTTTTTACTACTATCTTAGCACTGTTTCCGACTTCCTATGACCCGTACTTTCTTCTGAAATTAAGTGATGATGGGACAAAAGGATCCAGTGGCTGCAGCAGCTCAAAAGTACAAGCCAATACAGTCAGCAGTTCCTGGTACAACATTAGGTCCAATACCAATTGAAGCTTTCCTTGGAGGCGGGGTATGCCATTTTTATTTATTTTCCCACAATTCAGGCCTTTACTGCTTTTCAAGGAATTTATCTTCCCCCCCTAACTTACCGGTAAACTGTAAATATCAGCTGCATTTGCAGATGTATGATCAGTGTTGTTCATTATCATTCCTAAGCATGATCTCACTGCTGAAACCCCAAACTTTTTCCTATATGGATTCTAAAAAACTTTTTCCCATATGGATTCTAGAAAACATTTTTCCATATGGATTCTAACTTCTAAGTATTATCCGCTCAGAGTTGCGTTATGAACATCACATGTTTTCCAGTAAAACATCTGCTCATTGTTCTCTTATTTAAAAACTTATTTGGAGCCTTGCATTTACAGAAGTTGTATGATACACCTGGAGTTCATCTCCACCATAGGCAAGCTGCAGTTGTGCATTCTGAAGATCTACCTGCCCTTGCTCCTAGGAGTCGTCTCAGGGGCCAGTCATTCCCCGTGCGTTCTCTAAAAACTTGTTATATTCTTCTGTCTTTGCTTATATACTTAAATTTTCTTGCCTTGTGTAAACCAGAAGTCGCTATCGACATGTAAGACTGAAGCAGAGAGGAGATCATACTCCCACGGCTTGAATGGATTTTCCATTTTCTGGGGCGGTCTTGTCAGAGTTGATATCCTAAAGGTCCTTGAAATTGGAGATTTCATAACTAGTCTTCAAAATTGCAACTGAGTTTCGAAAGTAACCCCGAGTCTCCTCTGTTAAAACTTCAGGTTCACCCGGCCACAAGATTAACCTTCTATGGACCAAAGGCTTTGCAGATCCATATTGTATCTGCTGAGGATGCAGATGGATTTTACAAGGTACTGATCATACTCATTGTATTTGATGAAGTTAGGGCCTTAGTTATCATTTTGTAGCGGGAAATGACTTAAAGAAAGAAATATTTAATTAATCATAAAAGGGGCAATCTTTTTTCATTACTATCCAGATATTTGACTGAGGCATTTTTCAGAAGGCAGAACTCGTCTATGTTTGTCTCTGATCTTGGTTCTGGTGCATGTTTTGTCGATATTCCTTGTGTTATGAGCTTCGTTGATTGTAGAGGGAGCTGGGTAATCTCTTAACTCCTCCAAGTGGGAAGCAAATAGCAGAGTGGGATGGGCTTGAAACCGCGCACAAGCTACAACTCAAATTTGAAGATGCTGAGAGGTAAGTTATGTGCAGTGTTGATGCCAAGTTACACTCATACCACACAAAAAAACATCACTGAAATTTAAACACCTTAAAACGGGCCTCCCATTATCTGTATGAGCGGCTTCGTCAAAGATGACAAAATGTGTGTTTGATAACTAACAAGGATGTTAAAACCTCTTAATTTGTGGCAGGCCAACTTGTGACGTGGCCATCTCCGGTCTCGGATGGATATCTGTGGAGCCGATCAGCAAATCACCGGAGACGCATGAACTAGGTCCAGGAACAGACGAGTCGCTCGATGAACTCCATTTGACCGTTTGTGTACCAAAACCTGTTCAGGTATTTGTTCGGGCACCCTTGCCAGTCGGTAAAGCCGGTGCAGAGTGGTATCAGTATAGAGAGTTGACAGAAGAAGAAGAAGAAACCAGACCCAAGTGGTATTTTTGAAACTAGGACAAAATTTAGCTGTGGTGTTGGCATGTTGAATTGAGGTTTGCAGTGGCTGTTTCCCTGAGCCCGACTTGAATCGAGAGGGATGGAGAATAGGCAAATCGTTATGTCGTGATTCCGGAAAATGCAAGCGAGGATAGGTGGAACTGTTCTTTGTAAGCCCCGGCTCTTAGTTGATGATTGTAGGAGTGTTGTTGTTCCAAGGTTGGTAATGTTGTAAGTTTGTTGGTTCATATAGGGAACAAAAAAACATACCACCTCCGTTTGGAAATATAAGTTCATTGATTTTTTCGTACGTATTTTAAGGAGTTAAAAACTATATAAAATAATGCCTTCTTTATTAATTTGTTTACATAGTCATATATATATTACTAATACAGGAAAGTCTAGTAAATTGATCAATTTTTAGGCCTTTTTGCAAAACTAGACAATGGGTCCAAAATTTTGCAAAACTAGACAATAGGTCTAAGATTTTGCGAAACTAGACAATGGCTCTTCGCCGCCTTCACCCTTGCCGTCCCCGCCTTCTCCCACTTCGTCCTGGCCTGCCTTGCTTGTGACGCCCAGCACGACCGCCCTTTCGCCGGTGATACCTGCATGCTTGTCTTCCACCGCTGCGGTCTCGGCACCCGAAGGCTCAGGTACACCCTACACTCAAACGATGAATTCTTCTCGGAGATCGTCGAGTTCCCTATCCCATCCCCAAACCCTAACTTCTTGTGTTGAATCCTCGGCTCCGTCAACGGCTTGATCTGCATCTTGGGTTCCAACTCCTCGTTGATGCTTTGGAATCCGTCGATCAGGAAATCCCTAATTCTACCCAATCCAATTGTTGAAATGGCCGATCTGAGTCCCCCTATTTTCGGATTCGAGTTCGATCCTTTAGCCGACGATTACAAAATCCCTAATTCTACCCAATCCAATTGTTGAAAGGACTCAACTCTGCCTGTGCTCTTCCCTCGGCAGGCGTACTTGAATGGGGTTGTTCACTGGCTTGCAGAGAATTCAACAATCGTTGGATTCGACCGTGTTCCATTTCGTTTAGCCTTCGATTACGACGCTATAAATGTTAATTTCACCTTTTGCTGACAGTGAAGAGTTTTTTGAGTTGCCCTTGGATCGTTACGGAATCGCAGATCAGTAGGCGTGTGGTAAAATTTCTCATTTTGTCGATAGCAACAACCTCTTCATGGTATTGATTGTTGTTTCTTGTTCTCTTTGTTTGAACTGATTTGGTTATTCATATTGATTTTTTGTTATTGTGCTTGATTGTTGTTTCTTGTTCTCTTTGTTTGAACTGATTTGGTTATTCATATTGATTTTTTGTTATTGTGCTTTGCCAATTAATTTTGGGAATAATATGTTCACTTCGGATTTCATAGACATTTGTCACCTACTAATGGTTGCATGACATTGATAGGATAAAAGTATGATGTTGGTAGAATATGTTGAACCTGAGACGAAATATTGTATCCATTACAATTATCCCCATAATATCTCCGACACCTGAGACGAAATAGGGTAGCCATTACAAGTTTCCCCATAATATATCTGACACATGAAACATAATATCTCCCGCTACACATTCATCACACAGCTGATGTCCATGGGAGAGAGTGGATCGGCTTGTCGCTTTGCACCATAAGGTGATGTACAAGATCACTTACCCATTGCTGCCACTGTTACCGGACAAACGTCTTGCACTTTTCTTTGATATTGACTTCCCATTGAACTTGTTTATTAATCTATATGATGGAAAATAGCCTATTAGCTCAATTGGTAGAGCGTTGTCTTTGCGCACAAGGATGTGAGTTCGATTCTCACATAGGCTAATACAGAGTATGCGTAGGTTCATAAATTTGTTGATGTTAGACCAAATTAAAGAAAAAATAGTGTATCTATAAAATTGACAATCAAAAGCAACTACAAAATTCAATACCTCAACCTCATGATCTCTCGAACTAGGGAGCCCACTACAAATTTGGCAATCAAAAGCAATTCAATCCCACTTATTTTCTTCCAATTTCTCTTAACATCAAAGCAATTTCATTTAAATAATTTACCTACAAAATCGACAATTCTAGTACCTTAGTTACAATTGGAGCAAAACACGTACAAATTCAAAGACAAACGCATCAGATTAATACTTTACAGAAATGGAAGGATAATTTCCAACCGATGGCAGGACAGATTTAAACTATTGGTAGGATAGAAACTGTATATTTTCCAGAAATGAACAGGTGACGTTTCCCCTCCTCATCTTTCCTCTCATCTCCTATTATGTTTCTCTCTTTAAAACACAATAAATGAGTCATGAGACATTCATCACTAATTTTTTATGTCTCACTTGGCCCCAATAATAGCATTAAATGTTTTATATATTAATACTCCATAGTGAGGAAATGGTAGTAAATACCACAAAAACAAAAAGTTTGCAATAATACCACATGGTTTGGAAAATTTGCACAACTACCATTTTTTCCCCAAATTTGCACAAATGTGCAGGTCACAAGCTCCCCTTTAACCGGATTTTGCCCTTATTTACATACAAAAAAAAAGGAAAATAAAAGGATGAGAGGGGAGAAAAGGGAGACCAATCCGACGATGGTTTGTGGAGAGAAGGAAGAGACCAGTCCGGCGAATCGGAAAACGCAGGAGGTTGGGGACGAAGTTGTCGCCGGAGAGGATAGAAGAAAACCACGCTGGCGTGTCTAAGTGAAGAGGTAAACCCCCCTTTCCATGTCCTTGAAACCCTCGTTCCTTTTCTCCCTTTTCTGCGATGAACGACGAGGGTGAAATCACCGGTTAGGGTTTGGGATGAACGACGTGGGTGGCAATGGTTGGACTGGAAATTGGGATGAACGACGAGGGTGACAATGGTTAGACTTGAAATTGGGATATGGGAGAGGTAGAAGACGATTGATTGGGGTTGGGGCCGTGTTTGATTTGGTATTTAATTGTTTGAAAGAGAAATTGGCTGACAGGAGTTTCGAATTAAGTGACAGTGATTTCAAATTGGGTGACAAGTGAAATTAGGTGACAGAGGTTTCGAATTGAGTGACAGTGGTTTCGAATTGGGTGACAGGGGTGTCGATTTATGCTTTTATGCTATTGGTCTTGTGATGATGGTTTATGGCAATGGCGAGGGTGGTTTTGGGGATTGGGGTTGTGTGGCTGATCGATTGAAAGATAAAGGGGCTGGGGACATGGGTGTGAGTGAGGCAAGGCCGGACCGAGTTCGGGAGAACGTGATGAGACCAGAGAAGCCTGGGAAGATAAAGTGAGGAAGACACTTGAACTGATGTTGGAGAGGCTGAGAACTATGTCAACATGGATGCGGAGCATGGATGACAAGGTAAGTGTTTCGCCTAAAATTTTTTGTCTCAATTATGAACACCATTGATGACAGGAGGAAATAAACTAGCGACACGGTATATTTAATAAGTGACACGGGTAAATTTTTCCCAAATTACGAATAACATTGGCGAACTACCCCTCATTTATGTACTGTGTTGTTCAGATGAAGGTCATGGAAGGTGTTGTGAATGGGATGCGAGATGCCCATTGGAATGCAGGAGGTGTGCAGACACCAATGAGAGATATTCGTCGAGAGGATGAGGAGAAACTTTGTTGTTATTGTAGTAGGTTGTTATGAACTTCATTGTTATTGTCGTAGGTTGTTATGAACGTTGTTGCTCCAAACATATAGTTGTCGACGGTAGTTGACTAGGTTGTTATTGTAGTACGTTGCTATGAACTTTGTTGCTTTCTATATAATGTTCGTTGGTCATAAGTTGTAGAATGTTATGATATTTTTATGATATTTGTTGGTCGGTAGTTAACTATGTTGTTATGCTCGAAACTTTGGTTATCGACGTACCATCAGATTCAAATAAGTGACACGATAAATAATTTAGGTGACACGGGATTCTAAACAGGTGACAATGGTGATTTCCTTATCGAAGTAGGAGAAATGCTCATAAATGTACTCATCAACTTCACACAAGTGCTAAGGGTGATTTCCTTATGCGACTAGCACAAACACTCAGACGAGTCTGCACATCAGTCTTCGATGCAAATAATTGTCCCTCCGAAAGTTCTGTCATGTTGCGTCATGGATCCTGGGTGCGAGGCGTTGCTCTCTCCACCATAGCTTGAACGTTCTCCATCGTAGTTGGGGATATGCTGAACCTCAGAATCCAATCTTCAAGTTCCCTTATCAACTCATCCTCAACTTCGTCCCTCTCCATCGAAACCCTCATACCCGGGTCATCCTCGACACCCTTCCACTCAAAATTATCCCAGACTTCCCGCTTCACTCCGACGTCTTCGTCCTCATCCTCCTCCTGACTGCTTGTGGATATGACCTCCAACCCCTGATACATGTCACCTTGGCAGTTTACCGTGTCATCCGAGGAGTAGTCCGTGCCACCGAATTGGATCACATCCAGACCCTTACCCTTGTCCCTTTATACATATGTTTGTCACCAGTTTCAAAACCTTTGTCAGTAATGTATATTGCACCCAACTCCTTACTCTTCCCTATGGCCTCCATCACCTCACCCAAGTGGATTACCTCCGAACCCTTACCCTTGTCACCTACATACATATGCATGTCACCAGTTCCAACGACCGTTGAAGACGAGAGTGACGCATACTTTGGCGTTTTCCCCTGAAAATGAAAAGTGTGATCAACACTATGGTTCATATGTATCTACTTTTCGCAAAACATGAGGAGAAACAAGAGAGACGCTTACCCATTGCAACTGAGAATTAGGGTTTCTTATAAACTAAAGTGACACGAAAGTTTCTGAACACTGACACGAACAAGGAATGAGGCTGACAAGTGCTCTGCAACTGGACCTTGAGGCCGACATATTTTCTTCAATTATGGCCTTCTTCTCCAGCACTTTTGTCCATGGGAGGAAGAAACTAAGTGTTCTCTCTCCTCCTCTCTTTTTATACTTTGCAAATAGAGGGAAAGCCCCTTTCCCATCACCTTTTCCCATAGTCCATCATTACACTCATCTCTCTCCAATTTTTGGCGCCAATTTTCCCACCAAAACATCCCCCCTCTCTCTCTCCTGGTCATTCCTCTCTCTCTCCTGGTCACTCATCTCTCTCCCTTGTGATGACCTGCAACCGGATTTCCCCTTCCCCATTTTTATTTGCACAACTAGCATACATGCTAGTTTTGGAAATTCCACAAAAAGTGGCACTTTTGCAAAGTCAAAAAAAAAATGTATAGTTATGCAAATTGCCCTTACTTCAACTCCCCAATCCACTGTTCACCCCCCCGGCAAAACCTGACAGATGTACCTCCCATTTTTACCCACTATCAACCCATCCGGTAACCCCTATTTATTTGCAAAAGTAGACATGTGCTATTTTTGCCAATTTTCCAAGTGGTTGTCTAGTTTTACAAAGTTTTTTTTTTGGTCTAGTTTTGCAAATTGGCCTTACTAATAAGTATTCCGTATATAATTATGTAAAAAAATTTAAAAATATATTATTTTATATAGTTTTTAACTAAAAAATGTGCCAAAAAATCAATAGACTTACATTTCCAAATGGAGGGAGTATAATCCAATACGAGATTCCATTATCTACTTATCGACAGAAGCAGTGCAGATTATTTTCAAGGATTTATAGGAGGTGAAGATTATTGTATGAGCTATAGCTCTAGGGGTGGAAGAGGTCGATATTTTTTTTTAAAAAAATAATCTCGACATAATATGGTATATTCCGTATGGGGCGGGATTGAAAAAATGACTAAAATTTATAAACCGGTTAAAGTTAAAAATTTGTTTGAAATAAGGTTAAAATTTTGTGTGAAATATAAACTCCGTATGGAGTGAAAAACAGTTTATTTGTAAAAAGTGGAGTTTATTTGATTGGTATTAGGGGTGCAATTGTATTTTCAAATCAAATAAACACAAAAAAAAAAAACTATCAAAACAAGCTTTTTTTTTAAACACCAATTTTTATCTAAAAACACACTTTTAAACTACCCATGCACATCTAATAATTTAACCTCTTAATTTTACTAGTTTTTTAACTACTAAAATATAGTGTTTGGTGGGTAGAATTTTTTTTTTTAATAAAGAAAAAGACAAAATTGCCCGCATCTTTTATACATGTGCTAGTAGTGTGCTACTGTAATTTGAAGCCAGACAAATACAACATCTTCAACCTCCTGGGTCTGTAGTGGAGCTCTGCATCCATAACAAGAAACAATGCCTGAATCGAAGCTTCAATGACTCTTCCTTCGCCTTCTTCTTCTTATTATTGACCAAAGCAAACACAACTGGTAGCTACCTTGGACGGATGGTGCTCGAGGAAGACCTCGCCAAGGGTTGAAGTTGCCACACCCATGCCGTTGGTGGGTGGCGAGTGGAGGGTACGGAGAAAAGGGTGGAAATCGGGGGATTTGAATTAGGAATTGAAGAAAAATTAAGAGGAATGAGCGGACATATCTAGTGAGACACTCTGCTCAGCACTGTGAAAGGACGAGGGGCAGGCATGTCAAATTTGGGATTGTAGATGGGGATAACCTCCAGCAACCTTGGAATCTCAAAGTGAGATTATTGATATTTATAACCCCTCACAACCTCAGTCCACCTCCACCTTCAACCTCTCACAACCTACTCCCAAACACCAGCATTGTGTTCTTGTTTTTTTTATTAAAAAAAAAAACTAACAACCTCCACCTTTCTCCTGTCGAACGGGCCCTAAGACTTGCGATATCGGTCCCAACTTACCCAAAGGTTATTTTTTGTTACACAACCTTCTCGAAGATAGTTGTGTTTAGTGTTACCAATTTTCAATATTACAACAAATATCATAAACTTTTAACTCACAAGATTGGTCATTGACAAAATGTCCCAGCAAAATATTTTATGTGACTCCTATGGCTTCATAAAAAATGATGTGGTATGATGTGGTCCGTAATAACTCTTTTAAGTGATGCCATGTTTTTGTTCAAAACAAATTTGTTGTTATAAGGTATTGTGGGATATAGGGAAACCAAATTGACAATTATTGATATTTGATGTATCTTAAAAGTTTAGATGGATCTTTAAAAATTGGTGTTGTTAAATACACCGATAATTTTACTAGATACACCGCTAATGGGTCCGCAACTTATTGCAGATTTTTGCGGATCTATTAGGGGTCCCACTCCATATTTAAAAATAAATAAATAAATAAAAAGGTTCACAACTTGTTGCGGACCCATTAACGGTGTATCCAGTAAAAATTACTGATGTATTTCGCTTTCTTATTAAAAATTGACGATGCTAAACACAAATGTAACAACCTCACGTTTGTGATATTAACCACGGTTTCCCCATAAATAAAATACTCGTGGACCACAAATAGTGAAATAGGTTGGTTTGGGATGCTTATTGAGTAGAGATTTAAGTTTGATATAGGAGTAGATAATTTTACGTGAGGAAGCACTTTACCCCATTTTTAAGCCTACCAAATGTGAAGAGGTTACTATTAGGATGGTTAAATATTTTTTTCCACATGTACGGTGAATATACCGACTCCAGAAGTCAGTGACAATAAAGATCGAATTGTTACCAACATCTTGTGTCGGCAAATTTTCGAGCCGATGCCACTTTGCCGACTCCGAACTCAGGAGATGGTTTGAGATTATGCACATTAATCAAGGAATCTGTGGGTCAAAACCATCTTGACTAATTAAAGTTGTATATTCCACCCATTAATTAAAGTTACTCAGCACACAAACCATTCTGGACTCCAAAGCAAATAAAATTTTAATTAAAGGTACTATTGGGAGGTAAAATTTCATAAGTATCAAATTGGTAGCTCATATACAAAAAAGCGTGCAATGTTGAAAAACAGCTCGCAATTGTGTGTCACACATAATGGTTACAGAATGTGTTATCAATTTTGTGATTCATTCAATATTTGTTTGACATGTCTTAACTCTTAAGTGGGGAGGTGCCCTCAATGTGTTAAGAAATTGTGTGTGTGGTTTGTGAGCATAAAAAAAACTAAATAAGCAAGTACCGTGTGTGATAAGATCAAGACTAAACCTAGGGATGACAATGGGGCGGGGACTCCCAAATCCCCGCGGAGAATCCCCGTCGTGAGGACGGGGATGGGGAAATTAAATTGGGACGGGAACGGGGATGGGAACCAAAATGATTCCCCGCGCGAGGACGGGGATGGGGACGGGGACACTATTCCCCACCCCGATCCCTGCCCCGCCCCGCCCCCGTTGGGGAACCCCGATGGGGAGTATGAAATCCCCATTTTTGCTTAGATATTACATACGTTTAAATAATTTTTCTTTTATTTTTTAACATCTATCGTACAATTTACACTTATAAGATATTATATATAATATTCATATCATATTTTCTTACATAACTTTAATAATATCTTATAGTTTTTTATTAAATGGAGGAAAACCATGAGTTTTAAAGGGGGAACCCGACAGGGAAAACCGTGGGCAATGCAAATGGGAAAAACTAAGCGGGGACGGGAATTCCCCGATGGGGATGGGGACATTTTTTATCCCCGAACGGGGATGGGACGGATAGGGTACTCCCCGCCCCGAACCCAGCCCGTTGCCATCCCTAACTAAACCTTCAAAAAAATAGATGTGTATATTTTGAGTCACAACATAGAGTATATCCGACAGATAGCTCTATTGTCGAGCAACCGAACTCTCAATGAGAAATTTGTATAAACGAATGATAATTTAAGAAAGATACTCGCTTGTACAACCCTTTTTAATCCACAAACAGCATGGCTCGAGGACAAAGAGGAAAGCTCGCCGAAGGACCAGAAGATGCGAAGAACCGTAAGGTGAAATCTACCATTCCTTGTATACGAGCGGGGCATACTAGCTTGCCACAATGGCTGCCATCGACGCCACCCGGACCATTTGGTAACTTGGAAAAAGGAAGCCAGATGGGGCAGAGACAAAAGTCAATGGTAGACTAGATAGCCCTGCAGGTTGATACAAGACAGTTGTGAGCTAACAACGATCAAATCATGCCAACTGCTAACCCAACGCAAAGTTAAAATTTTAAAACCCTACCATTGAGGAGTTCGGCAGGCAATGAGTTAGCTCTTGATGCAACTCATTGCTTCACATTGTTCAAAAAGTAATCAAAACTCAGTTAGATACCTTCTTTCGGTTTTGAAAACTCCTTCGATTACCCTCTCATTCCTATTTTAGTGGCGTTCTTTCTTTTCTTTAAGTTTCGGGACGAAACTTATTATAAGTAGAGAGGAATGAAATACCCCAAAGTATTTTTGGGAATTTTGTTTTAAGTTAATCTTTTTTTATAAATAAATAAAAGTTCTCGTACTTTGAATTTAGGAAAAAGAGTCTTTGAATTAAATGTATATAAAGTTTGTAACTGTTTTGATACATTTCATTTTTATTCTTATTCATTTAAGTGAACTTTAATAAATAAGTTATTTATTTTAAGTCATTTGAATGGTGTGGATTTTCAATAAAAATATCCGGATACATATATGGGTTTAAATCGGGTTTTCTTTGGGTTCACTTGAACCGAACCGGTCCAAGAGAAAAGAAAATGTATGAATCGGGTTCACTGAACCCTTCTTCATCCTCTCCCACGTACTGTAAACACGCTTGAACATGTTGAAATTCTTAGCTTCCTCAAATCTCGTCCAAATCTCAACGAGGTTGTTTCTAAATCATTCCTTATCCGTTTATATTGAGATTTCTCAAACCAATTTTGTGATTCGGGATAGGAACGAGCTCAAACAAACTTCTCCCCAAATTCAAAGTTTATCAAAATCCGCCCGAATCAGGCCAAATCTCACCAAATTGAGGATTGGGATAAGCTTGAAGAGGATTATCTAGTTGATTTACGGATTTATTTTAATTTTAATTCAATCGGTCCCCTAATCCTTCCCCTATATATACCCCTTTCGAAGCACACCACCGCCATTTCACTCCATCTCTGAGCTCTCAAACTATCTCATTGCATTCTTACCTCTCTAGCAACGTTTCTCCTCACAGAGTTTTCAGAAAATCATCCTGAATCCAAACCCCAAATTTTCGAACTACTCCGTCGGAGCTCCTCCCGCGCCACCTTACCGCAGCTGCCGGAGACACGAAGCCCACCCGGAGAAGCGCCCAGCCACCACGAATTCGTTTCTGTCAGCCTCGTGCGCCTCCGTGAGCCGTGCCACCGCCAGGAGCTCGCCGAAGGGGAGCCTGAACCTCGCCGGGTTTGGGCTACTGTTGAACGTGTCGGGAGAAGGAAGAAGGTGAACAAATTATCCCAAATCTCCCTAAGTTTTTCTTTTGTCAAAATATGCCCTTAAATCGCAAGACCTGTCAACCCATACGGCCATACGAAGATTTCGATTCGAGATAAAAGTATTCAAACACGCACTTGCAGGCCTTCCGAGCCTTTTGCTCACTTGTGTCTTTCGTGTCTATAGTTGTTTCTTTCCTTTGCAATACTTGTCAAATTAATTAAAATAAATTACAATTCACCCGTAATTTATTTATCCGTTGGTTTGAATTTGACAAGTATAATTTGGTAATGTTATTATTCAACGTCAATATAAAATAACGACATAGATAACCACATTTTTTTAAAGCGTTTTTTATTTTATGTTTCTTTTATGTATCCATTCTGTTTATTTTGTTGTGATCATCTAGGATGTTTTAAATAAGTAGTAATTACAATGTGATGATTGTTTTTTGCGAGTGAAACTCAATTGAATCCAGATCAATCAAAGTAAAACGTATCAATCAACAAAAAGCAATGTGAACCGTAAAGTTAAATTTGTAAAGTAAAGTGTTGGTAGAGTTAGGTCGGGGTCGTTACTCGGCCTTAAGGTTTCATGAAACTAACACACTTTCATGCGAGGTGTTATACAACCAAAGAGGTCGTAGGTCGTTATCAACTATAGACAGAGTGGGATCAGTAGTAGTCGATACAAAGATAAAAGACGTAAAATGCATATCGTGTGAGTACGTGAGCGAAGATTAATGTATAATTAACAAACGTGGTTTGAACCAGGTATTGGAAGACACAAGATCAACCTTTAATTGACTGTGTCATACCGCGGTTTAAAACTCTCCGGAAGAGTCCTGCCCTCTGGGTCGATTTTGGGCCACATCGAGTACCTTTTGATCCAATACTTAGTTTATACATTATAATAAACAACGTATTAATAATGTAATGAGTAGTGATCATAACTTGTTTCAAGCTATATCATATTTCATTCGTAATCTTGATATGATTCTTAACACATCTTTTCTTACTCAACTTTCGGGTTATCCGTGTCATAGGAGGGTCGGGTCACAAATAAGACAACTCACTTCAAATATTCAAATCTAATTTAGATTTAATTCTTACCGTTTCAGGGTCACTTGAATCCAAAATTGTCTTTGCTTTCTTACCGTCCCTTGTTTGAATGGCTGGTGTCTTTCATTGTATTTGGATGTCAGACTGATTTTCACAGGTTTAGGAATAATTATTCTTAATGAACATTTACGATTGTTATTTTTACTTTTCTTATTTAAGTATTTTTTATTTCTTTATCTACTTGTTATTTATTTCAGTCTCCCGCCTTGACTATCTTATTATCATCTTGTTTATGTGAGCATGGTTGCATGTCCCTATAAGCCAAAGGTGGTTACAAAGACATTAAAGTCCGAGTAATCACTAACGCTGTGACATTCTCTTGGCTAGTAAAAGTGGGTGTTACAGAATGAGGAAAGCTCACCGAAGGACCAGAAGACGCGAAGGACCAAAAGACAAAATCTACCACTCCTTGTATACGAGTAGGGCATACTAGTCTGCCACAATGGTTGCCATCGATGCCACCCGGGCCATGTGGTAACCTGAAAAAGGGAACCAGATGTGGCGGAGACGAAAGCCAATGGTAGACTAGATAGCCCTGGGTGATACAAGACAGTAGTGGTCTAACCCCGATCAAATCCTACTAACATAATGCAAATTTAAATTTTAAAAACCATACCAATTAAGAGTTCGAAAGGCGATGAGTTGGTCTGTGATGCAACTCATCGTTTCATATCGTTCAAAGAGTAATCGGAACTAAGTTAGGTACCTTCTTTCGGTTTTGAAAACTCCTTTGATAACCCTCTCATCCCTATTCTAGCTCCGTCCTTTCTTTTCTTTAAGTTTCAGGACAAACTTATTTTAAGTGGGAAGGAATGAAATACCCCAAAGTATTTTTGGGGATTTCATTTTCAAAAAAATATATTTTTATATAAAAGTTCTTTTATTTTGAACTTAATAATGATTTTTTAAATTAAATGTATATAAAGTTTGTACCTGTTTTGATACATTTCATTTTTATTCTTATTAATTTAAGTGAACTTTAATAAATAAGTTATTTATTTTAAATCATAATATTTTGAAGCAAGTACGTGTGCATATTTTCTTCAAATAAAGAGGGATTTATTGTTGTAACTTATTTTAATTTCCGTAAAATATATGTAATATAAGGTTTTAGGAAAATATTGTTCCATAAAATAAAATGTACTATTTAATTAAATGTCTTATTAGTTTTATTATTTAAATGGTGTGGGTTTTAAATAAAAAATATTAGGATACATATATAGCTGTAGGTTTAAACCGGTTTTCCTTTAGGTTCACTTGAACTGAACCGGACCAAGAAAAAGAAAAATGCTTGAACCAGATTCACTAAACCCTTCTTCTTCCTCTCCCACGTTCAAGCTAACTATAAAACAAGCTGAAATTTTCAACTCCTCAAATCTCGCCGAATCTTACCCTTTTTGTTTCTAGAACGTTCCCTATCCGTTGATATTAACATAAAAAACTAATCCCCAAAATCGAAGCTCACCCAAATCTACCCAAGTCAGGCAGAATCTAATCAAATTTGGGGATTAGGATAAGGTTTGAAGTGATTATCTAGTTGATTTACGAATTTGTTTTAACTCAATTCGTCCCTTAATCCTCCCCTTATATATACCCCTTTCGGGATCCCTTTCGAAGCACACAACCACCATTTCTCTCCATACCCGAGCTCTCAAACTATCCCATTGCGTTCTAAACGCCTCTAGCAACGTTTCCCCTCACAAAGTTTTCAAAAAATCATCCCGAATCCAAACCCCAAATTTCGAACTACTCCGTTGGAGCTCATCCTGCGCCACTTTTCCACCGTTGCCGGAGACACGAAGCCCCACCCGGAGAAGCGCCCAGCCTCGAGTGCCGCCGTGATCCGTGCTGCCGCCAGGAGTTCGTCGGAGTAGCAACGGAACCTCGCCGGGGAAATCTCTGTTGAAGCGTGGTGTCGAGTGTGAAGTTGAGGAAGATTATTTACGTAATAACTCCCATATTTTCTATTCCGTCCAAATTATGCCCTTTTCAGTTTTTTAAAATTCCAGATTCTAACCCGTGCTTTTATTTGGGCATAAATTGCTTCCAACTCCGTTAACTCACATAGACCAGGCTACCCTTACGCCCATACGAAGGAATTCGAGTCCGACCAACCATTTAAGTCAATCCTTGCAACTTCAAATCAAGGCAAGTGACCTTCCGAGCCTTTCTGTTCACTTGCACCTTTCGTGTCTACAGTTGTTTCTTTCCGTTGGAATGCTTGCCAAATTATTTAAAATAAATTGCATTTCATCCTCTTTGTGTGATTTATTTATCCGTTAGTTTGAATTTGGCAAGTATAATTGGGTAATGTTATTATTCAACGTCAATATAAAATAATGACATGGATACCCACCTTTTTTTGAAAGCATGATTTATTTTGTTCTTTCATGCTAATTGGTTAAGAAAGGGATATGTTTCTTTTATGTATCCATTCTATTTATTTTGTTGTGATCAAGTAGGATGTTTTAAATAAGTACTCCCTCCGTTCGGCAAAAAATGTCGTTTACTATTCACGCACGCTTCTTTAGAATGATAAAAACTATATAAAATATTAATTTTTTAAAAAGTTTGTACTTATTAATAATAGTTAAGAAATTGTTAAAAAAGTTATTTAAAAAACTAGATATTTTATATAGTTTTTATCTCCTAAAAAAGGATGCGTGAATAGTAAAGTGACATGTTTTGCCGAACAGAGGGAGTAGTAACAATGGGAGGATTGTTTGTTGCAAGTGAAACTCAACTGAATCCAGATCAATAAAAGTAAAACGTATCAATAAACGAAAAAGAATATGAACCGTAAAGTCGAAGTTGTAAAGTAAAGTGTTAGTAGAGTCAGATCGGGATCGTTACTCCTCGGTCTTAAGGTTTCATGAAACTAACACACTTCCATGCGAGGTACGACACAACCAAAGAGGTTGTAGGTCGCTATCCACTATAGACATAGTAAGACCGGTAGTAGTCGATAAAAAGATAAGAGGCGTAAAATGCATATCGCATGACTATGTGAGTGAAGATTAATGTATAATTAACAAATGTGGTTTGAACTAGGTATTGGGGGACACAAGATCAACCCTTAATTGACTGTCACATACCGCGTTTTAAAACTCTCCGGAAGAGTCCTGCCCTCTGGGTCGATTTTGGGCCACATCGAGTACCTTTTGATCCAATACTTAGTTTAGACATTATAATAAACAACGTATTAATAATGTAATGGGTAGTGTCGTAGTGATCATAACTTGTTTCAAGCTATATCATATTCCATCCGTACTCTGGATATGGTTCCTAACACATCTTTTCTTACCTAACCCCTTTGGGTTATCCGTGTCATAGTAGGGTTGGGTCACAAATAAGCCAACTCACTTCAAATATTCAAATCTTATTTGGATTTAATTCTTACCGTTTCATGGTCACTTGAATCCAAAATTGTCTGTGCTTTCGTGTCGTCACTTGCTAGTTCTCGCGAACTAACTGTCCTTTGTTTGGATGGCTGATGTCCTTAATTGTATTTGGATGCCAGGTCGATTTTCACAGGTTTAGGATAAAACACTACAAGGTCGAAGGTTGAAATCAAAGTCGGAACTTGCGCGGTACAAGCAGGCCAAGACCCTTGCCGCTAGAGATAACTGCGGAACTCGCGCGACATTCATGAAGCAGAGAAGCACCTCCGGACGCACTCTACCGCCCGACTTGTCAATGAACAACATCGTAAATGCAATCATCCTCATCGAAACAGCCACGATGCACTCCATATCACGCTCAAGGGGGACACCTTCCCTCACCCTCTGCCGCATCGGTGCTATCTTCTCAAGAAGGATCGCAACAGTCGGACCTCCATGGCCGTTGGCGCTCCGCCTGGGTGAAGATGTACAAATCTCTAACTAGCACCCCGTGAACTACTACCCTCACCCTGCTCTCGCTGCCTCCGCTGCACACTATGAATCGGGGCATGTGCCGTCTGCTCTCCTCCCATGTCCTGACCACGAACGTCAAGTGGCCCATAAGGCGGATCGGGGAAGTCACCACGTATCGGCCCACCACATCCAGACACAACTCGTTGTACCTCTGCAACAGGCGTCGGCGCCGCCTGAGAACTCCCAAGCGTCGTCATTGGCGTCACAGGCTGACTCCCAGGCGGCGTTTGTTGAGTGAAAAAATTCCATAAATTTTTTTATTCACATTTTCACTCATAAGTCTTTGTGAGTGTACAAAGTCATCAATGCACACACTGCCAATCTAACAGTAAGCCAATCGTTCAGCCAAACACAATACGAGCAATGGAAAGCACATTCCACAACAAAAAAACATTTATTCAACAACAGATAGACCATAGACCACAAACCACAATTAGAAACAACATCAAGTCTACCCTACAAATGAAGATCATCCAAAGAACACGAACACAAATGTCGGCGTGAAGGTAGAAGTATCCAATACCACAAAAGCATCTGCATCATCATTCTCGGAACGTCCCTCTGGCTTGGAATCATCATCATTTTCAGAGAAGGAGGCGGTGTCCTCGGTATTATGTGGAGTAACTGGGTGTTCAACAACTCCATCGTTCGTATCCATGATCGAATTGAATAATACTCGAGGAATATTGCCAGCAGTCAATGGCTTCTTTCGAACTCTCCTATTGGTCAACTGCTCGTTTACCCTCGGAGCCTCTCTTCCAACGCAAATCTCCTCCTCCTCGTGATTGTTGAATAGCTTCTTCCATCGACGAATTTGATCCTCATCGTCGCCAGCCCCGTAAACCTCTGTATCAGATCGATTAAAGTGAGAATGAGATCCATCAACATCAGTGAATGTCCTCTTTCGATCTCCCTGTTTAGATTGCTCGATCTACTTCTCCTTATCCCCCTTCAAAGCCACTGTTCCTACATTATTCTCCTCATGATCATCAACATCTTTCGGACTCCGAGCCTAAACGAAATTGGAATGGATTTAGGTCTGTTCCTCCTCCTCCTCGGAATCGGAAATCTCAAAATTTTCAAACCTTTTAGAGCTTTCGGAGTCCCTCGGATCGTTTTTTGGAGTGGATGAAGGTTGGAATTTCCACTCCGCGTATCGCCCCATGAGATCTTCCTCCGTCCGCCGGCGGGTCCGTGTCGCGATAGGCGCCATTTCTGGTCTGGGGCTTAATTGGGTTAGGTTTTTTATAGCATTTCCGGCCTGTTCCTCCTCCTCGGAATCGGAACTCTCAAAAATTTCAAAACATTCAGAGCTTTCGGAGTCACTAACCGAATCCCCTTCCCGACGCTCCGAATCGCTCGAAACTAGCAAAAGTTGAGATCTAACAGAACTGGAATTGATTTTGGCCTGTTCCTCCTCCTCCTCGGAATCGGAAATCTCAAAATTTTCAAACCTTTTAGAGCTTTTGGAGTCCCTAATATCGTTTTTTGCAGTGGATGAAGGTTGGGATTTCCACTCCGCGTATCGCCTCATGAGATCTTCCTCCGTCCGCCGGCGGGTCCTTGCCGCGATAGGCGCCATTTCTGATCTGGGGCTTAATTGGGTTAGGTTTTTTATAGCATTTCCGGCCTGTTCCTCCTCCTCGGAATCGGAACTCTCAAAAATTTCAAAACATTCAGAGCTTTCGGAGTCACTAACCGAATCCCCTTCCCGACGCTCCGAATCGCTTGAAACTAGCAAAAGTTGAGATCTAACAGAACTGGAATTGATTTTGGCCTGTTCCTCCTCCTCCTCGGAATCGGAAATCTCAAATTTTCAAACCTTTTAGAGCTTTTGGAGTCCCTAATATCGTTTTTTGCAGTGGATGAAGGTTGGGATTTCCACTCCGCGTATCGCCTCATGAGATCTTCCTCCGTCCGCCGGCGGGTCCTTGCCGCGATAGGCGCCATTTCTGATCTGGGGCTTGGTTGGGTTAGGTTTTTTTTAGCATTTCCGACCTGTTCCTCCTCCTCGGAATCGAAACTCTCAGAAATTTCAAAACATTCAGAGATTTCGGAGTCACTAACCGAATCCCCTTCCCGACGCTCCGAATCGCTCGAAACTAGCAAAAGTTGAGATCTAACGGAACTGGAATTGATTTTGGCCTGTTCCTCCTCGTCCTCGAAATCGGAAATCTCAAAAAATTTTAACCTTTTAGAGCTTTCGGAGTCCCTGATATTGTTTTTTGCAGTGGATGAAGGTTGGGATTTCCACTCCGCGTATCGCCCCATGAGATCTTCCTCCGTCCGCCGGCGGCTCCTTGCCGCGATAAGCGCCATTTCTGGTCTGGGGCTTGGTTGGGTTATGTTTTTTTAGCATTTCCAGCCTGTTCCTCCTCCTCGGAATCGGAACTCTTAGAAATTTCAAAACTTTCAGAGCTTTCAGAGTTACTAACCGAATCCCCTTTCCGGCGCTCCGAATCGCTCGAAACTAGCAAAAGTTGAGATCTAACAGAACTGGAATTGATTTTGGCATGTTCCTCCTCCTCCTCGGAATCGAAAATCTCAAAAATATCAAACCTTTTAGAGCTTTCGGAGTCCCTCAGATCGTTTTTTGCAGTGGATGAAGGTTGGGATTTCCACTCCGCGTATCGCTTCATGAGATCTTCCTCGGTCCGCCGGCGGGTCCTTGCCGCGATCGGCGCCATTTATGGTCTGAGGCTTGGTTGGGTTAGGTTTTTTTTAGCATTTCCGGCCTGTTTCTCCTCCTCGAAATTGGAACTCTCAGAAATTTCAAAACTTTTAGAGCTTTCAGAGTCACTAACCGAATCCCCTTCCCGGCGCTCCGAATCGCTCGAAACTAGCAAAAGTTGAGATCTAACGGAACTGGAATTGATTTTGGCATGTTCCTCTTCCTCCTTGGAATTGGAAATGTCAAAAATTTCAAACCTTTTGGAGTTTTCGGAGTCCCTCAGATCGTTTTTTGCAGTGGATGAAGGTTGAGATTTCCACTCCGCGTATTGCCTCATGAGATCTTCCTCCGTCCGCCGGCGTGTCCTTGCCGCGATTGGCGCCATTTCTGGTCTGGGGCTTGGTTGGGTTAGGTTTTTTTAGCATTTCCGGCCTGTTCCTCATCCTCGGAATCGGAACTTTAGAAATTTCAAAACTTTTAGAGCTTTCAGAGCCACTAACCGAATCCCCTTCCCGGCGCTCCGAATCGCTCGAAACTAGCAAAAGTTGAGATCTAACGGAACTGGAATTCATTTTGGAATGTTCCTCCTCCTCCTCGGAATCGGAAATCTCAAAAATTTCAAACCTTTTAGAGCTTGCGGAGTCCCTCAGATCATTTTTTTGCAGTGGATGAAGGTTGGGATTTCCACTCCGCGTATCGCCTCATGAGATCTTCCTCCGTCCGCCGGCGGGTCCTTGCAATGATAGGCGCCATTTCTGGTCTGGGCTTGGTTGGGTTAGGTTTTTTTAGCAATTCCGGCCTGTTCCTCCTCCTCGGAATCGGAACTATCAGAAATTTCAAAACTTTCAGAGCTTTCGGAGTCACTAACCGAATCCCCTTCCCGACGCTCCGAATCGCTCGAAACTAGCAAAAGTTGAGATCTAATGGAACTGGAATTGATTTTGGCTTGTTCCTCCTCCTCCTCGGAATCGGAAATCTCAAAAATTTCAAACCTTTTAGAGCTTTCGGAGTCCCTCATATCGTTTTTTGCAGTGGATGAAGGTTGGGATTTCCATTCCAAGTATCGCCTCATTAGATCTTCCTCCGTCCGCCGGCGGGTCCTTGCCGCGATAGGCGCAATTTCTGGTCTGGGGCTTGGTTGGGTTAGGTTTTTTTTCGCATTTCCGGCCTATTTCTCTTCCTCGAAATCGGAACTCTCAAAAATTTCAAAACTTTTAGAGCTTTCAGAGTCACTAACCGAATCCCCTTCCCGGCGCTCCGAATCGCTCGAAACTAGCAAAAGTTGAGATCTAACGGAACTGGAATAGATTTTGGCATGTTCCTCCTCCTCCTCGGAATCGAAAATCTCAAAAATTTCAAACCTTTTAGAGCTTTCGGAGTCCCTCAGATCGTTTTTTGCAGTGGATGAAGGTTGGGATTTCCACTCCGCGTATCGCTTCATGAGATCTTCCTCGGTCCGCCGGCGGGTCCTTGCCGCGATCGGCGCCATTTATGGTCTGAGGCTTGGTTGGGTTAGGTTTTTTTTAGCATTTCCGGCCTGTTTCTCCTCCTCGAAATTGGAACTCTCAGAAATTTCAAAACTTTTAGAGCTTTCAGAGTCACTAACCGAATCCCCTTCCCGGCGCTCCGAATCGCTCGAAACTAGCAAAAGTTGAGATCTAACGGAACTGGAATTGATTTTGGCATGTTCCTCTTCCTCCTCGGAATTGGAAATCTCAAAAATTTCAAACCTTTTAGAGCTTTCGGAGTCCCTCAAATAGTTTTTTGCAGTGGATGAAGGTTGAGATTTCCACTCCGCGTATCGCCTCATGAGATCTTCCTCCGTCAGCCGGCGTGTCCTTGCCGCGATTGGCGCCATTTCTGGTCTGGGGCTTGGTTGGGTTAGGTTTTTTTTAGAATTTCACGCCTGTTCCTCCTCCTCGGAATCGGAACTCTTATAAATTTCATAACTTTCAGAGCTTTCAGAGCCACTAACCGAATCCCATTCCCGGCGCTCCGAATCGCTCGAAACTAGCAAAAGTTGAGATCTAACGGAACTGGAATTGATTTTGGAATGTTCCTCCTCCTCATCCGAATCGGAAATCTCAAAAATTTCAAACCTTTTAGAGCTTTCGGAGTCCCTCAGATCGTTTTTTGCAGTGGATGAAGGTTGGGATTTCCACTCCGCGTATCGTCTCATGAGATCTTCCTCCGTCCGCCGGCGGGTCCTTGCCATGATAGGCGCCATTTCTGGTCTGGGGCTTGGTTGTGTTAGGTTTTTTTTAGCATTTCCGGCCTTTTCCTCCTCCTCGGAATCGGAACTCTAAGAAATTTCAAAACTTTCAGAGCTTTCAGAGTCACTAAACGAATCCCCTTCCCGGCGCTCCGAATCTCTCGAAACTAGCAAAAGTTGAGATCTAACGGAACTGGAATTGATTTTGGCATGTTCCTCCTCCTCCTCGGAATCGAAAATCTCAAAATTTTGAAACCTTTTGGAGATTTCGGAGTCCCTCAGACCATTTTTTGTAGTGGATGAAGGTTGGGATTTCCACTCCGCGTATCGCCTCATGAGATCTTCCTCCGTCCGCAAGCAGGTCCTTGCCGCAATAGGCGCCATTTCTGTTCTGGGGCTTGGTTGGGTTTGGTTTTTTTTAGCATTTCCGGCCTGTTCCTCCTCCTCGGAATCGGAACTCTCAAAAATTTCAAAACTTTCAGAGCTTTCGGAGTCACTAACTGAATCCCCTTCCCGACGCTCCGAATCGCTCGAAACTAGCAAAAGTTGAGATCTAACGGAACTGGAATTGATTTTGGCATCTTCCTCCTCCTCCTCGAAATCGAAAATCTCAAAAATTTCAAACCTTTTAGAGCTTTCGGAGTCCATCATATCGTTTTTTGCAGTGGATTAAGGTTGGGATTTCCACTCCGCGTATCGCCTCATGAGATCTTCCTCGGTCCGCCGGCGGGTCCTTGCCGCGATCGGCGCCATTTATGGTCTGAGGCTTGGTTGGGTTAGGTTTTTTTTAGCATTTCCGGCCTGTTTCTCCTCCTCGGAATTGGAACTCTCAGAAATTTCAAAACTTTTAGAGCTTTCAGAGTCACTAACCGAATCCCCTTCCCGGCGCTCCGAATCGCTCGAAACTAGCAAAAGTTGAGATCTAACGGAACTGGAATTGATTTTGGCATGTTCCTCCTCCTCCTCGGAATTGGAAATCTCAAAAATTTCAAACCTTTTAGAGCTTTCGGAGTCCCTCAAATAGTTTTTTGTAGTGGATGAAGGTTGGGATTTCCACTCCGCGTATCGCCTCATGAGATCTTCCTCCGTCCGTCGGCGTGTCCTTGCCGCGATTGGCGCCATTTCTGGTCTGGGGCTTGGTTGGGTTAGGTTTTTTTTAGAATTTCAGGCCTGTTCCTCCTCCTCGGAATCGGAACTCTTATAAATTTCATAACTTTCAGAGCTTTCAGAGCCACTAACCGAATCCCATTCCCGGCGCTCCGAATCGCTCGAAACTAGCAAAAGTTGAGATCTAACGGAACTGGAATTGATTTTGGAATGTTCCTCCTCCTCATCCGAATTGGAAATCTCAAAAATTTCAAACCTTTTAGAGCTTTCGGAGTCCCTCAGATCGTTTTTTGCAGTGGATGAAGGTTGGGATTTCCACTCCGCGTATCGTCTCATGAGATCTTCCTCCGTCCGCCGGCGGGTCCTTGCCATGATAGGCGCCATTTCGTGTCTGAGGCTTGGTTGGGTTAGGTTTTTTTTAGCATTTCCGGCCTGTTCCTCCTACTCGGAATCGGAACTCTCAGAAATTTCTAAACTTTCAGAGCTTTCAGGGTCACTAAACGAATCCCCTTCCCGGCGCTCCGAATCGCTCGAAACTAGCAAAAGTTGAGATCTAACGGAACTGGAATTGATTTTGGCATGTTCCTCCTCCTCCTCGAAATCGAAAATCTCAAAAATTTCAAACCTTTTAGAGCTTTCGGAGTCCCTCAGATCGTTTTTTGTAGTGGATGAAGGTTGGGATTTCCACTCCGCGTATCGCTTCATGAGATCTTCCTCGGTCCACCGGCGGGTCCTTGCCGCGATAGGCGCCATTTATGGTCTGAGGCTTGGTTGGGTTAGGTTTTTTTTAGCATTTCCGGCCTGTTCCTCCTCCTCGGAATCGGAACTCTCAGAAATTTCAAAACTTTCAGAGCTTTCGGAGTCACTAACCGAATCCCCTTCCCGACGCTCCAAATCGCTCGAAACTAGCAAGAGTTGAGATCTAACAGAACTAGAATTGATTTTGGCATGTTCCTCCTCCTCTTCGGAATCGAAAATCTCAAAAATTTCAAACCTTTTAGAGCTTTCGGAGTCCCTCAGATCGTTTTTTGCAGTGGATGAAGGTTGGGATTTCCAATCCGCGTATCGCTTCATGAGATCTTCCTCGGTCCGCCGGCGGTTCCTTGCCGCGATAGGCGCCATTTACGGTCTGAGGCTTGGTTGGGTTAGGTTTTTTTTAGGATTTCCGGCCTGTTCCTCCTCCTCGGAATCGGAACTCTCAGAAATTTCAAAACTTTCAGAGCTTTCGGAGTCACTAACCGAATCCCCTTCTCGACGCTCCGAATCGCTCGAAACTAGCAAAAGTTGAGATCTAACGGATCTGGAATTGATTTTGGCATGTTCCTCCTCCTCCTCGGAATCGGAAATCTCAAAAATGTCAAACCTTTTAGAGCTTTCGGAGTCCCTCATATCGTTTTTTGCAGTGGAGGAAGGTTGGGATTTCCACTCCGCGTATCGCCTCATTAGATCTTCCTCCGTCCGTCGGCGGGTCCTTCCCGCGATAGGCGCCATTACTGGTCTGGGGCTTGGTTGGGTTAGGTTTTTTTTAGCATTTCCGGCCTGTTCCTCCTCCTTGGAATCGGAACTCTCAGAAATTTCAAAACTTTCAGAGCTTTCGGAGTCACTAACCGATTCCCCTTCCCGACGCTCCGAATCGCTCGAAACTAGCAAAAGTTGAGATCTAACGGATCTGGAATTGATTTTGGCATGTTCCTCCTCCTCCTCGGAATCGGAAATCTCAAAAATGTCAAACCTTTTAGAGCTTTCGGAGTCCCTCATATCGTTTTTTGCAGTGGAGGAAAGTTAGGATTTCCACTCCGCGTATCGCCTCATTAGATCTTCCTCCGTCCGTCGGCGGGTCCTTCCCGCGATAGGCGCCATTACTGGTCTGGGGCTTGGTTGGGTTAGGTTTTTTTTAGCATTTCCGGCCTGTTCCTCCTCCTCGGAATCGGAACTCTCAGAAATTTCGAAAGTTTCAGAGCTTTCGGAGTCACTAACCGAATCCCCTTCCCGACGCTCCGAATCGCTCGAAACTAGCAAAAGTTGAGATCTAACGGAACTGGAATTGATTTTGGCATGTTCCTCTTGCTCCTCGGAATTGGAAATGTCAAAAATTTCAAACCTTTTGGAGCTTTCGGAGTCCCTCAGCTCATTTTTTGCAGTGGATGAAGGTTAAGATTTCCACTCCGCGTATCGCCTCATGAGAACTTCCTCCGTCCGTCGGCGTGTCCTTGCCGCGATTGGCGCCATTTCTGGCCTGGGGCTTGGTTGGGTTAGGTTTTTTTAGCATTTCCGGCCTGTTCCACCTCCTCGGAATCGGAACTCTCAGAAATTTCAAAACTTTCAGAGCTTTCGGAGTCACTAACCGAATCCCCTTCTCGACGCTCCGAATCGCTCGAAACTAGCAAAAGTTGAGATCTAACGGATCTGGAATTGATTTTGGCATGTTCCTCCTCCTCCTCGGAATCGGAAATCTCAAAAATGTCAAACCTTTTAGAGCTTTCGGAGTCCCTCATATCGTTTTTTGCAGTGGAGGAAGGTTGGCATTTCCACTCCGCATATCACCTCATGAGATCTTCCTCCGTCTGTCGGCGGGTCCTTCACGCGATAGGCGCCATTTCTGGTATGGGGCTTGGTTGGGTTAGGTTTTTTTTAGCATTTCCGGCCTGTTCCTCCTCCGAATCGGAACTCTCAGAAATTTCAAAACTTTCAGAGCTTTCGGAGTCACTAACCGAATCCCCTTCCCGACGCTCCGAATCGCTCGAAACTAGCAAAAGTTGAGATCTAACGGAACTGGAATTGATTTTGGCATGTTCCTCCTCCTCCTCGGAATCGAAAATCTCAAAAATTTCAAACCTTTTAGAGCTTTCGGAGGCCCTCAGATCGTTTTTTGCAGTGGATGAAGGTTGGGATTTCCAATCCGCGTATCGCTTAATGAGATCTTCCTCGGTCCGCCGGCGGGTCCTTGCCGCGATAGGCGCCATTTATGGTCTGAGGCTTGGTTGCGTTAGGTTTTTTTTAGCATTTCCGGCCTGTTCCTCCTCCTCGGAATCGGAACTCTCAGAAATTTCAAAACTTTCAGAGCTTTCGGAGTCAATAACCGAATCCCCTTCCCGACGCTCCGAATCGCTCGAAACTAGCAAAAGTTGTGATCTAACGGAACTGGAATTGATTTTGGCATGTTCCTCCTCCTCGGAATCGAAAATCTCAAAAATTTCAAACCTTTTAGAGCTTTCAGAGTCCCTCAGATCGTTTTTTGTAGTGGATGAAGGTTGGAATTTCCACTCCGCGTATCGCTTCATGAGATCTTCCTCGGTCCGCCGGCGGGTCCTTGCCGCTATAGGCGCCATTCATGGTCTGAGGCTTGGTTGGGTTAGGTTTTTTTTTAGCATTTCCGGCCTTTTCCTCCTCCTCGGAATCGGAACTCTAAGAAATTTCAAAACTTTCAGAGCTTTCAAAGTCACTTACCGAATCCCCATCCCGACGCTCCGAATCGCTCGAAACTAGCAAAAGTTGAGATCTAACGGAACTGGAATTGATTTTGGGATGTTCCTCCTCCTCCTCGGAATCGAAAATCTCAAAAATTTCAAACCTTTTAGAGCTTTCGGAGTCCCTTATATCGCTTTTTGCAGTGGAGGAAAGTTGGGATTTCCATTCCGCGTATCGCCTCATGAGATCTTCCTCCGTCCGCCGGCGGGTACTTCCCGCGATAGGCGGAATTTCTGGTCTGGGGCTCGGTTGGGTTAGGTTTTTTTTAGTATTTCCGGCATGTTCCTCCTCCTCGGAATCGAAACTATTAGAAATTTCAAAACATTCAGAGCTTTCAGAGCCACTAACCGAATCCCCTTCCCGGTGCTTCGAATCGCTCGAAACTAGCAAAAGTTGAGATCTAACGGAACTGGAATTCATTTTGGAATGTTCCTCCTCCTCCTCGGAATCGGAAATCTAAAAAATTTCAAACCTTTTAGGGCTTGCGGAGTCCCTCAGATCATTTTTTGCAGTGGATGAAGGTTGGGATTTCCACTCAGCGTATCGCCTCATGAGATCTCGCTCCGTCCGCCGGCGGGTCCTTGCAATGATAGGCGCCATTTCTGGACTGGGGCTTGGTAGGGTTAGTTTTTTTTTAGCATTTCCGGCCTTTTCCTCCTCCTCGGAATCGGAACTCTAAGAAATTTCAAAACTTTCAGAGCTTTCAGAGTCACTAACCGAATCCCCTTCCCGGCGCTCCGAATCTCTCGAAACTAGCAAAAGTTGAGATCTAACGGAACTGGAATTAATTTTGGCATGTTTCTCCTCCTCCTCGGAATCCAAAATCTCAAAGTTTTCAAACCTTTTGGAGCTTCCGGAGTCCCTCAGACCATTTTTTGCAGTGGATGAAGGTTGGGATTTCCACTCCGCGTATCGCCTCATGAGATCTTCCTCCGTCCGCAAGCAGGTCCTTGCCGCGATAGGCGCCATTTCTGGTCTGGAGCTTGGTTGGGTTAGGTTTTTTTTAGCATTTCCGGCCTGTTCCTCCTCCTCGGAATCGGAACTCTAAGAAATTTCAAAACTTTCAGAACTTTCGGAGTCACTAACCGAATCCCCATCCCGACGCTCTGAATCGCTCGAAACTAGCAAAAGTTGAGATCTAATGGAACTGGAATTGAATTTGGGATGTTCCTCCTCCTCCTCGGAATCGAAAATCTCAAAAATTTCAAACCTTTTAGAGCTTTCGGAGTCCCTCATATCGCTTTTTGCAGTGGAGGAAAGTTGGGATTTCCATTCCGCGTATCGCCTCATGAGATCGTCCTCCGTCCGCCGGCGGGTACTTCCCGCGATAGGCGCAATTTCTGGTCTGGGGCTTGGTTGGGTTATGTTTTTTTTTTAGCATTTCCGGCCTTTTCCTCCTCCTCGGAATCGGAACTCTCAGAAACTTCAAAACTTTCAGAGCTTTCGGAGTCACTAACCGAATCCCCTTCTCGACGCTCCGAATCGCTCAAAACTAGCAAAAGTTGATATCTAACAGATCTGGAATTGATTTTGGCATGTTCCTCCTCCTCCTCGGAATCGGAAATCTCAAAATTTTCAAACCTTTTAGAGCATTCGGAGTCCCTCAGTTCGTTTTTTGCAGTGGATGAAGGTTGGGATTTACACTCCGCGTATCGCCTAATGAGATCTTCATCGGTCCGCCGGCGGGACCTTGCCGCGATAGGCGCCATTTCTCGTCTGAGGCTTGGTTGGATTAGCTTTTTTTTTAGCATTTCCGGCCTGTTCCTCCTCCTCGGAATCGGAACTCTCAGAAACTTCAAAACTTTCAGAGCTTTCGGAGTCACTAACCGAATCCCCTTCTCGACGCTCCGAATCGCTCGAAACTAGCAAAAGTTGAGATCAAACGGAACTGGAATTGATTTTGGCCTGTTCCTCCTCCTCCTCGGAATCGGAAATCTCAAAATTTTAAAACCTTTTAGAGCTTTCAGAGTCCCTCATATCGTTTTTTGCAGTGGATGAATGTTGGGATTTCCACTCCGCCTATCGCCTCATGAGATCTTCCTCCGTCCGCCGGCGGCTCCTTGCCGCGATAGATGCCATTTCTGGTCTGGGGCTTGGTTGGGTTAGGTTTTTTTTAGCATTTCCGGCCTGTTCCTCCTCCTCGGAATCGGAACTCTCAGAAATTTCAAAACTTTCAGAGCTTTCGCAGCCACTAACCGAATCCCCTTCCCGACGCTCCGAATCGCTCGAAACTAGCAAAAGTTGAGATCTAACGGAACTGGAATTGATTTTTGCATGTTCCTCTTCCTCCTCGGAATTGGAAATCTCAAAAATTTAAAACCTTTTGGAGCTTTCGGAGTCCCTCAGATCATTTTTTGCAGTGGATGAAGGTTGAGATTTCCACTCCGCGTATCGCCTCCTGAGATCATCTTCCGTCCGCCGGCGTGTCCTTGCCGCGATAGGCGCCATTTCTGGTCTGGGGCTTGGTTGGGTTAGGTTTTTTTAGCATTTCCGGCCTGTTCCTCCTCCTCGGAATCGGAACTCTTAGAAATTTCAAAACTTTCAGAGCTTTCAGAGCCACTAACCGAATCCCCTTCCCGGCGCTCCGAATAGCTCAAAACTAGCAAAAGTTGAGATATAACGGAACTGGTATTTATTTTGGAATGTTCCTCCTCCTCCTCGTAATCGGAAATCTCAAAATTTTCAAACCTTTTAGAGCTTGCGGAATCCCTCATATCATTTTTTGCAGTGGATGAAGGTTGGGATTTCCACTCCGCGTATCACCTCATGAGATCTTCCTCCGTCCGCCGGCGGGTCTTTGCCATTATAGGCGCCATTTCTGGTCTGGGGCTTGGTTGGGTTAGGTTTTTTTTAGCATTTCCGGCCTTTTCCTCCTCCTCGGAATCGGAACTCTAAGAAATTTCAAAACTTTCAGAGCTTTCAGAGTCACTAACCGAATCCCCTTCCCGGCGCTCCGAATCTTTCGAAACCAGCAAAAGTTGAGATCTAACGGAACTGGAATTGATTTTGGCATGTTCCTCCTCCTCTTCGGAATCAGAAATCTCAAAATTTTCAAACCTTTTGGAGCTTTCGGAGTCCCTCAGATCATTTTTTGCAGTGGATGAAGGTTGGGATTTCCACTCCGCGTATCGCCTCATGAGATCTTCCTCCGTCCGCCAGCAGGTCCTTGCCGCGATAGGCGCCATTTCTGGTCTGGGGTTTGGTTGGGTTAGGTTTTTTTTAGCATTTCGAGCCTGTTCCTACTCCTCGGAATCGGAACTCTAAGAAATTTCAAAACTTTCAGAGATTTTAGATTCACTAACCGAATCCCCTTCCCGGCGCTCCGAATCGCTCGAAACTAGCAAAAGTTGAGATCTAACGGATTTGGAATTTATTTTGGCATGTTCCTTCTCCTCCTTGGAATCGGAAATCTCAAATATTTCAAACCTTTTAGAGCTTTCGGAGTCCCTCATATCGTTTTTTTGTAGTGGAGGAAGGTTGGGATTTCCACTCCGCGTATCGCCTCATGAGATCTTCCTCCGTCCGCCGGCGGGTCCTTCCCGCGATAGGCGCCATTTCTGGTCTGGGGCTTGGTTGGGTTAGGTTTTTTTTAGCATTTCCGGCCTGTTCCTCATCCTCGGAATCGTAACTCTCAGAAATTTCAAAACATTCGGAGCTTTCGGAGTCACTAACCGAATCCCCTTCCCGACGCTCCGAATCGCTCGAAACTAGCAAAAGTTGAGATCTAACGGAACTGGAATTGATTTTGGCCTGTTCCTCCTCCTCCTTGGAATCGGAAATCTCAAAAATTTCAAACCTTTTAGAGCTTTCGGAGTCCCTCATATCTTTTTTTGCAGTGTATGAAGGTTGGGATTTCCACACCGCGTATCGCCTCATGAGATCTTCCTCCGTCCGCTGGCGGGTCCTTTCCGCGATATGCGCCATTTCTGGTCTGGGGCTTGGTTGGGTTAGTTTTTTTTTTCGCATTTCCAGCCTGTTCCTCCTCATCGAAATCGCAACTCTCAGAAATTTCAAAACTTTCAGAGCTTTCAGAGTCACTAACCGAATCCCCTTCCCGGCGCTCCGAATCGCTCGAAACTAGCAAAAGTTGAGATCTAACGGAACTGGAATTGATTTTTGCATGTTCCTCTTCCTCCTCGGAATTGGAAATCTCAAAAATTTAAAACCTTTTGGAGCTTTCGGAGTCCCTCAGATGGTTTTTTGCAGTGGATGAAGGTTGAGATTTCCACTCCGCGTATCGCCTCATGAGATCTTCCTCCGTCCGCCGGCGTGTCCTTGCCGCGATAGGCGCCATTTCTGGTCTGGGGCTTGGTTGGGTTAGGTTTTTTTAGCATTTCCGGCCTTTTCCTCCTCCTCGGAATCGGAACTCTTAGAAATTTCAAAACTTTCAGAGCTTTCAGAGCCACTAACCTAATCCCCTTCCCGGCGCTCCGAATCGCTCAAAACTAGCAAAAGTTGAGATCTAACGGAACTGGTATTTATTTTGGAATGTTCCTCCTCCTCCTCGGAATCGGAAATCTCAAAAATTTCAAACCTTTTAGAGCTTGACGAATCCCTCATATCATTTTTTGCAGTGGATGAAGGTTGGGATTTCCACTCCGCGTATCGCCTCATGAGATCTTCCTCCGTCCGCCGGCGGGTCTTTGCCATGATAGGCGTCATTTCTGGTCTGGGGCTTGGTTGGGTTAGGTTTTTTTTAGCATTTCCGGCCTTTTCTTCCTCCTCGGAATCGGAACTCTAAGAAATTTCAAAACTTTAAGAACTTTCAGAGTCACTAACCGAATCCCCTACCCGGCGCTCCAAATCTCTCGAAACTAGCAAAAGTTGAGATCTAACGGAACTGGAATTGATTTTGGTATGTTCCTTCTCCTCCTTGGAATCGGAAATCTCAAATATTTCAAACCTTTTAGAGCTTTCGGAGTCCCTCATATCGTTTTTTTGTAGTGGAGGAAGGTTGGGATTTCCACTCCGCGTATCGCCTCATGAGATCTTCCTCCGTCCGTCGGCGGGTCCTTCCCGCGATAGGCACCATTTCTGGTCTGGGGCTTGGTTGGGTTAGGTTTTTTTTAGCATTTCCGGCCTGTTCCTCATCCTCGGAATCGTAACTCTCAGAAATTTCAAAACATTCGGAGCTTTCGGAGTCACTAACCGAATCCCCTTCCCGACGCTCCGAATCGCTCGAAACTAGCAAAAGTTGAGATCTAACGGAACTGGAATTGATTTTGGCCTGTTCCTCCTCCTCCTTGGAATCGGAAATCTCAAAAATTTCAAACCTTTTAGAGCTTTCGGAGTCCCTCATATCTTTTTTTGCAGTGTATGAAGGTTGGGATTTCCACTCCGCGTATCGCCTCATGAGATCTTCCTCCGTCCGCCGGCGGGTCCTTGCCGCGATATGCGCCATTTCTGGTCTGGGGCTTGGTTGGGTTAGTTTTTTTTTTCGCATTTCCAGCCTGTTCCTCCTCATCGAAATCGCAACTCTCAGAAATTTTAAAACTTTCAGAGCTTTCAGAGTCACTAACCGAATCCCCTTCCCGGCGCTCCGAATCGCTCGAAACTAGCAAAAGTTGAGATCTAACGGAACTGGAATTGATTTTGGCATGTTCCTCTTCCTCCTCGGAATTGGAAATCTCAAAAATTTAAAACCTTTTGGAGCTTTCGGAGTCCCTCAGATGGTTTTTTGCAGTGGATGAAGGTTGAGATTTCCACTCCGCGTATCGCCTCATGAGATCTTCCTCCGTCCGCCGGCGTGTCCTTGCCGCGATAGGCGCCATTTCTGGTCTGGGGCTTGGTTGGGTTAGGTTTTTTTAGCATTTCCGGCCTTTTCCTCCTCCTCGGAATCGGAACTCTTAGAAATTTCAAAACTTTCAGAGCTTTCAGAGCCACTAACCTAATCCCCTTCCCGGCGCTCCGAATCGCTCAAAACTAGCAAAAGTTGAGATCTAACGGAACTGGTATTTATTTTGGAATGTTCCTCCTCCTCGGAATCGGAAATCTCAAAAATTTCAAACCTTTTAGAGCTTGCGGAATCCCTCATATTATTTTTTGCAGTGGATGAAGGTTGGGATTTCCATTCCGCGTATCGCCTCATGAGATCTTCCTCCGTCCGCCGGCGGGTCTTTGCCATGATAGGCGTCATTTCTTGTCTGGGGCTTGGTTGGGTTAGGTTTTTTTTAGCATTTCCGGCCTTTTCCTCCTCCTCGGAATCGGAACTCTAAGAAATTTCAAAACTTTCAGAACTTTCAGAGTCACTAACCGAATCCCCTTCCCGGCGCTCCAAATCTCTCGAAACTAGCAAAAGTTGAGATCTAACGGAACTGGAATTGATTTTGGTATGTTCCTTCTCCTCCTTGGAATCGGAAATCTCAAATATTTCAAACCTTTTAGAGCTTTCGGAGTCCCTCATATCGTTTTTTTGTAGTGGAGGAAGGTTGGGATTTCCACTCCGCGTATCGCCTCATGAGATCTTCCTCCGTCCGCCGGCGGGTCCTTCCCGCGATAGGCACCATTTCTGGTCTGGGGCTTGGTTGGGTTAGGTTTTTTTTAGCATTTCCGGCCTGTTCCTCATCCTCGGAATCGTAACTCTCAGAAATTTCAAAACATTCGGAGCTTTCGGAGTCACTAACCGAATCCCCTTCCCGACGTTCCGAATCGCTCGAAACTAGCAAAAGTTGAGATCTAACGGAACTGGAATTGATTTTGGCCTGTTCCTCCTCCTCCTTGGAATCGGAAATCTCAAAAATTTCAAACCTTTTAGAGCTTTCGGAGTCCCTCAGTTCGTTTTTTGCAGTGTATGAAGGTTGGGATTTCCACTCCGCGTATCGCCTCATGAGATCTTCCTCCGTCCGCCGGCGGGTCCTTGCCGCGATATGCGCCATTTCTGGTCTGGGGCTTGGTTGGGTTAGTTTTTTTTTTTCGCATTTCCAGCCTGTTCCTCCTCATCGAAATCGCAACTCTCAGAAATTTTAAAACTTTCAGAGCTTTCAGAGTCACTAACCGAATCCCCTTCCCGGCGCTCCGAATCGCTCGAAACTAGCAAAAGTTGAGATCTAACGGAACTGGAATTGATTTTTGCATGTTCCTCTTCCTCCTCGGAATTGGAAATCTCAAAAATTTAAAACCTTTTGGAGCTTTCGGAGTCCCTCAGATGGTTTTTTGCAGTGGATGAAGGTTGAGATTTCCACTCCGCGTATCGCCTCATGAGATCTTCCTCCGTCCGCCGGCGTGTCCTTGCCGCGATTGGCGCCATTTCTGGTCTGGGACTTGGTTGGGTTAGGTTTTTTTAGCATTTCCGGCCTTTTCCTCCTCCTCGGAATCGGAACTCTAAGAAATTTCAAAACTTTCAGAGCTTTCAGAGCCACTAACCTAATCCCCTTCCCGGCGCTCCGAATCGCTCAAAACTAGCAAAAGTTGAGATCTAACGGAACTGGTATTTATTTTGGAATGTTCCTCCTCCTCCTCGGAATCGGAAATCTCAAAAATTTCAAACCTTTTAGAGCATTCGGAGTCCCTCAGTTCGTTTTTTGCAGTGGATGAAGGTTGGGATTTACACTCCGCGTATCGCCTAATGAGATCTTCCTCGGTCCGCCGGCGGGACCTTGCCGCGATAGGCGCCATTTCTCGTCTGAGGCTTGGTTGGATTAGCTTTTTTTTTAGCATTTCCGGCCTGTTCCTCCTCCTCGGAATCGGAACTCTCAGAAACTTAAAAACTTTCAGAGATTTTAGAGTCACTAACCGAATCCCCTTCCCGGCGCTCCGAATCGCTCGAAACTAGCAAAAGTTGAGATCTAACGGAACTGGAATTGATTTTGGCATGTTCCTTCTCCTCCTTGGAATCGGAAATCTCAAATATTTCAAACCTTTTAGAGGTTTCGGAGTCCCTCATATCGTTTTTTTTGTAGTGGAGGAGGATTTCCACTCCGCGTATCGCCTCATGAGATCTTCCTCCGTCCGCCAGCGGGTCCTTCCCGCGATAGGCGCCATTTCTGGTCTGGGGCTTGGTTGGGTTAGGTTTTTTTAGCATTTCCGGCCTGTTCCTCCTCCTCGGAATCGGAACTCTTAGAAATTTCAAAACTTTCAGAGCTTTCAGAGCCACTAACCTAATCCCCTTCCCGGCGCTCCGAATCGCTCAAAACTAGCAAAAGTTGAGATCTAACGGAACTGGTATTTATTTTGGAATGTTCCTCCTCCTCCTCGGAATCGGAAATATCAAAAATTTCAAACCTTTTAGAGCTTGCGGAATCCCTCATATCATTTTTTGCAGTGGATGAAGGTTGGGATTTCCACTCCGCGTATCGCCTCATGAGATCTTCCTCCGTCCGCCGGCGGGTCTTTGCCATGATAGGCGACATTTCTGGTCTGGGGCTTGGTTGGGTTAGGTTTTTTTTAGCATTTCCGGCCTTTTCCTCCTCCTCGGAATCGGAACTCTAAGAAATTTCAAAACTTTCAGAACTTTCAGAGTCACTAACCGAATCCCCTTCCCGGCGCTCCAAATCTCTCGAAACTAGCAAAAGTTGAGATCTAACGGAACTGGAATTGATTTTGGTATGTTCCTTCTCCTCCTTGGAATCGGAAATCTCAAATATTTCAAACCTTTTAGAGCTTTCGGAGTCCCTCATATCGTTTTTTTGTAGTGGAGGAAGGTTGGGATTTCCACTCCGCGTATCGCCTCATGAGATCTTCCTCCGTCCGCCGGCGGGTCCTTCCCGCGATAGGCACCATTTCTGGTCTGGGGCTTGGTTGGGTTAGGTTTTTTTTAGCATTTCCGGCCTGTTCCTCCTCCTCGAAATCGGAACTCTCAGAAATTTCAAAACTTTAAGAGATTTTAGATTCACTAACCGAATCCCCTTCCCGGCGCTCCGAATCGCTCGAAACATGCAAAAGTTGAGATCTAACGGAACTGGAATTGATTTTGGCATGTTCCTCCTCCTCCTCGGAATCGGAAATCTCAAAATTTTCAAACCTTTTTGAGCATTCGGAGTCCCTCAGTTCGTTTTTTGCAGTGGATGAAGGTTGGGATTTACACTCCGCGTATCGCCTAATGAGATCTTCCTCGGTCCGCCGGCGGGACCTTGCCGCGATAGGCGCCATTTCTCGTCTGAGGCTTGGTTGGATTAGCTTTTTTTTTAGCATTTCCGGCCTGTTCCTCCTCCTCGGAATCGGAACTCTCAGAAACTTAAAAACTTTCAGAGATTTTAGAGTCACTAACCGAATCCCCTTCCCGGCGCTCCGAATCGCTCGAAACTAGCAAAAGTTGAGATCTAACGGAACTGGAATTGATTTTGGCATGTTCCTTCTCCTCCATGGAATCGGAAATCTCAAAAATTTAAAACCTTTTAGAGCTTGCGCATTCCCTCATATCATTTTTTGCAGTGGATGAAGGTTGGGATTTCCACTCCGCGTATCGCCTCATGAGATCTTCCTCCGTCCGCCGGCGGGTCTTTGCCATGATAGGCGCCATTTCTGGTCTGGGGCTTGGTTGGGTTAGGTTTTTTTTAGCATTTCCGGCCTGTTCCTCCTCCTCGGAATCAGAACTCTCAGAAATTTCAAAAATTTCAGAGCTTTCGGAGTCACTAGCCGAAGCCCATTCCCGACGCTCCGAATCGCTCAAAATTGCAAAATTTGAGATCTAACGAAACTGGAATTTATTTTGGTCTGTTCCTCCTCCTCCTCGGAATCGGAAATCTCAAAAATTTCAAACCTTTTAGAGCTTTCGGAGTCCCATAGATCATTTTTTGCAGTGGATGAAGGTTGGGATTTCCACTTCGCGTATCGCCTCATGAGATCTTCCTCTGTCCGCCGGCAAGTCCTTGCCGCGATAGGCGCCATTTCTGATCCGGGGCTAGGTTGGGTTAGGTTTTTTTTAGCATTTCCGGCCTGTTCCTCCTCCTCGGAATCGGAACTCTCAGAAATTTCAAAACTTTCAGAGCTTTCAGAGTCACTAACCGAATCCCCTTCCCGACGCTCCGAATCGCTCGAAACTAGCAAAAGTTGAGATCTAACGGAACTGGAATTTATTTCGGCATGTTCCTCCTCATCCTCGGAATCGGAAATCTCAAAATTTTCAAACCTTTTAGAGCTTTCGAAGTCCCTCATATCGTTTTTTGCAGTGGAGGAAGGTTGGGATTTCCACTCCGCGTATCACCCCATGAGATCTTCCTCCGTCCGCCGGCGGGTCCTTCCCGCGATAGGCGCCATTTCTGGTCTGGGGCTTGGTTGGGTTAGGTTTTTTTTAATATTTGCGGCCTTTTCCTCCTCGGAATCGGAACTCTCAGAAATTTCAGAACTTTCAGAGCTTTCAGAGTCACTAACCGAATCCCCTTCCCGGCGCTCCTAATCGCTCAAAACTAGCAAAAGTTGAGATCTAACGGAACTGGAATTGATTTTGGCATGTTCCTCCTCCTCCTCGGAATCGGAAATCTCAAAAATTTCAAACCTTTTAGAGCTTTCGGAGTCCCTCAGATCATTTTTTGCAGTGGATGAAGGTTGGGATTTCCACTCCGCGTATTGCCTCATGAGATCTTCCTCCGTCTGCCGGCATGTCCTTGCCGCGATAGGCGCTATTTCTGGTCTGGGGCTTGGTTGGGTTAGGTTTTTTTTAGCATTTCCGGCCTTTTCCTCCTCCTCGGAATCGTAACTCTCAGAAATTTCAAAACTTTCAGAGCTTTCGGAGTCAATAACAGAATCCCCTTTCCGACGCTCCGAATCGCTCGAAATTGCAAAATTTGAGATCTAATGGAAGTGGAATTTATTTTGGTTTGTTCCTCCTCCTCCTCGGAATCAGAATTCTCAAAATTTTCAAACCTTTTAGAGCTTTCGGAGTCCCTCATATCGTTTTTTGCACTGGATGAATGTTGGGATTTCCACTCCGCGTATCGCCTCATGAGATCTTCCCCTGTCCGCCGGCGGGTCCTTGTCGCGATAGGCGCCATTTCTGGTCTGGGGCTTGGTTTGGTTAGGTTTTTTTTAGCATTTCCGACCTGTTCCTCCTCCTCGGAAACGGAACTCTCAGAAATTTCAAAACATTAAGAGCTTATAGAGTCACTAACCGAATCCCATTCCCGGCGCTCCGAATCGCTCGAAACTAGCAAAAGTTGAGATCTAACGGAACTGGAATTGATTTTGGCATGTTCCTCCTCCTCCTCGAAATCGGAAATCTCAAAAATTTCAAACCTTTTAGAGCTTTCGGAGTCCCTCATATCGTTTTTTGCAGTGGAGGAAGGTTGGGATTTCCACTCCGCGTATCGCCTCATGAGATCTTCCTCCGTCCGCCGGGGGGTCCTTCCCGCGATAGGCGCCATTTCTGTTCTAGGGCTTGGTTGGGTTAGGTTTTTGTTAGCATTTCCGGCCTTTTCCTCCTCCTCGCAATTGGAACTCTCAGAAATTTCAGAACTTTCAGAGATTTCAGAGTCACTAACCGAATCCCCTTCCCGGCGCACCGAATTGCTCGAAACTAGAAAAAGTTGAGATCTAACGGAACTGGAATTTATTATGGCATGTTCCTCCTCCTCCTCGGAATCGGAAATCTCAAAAATATCAAACCTTTTAGAGCTTTTCGAGTGCCTCAGATCATTTTTTGCAGTGGATGAAGGTTGGGATTTCCACTCCGCGTATCGCCTCATGAGATCTTCCTCCATCTGCCGGCGTGTCCTTGCCGCGATAGGCACCATTTCTGGTCTGGGGCTTGGTTGGGTTAGAATTTTTTTAGCATTTCCGGCCTGTTCCTCCTCCTCGGAAACGGAACTCTCAAATATTTCAAAACATTCAGAGCTTATAGAGTCACTAACCGAATCCCCTTCCCGGCGCTCCGAATCGCTCGAAACTAGAAAAAGTTGAGATCTAACAGAACTGGAATTGATTTTGGCATGTTCCTCCTCCTCCTCGGAATCGGAAATCTCAAGATTTTCAAACCTTTTAGAGCTTTCGGAGTCCCTCAGATCATTTTTTGCAGTGGATGAAGGTTGGGATTTCCACTCCGCGTATCGCCTCATGAGATCTTCCTCCGTCTGCCGGCGTGTCCTTGCCGCGATAGGCGCCATTTATGGTCTGGGGCTTGGTTGTCTTAAGTTTTTTTTAGCATTTCCGGCCTGTTCCTCCTCCTCGGAATCGTAACTCTCAGAAATTTCAAAACTTTCAGAGCTTTCGGAGTCACTAACAGAATCCCCTTTCCGACGCTCCGAATCGCTCGAAATTGCAAAATTTGAGATCTAACGGAACTGGAATTTATTTTGGTTTGTTCCTCCTCCTCCTCGGAATCGGAAATCTCAAAATTTTCAAACCTTTTAGAGCTTTCGGAGGCCCTCATATCGTTTTTTGCAGTGGATGAAGGTTGGGATTTCCACTCCGTGTATCGCCTAATGAGATCTTCCCCCGTCCGCCGGCGGGTCCTTGCCGCGATAGGCGCCATTTCTGGTCTGGGGCTTGGTTGGGTTAGGTTTTTTTTAGCATTTCCGACCTGTTCCTCCTCCTCGGAAACGGAACTCTCAGAAATTTCAAAACATTAAGAGCTTATAGAGTCACTAACCGAATCCCCTTCCCGGCGCTCCGAATCGCTCGAAACTAGCAAAAGTTGAGATCTAACGGAACTGGAATTGATTTTGGCATGTTCCTCCTCCTCCTCGGAATCGGAAATCTCAAGATTTTCACACCTTTTAGAGCTTTCGGAGTCCCTCAGATCATTTTTTGCAGTGGATGAAGGTTGGGATTTCCACTTCGCGTATCGCCTCATGAGATCTTCCTCCGTCCGCCGGCAAGTCCTTGCCGCGATATGCGCCATTTCTGGTCCGGTGCTTGGTTGGGTTAGTTTTTTTTTAGCATTTCCGGCCTGTTTCTCCTCCTCGGAATCGGAACTCTTAGAAATTTCAAAACCTTCAGAGCTTTCGGAGTCACTAACCGAATCCCCTTCCCGACGCTCCGAATCGCTCGAAACTAGAAAAAGTTGAGATCTAACGGAACTGGAATTGATTTTGGCATGTTCCTCCTCCTCGAAATCGGAAATCTCAAAAATTTCAAACCTTTTAGAGCTTTCGGAGTCCCTGATATCGTTTTTTGCAGTGGAGGAAGGTTGGGATTTCCACTCCGCGTATCGCCTCATGAGATCTTCCTCCGTCCGCCGGGGGGTCCTTCCCGCGATAGGCGCCATTTCTGGTCTGGGGCTTGGTTGGGTTAGATTTTTTTTAGCATTTCCGGCCTTTTCCTCCTCCTCGGAATCGGAACTCTCAGAAATTTCAGAACTTTCAGAGATTTCAGAGTCACTAACCGAATCCCCTTCCCGGCGCTCCGAATTGCTCGAAACTAGCAAAAGTTGAGATCTAACGGAATTGGAATTTATTTTGGCATGTTCCTCCTCCTCCTCGGAATCGGAAATCTCAAAAATATCAAACCTTTTAGAGCTTTTCGAGTGCCTCAGATCATTTTTTGCAGTGGATGAAGGTTGGGATTTCCACTCCGCGTATCGCCTCATGAGATCTTCCTCCATCTGCCGGCGTGTCCTTGCCGCGATAGGCACCATTTCTGGTCTGGGGCTTGGTTGGGTTAGGTTTTTTTTAGCATTTCCGGCCTGTTCCTCCTCCTCGGAATTGGAACTCTCAGAAATTTCAAAACTTTCAGAGCTTTCAGGGTCACTAACCGAATCCCCTTCCTGACGCTCCGAAAGGCTCGAAACTAGCAAAAGTTGAGATCTAACGGAACTGGAATTGATTTTGGCATGTTCCTCCTCCTCTTCGGAATCGGAAATCTCAAAATTTTAAAGCCTTTTAGAGCTTTCGGAGTCCCTCAGATCGTTTTTTGCAGTGGATGAATGTTGGGATTTCCACTCCGTGTATCGCCTCATGAGATCTTCCTCCATCCGCCGACGGGTCCTTGCCACGATAGGCGCCATTTCTGGTTAGGGGCTTGGTTGGGTTAGGTTTTTTTAGCATTTCCGGCCTGTTCCTCCTCCTCAGAATCGGAACTCTCAGAAATTTCAATACTTTCAGAGCTTTCGGAGTCATTAACCGAATCCCCTTCCCGACGCTCCGAATCTCTCGAAACTGGCAAAAGTTGAGATCTAACGGAACTGGAATTGATTTTGGCATATTCCTCCTCCTCCTCCTCGGAATCGGAAATCTCACAAATTTCAAACCTTTTAGAGCTTTCGGAGTCCCTCGGGTCATTTTTTGCAGTGGAGGAATGTTGGGATTTCCACTTTCCGTATCGCCTCATGAGATCTTCCTCCGTCCGCCGGCAAGTCCTTGCCGCGATAGGCGCGATTTCTGGTCCGGGGCTTGGTTGGGTTTGGTTTTTTTATCATTTCCGGCCTGTTCCTCCTCCTCGGAATCGGAACTCTCAGAAATTTCAAAACTTTCAGAGCTTTCGGAGTCCCTCATATCGTTTTTTGCACTGGATGAAGGTTGGGATTTCCACTCCGCGTATCGCCTCATGAGATCTTCCCCCATCCGCCGGCGGGTCCTTGCCGCGATAGGCGCCATTTCTGGTCTGGGACTTGGTTGGGTTAGAATTTTTTTAGCATTTCCGGCCTGTTCCTCCTCCTCGGAAACGGAACTCTCAGATATTTCAAAACATTCAGAGCTTATAGAGTCACTAACCGAATCCCCTTCCCGGCGCTCCGAATCGCTCGAAACTAGAAAAAGTTGAGATCTAACAGAACTGGAATTGATTTTGGCATGTTCCTCCTCCTCCTCGGAATCGGAAATCTCAAGATTTTCAAACCTTTTAGAGCTTTCAGAGTCCCTTAGATCATTTTTTGCAGTGGATGAAGGTTGGGATTTCCACTCCGCGTATCGCCTCATGAGATCTTCCTCCGTCCTCCGGGGGGTCCTTCCCGCGATAGGCGCCATTTCTGGTCTGGGGCTTGGTTGGGTTAGATTTTTTTTAGCATTTCCGGCCTTTTCCTCCTCCTCGGAATCAGAACTCTCAGAAATTTCAGAACTTTCAGAGATTTCAGAGTCACTAACCGAATCCCCTTCCCGGCGCTCCGAATTGCTCGAAACTAGCAAAAGTTGAGATCTAACGGAACTGGAATTTATTTTGGCATGTTCCTCCTCCTCCTCGGAATCGGAAATCTCAAAAATATCAAACCTTTTAGAGCTTTTCGAGTGCCTCAGATCATTTTTTGCAGTGGATGAAGGTTGGGATTTCCACTCCGCGTATCGCCTCATGAGATCTTCCTCCATCTGCCGGCGTGTCCTTGCCGCGATAGGCACCATTTCTGGTCTGGGGCTTGGTTGGGTTAGGTTTTTTTTAGCATTTCCGGCCTGTTCCTCCTCCTCGGAATTGGAACTCTCAGAAATTTCAAAACTTTCAGAGCTTTCAGGGTCACTAACCGAATCCCCTTCCTGACGCTCCGAAAGGCTCGAAACTAGCAAAAGTTGAGATCTAACGGAACTGGAATTGATTTTGGCATGTTCCTCCTCCTCTTCGGAATCGGAAATCTCAAAATTTTAAAACCTTTTAGAGCTTTCGGAGTCCCTCAGATCGTTTTTTGCAGTGGATGAATGTTGGGATTTCCACTCCGTGTATCGCCTCATGAGATCTTCCTCCATCCGCCGACGGGTCCTTGCCACGATAGGCGCCATTTCTGGTTAGGGGCTTGGTTGGGTTAGGTTTTTTTAGCATTTCCGGCCTGTTCCTCCTCCTCAGAATCGGAACTCTCAGAAATTTCAATACTTTCAGAGCTTTCGGAGTCATTAACCGAATCCCCTTCCCGACGCTCCGAATCTCTCGAAACTGGCAAAAGTTGAGATCTAACGGAACTGGAATTGATTTTGGCATGTTCCTCCTCCTCCTCCTCGGAATCGGAAATCTCACAAATTTCAAACCTTTTAGAGCTTTCGGAGTCCCTCGGGTCATTTTTTGCAGTGGAGGAATGTTGGGATTTCCACTTTCCGTATCGCCTCATGAGATCTTCCTCCGTCCGCCGGCAAGTCCTTGCCGCGATAGGCGCGATTTCTGGTCCGGGGCTTGGTTGGGTTTGGTTTTTTTATCATTTCCGGCCTGTTCCTCCTCCTCGGAATCGGAACTCTCAGAAATTTCAAAACTTTCAGAGCTTTCGGAGTCCCTCATATCGTTTTTTGCACTGGATGAAGGTTGGGATTTCCACTCCGCGTATCGCCTCATGAGATCTTCCCCCATCCGCCGGCGGGTCCTTGCCGCGATAGGCGCCATTTCTGGTCTGGGACTTGGTTGGGTTAGAATTTTTTTAGCATTTCCGGCCTGTTCCTCCTCCTCGGAAACGGAACTCTCAGATATTTCAAAACATTCAGAGCTTATAGAGTCACTAACCGAATCCCCTTCCCGGCGCTCCGAATCGCTCGAAACTAGAAAAAGTTGAGATCTAACAGAACTGGAATTGATTTTGGCATGTTCCTCCTCCTCCTCGGAATCGGAAATCTCAAGATTTTCAAACCTTTTAGAGCTTTCAGAGTCCCTTAGATCATTTTTTGCAGTGGATGAAGGTTGGGATTTCCACTCCGCGTATCGCCTCATGAGATCTTCCTCCGTCTGCCGGCGTGTCCTTGCCGCGATAGGCGCCATTTAAGGTCTGGGGATTGGTTGTGTTAGGTTTTTTTTAGCATTTCCGGCCTGTTCCTCCTCCTCGGAATCGGAACTCTCAGAAATTTTAAAACTTTCAGAGCTTTCGGAGTCACTAACCGAATCCCCTTCCCGACGCTCCGAATCGCTCGAAACTAGCAAAAGTTGAGATCTAACGGAACTGGAATTGATTTTGGCATGTTCCTCCTCCTCTTCGGAATCGGAAATCTCAAAATTTTAAAACCTTTTAGAGCTTTCGGAGTCCCTCAGATCGTTTTTTGTAGTGGATAAATGTTGGGATTTCCACTCCGTGTATCGCCTCATGAGATCTTCCTCCATCCGCCGACGGGTCCTTGCCACGATAGGCGCCATTTCTTGTTAGGGGCTTGGTTGGGTTAGGTTTTTTTAGCATTTCCGGCCTGTTCCTCCTCCTCAGAATCGGAACTCTCAGAAATTTCAATACTTTCAGAGCTTTCGGAGTCATTAACCGAATCCCCTTCCCGACGCTCCGAATCTCTCGAAACTGGCAAAAGTTGAGATCTAACGTAACTGGAATTGATTTTGGCATGTTCCTCCTCCTCCTCGGGATCGGAAATCTCAAAAATTTCAAACCTTTTAGAACCTTCGGAGTCCCTCATATCGTTTTTTGCAGTGGAGGAAGGTTGGGATTTCCACTCCGCGTATCGCCTCATGAGATCTTCCTCCGTCCGCCGAGGGGTCCTTCCCACAATAGGCGCCATTTCTGGTCTGGGGCTTGGTTGGGTTAGATTTTTTTTAGCATTTCCGGCCTTTTCCTCCTCCTTGGAATCGGAACTCTCAGAAATTTCAAAACTTTAAGAGATTTTAGATTCACTAACCGAATCCCCTTCCCGGCGCTCCGAATCGCTCGAAACATGCAAAAGTTGAGATCTAACGGAACTGGAATTGATTTTGGCATGTTCCTCCTCCTCCTCGGAATCGGAAATCTCAAAATTTTCAAACCTTTTAGAGCATTCGGAGTCCCTCAGTTCGTTTTTTGCAGTGGATGAAGGTTGGGATTTACACTCCGCGTATCGCCTAATGAGATCTTCCTCGGTCCGCCGGCGGGACCTTGCCGCGATAGGCGCCATTTCTCGTCTGAGGCTTGGTTGGATTAGCTTTTTTTTTTAGCATTTCCGGCCTGTTCCTCCTCCTCGGAATCGGAACTCTCAGAAACTTAAAAACTTTCAGAGATTTTAGAGTCACTAACCGAATCCCCTTCCCGGCGCTCCGAATCCCTCGAAACTAGCAAAAGTTGAGATCTAACGGAACTGGAATTGATTTTGGCATGTTCCTTCTCCTCCTTGGAATCGGAAATCTCAAATATTTCAAACCTTTTAGAGCTTTCGGAGTCCCTCATATCGTTTTTTTTGTAGTGGAGGAGGATTTCCACTCCGCGTATCGCCTCATGAGATCTTCCTCCGTCCGCCAGCGGGTCCTTCCCGCGAAAGGCGCCATTTCTGGTCTGGGGCTTGGTTGGGTTAGGTTTTTTTTAGCATTTCCGGCCTGTTCCTCCTCCTCGGAATCGGAACTCTTAGAAATTTCAAAACTTTCAGAGCTTTCAGAGCCACTAACCTAATCCCCTTCCCGGCGCTCCGAATCGCTCAAAACTAGCAAAAGTTGAGATCTAACGGAACTGGTATTTATTTTGGAATGTTCCTCCTCCTCCTCGGAATCGGAAATCTCAAAAATTTCAAACCTTTTAGAGCTTGCGGAATCCCTCATATCATTTTTTGCAGTGGATGAAGGTTGGGATTTCCACTCCGCGTATCGCCTCATGAGATCTTCCTCCGTCCGCCGGCGGGTCTTTGCCATGATAGGCGACATTTCTGGTCTGGGGCTTGGTTGGGTTAGGTTTTTTTTAGCATTTCCGGCCTGTTCCTCCTCCTCGGAATCAGAACTCTCAGAAATTTCAAAAATTTCAGAGCTTTCGGAGTCACTAGCCGAAGCCCATTCCCGACGCTCCGAATCGCTCAAAATTGCAAAATTTGAGATCTAACGAAACTGGAATTTATTTTGGTCTGTTCCTCCTCCTCCTCGGAATCGGAAATCTCAAAAATTTCAAACCTTTTAGAGCTTTCGGAGTCCCATAGATCATTTTTTGCAGTGGATGAAGGTTGGGATTTCCACTTCGCGTATCGCCTCATGAGATCTTCCTCTGTCCGCCGGCAAGTCCTTGCCGCGATAGGCGCCATTTCTGATCCGGGGCTAGGTTGGGTTAGGTTTTTTTTAGCATTTCCGGCCTGTTCCTCCTCCTCGGAATCGGAACTCTCAGAAATTTCAAAACTTTCAGAGCTTTCAGAGTCACTAACCGAATCCCCTTCCCGACGCTCCGAATCGCTCGAAACTAGCAAAAGTTGAGATCTAACGGAACTGGAATTTATTTCGGCATGTTCCTCCTCATCCTCGGAATCGGAAATCTCAAAATTTTCAAACCTTTTAGAGCTTTCGAAGTCCCTCATATCGTTTTTTGCAGTGGAGGAAGGTTGGGATTTCCACTCCGCGTATCACCCCATGAGATCTTCCTCCGTCCGCCGGCGGGTCCTTCCCGCGATAGGCGCCATTTCTGGTCTGGGGCTTGGTTGGGTTAGGTTTTTTTTTAATATTTCCGGCCTTTTCCTCCTCCTCGGAATCGGAACTCTCAGAAATTTCAGAACTTTCAGAGCTTTCAGAGTCACTAACCGAATCCCCTTCCCGGCGCTCCTAATCGCTCAAAACTAGCAAAAGTTGAGATCTAACGGAACTGGAATTGATTTTGGCATGTTCCTCCTCCTCCTCGGAATCGTAAATCTCAAAAATTTCAAACCTTTTAGAGCTTTCGGAGTCCCTCAGATCATTTTTTGCAGTGGATGAAGGTTGGGATTTCCACTCCGCGTATTGCCTCATGAGATCTTCCTCCGTCTGCCGGCATGTCCTTGCCGCGATAGGCGCTATTTCTGGTCTGGGGCTTGGTTGGGTTAGGTTTTTTTTAGCATTTCCGGCCTGTTCCTACTCCTCGGAATCGTAACTCTCAGAAATTTCAAAACTTTCAGAGCTTTCGGAGTCAATAACAGAATCCCCTTTCCGACGCTCCGAATCGCTCGAAATTGCAAAATTTGAGATCTAATGGAAGTGGAATTTATTTTGGTTTGTTCCTCCTCCTCCTCGGAATCAGAATTCTCAAAATTTTCAAACCTTTTAGAGCTTTCGGAGTCCCTCATATCGTTTTTTGCACTGGATGAATGTTGGGATTTCCACTCCGGGTATCGCCTCATGAGATCTTCCCCTGTCCGCCGGCGGGTCCTTGTCGCGATAGGCGCCATTTCTGGTCTGGGGCTTGGTTGGGTTAGGTTTTTTTTAGCATTTCCGACCTGTTCCTCCTCCTCGGAAACGGAACTCTCAGAAATTTCAAAACATTAAGAGCTTATAGAGTCACTAACCGAATCCCATTCCCGGCGCTCCGAATCGCTCGAAACTAGCAAAAGTTGAGATCTAACGGAACTGGAATTGATTTTGGCATGTTCCTCCTCCTCCTCGAAATCGGAAATATCAAAAATTTCAAACCTTTTAGAGCTTTCGGAGTCCCTCATATCGTTTTTTGCAGTGGAGGAAGGTTGGGATTTCCACTCCGCGTATCGCCTCATGAGATCTTCCTCCGTCCGCCGGGGGGTCCTTCCCGCGATAGGCGCCATTTCTTTTCTGGGGCTTGGTTGGGTTAGGTTTTTGTTAGCATTTCCGGCCTTTTCCTCCTCCTCGCAATTGGAACTCTCAGAAATTTCAGAACTTTCAGAGATTTCAGAGTCACTAACCGAATCCCCTTCCCGGCGCACCGAATTGCTCGAAACTAGAAAAAGTTGAGATCTAACGGAACTGGAATTTATTATGGCATGTTCCTCCTCCTCCTCGGAATCGGAAATCTCAAAAATATCAAACCTTTTAGAGCTTTTCGAGTGCCTCAGATCATTTTTTGCAGTGGATGAAGGTTGGGATTTCCACTCCGCGTATCGCCTCATGAGATCTTCCTCCATCTGCCGGCGTGTCCTTGCCGCGATAGGCACCATTTCTGGTCTGGGGCTTGGTTGGGTTAGAATATTTTTAGCATTTCCGGCCTGTTCCTCCTCCTCGGAAACGGAACTCTCAAATATTTCAAAACATTCAGAGCTTATAGAGTCACTAACCGAATCCCCTTCCCGGCGCTCCGAATCGCTCGAAACTAGAAAAAGTTGAGATCTAACAGAACTGGAATTGATTTTGGCATGTTCCTCCTCCTCCTCGGAATCGGAAATCTCAAGATTTTCAAACCTTTTAGAGCTTTCGGAGTCCCTCAGATCATTTTTTGCAGTGGATGAAAGTTGGAATTTCCACTCCGCGTATCGCCTCATGAGATCTTCCTCCGTCTGCCGGCGTGTCCTTGCCGCGATAGGCGCCATTTATGGTCTGGGGCTTGGTTGTCTTAAGTTTTTTTTAGCATTTCCGGCCTGTTCCTCCTCCTCGGAATCGTAACTCTCAGAAATTTCAAAACTTTCAGAGCTTTCGGAGTCACTAACAGAATCCCCTTTCCGACGCTCCGAATCGCTCGAAATTGCAAAATTTGAGATCTAACGGAACTGGAATTTATTTTGGTTTGTTCCTCCTCCTCCTCGGAATCGGAAATCTCAAAATTTTCAAACCTTTTAGAGCTTTCGGAGGCCCTCATATCGTTTTTTGCAGTGGATGAAGGTTGGGATTTCCACTCCGTGTATCGCTTAATGAGATCTTCCCCCGTCCGCCGGCGGGTCCTTGCCGCGATAGGCGCCATTTCTGGTCTGGGGCTTGGTTGGGTTAGGTTTTTTTTAGCATTTCCGACCTGTTCCTCCTCCTCGGAAACGGAACTCTCAGAAATTTCAAAACATTAAGAGCTTATAGAGTCACTAACCGAATCCCCTTCCCGGCGCTCCGAATCGCTCGAAACTAGCAAAAGTTGAGATCTAACGGAACTGGAATTGATTTTGGCATGTTCCTCCTCCTCCTCGGAATCGGAAATCTCAAAATTTTCACACCTTTTAGAGCTTTCGGAGTCCCTCAGATCATTTTTTGCAGTGGATGAAGGTTGGGATTTCCACTTCGCGTATCGCCTCATGAGATCTTCCTCCGTCCGCCGGCAAGTCCTTGCCGCGATATGCGCCATTTCTGGTCCGGGGCTTGGTTGGGTTAGTTTTTTTTTAGCATTTCCGGCCTGTTCCTCCTCCTCGGAATCGGAACTCTTAGAAATTTCAAAACCTTCAGAGCTTTCGGAGTCACTAACCGAATCCCCTTCCCAACGCTCCGAATCGCTCGAAACTAGAAAAAGTTGAGATCTAACGGAACTGGAATTGATTTTGGCATGTCCCTCCTCCTCGAAATCGGAAATCTCAAAAATTTCAAACCTTTTAGAGTTTTCGGAGTCCCTGATATCGTTTTTTGCAGTGGAGGAAGGTTGGGATTTCCACTCCGCGTATCGCCTCATGAGATCTTCCTCCGTCCGCCGGGGGGTCCTTCCCGCGATAGGCGCCATTTCTGGTCTGGGGCTTGGTTGGGTTAGGTTTTTTTTAGCATTTCCGGCCTTTTCCTCCTCCTCGGAATCGGAACTCTCAGAAATTTCAGAACTTTCAGAGATTTCAGAGTCACTAACCGAATCCCCTTCCCGGCGCTCCGAATTGCTCGAAACTAGCAAAAGTTGAGATCTAAAGGAACTGGAATTTATTTTGGCATGTTCCTCCTCCTCCTCGGAATCGGAAATCTCAAAAATATCAAACCTTTTAGAGCTTTTCGAGTGCCTCAGATCATTTTTTGCAGTGGATGAAGGTTGGGATTTCCACTCCGCGTATCGCCTCATGAGATCTTCCTCCATCTGCCGGCGTGTCCTTGCCGCGATAGGCACCATTTCTGGTCTGGGGCTTGGTTGGGTTAGGTTTTTTTTAGCATTTCCGGCCTGTTCCTCCTCCTCGGAATCGGAACTCTCAGAAATTTCAAAACTTTCAGAGCTTTCAGGGTCACTAACCTAATCCCCTTCCTGACGCTCCGAAAGGCTCGAAACTAGCAAAAGTTGAGATCTAACGGAACTGGAATTGATTTTGGCATGTTCCTCCTCCTCTTCGGAATCGGAAATCTCAAAATTTTAAAACCTTTTAGAGCTTTCGGAGTCCCTCAGATCGTTTTTTGCAGTGGATGAATGTTGGGATTTCCACTCCGTGTATCGCCTCATGAGATCTTCCTCCATCCGCCGACGGGTCCTTGCCACGATAGGCGCCATTTCTGGTTAGGGGCTTGGTTGGGTTAGGTTTTTTTAGCATTTCCGGCCTGTTCCTCCTCCTCAGAATCGGAACTCTCAGAAATTTCAATACTTTCAGAGCTTTCGGAGTCATTAACCGAATCCCCTTCCCGACGCTCCGAATCTCTCGAAACTGGCAAAAGTTGAGATCTAACGGAACTGGAATTGATTTTGGCATGTTCCTCCTCCTCCTCCTCGGAATCGGAAATCTCACAAATTTCAAACCTTTTAGAGCTTTCGGAGTCCCTCGGGTCGTTTTTTGCAGTGGATGAATGTTGGGATTTCCACTTTCCGTATCGCCTCATGAGATCTTCCTCCGTCCGCCGGCAAGTCCTTGCCGCGATAGGTGCGATTTCTGGTCCGGAGCTTGGTTGGGTTTGGTTTTTTTATCATTTCCGGCCTGTTCCTCCTCCTCGGAATCGGAACTCTCAGAAATTTCAAAACTTTCAGAGCTTTCGGAGTCCCTCATATCGTTTTTTGCACTGGATGAAGGTTGGGATTTCCACTCCGCGTATCGCCTCATGAGATCTTCCCCCATCCGCCGGCGGGTCCTTGCCGCGATAGGCGCCATTTCTGGTCTGGGACTTGGTTGGGTTAGAATTTTTTTAGCATTTCCGGCCTGTTCCTCCTCCTCGGAAACGGAACTCTCAGATATTTCAAAACATTCAGAGCTTATAGAGTCACTAACCGAATCCCGTTCCCGGCGCTCCGAATCGCTCGAAACTAGAAAAAGTTGAGATCTAACAGAACTGGAATTGATTTTGGCATGTTCCTCCTCCTCCTCGGAATCGGAAATCTCAAGATTTTCAAACCTTTTAGAGCTTTCAGAGTCCCTTAGATCATTTTTTGCAGTGGATGAAGGTTGGGATTTCCACTCCGCGTATCGCCTCATGAGATCTTCCTCCGTCTGCCGGCGTGTCCTTGCCGCGATAGGCGCCATTTAAGGTCTGAGGCTTGGTTGTGTTAGGTTTTTTTTAGCATTTCCGGCCTGTTCCTCCTCCTCGGAATCGGAACTCTCAGAAATTTCAAAACTTTCAGAGCTTTCGGAGTCACTAACCGAATCCCCTTCCCGACGCTCCGAATCGCTCGAAACTAGCAAAAGTTGAGATCTAACGGAACTAGAATTGATTTTGGCATGTTCCTCCTCCTCTTCGGAATCGGAAATCTCAAAATTTTAAAACCTTTTAGAGCTTTCGGAGTCCCTCAGATCGTTTTTTGCAGTGGATAAATGTTGGGATTTCCACTCCGTGTATCGCCTCATGAGATCTTCCTCCATCCGCCGACGGGTCCTTGCCACGATAGGCGCCATTTCTTGTTAGGGGCTTGGTTGGGTTAGGTTTTTTTAGCATTTCCGGCCTGTTCCTCCTCCTCAGAATCGGAACTCTCAGAAATTTCAATACTTTCAGAGCTTTCGGAGTCATTAACCGAATCCCCTTCCCGACGCTCCGAATCTCTCGAAACTGGCAAAAGTTGAGATCTAACGGAACTGGAATTGATTTTGGCATGTTCCTCCTCCTCCTCCTCGGAATCGGAAATCTCACAAATTTCAAACCTTTTAGAGCTTTCGGAGTCCCTCGGGTCATTTTTTGCAGTGGATGAATGTTGGGATTTCCACTTTGCGTATCGCCTCATGAGATCTTCCTCCGTCCGCCGGCCAGTCCTTGCCGCGATAGGCGCGATTTCTGGTCCGGGGCTTGGTTGGGTTAGGTTTTTTTTATCATTTCCGGCCTGTTCCTCCTCCTCGGAATCGGAACTCTCAGAAATTTCAAAACTTTCAGAGCTTTCGGAGTCACTAACCGAATTCCCTTCCCGACGCGCCGAATCGCTCGAAACTAGCAAAAGTTGAGATCTAACGGAACTGGAATTGATTTTGGCATGTTCCTCCTCCTCCTCGGGATCGGAAATCTCAAAAATTTCAAACCTTTTAGAGCTTTCGGAGTCCCTCATATCGTTTTTTGCAGTGGAGGAAGGTTGGGATTTCCACTCCGCGTATCGCCTCATGAGATCTTCCTCCGTCCGCCGGGGGGTCCTTCCCACAATAGGCGCCATTTCTGGTCTGGGGCTTGGTTGGGTTAGATTTTTTTTAGCATTTCCGGCCTTTTCCTCCTCCTTGGAATCGGAACTCTCAGAAATTTCAGAACTTTCACAGCTTTCAGAGTCATTAACCGAATCCCCTTCCCGGCGCTTCGAATCGCTCGAAACTAGCAAAAGTTGAGATCTAACGGAACTGGAATTGATTTTGGCATGTTCCTCCTCCTCCTCGGAATCGGAAATCTCAAAAATTTCAAACCTGTTAGAGCTTTCGGAGTCCCTCAGATCATTTTTTGCAGTGGATGAAGGTTGGGATTTCCACTCCGCGTATCGCCTCATAAGATCTTCCTCCGTCTGCCGGCGTGTCCCTGCCGCGATAGGCGCTATTTCTGGCCTCAGGCTTGGTTGGGTTAGGTTTTTTTTAGCATTTCCGGCCTGTTCCTCCTCCTCGGAATCGGAACTCTCAGAAATTTCAAAACTTTCAGAGCTTTCGGAGTCACTAACCGAATCCCCTTCCCGACGCTCCGAATCGCTCGAAACTAGCAAAAGTTGAGATCTAACGGAACTGCAATTGATTTTGGCATGTTCCTCCTCCTCTTCGGAATCGGAAATATCAAAAATTTCAAACCTTTTAGAGCTTTCGGAGTCCCTCATATCGTTTTTTGCAGTGGAGGAAGGTTGGGATTTCCACTCCGCGTATCGCCTCATGAGATCTTCCTCCGTCCGCCGGGGGGTCCTTCCCGCGATAGGCGCCATTTCTGGTCTGGGGCTTGGTTGGGTTAGGTTTTTTTTAGCATTTCCGGCCTTTTTCCTCCTCCTCGGAATTGGAACTCTCAGAAATTTCAGGACTTTCAGAGATTTCAGAGTCACTAACCGAATCCCCTTCCCGGCGCTACGAATTTCTCGAAACTAGCAAAAGTTGAGATCTAAAGGAACTGGAATTTATTTTGGCATGTTCCTCCTCCTCCTCGGAATCGGAAATCTCAAAAATATCAAACCTTTTAGAGCTTTTCGAGTGCCTCAGATCATTTTTTGCAGTGGATGAAGGTTGGGATTTCCACTCCGCGTATCGCCTCATGAGATCTTCCTCCATCTGCCGGCGTGTCCTTGCCGCGATAGGCACCATTTCTGGTCTCGGGCTTGGTTGGGTTAGGTTTTTTTTAGCATTTCCGGCCTGTTTCTCCTCCTCGGAATCGGAACTCTCAGAAATTTCAAAACTTTCAGAGCTTTCGGAGTCACTAACCGAATCCCCTTCCCGACGCTCCGAATCGCTCGAAACTAGCAAAAGTTGAGATCTAACGGAACTGGAATTGATTTTGGCATGTTCCTCCTCCTCCTCGGGATCGGAAATCTCAAAAATTTCAAACCTTTTAGAGCTTTCGGAGTCCCTCATATCGTTTTTTGCAGTGGAGGAAGGTTGGGATTTCCACTCCGCGTATCGCCTCATGAGATCTTCCTCCGTCCGCCGGGGGGTCCTTCCCACAATAGGCGCCATTTCTGGTCTGGGGCTTGGTTGGGTTAGATTTTTTTTAGCATTTCCGGCCTTTTCCTCCTCCTTGGAATCGGAACTCTCAGAAATTTCAGAACTTTCACAGCTTCCAGAGTCACTAACCGAATCCCCTTCCCGGCGCTTCGAATCGCTCGAAACTAGCAAAAGTTGAGATCTAACGGAACTGGAATTGATTTTGGCATGTTCCTCCTCCTCCTCGGAATCGGAAATCTCAAAAATTTCAAACCTGTTAGAGCTTTCGGAGTCCCTCAGATCATTTTTTGCAGTGGATGAAGGTTGGGATTTCCACTCCGCGTATCGCCTCATAAGATCTTCCTCCGTCTGCCGGCGTGTCCCTGCCGCGATAGGCGCTATTTCTGGTCTCAGGCTTGGTTGGGTTAGGTTTTTTTTAGCATTTCCGGCCTGTTCCTCATCCTCGGAATCGGAACTCTCAGAAATTTCAAAACTTTCAGAGCTTTCGGAGTCACTAACCGAATCCCCTTCCCGACGCTCCGAATCGCTCGAAACTAGCAAAAGTTGAGATCTAACGGAACTGCAATTGATTTTGGCATGTTCCTCCTCCTCTTCGGAATCGGAAATATCAAAAATTTCAAACCTTTTAGAGCTTTCGGAGTCCCTCATATCGTTTTTTGCAGTGGATGAAGGTTGGGATTTCCACTCCGCGTATCGCCTCATGAGATCTTCCTCCGTCTGCCGGTGTGTCCTTGCCGCGATAGGCGCCATTTAAGGTCTGGGGCTTGGTTGTGTTAGGTTTTTTTTAGCATTTCCGGCCTGTTCCTCCTTCTCGGAATCGGAACTCTCAGAAATTTTAAAACATTCAGAGCTTTCGGAGTCACTAACAGAATCCCCTTTCCGACGCTCCAAATCGCTCGAAATTGCAAAATTTGAGATCTAACGGAACTGGAACTTATTTTGGTTTGTTCCTCCTCCTCCTCGGAATCGGAAATCTCAAAATTTTCAAACCTTTTAGAACTTTCGGAGTCCCTCATATCGTTTTTTGCACTGGATGAAGGTTGGGATTTCCACTCCGCGTATCGCCTCATGAGATCTTCCCCCGTCCGCCGGCGGGTCCTTGCCGCGATAGGCGCCATTTCTGGTCTGGGACTTGGTTGGGTTAGGTTTTTTTTAACATTTCTGGCCTGTTCCTCCTCCTCGGAAACGGAACTCTCAGAAATTTCAAAACTTTCAGAGCTTTCGGAGTCACTAACCGATTCCCCTTCCCGACGCTCCGAATCGCTCGAAACTAGCAAAAGTTGAGATCTAACGGAACTGGAATTGATTTTGGCATGTTCCTCCTCCTCCTCGGAATCGGAAATCTCAAGATTTTCAAACCTTTTAGAGCTTTCGGAGTCCCTCAGATCATTTTTTGCAGTGGATTAAGGTTGGGATTTCCACTCCGCGTATCGCCTCATGAGATCTTCCTCCGTCTGCCGGCGTGTCCTTGCCGCGATAGGCGCCATTTATGGTCTGGGGCTTGTTTGTGTTAGGTTTTTTTTAGCATTTCAGGCCTGTTCCTCCTCCTCGGAATCGTAACTCTCAGAAATTTCAAAACTTTCAGAGCTTTCGGAGTCACAAACAGAATCCCCTTTCCGACGCTCCGAATCGCTCGAAATTGCAAAATTTGAAATCTAACGGAACTGGAATTTATTTTGGTTTGTTCCTCCTCCTCTTCGGAATCGGAAATCTCAAAATTTTCAAACCTTTTAGAGCTTTTGGAGTCTCTCATATCATTTTTTGCAGTGGATGAAGGTTTGGATTTCCACTCCGCGTATCGCCTCATGAGATCTTCCCCCATCCGCCGGCGGGTCCTTGCCGCGATAGGCGCCATTTCTGGTCTGGGGCTTGGTTGGGTTAGGTTTTTTTTAGCATTTCCGACCTGTTCCTCCTCCTCGGAAACGGAACTCTCAGAAATTTCAAAACATTCAGAGCTTATAGAGACACTAACCGAATCCCCTTCCCGGCACTCCGAATCGCTCGAAAATAGCAAAAGTTGAGATCTAACGGAACTGGAATTGATTTTGGCATCTTCCTCCTCCTCCTTGGAATCGGAAATCTCAAAATTTTCAAACCTTTTAGAGCTTTAGGAGTCCCTCAAATCATTTTTTGCAATGGATTAAGGTTGGGATTTCCACTTCGCGTATCGCCTCATGAGATCTTCCTCCGTCCGCCGGCAAGTCCTTGCCGCGATATGCGCCATTTCTGGTCCGGGGCTTGGTTGGGTTAGTTTTTTTTTAGCATTTCCGGCCTGTTCCTCCTCCTGGGAATCGGAACTCTTAGAAATTTCAGAACTTTCACAGCTTTCAGAGTCACTAACCGAATCCCCTTCCCGGCGCTTCGAATCGCTTTGTTTCAACAATTTTGGGCGGGTCTCAATTCTAATTTTCAACCGGTGGAACAATACATAGTAGGGGCCTCACTTCCAAGTAAAATATGAGCAAATTTTCGAGTTCAAGGCGGAATCTATACAAGTATACTACAAAGCAACAAGTGTCTAATCGGCCATCAGAACAATACAAGGCACACAACAAGGCAACACAAGAGGAAAAAACTCAACCTACTCAATGACCGATCCGCCTGCATTGTGTGCCTCCGGGCTCTTGCACTGCTCGTCGCAGCCACGCTGTAGGAGCTGGGGTATGTATAGAACGACTGCGAATTGCCAAAAAACCTGGTGCAGATCATTTCCCCAAACATGCTGATCACGGGGCGGAAGGTTGTGCTACCTGCCAGTGTGATTGTCGGTGCTGGTGTGTTGTGTTCATAGTAGCCCCCATGGTATGGTGGATAGTAGGCTGGTTGTTGTGCTTGGTATGATGGATAACTACGGCGATAGCGAGCATCCTGCTGCCTGGCCGTCGTTGTCGTAGCATGAACCCCACAGGCTGGACCTTTTGGCCGACAAGGAATGACTGTGTCGATTTTTTTGGACTCGTCATCTGAACCCTTCATGGGCTGGTCCCGGCCATAGAGTGGGATCAAGGTCGTTTCTGAGACCTCCGCTTTGCACACAGGGCACTGGGGCTTTTGGTCTTCAGGGATTTCGGGTGAGTTGCTCTGCTGTTGGATCCATTTGTATATGCACGGCCAGCAATAGAGGTGGCCACATAAGGTCACAACTGGATCCTGCACCGAGTCTAGGCAGATATTGCAGTCAAAGCCACCAGATGAGTTGATATCAGTTCCGATAGAAGAGGCTTTCCAGCTTCCTACATCATCTTCCAAGGTTTTCGTTTGTAGCGCTGCGTGTGAAAGGTACTGCTCCGTTGCCATTCAGAGTTGAGATAATTCCTTTTGCTTGTAAGCCTGGGACACGGGCACAGCAAGTTAGCATGATTTGAAATAAACATTGGATACCGAGAACAAGACTATGAGACAACAATAACTAGGTGAAGCAAGCAAATAATGAAAGACGACCCACAAATGATTAGTTTACATAAAACTCGGATCGATTAACATATCATACACAAAGGTGTAACAGAATCCCCTTTCCGACGCTCCGAATCGCTCGAAATTGCAAAATTTGAGATCTAACGAACTGGAATTTATTTTGGTTTGTTCCTCCTCCTCCTCGGAATCGGAAATCTCAAAATTTTCAAACCTTTTAGAGCTTTCGGAGTCCCTCATATCGTTTTTTGCAGTGGATGAAGGTTGGGATTTCCACTCCGCGTATCGCCTCATGAGATCTTCCCCCGTCCGCCGGCGGGTCCTTGCCGCGATAGGCGCCATTTCTGGTTTGGGGCTTGGTTGGGTTAGGTTTTTTTTAGCATTTCCGACCTGTTCCTCCTCCTCGGAAACGGAACTCTCAGAAATTTCAAAACATTAAGAGCTTATAGAGTCACTAACCGAATCCCCTTCCCGGCGCTCCGAATCGCTCGAAACTAGCAAAAGTTGAGATCTAACGGAACTGGAATTGATTTTGGCATGTTCCTCCTCCTCCTCGGAATCTGAAATCTCAAAATTTTCACACCTTTTAGAGCTTTCGGAGTCCCTCAGATCATTTTTTGCAGTGGATGAAGGTTGGGATTTCCACTTCGCGTACCGCCTCATGAGATCTTCCTCCGTCCGCCGGCAAGTCCTTGCCGCGATATGCGCCATTTCTGTTCCGGGGCTTGGATGGGTTAGTTTTTTTTTAGAATTTCCGGCCTGTTCCTCATCCTCGGAATCGGAACTCTTAGAAATTTCAAAACCTTCAGAGCTTTCGGAGTCACTAACCGAATCCCCTTCCCGACGCTCCGAATCGCTCAAAACTAGCAAAAGTTGAGATCTAACGGAACTGGAATTGATTTTGGCATGTTCCTCCTCCTCCTCGAAATCGGAAATCTCAAAAATTTCAAACCTTTTAGAGCTTTCGGAGTCCCTCATATCGTTTTTTGCAGTGGAGGAAGGTTGGGATTTCCACTCCGCGTATCGCCTCATGAGATCTCCCTCCGTCCGCCGGGGGGTCCTTCCCGCGATAGGCGCCATTTCTGGTCTGGGGCTTGGTTGGGTTAGGTTTTTTTTAGCATTTCCGGCCTTTTTCCTCCTCCTCGGAATCGGAACTCTCAGAAATTTCAGGACTTTCAGAGATTTCAGAGTCACTAACCGAATCCCCTTCCCGGCGCTACGAATTTCTCGAAACTAGCAAAAGTTGAGATCTAAAGGAACTGGAATTTATTTTGGCATGTTCCTCCTCCTCCTCGGAATCGGAAATCTCAAAAATATCAAACCTTTTAGAGCTTTTCGAGTGCCTCAGATCATTTTTTGCAGTGGATGAAGGTTGGGATTTCCACTCCGCGTATCGCCTCATGAGATCTTCCTCCATCTGCCGGCGTGTCCTTGCCGCGATAGGCACCATTTCTGGTCTCGGGCTTGGTTGGGTTAGGTTTTTTTTAGCATTTCCGGCCTGTTTCTCCTCCTCGGAATCGGAACTCTCAGAAATTTCAAAACTTTCAGAGCTTTCGGAGTCACTAACCGAATCCCCTTCCCGACGCTCCGAATCGCTCGAAACTAGCAAAAGTTGAGATCTAACGGAACTGCAATTGATTTTGGCATGTTCCTCCTCCTCTTCGGAATCGAAAATCTCAAAAATTTCAAACCTTTTAGAGCTTTCGGAGTCCCTCATATCGTTTTTTGTAGTGGATGAAGGTTGGGATTTCCACTCCGCGTATCGCCTCATGAGATCTTCCTCCGTCTGCCGGCGTGTCCTTGCCGCGATAGGCGCCATTTAAGGTCTGGGGCTTGGTTGTATTAGGTTTTTTTTAGCATTTCCGGCCTGTTCCTCCTCCTCGGAATCGGAACTCTCAGAAATTTCAAAACTTTCACAGCTTTCAGAGTCACTAACCGAATCCCCTTCCCGGCGCTTCGAATCGCTCGAAACTAGCAAAAGTTGAGATCTAACGGAACTGGAATTGATTTTGGCATGTTCCTCCTCCTCCTCGGAATCGGAAATCTCAAAAATTTCAAACCTTTTAGAGCTTTCGGAGTCCCTCAGATCATTTTTTGCAGTGGATGAAGGTTGGGATTTCCATTCCGCGTATTGCCTCATGAGATCTTCCTCCGTCTGCCGGTGTGTCCTTGCCGCGATAGGCGCCATTTAAGGTCTGGGGCTTGGTTGTGTTAGGTTTTTTTTAGCATTTCTGGCCTGTTCCTCCTCCTCGGAATCGTAACTCTCAGAAATTTCAAAACTTTCAGAGCTTTCGGAGTCACTAACAGAATCCCCTTTCCGACGCTCCGAATCGCTCGAAATTGCAAAATTTGAGATCTAACGGAACTGGAATTTATTTTGGTTTGTTCCTCCTCTTCCTCGGAATCGGAAATCTCAAAATTTTCAAACCTTTTAGAACTTTCGGAGTCCCTCATATCGTTTTTTGCACTGGATGAAGGTTGGGATTTCCACTCCGCGTATCGCCTCATGAGATCTTCCCCCGTCCGCCGGCGGGTCCTTGCCGCGATAGGCGCCATTTCTGGTCTGGGACTTGGTTGGGTTAGGTTTTTTTTAACATTTCTGGCCTGTTCCTCCTCCTCGGAAACGGAACTCTCAGAAATTTCAAAACATTCAGAGCTTATAGAGTCACTAACCAAATCCCCTTCCCGGCGCTACGAATCGCTCGAAACTAGCAAAAGTTGAGATCTAACGGAACTTGAATTGATTTTGGCATGTTCCTCCTCCTCCTCGGAATCGGAAATCTCAAGATTTTCAAACCTTTTAGAGCTTTCGGAGTCCCTCAGATCATTTTTTGCAGTGGATGAAGGTTGGGATTTCCACTCCGCGTATCGCCTCATAAGATCTTCCTCCGTCTGCCGGCGTGTCCTTGCCGCGATAGGCGCCATTTATGGTCTGGGGCTTGGTTGTGTTAGGTTTTTTTTAGCATTTCAGGCCTGTTCCTCCTCCTCGGAATCGTAACTTTCAGAAATTTCAAAACTTTCAGAGCTTTCGGAGTAACAAACAGAATCCCCTTTCCGACGCTCCGAATCGCTCGAAATTTCAAAATTTAAGATCTAACGGAACTGGAATTTATTTTGGTTTGTTCCTCCTCCTCCTCGGAATCGGAAATCTCAAAATTTTCAAACCTTTTAGAGCTTTCGGAGTCTCTCATATCATTTTTTGCAGTGGATGAAGGTTTGGATTTCCACTCCGCGTATCGCCTCATGAGATCTTCCCCCATCCGCCGGCGGGTCCTTGCCGCGATAGGCGCCATTTCTGGTCTGGGGCTTGGTTGGGTTAGGTTTTTTTTAGCATTTCCGACCTGTTCCTCCTCCTCGGAAACGGAACTCTCAGAAATTTCAAAACATTCAGAGCTTATAGAGACACTAACCAAATCCCCTTCCCGGCGCTCCGAATCGCTCGAAACTAGCAAAAGTGGAGATCTAACGGAACTGGAATTGATTTTGGCATCTTCCTCCTCCTCCTCGGAATCGGAAATCTCAAAAATTTCAAACCTTTTAGAGCTTTCGGAGTCCCTCAGATCATTTTTTGCAGTGGATGAAGGTTGGGATTTCCACTCCGCGTATCGCCTCATGAGATCTTCCTCCGTCTGCCGGTGTGTCCTTGCCGCGATAGGCGCCATTTAAGGTCTGGGGCTTGGTTGTGTTAGGTTTTTTTTAGCATTTCCGGCCTGTTCCTCCTCCTCGGAATCGTAACTCTCAGAAATTTCAAAACTTTCAGAGCTTTCGGAGTCACTAACAGAATCCCCTTTCCGACGCTCCGAATCGCTCGAAATTGCAAAATTTGAGATCTAACGGAACTGGAATTTATTTTGGTTTGTTCCTCCTCCTCCTCGGAATCGGAAATCTCAAAATTTTCAAACCTTTTAGAGCTTTCGGAGTCCCTCATATCGTTTTTTGCAGTGGATGAAGGTTGGGATTTCCACTCCGCGTATCGCCTCATGAGATCTTCCCCCGTCCGCCGGCGGGTCCTTGCCCCGATAGGCGCCATTTCTGGTTTGGGGCTTGGTTGGGTTAGGTTTTTTTTAGCATTTCCGACCTGTTCCTCCTCCTCGGAAACGGAACTCTCAGAAATTTCAAAACATTAAGAGCTTATAGAGTCACTAACCGAATCCCCTTCCCGGCGCTCCGAATCGCTCGAAACTAGCAAAAGTTGAGATCTAACGGAACTGGAATTGATTTTGACATGTTCCTCCTCCTCCTCGGAATCTGAAATCTCAAAATTTTCACACCTTTTAGAGCTTTCGGAGTCCCTCATATCGTTTTTTGCAGTGGATGAAGGTTGGGATTTCCACTCCGCGTATCGCCTCATGAGATCTTCCCCCGTCCGCCGGCGGGTCCTTGCCCCGATAGGCGCCATTTCTGGTTTGGGGCTTGGTTGGGTTAGGTTTTTTTTAGCATTTCCGACCTGTTCCTCCTCCTCGGAAACGGAACTCTCAGAAATTTCAAAACATTAAGAGCTTATAGAGTCACTAACCGAATCCCCTTCCCGGCGCTCCGAATCGCTCGAAACTAGCAAAAGTTGAGATCTAACGGAACTGGAATTGATTTTGGCATGTTCCTCCTCCTCCTCGGAATCTGAAATCTCAAACTTTTCACACCTTTTAGAGCATTCGGAGTCCCTCGGATCATTTTTTGCAGTGGATGAAGGTTGGGATTTCCACTTCGCGTATCGCCTCATGAGATCTTCCTCCGTCCGCCGGCAAGTCCTTGCCGCGATATGCGCCATTTCTGTTCCGGGGCTTGGATGGGTTAGTTTTTTTTTAGAATTTCCGGCCTGTTCCTCCTCCTCGGAATCGGAACTCTTAGAAATTTCAAAACCTTCAGAGCTTTCGGAGTCACTAACCGAATCCCCTTCCCGACGCTCCGAATCGCTCGAAACTAGCAAAAGTTGAGATCTAACGGAACTGGAATTGATTTTGGCATGTTCCTCCTCCTCCTCGAAATCGGAAATCTCAAAAATTTCAAACCTTTTAGAGCTTTCGGAGTCCCTCATATCGTTTTTTGCAGTGGAGGAAGGTTGGGATTTCCACTCCGCGTATCGCCTCATGAGATCTTCCTCCGTCCGCCGGGGGGTCCTTCCCGCGATAGGCGCCATTTCTGGTCTGGGGCTTGGTTGGGTTAGGTTTTTTTTAGCATTTTCGGCCTTTTTCCTCCTCCTCGGAATCGGAACTCTCAGAAATTTCAGAACTTTCAGAGATTTCAGAGTCACTAACCGAATCCCCTTCCCGGCGCTACGAATTGCTCGAAACTAGCAAAAGTTGAGATCTAAAGGAACTGGAATTTATTTTGGCATGTTCCTCCTCCTCCTCGGAATCGGAAATCTCAAAAATATCAAACCTTTTAGAGCTTTTCGAGTGCCTCAGATCATTTTTTGCAGTGGATGAAGGTTGGGATTTCCACTCCGCGTATCGCCTCATGAGATCTTCCTCCATCTGCCGGCGTGTCCTTGCCGCGATAGGCACCATTTCTGGTCTCGGGCTTGGTTGGGTTAGGTTTTTTTTAGCATTTCCGGCCTGTTCCTCCTCCTCGGAATCGGAACTCTCAGAAATTTCAAAACTTTCAGAGCTTTCGGAGTCACTAACCGAATCCCCTTCCCGACGCTCCGAATCGCTCGAAACTAGCAAAAGTTGAGATCTAACGGAACTGCAATTGATTTTGGCATGTTCCTCCTCCTCTTCGGAATCGGAAATCTCAAAAATTTCAAACCTTTTAGAGCTTTCGGAGTCCCTCATATCGTTTTTTGCAGTGGATGAAGGTTGGGATTTCCACTCCGCGTATCGCCTCATGAGATCTTCCTCCGTCTGCCGGCGTGTCCTTGCCGTGATAGGCGCCATTTAAGGTCTGGGGCTTGGTTGTGTTAGGTTTTTTTTAGCATTTCCGGCCTGTTCCTCCTCCTCGGAATCGGAACTCTCAAAAATTTCAAAACTTTCAGAGCTTTCGGAGTCACTAACCGAATCCCCTTCCCGACGCTCTGAGTCGCTCGAAACTAGCAAAAGTTGAGATCTAACGGAACTGGAATTGATTTTGGCATGTTCCTCCTCCTCTTCGGAATCGGAAATCTCAAAATTTTAAAACCTTTTAGAGCTTTCGGAGTCCCTCAGATCGTTTTTTGCAGTGGATAAATGTTGGGATTTCCACTCCGTGTATCGCCTCATGAGATCTTCCTCCATCCGCCGACGGGTCCTTGCCACGATAGGTGCCATTTCTTGTTAGGGGCTTGGTTGGGTTAGGTTTTTTTAGCATTTCAGGCCTGTTCCTCCTCCTCAGAATCGGAACTCTCAGAAATTTCAATACTTTCAGAGCTTTCGGAGTCATTAACCGAATCCCCTTCCCGACGCTCCGAATCTCTCGAAACTGGCAAAAGTTGAGATCTAACGGAACTGGAATTGATTTTGGCATGTTACTCCTCCTCCTCCTCGGAATCGGAAATCTCACAAATTTCAAACCTTTTAGAGCTTTCGGAGTCCCTAAGATCATTTTTTGCAGTGGATTAAGGTTGGGATTTCCACTCCGCGTATCGCCTCATGAGATCTTCCTCCGTCCGCCGGCCAGTCCTTGCTGCGATAGGCGCGATTTCTGGTCCGGGGCTTGGTTGGGTTAGGTTTTTTTTATCATTTCCGGCCTGTTCCTCCTCCTCGGAATCGGAACTCTCAGAAATTTCAAAACTTTCAGAGCTTTCGGAGTCACTAACCGAATTCCCTTCCCGACGCTCCGAATCGCTCGAAACTAGCAAAAGTTGAGATCTAACGGAACTGGAATTGATTTTGGCATGTTCCTCCTCCTCCTCGGGATCGGAAATCTCAAAAATTTCAAACCTTTTAGAGCTTTCGGAGTCCCTCATATCGTTTTTTGCAGTGGAGGAAGGTTGGGATTTCCACTCCGCGTATCGCCTCATGAGATCTTCCTCCGTCCGCCGGGGGGTCCTTCCCACAATAGGCGCCATTTCTGGTCTGGGGCTTGGTTGGGTTAGATTTTTTTTAGCATTTCCGGCCTTTTCCTCCTCCTTGGAATCGGAACTCTCAGAAATTTCAGAACTTTCACAGCTTTCAGAGTCACTAACCGAATCCCCTTCCCGGCGCTTCGAATCGCTCGAAACTAGCAAAAGTTGAGATCTAACGGAACTGGAATTGATTTTGGCATGTTCCTCCTCCTCCTCGGAATCGGAAATCTCAAAAATTTCAAACCTGTTAGAGCTTTCGGAGTCCCTCAGATCATTTTTTGCAGTGGATGAAGGTTGGGATTTCCACTCCGCGTATCGCCTCATAAGATCTTCCTCCGTCTGCCGGCGTATCCTTGCCGCGATAGGCGCTATTTCTGGTCTCGGGCTTGGTTGGGTTAGGTTTTTTTTAGCATTTCCGGCCTGTTCCTCCTCCTCGGAATCGGAACTCTCTGAAATTTCAAAACTTTCAGAGCTTTCGGAGTCACTAACCGAATCCCCTTCCCGACGCTCCGAATCGCTCGAAACTAGCAAAAGTTGAGATCTAACGGAACTGCAATTGATTTTGGCATGTTCCTCCTCCTCTTCGGAATCGGAAATATCAAAAATTTCAAACCTTTTAGAGCTTTCGGAGTCCCTCATATCGTTTTTTGCAGTGGATGAAGGTTGGGATTTCTACTCCGCGTATCGCCTCATGAGATCTTCCTCCGTCTGCCGGTGTGTCCTTGCCGCGATAGGCGCCATTTAAGGTCTGGGGCTTGGTTGTGTTAGGTTTTTTTTAGCATTTCCGGCCTGTTCCTCCTCCTCGGAATCGTAACTCTCAGAAATTTCAAAACTTTCAGAGCTTTCGGAGTCACTAACAGAATCCCCTTTCCAACGCTCCGAATCGCTCGAAATTGCAAAATTTGAGATCTAACAGAACTGGAATTTATTTTGGTTTGTTCCTCCTCCTCCTCGGAATCGGAAATCTCAAAATTTTCAAACCTTTTAGAACTTTCGGAGTCCCTCATATCGTTTTTTGCACTGGATGAAGGTTGGGATTTCCACTCCGCGTATCGCCTCATGAGATCTTCCCCCGTCCGCCGGCGGGTCCTTGCCGCGATAGGCGCCATTTCTGGTCTGGGACTTGGTTGGGTTAGGTTTTTTTTAACATTTCTGGCCTGTTCCTCCTCCTCGGAAACGGAACTCTCAGAAATTTCAAAACATTTAGAGCTTATAGAGTCACTAACCAAATCCCCTTCCCGGCGCTACGAATCGCTCGAAACTAGCAAAAGTTGAGATCTAACGGAACTGAAATTGATTTTGGCATGTTCCTCCTCCTCCTCGGAATCGGAAATCTCAAGATTTTCAAACCTTTTAGAGCTTTCGGAGTCCCTCAGATCATTTTTTGCAGTGGATGAAGGTTGGGATTTCCACTCCGCGTATCGCCTCATGAGATATTCCTCCGTCTGCCGGCGTGTCCTTGCCGCGATAGGCGCCATTTATGGTCTGGGGCTTGGTTGTGTTAGGTTTTTTTTAGCATTTCAGGCCTGTTCCTCCTCCTCGGAATCGTAACTCTCAGAAATTTCAAAACTTTCAGAGCTTTCGGAGTCACAAACAGAATCCCCTTTCCGACACTCTGAATCGCTCGAAATTGCAAAATTTGAGATCTAACGGAACTGGAATTTATTTTGGTTTGTTCCTCCTCCTCCTCGGAATCGGAAATCTCAAAATTTTCAAACCTTTTAGAGCTTTCGGAGTCTCTCATATCATTTTTTGCAGTGGATGAAGGTTTGGATTTCCACTCCGCGTATCGCCTCATGAGATCTTCCCCCATCCGCCGGCGGGTCCTTGCCGCGATAGGCGCCATTTCTGGTCTGGGGCTTGGTTGGGTTAGGTTTTTTTTAGCATTTCCGACCTGTTCCTCCTCCTCGGAAACGGAACTCTCAGAAATTTCAAAACATTCAGAGCTTATAGAGACACTAACCGAATCCCCTTCCCGGCGCTCCGAATCGCTCGAAACTAGCAAAAGTTGAGATCTAACGGAACTGGAATTGATTTTGGCATCTTCCTCCTCCTCCTCGGAATCGGAAATCTCAAAATTTTCAAACCTTTTAGAGCTTTCGGAGTCCCTCAAATCATTTTTTGCAATGGATGAAGGTTGGGATTTCCACTTCGCGTATCGCCTCATGAGATCTTTCTCCGTCCGCCGGCAAGTCCTTGCCGCGATATGCGCCATTTCTGGTCCGGGGCTTGGTTGGGTTAGTTTTTTTTTAGCATTTCCGGCCTGTTCCTCCTCCTGGGAATCGGAACTCTTAGAAATTTTAGAACTTTCACAGCTTTCAGAGTCACTAACCGAATCCCCTTCCCGGCGCTTCGAATCGCTCGAAACTAGCAAAAGTTGAGATCTAACGGAACTGGAATTGATTTTGGCATGTTCCTCCTCCTCTTCGGAATCGGAAATCTCAAAAATTTCAAACCTTTTAGAGCTTTCGGAGTCCCTCAGATCATTTTTTGCAGTGGATGAAGGTTGGGATTTCCACTCCGCGTATCGCCTCATGAGATCTTCCTCCGTCTGCCGGTGTGTCCTTGCCGCGATAGGCGCCATTTAAGGTCTGGGGCTTGGTTGTGTTAGGTTTTTTTTAGCATTTCCGGCCTGTTCCTCCTCCTCGGAATCGTAACTCTCAGAAATTTCAAAACTTTCAGAGCTTTCGGAGTCACTAACAGAATCCCCTTTCCGACGCTCCGAATCGCTCGAAATTGGAAAATTTGAGATCTAACGGAACTGGAATTTATTTTGGTTTGTTCCTCCTCCTCCTCGGAATCGGAAATCTCAAAAATTTCAAACCTTTTAGAGCTTTCGGAGTCCCTCATATCGTTTTTTGCAGTGGATGAAGGTTGGGATTTCCACTCCGCGTATCGCCTCATGAGATCTTCCTCCGTCTGCCGGCGTGTCCTTGCCGCGATAGGCGCCATTTAAGGTCTGGGGCTTTGTTGTGTTAGGTTTTTTTTAGCATTTCTGGCCTGTTCCTCCTCCTCGGAATCGTAACTCTCAGAAATTTCAAAACTTTCAGAGCTTTCGGAGTCACTAACAGAATCCCCTTTCCGACGCTCCGAATCGCTCGAAATTGCAAAATTTGAGATCTAACGGAACTGGAATTTATTTTGGTTTGTTCCTCCTCCTCCTCGGAATCGGAAATCTCAAAATTTTCAAACCTTTTAGAGCTTTCGGAGTCCCTCATATCGTTTTTTGCAGTGGATGAAGGTTGGGATTTCCACTCCGCGTATCGCCTCATGAGATCTTCCCCCGTCCGCCGGCGGGTCCTTGCCGCGATAGGCGCCATTTCTTGTTTTGGGCTTGGTTGGGTTAGGTTTTTTTTAGCATTTCCGACCTGTTCCTCCTCCTCGGAAACAGAACTCTCAGAAATTTCAAAACATTAAGAGCTTATAGAGTCACTAACCGAATCCCCTTCCCGGCGCTCCGAATCGCTCGAAACTAGCAAAAGTTGAGATCTAACGGAACTGGAATTGATTTTGGCATGTTCCTCCTCCTCCTCGGAATCTGAAATCTCAAAATTTTCACACCTTTTAGAGCTTTCGGAGTCCCTCGGATCATTTTTTGCAGTGGATGAAGGTTGGGATTTCCACTTCGCGTATCGCCTCATGAGATCTTCCTCCGTCCGCCGGCAAGTCCTTGCCGCGATATGCGCCATTTCTGCTCCGGGGCTTGGATGGGTTAGTTTTTTTTTAGAATTTCCGGCCTGTTCCTCCTCCTCGGAATCGGAACTCTTAGAAATTTCAAAACCTTCAAAGCTTTCGGAGTCACTAACCGAATCCCCTTCCCGACGCTCCGAATCGCTCGAAACTAGCAAAAGTTGAGATCTAACGGAACTGGAATTGATTTTGGCATGTTCCTCCTCCTCCTCGAAATCGGAAATCTTAAAAATTTCAAACCTTTTAGAGCATTCGGAGTCCCTCATATCGTTTTTTGCAGTGGAGGAAGGTTGGGATTTCCACTCCGCGTATCGCCTCATGAGATCTTCCTCCGTCCGCCGGGGGGTCCTTCCCGCGATAGGCGCCATTTCTGGTCTGGGGCTTGGTTGGGTTAGGTTTTTTTTAGCATTTCCGGCCTTTTTCCTCCTACTCGGAATCGGAACTCTCAGAAATTTCAGAACTTTCAGAGTCACTAACCGAATCCCCTTCCCGGCGCTACGAATTGCTCGAAACTAGCAAAAGTTGAGATCTAAAGGAACTGGAATTTATTTTGGCATGTTCCTCCTCCTCCTCGGAATCGGAAATCTCAAAAATATCAAACCTTTTAGAGCTTTTCGAGTGCCTCAGATCATTTTTTGCAGTGGATGAAGGTTGGGATTTCCACTCCGCGTATCGCCTCATGAGATCTTCCTCCATCTGCCGGCGTGTCCTTGCCGCGATAGGCACCATTTCTGGTCTCGGGCTTGGTTGGGTTAGGTTTTTTTTAGCATTTCCGGCCTGTTCCTCCTCCTCGGAATCGGAACTCTCAGAAATTTCAAAACTTTCAGAGCTTTCGGAGTCACTAACCGAATCCCCTTCCCGACGCTCCGAATCGCTCGAAACTAGCAAAAGTTGAGATCTAACAGAACTGCAATTGATTTTGGCATGTTCCTCCTCCTCTTCGGAATCGGAAATATCAAAAATTTCAAACCTTTTAGAGCTTTCGGAGTCCCTCATATCGTTTTTTGCAGTGGATGAAGGTTGGGATTTCCACTCCGCGTATCGCCTCATGAGATCTTCCTCCGTCTGCCGGCGTGTCCTTGCCGCGATAGGCGCCATTTAAGGTCTGGGGCTTGGTTGTGTTAGGTTTTTTTTAGCATTTCCGGCCTGTTCCTCCTCCTCGGAATCGGAACTCTCAGAAATTTCAAAACTTTCAGAGCTTTCGGAGTCACTAACCGAATCCCCTTCCCGACGCTCCGAATCGCTCGAAACTAGCAAAAGTTGAGATCTAACGGAACTGGAATTGTTTTTGGCATGTTCCTCCTCCTCTTCGGAATCGGAAATCTCAAAATTTTAAAACCTTTTAGAGTTTTCGGAGTCACTCAGATCGTTTTTTGCAGTGGATAAATGTGGGGATTTCCACTCCGTGTATCGCCTCATGAGATCTTCCTCCATCCGCCGATGGGTCCTTGCCACGATAGGCGCCATTTCTTGTTAGGGGCTTGGTTGGGTTAGGTTTTTTTAGCATTTCCGGCCTGTTCCTCCTCCTCAGAATCGGAACTCTCAGAAATTTCAATACTTTCAGAGCTTTCGGAGTCATTAACCGAATCCACTTCCCGACGCTCCGAATCTCTCGAAACTGGCAAAAGTTGAGATCTAACGGAACTGGAATTGATTTTGGCATGTTCCTCCTCCTTCTCCTCGGAATCGGAAATCTCACAAATTTCAAACCTTTTAGAGCTTTCGGAGTCCCTCGGGTCGTTTTTTGCAGTGGATGAATGTTGGGATTTCCACTTTGCGTATCGCCTCATGAGATCTTCCTCCGTCCGCCGGCCAGTCCTTGCCGCGATAGGCGCGATTTCTGGTCCGGGGCTTGGTTGGGTTAGGTTTTTTTTATCATTTCCGGCCTGTTCCTCCTCCTCGGAATCGGAACTCTCAGAAATTTCAAAACTTTCAGAGCTTTCGGAGTCACTAACCGAATTCCCTTCCCGACGCTCAGAATCGCTCGAAACTAGCAAAAGTTGAGATCTAACAGAACTGGAATTGATTTTGGCATGTTCCTCCTCCTCCTCGGGATCGGAAATCTCAAAAATTTCAAACCTTTTAGAGCTTTCGAAGTCCCTCATATCGTTTTTTGCAGTGGAGGAAGGTTGGGATTTCAACTCCGCGTATCGCCTCATGAGATCTTCCTCCGTCCGCCGGGGGGTCCTTCCCACAATAGGCGCCATTTCTGGTCTGGGGCTTGGTTGGGTTAGATTTTTTTTTGCATTTCCGGCCTTTTCCTCCTCCTTGGAATCGGAACTCTCAGAAATTTCAGAACTTTCACAGCTTTCAGAGTCACTAACCGAATCCCCTTCCCGGCGCTTCGAATCGCTCGAAACTAGCAAAAGTTGAGATCTAACGGAACTGGAATTGATTTTGGCATGTTCCTCCTCCTCCTCGGAATCGGAAATCTCAAAAATTTCAAACCTTTTAGAGCTTTCGGAGTCCCTCAGATCATTTTTTGCAGTGATTGAAGGTTGGGATTTCCACTCCGCGTATCGCCTCATAAGATCTTCCTTCGTCTGCCGGCGTGTCCTTGCCGCGATAGGCGCTATTTCTGGTCTCGGGCTTCGTTGGATTAGGTTTTTTTTAGCATTTCCGGCCTGTTCCTCCGCCTCGGAATCGGAACTCTCAGAAATTTCAAAACTTTCAGAGCTTTCGGAGTCACTAACCGAATCCCCTTCCCGACGCTCCGAATCGCTCGAAACTAGCAAAAGTTGAGATCTAACGGAACTGCAATTGATTTTGGCATGTTCCTCCTCCTCTTCGGAATCGGAAATATTAAAAATTTCAAACCTTTTAGAGCTTTCGGAGTCCCTCATATCGTTTTTTGCAGTGGATGAAGGTTGGGATTTCCACTCCGCGTATCGCCTCATGAGATCTTCCTCCGTCTGCCGGTGTGTCCTTGCCGCGATAGGCGCCATTTAAGGTCTGGGGCTTGGTTGTGTTAGGTTTTTTTTAGCATTTCCGGCCTGTTCCTCCTCCTCGGAATCGTAACTCTCAGAAATTTCAAAACTTTCAGAGCTTTCGGAGTCACTAACAGAATCCCCTTTCCGACGCTCCGAATCGCTCGAAATTGCAAAATTTGAGATCTAACGGAACTGGAATTTATTTTGGTTTGTTCCTCCTCCGCCTCGGAATCGGAAATCTCAAAATTTTCAAACCTTGTAGAACTTTCGGAGTCCCTCATATCGTTTTTTGCACTGGATGAAGGTTGGGATTTCCACTCCGCGTATCGCCTCATGAGATCTTCCCCCGTCCGCCGGCGGGTCCTTGCCGCGATAGGCGCCATTTCTGGTCTGGGACTTGGTTGGGTTAGGTTTTTTTTAACATTTCTGGCCAGTTCCTCCTCCTCGGAAACGGAACTCTCAGAAATTTAAAAACATTCAGAGCTTATAGAGTCACTAACCAAATCCCCTTCCCGGCGCTACGAATCGCTCGAAACTAGCAAAAGTTGAGATCTAACGGAACTGGAATTGATTTTGGTATGTTCCTCCTCCTCCTCGGAATCGGAAATCTCAAGATTTTCAAACCTTTTAGAGCTTTCGGAGTCCCTCAGATCATTTTTTGCAGTGGATGAAGGTTGGGATTTCCACTCCGCGTATCGCCTCATGAGATCTTCCTCCGTCTGCCGGCGTGTCCTTGCCGCGATAGGCGCCATTTATGGTCTGGGGCTTGGTTGTGTTAGGTTTTTTTTATCATTTCAGGCCTGTTCCTCCTCCTCGGAATCGTAACTCTCAGAAATTTCAAAACTTTCAGAGCTTTCGGAGTCACAAACAGAATCCCCTTTCCGACGCTCCGAATCGCTCGAAATTGAAAAATTTGAGATCTAACGGAACTGGAATTTATTTTGGTTTGTTCCTCCTCCTCCTCGGAATCGGAAATCTCAAAATTTTCAAACCTTTTAGAGCTTTCGGAGTCTCTCATATCATTTTTTGCAGTGGATGAAGGTTTGGATTTCCACTCCGCGTATCGCCTAATGAGATCTTCCCCCATCCGCCGGCGGGTCCTTGCCGCGATAGGCGCCATTTCTGGTCTGGGGCTTGGTTGGGTTAGGTTTTTTTTAGCATTTCCGACCTGTTCCTCCTCCTCGGAAACGGAACTCTCAGAATTTTAACATTTCTGGCCTGTTCCTCCTCCTCGGAAACGGAACTCTCAGAAATTTCAAAACATTCAGAGCTTATAGAGTCACTAACCAAATCCCCTTCCCGGCGCTACGAATCGCTCGAAACTAGCAAAAGTTGAGATCTAACGGAACTGGAATTGATTTTGGCATGTTCTTCCTCCTCCTCGGAATCGGAAATCTCAAGATTTTCAAACCTTTTAGAGCTTTCGGAGTCCCTCAGATCATTTTTTGCAGTGGATGAAGGTTGGGATTTCCACTCCACGTATCGCCTCATGAGATCTTCCTCCGTCTGCCGGCGTGTCCTTGCCGCGATAGGCGCCATTTATGGTCTGGGGCTTGGTTGGGTTAGGTTTTTTTTAGCATTTCAGGCCTGTTCCTCCTCCTCGGAATCGTAACTCTCAGAAATTTCAAAACTTTCAGAGCTTTCGGAGTCACAAACAGAATCCCCTTTCCGACTCTCCGAATCGCTCGAAATTGCAAAATTTGAGATCTAACGGAACTGGAATTTATTTTGGTTTGTTCCTCCTCCTCCTCGGAATCGGAAATCTCAAAATTTTCAAACCTTTTAGAGCTTTCGGAGTCTCTCATATCATTTTTTGCAGTGGATGAAGGTTTGGATTTCCACTCCGCGTATCGCCTAATGAGATCTTCCCCCATCCGCCGGCGGGTCCTTGCCGCGATAGGCGACATTTCTGGTCTGGGGCTTGGTTGGGTTAGGTTTTTTTTAGCATTTCCGACCTGTTCCTCCTCCTCGGAAACGGAACTCTCAGAAATTTCAAAACATTCAGAGCTTATAGAGACACTAACCGAATCCCCTTCCCGGCGCTCCGAATCGCTCGAAACTAGCAAAAGTTGAGATCTAACGGAACTGGAATTGATTTTGGCATCTTCCTCCTCCTCCTCGGAATCGGAAATCTCAAAATTTTCAAACCTTTTAGAGCTTTCGGAGTCCCTCAGATCATTTTTTGCAGTGGATGAAGGTTGGGATTTCCACTCCGCGTATCGCCTCATGAGATCTTCCTCCGTCTACCGGCGTGTCCTTGCCGCGATAGGCGCTATTTCTGGTCTCGGGCTTGGTTGGGTTAGGTTTTTTTTAGCATTTCCGGCCTGTTCCTCCTCCTCGGAATCGGAACTCTCAGAAATTTCAAAACTTTCAGAGCTTTCGGAGTCACTAACCGAATCCCCTTCCCGACGCTCCGAATCGCTCGAAACTAGCAAAAGTTGAGATCTAACGGAACTGCAATTGATTTTGGCATGTTCCTCCTCCTCTTCGGAATCGGAAATATCAAAAATTTCAAACCTTTTAGAGCTTTCGGAGTCCCTCATATCGTTTTTTGCAGTGGATGAAGGTTGGGATTTCCACTCCGCGTATCGCCTCATGAGATCTTCCTCCGTCTGCCGGCGTGTCCTTGCCGCGATAGGCGCTATTTCTGGTCTCGGGCTTGGTTGGGTTAGGTTTTTTTTAGCATTTCCGGCCTGTTCCTCCTCCTCGGAATCGGAACTCTCAGAAATTTCAAAACTTTCAGAGCTTTCGGAGTCACTAACCGAATCCCCTTCCCGACGCTCCGAATCGCTCGAAACTAGCAAAAGTTGAGATCTAACGGAACTGCAATTGATTTTGGCATGTTCCTCCTCCTCTTCGGAATCGGAAATATCAAAAATTTCAAACCTTTTAGAGCTTTCGGAGTCCCTCATAACGTTTTTTGCAGTGGATGAAGGTTGGGATTTCCACTCCGCGTATCGCCTCATTAGATCTTCCTCCGTCTGCTGGTGTGTCCTTGCCGCGATAGGCGCCATTTAAGGTCTGGGGCTTGGTTGTGTTAGGTTTTTTTTAGCATTTCCGCCCTGTTCCTCCTCCTCGGAATCGTAACTCTCAGAAATTTCAAAACTTTCAGAGCTTTCGGAGTCACTAACAGAATCCCCTTTCCGACGCTCCGAATCGCTCGAAATTGCAAAATTTGAGATCTAACGGAACTGGAATTTATTTTGGTTTGTTCCTCCTCCTCCTCGGAATCGGAAATCTCAAAATTTTCAAACCTTTTAGAAGTTTCGGAGTCCCTCATATCGTTTTTTGCACTGGATGAAGGTTGGGATTTCCACTCCGCGTAACGCCTCATGAGATCTTCCCCCGTCCGCCGGCGGGTCCTTGCCGCGATAGGCGCCATTTCTGGTCTGGGACTTGGTTGGGTTAGGTTTTTTTTAACATTTCCGGCCTGTTCCTCCTCCTCGGAAACGGAACTCTCAGAAATTTAAAAACATTCAGAGCTTATAGAGTCACTAACCGAATCCCCTTCCCGGCGCTACGAATCGCTCGAAACTAGCAAAAGTTGAGATCTAACGGAACTGGAATTGATTTTGGCATGTTCCTCCTCCTCCTCGGAATCGGAAATCTCAAGATTTTCAAACCTTTTAGAGCTTTCGGAGTTCCTCAGATCATTTTTTGCAGTGGATGAAGGTTGGGATTTCTACTCCGCGTATCGCCTCATGAGATCTTCCTCCGTCTGCCGGCGTGTCCTTGCCGCGATAGGCGCCATTTATGGTCTGGGGCTTGGTTGTGTTAGGTTTTTTTTAGCATTTCAGGCCTGTTCCTCCTCCTCGGAATCGTAACTCTCAGAAATTTCAAAACTTTCAGAGCTTTCGGAGTCACAAAAAGAATCCCCTTTCCGACGCTCCGAATCGCTCGAAATTGCAAAATTTGAGATCTAACGGAACTGGAATTTATTTTGGTTTGTTCCTCCTCCTCCTCGGAATCGGAAATCTCAAAATTTTCAAACCTTTTAGAGCTTTCGGAGTCCCTCATATCATTTTTTGCAGTGGATGAAGGTTTGGATTTCCACTCCGCGTATCGCCTCATGAGATCTTCCCCCATCCGCCGGCGGGTCCTTGCCGCGATAGGCGCCATTTCTGGTCTGGGGCTTGGTTGGGTTAGGTTTTTTTTAGCATTTCCGACCTGTTCCTCCTCCTCGGAATCGGAACTCTCTGAAATTTCAGAACTTTCAGAGATTTCAGAGTCACTAACCGAATCCCCTTCCCGGCGCTCCGAATTGCTCGAAACTAGCAAAAGTTGAGATCTAACGGAATTGGAATTTATTTTGGCATGTTCCTCCTCCTCCTCGGAATCGGAAATCTCAAAAATTTCAAACCTTTTAGAGCTTTTCGAGTGCCTCAGATCATTTTTTGCAGTGGATGAAGGTTGGGATTTCCACTCTGCATATCGCCTCATGAGATCTTCCTCCGTCTGCCGGCGTGTCCTTGCCGCGATAGGCGCCATTTCTGGTCTGGGGCTTGGTTGGGTTAGGTTTTTTTTAGCATTTCCGGCATGTTCCTCCTCCTCGGAATCGGAACTCTCAGAAATTTCAAAACTTTCAAAGCTTTCAGGGTCACTAACCGAATCCCCTTCCTGACGCTCCGAATGGCTCGAAACTAGCAAAAGTTGAGATATAACGGAACTGGAATTGATTTTGGCATGTTCCTCCTCCTCCTCCTCGGAATCGGAAATCTCAAAAATTTCAAACCTTTTAGAGCTTTCGGAGTCCCTCAGATCGTTTTTTGCAGTGGATGAATGTTGGGATTTCCAGTCCGCGTATCGCCTCATGAGATCTTCCTCCGTCCGCCGGCGGGTCCTTGCAGCGATAGGCGCCATTTCTAGTCTAGGGCTTGGTTGGGTTATGTTTTTTTTAGCATTTCCGGCCTGTTCCTCCTCCTCAGAATCGGAACTCTCAGAAATTTCAAAACTTTCAGAGCTTTCGGAGTCATTAACCGAATCCCCTTCCCGACGCTCCGAATCTCTCGAAACTGGCAAAAGTTGAGATCTAACGGAACTGGAATTGATTTTGGCATGTTCCTCCTCCTCCTCCTCGGAATCGGAAATCTCACAAATTTCAAACCTTTTAGAGCTTTCGGAGTCCCTCGGGTCGTTTTTTGCAGTGGATGAAAGTTGGGATTTCCACTTTGCGTATCGCCTCATGAGATCTTCCTCCGTCCGCCGGCCAGTCCTTGCCGCGATAGGCGCGATTTCTGGTCCGGGGCTTGGTTGGGTTAGTTTTTTTTTATCATTTCCGGCCTGTTCCTCCTCCTCGGAATCGGAACTCTCAGAAATTTCAAAACTTTCAGAGCTTTCGGAGTCACTAACCGAATTCCCTTCCTGACGCTCCGAATCGCTCGAAACTAGCAAAAGTTGAGATCTAACGGAACTGGAATTGATTTTTGCATGTTCCTCCTCCTCCTCGGGATCGGAAATCTCAAAAATTTCAAACCTTTTAGAGCTTTTGGAGTCCCTCATATCATTTTTTGCAGTGGAGGAAGGTTGGGATTTCCACTCCGCGTATCGCCTCAAGAGATCTTCCTCCGTCCGCCGGGGGGTCCATCCCGCGATAGGCGCCATTTCTGGTCTGGGGCTTGGTTGGGATAGATTTTTTTTAGCATTTTGGGTCTTTTCCTCCTCCTTGGAATCGGAACTCTCAAAAATTTCAGAACTTTCAGAGCTTTCAGAGTCACTAACCGAATCCTCTTCCCGGCGCTCCAAATCGCTCGAAACTAGCAAAAGTTGAGATCTAACGGAACTGGAATTTATTTTGGCATGTTCCTCCTCCTCCTCCTCGGAATCGGAAATCTCAAAAATTTCAAACCTTGTAGAGCTTTCGGAGTCCCTCAGATCATTTTTTGCAGTGGATGAATGTTGGGATTTCCAGTCCGCGTATCGCCTCATGAGATCTTCCTCTGTATGCCGGCGTGTCCTTGCCGTGATAGGCGCTATTTCTGGTCTCGGGCTTGGTTGGGTTAGGTTTTTTTTAGCATTTCCGGCCTGTTCCTCCTCCTCGGAATCGGAACTCTCAGAAATTTCAAAACTTTCAGACCTTTCGGAGTCACTAACCGAATCCCCTTCCCGACGCTCCGAATCGCTCGAAACTAGCAAAAGTTGAGATCTAACGGAACTGCAATTGATTTGGCATGTTCGTCCTCCTCTTCGGAATCGGAAATCTCAAAAATTTCAAACCTTTTAGAGCTTTCGGAGTCCCTCATATCGTTTTTTGCAGTGGATGAAGGTTGGGATTTCCACTCCGCGTATCGCCTCATGAGATCTTCCTCCGTCTGCCGGCGTGTCCTTGCCGCGATAGGCGCCATTTAAGGTCTGGGGCTTGGTTGTGTTAGGTTTTTTTTAGCATTTCCGGCCTGTTCCTCCTCCTCGGAATCGTAACTCTCAGAAATTTCAAAACTTTCAGATCTTTCGGAGTCACTAACAGAATCCCCTTTCCGACGCTCCGAATCGCTCGAAATTGCAAAATTTGAGATCTAACGGAACTGGAATTTATTTTGGTTTGTTCCTCCTCTTCCTCGGAATCGGAAATCTCAAAATTTTCAAACCTTTTAGAGCTTTCGGAGTCCCTCATATCGTTTTTTGCACTGGATGAAGGTTGGGATTTCCACTCCGCGTATCGCCTCATGAGATCTTCCCCCGTCCGCCGGCGGGTCCTTGCCGCGATAGGCGCCATTTCTGGTCTGGGGCTTGGTTGGGTTAGGTTTTTTTTAGCATTTCCGACCTGTTCCTCCTCCTCGGAAACGGAACTCTCAGAAATTTCAAAACATTCAGAGCTTATAGAGTCACTAACCGAATCCCCTTCCCGGCGCTCCGAATCGCTCGAAACTAGCAAAAGTTGAGATCTAACGGAACTGGAATTGATTTTGGCATGTTCCTCCTCCTCCTCGGAATCGGAAATCTCAAAAATTTCAAACCTTTTAGAGCTTTCGGAGTCCCTCATATCATTTTTTGCAGTGGATGAAGGTTGGGATTTCCACTCCGCGTATCGCCTCATGAGATCTTCCTCCGTCTGCCGGCGTGTCATTGCCGCGATAGGCGCCATTTAAGGTCTGGGGCTTGGTTGTGTTAGGTTTTTTTTAGCATTTCCGGCCTGTTCCTCCTCCTCGGAATCGTAACTCTCAGAAATTTCAAAACTTTCAAAGCTTTCGGAGTCACTAACAGAATCCCCTTTCCGACGCTCCGAATCGCTCGAAATTGCAAAATTTGAGATCTAATGGAACTGGAATTTATTTTGGTTTGTTCCTCCTCCTCCTCGGAATCGGAAATCTCAAAATTTTCAAACCTTTTAGAGCTTTCGGAGTCCCTCATATCGTTTTTTGCAGTGGATGAAGGTTGGGATTTCCACTCTGCGTATCGCCTCATGAGATCTTCCCCCGTCCGCCGGCGGGTCCTTGCCGCGATAGGTGCCATTTCTGGTCTGGGGCTTGGTTGGGTTAGGTTTTTTTTAGCATTTCCGACCTGTTCCTCCTCCTCGGAAACGGAACTCTCAGAAATTTCAAAACATTCAGAGCTTATAGAGTCACTAACCGAATCCCCTTCCCGGCGCTCCGAATCGCTCGAAACTAGCAAAAGTTGAGATCTAACGGAACTGGAATTGATTTTGGCATGTTCCTCCTCCTCCTCGGAATCGGAAATATCAAAATTTTCAAACCTTTTAGAGCTTTCGGAGTCCCTCAGATCATTTTTTGCAGTGGATGAAGGTTGGGATTTACACTTCGCGTATCGCCTCATGAGATCTTCCTCCGTCTGCCGGCAAGTCCTTGCCGCGATATGCGCCATTTCTGGTTCGGGGCTTGGTTGGGTTAGTTTTTTTTTTAGCATTTCCGGCCTGTTCCTCCTCCTCGGAATCGGAACTCTTAGAAATTTCAAAACCTTCAGAGCTTTCGGAGTCACTAACCGAATCCCCTTCCCGACGCTCCGAATCACTCGAAACTAGCAAAAGTTGAGATCTAACGGAACTGGAATTGATTTTGGCATGTTCCTCCTCCTCCTCGAAATCGGAAATCTCAAAAATTTCAAACCTTTTAGAGCTTTCGGAGTCCCTCATATCGTTTTTTGCAGTGGAGGAAGGTTGGGATTTCCACTCCGCGAATCGCCTCATGAGATCTTCCTCCGTCCGCCGGTGGGTCCTTCCCGCGATAGGCGCCATTTCTGGTCTGGGGCTTGGTTGGGTTAGGTTTTTTTTAGCATTTCCGGCCTTTTCCTCCTCCTCGGAATCGGAACTCTCAGAAATTTCAGAACTTTCAGAGATTTCAGAGTCACTAACCGAATCCCCTTCCCGGCGCTCCGAATTGCTCGAAACTAGCAAAAGTTGAAATCTAACGGAACTGGAATTTATTTTGGCATGTTCCTCCTCCTCCTCGGAATCGGAAATCTCGAAAATTTCAAATCTTTTAGAGCTTTTCGCGTGCCTCAGATCTTTTTTTGCAGTGGATGAAGGTTGGGATTTCCACTCCGTGTATCGCCTCATGAGATCTTCCTCCATCCGCCGACGGGTCCTTGCCACGATAGGCGCCATTTCTGGTCAGGGGCTTTGTTGGGTTAGGATTTTTTAGCATTTCCGGCCTGTTCCTCCTCCTCAGAATCGGAACTCTCAGAAATTTCAAAACTTTCAGAGCTTTCGGAGTCATTAACCGAATCCCCTTCCCGATGCTCCGAATCTCTCGAAACTGGCAAAAGTTGAGATCTAACGGAACTGGAATTGATTTTGGCATGTTCCTCCTCCTCCTCCTCGGAATCGGAAATCTCACAAATTTCAAACCTTTTAGAGCTTTCGGAGTCCCTCGGGTCATTTTTTGCAGTGGATGAATGTTGGGATTTCCACTTTGCGTATCGCCTCATGAGATCTTCCTCCGTCCACTGGCCAGTCCTTGCCGCGATAGGCGCGATTTCTGGTCCGGGGCTTGGTTGGGTTAGGTTTTTTTTATCATTTCCGGCCTGTTCCTCCTCCTCGGAATCGGAACTCTCAGAAATTTCAAACTTTCAGAGATTTCGGAGTCACTAACCGAATTCCCTTCCCGACGCTCCGAATCGCTCGAAACTAGCAAAAGTTGAGATCTAACGGAACTGGAATTGATTTTGGCATGTTCCTCCTCCTCCTCGGGATAGGAAATCTCAAAAATTTCAAACCTTTTAGAGCTTTCGGAGTCCCTCATATCGTTTTTTGCAGTGGAGGAAGGTTGGGATTTCCACTCCGCGTATCGCCTCATGAGATCTTCCTCCGTCCGCCGGGGGGTCCTTCCCGCGATAGGCGCCATTTCTGGTCTGGGGCTTGGTTGGGTTAGATTTTTTTTAGCATTTCCGGCCTTTTCCTCTTCCTTGGAATCGGAACTCTCATAAATTTCAGAACTTTCAGAGCTTTCAGAGTCACTAACCGAATCCCCTTCCCGGCGCTCCGAATCGCTCGAAACTAGCAAAAGTTGAGATCTAACGGAACTGGAATTGATTTTGGCATGTTCCTCCACCTCCTCGGAATCGGAAATCTCAAAATTTTCAAACCTTTTAGAGCTTTCGGAGTCCCTCGGATCGTTTTTTGCAGTGGATGAAGGTTAGGATTTCCACTCCGCGTATCGCCTCATGAGATCTTCCTCCGTCTGCCGGCGTGTCCTTGCCGCGATAGGCGCCATTTTTGGTCTGAGGCTTGGTTGGGTTATGTTTTTTTTAGCATTTTCGTCATGTTCCTCCTCCTCGAAATCGGAACTCTCGGAAATTTCAAAACTTTCAGAGCTTTCAGAGTCACTAACCGAATTCCATTCCTGGCGTTCCGAATCGCTCGAAACTAGCAAAAGTTTAGATCTAATGGAACTGGAATTGATTTTGGAATGTTCCTCCTCCTCTTCGGAATCGGAAATCTTAAAATTTTAAAACCTTTTAGAGCTTTCGGAGTCCCTCAGATCGTTTTTTGCAGTGGATGAATGTTGGTATTTCCACTCCGTGTATCGCCTCATGAGATCTTCCTCCGTCCGCCGGCGGGTCCTTGCCACGATAGGCGCCATTTCTGGTCAGGGGCTTGGTTGGGTTAGGTTTTTTTAGCTTTTCTGGCCTGTTCCTCCTCCTCAGTATCGGAACTCTCAGAAATTTCAAAACTTTTAGAGCTTTCGGAGTCACTAATCGAATCCCCTTCCCGACGCTTCGAATCTCTCGAAACTAGCAAAAGTTGAGATCTAACGGAAGTGGAATTGATTTTGGCATGTTCCTCCTACTCCTCCTCGGAATCGGAAATCTCAAAAATTTCACACCTTTTAGAGCTTTCGGAGTCCCTCGGGTCGTTTTTTGCAGTGGATGAAGGTTGGGATTTCCACTCCGCGTATCGCCTTATGAGATCTTCCTCCGTTCGCCGGTGGGTCCTTGCCGCGATAGGCGCAATTTCTGGTCTGGGGCTTGGTTGGGTTAGGTTTTTTATAGAATTTCCGGCCTGTTCCTCCTCGGAATCGAAACTCTCAGAAATTTCAAAACTTTCAGAGCTTTCAGAGTCACTAACCGAATCCCCTTCCCGGCGCTCCGAATCGCTAGAAACTAGCAAAAGTTGAGATCTAACGGAACTGGAATTGATTTTGGCATGTTCCTCCTCCTCCTCCTCGGAATCGGAAATCTCAAAAATTTAAAACCTTTTAGAGCTTTCGGAGTCCCTCGGATCGTTTTTTGCAGTGGATGAATGTTGGGATTTCCACTCCGTGTATCGCCTCATGAGATCTTCCTCCGTCCGTCGGCTGGTCCTTGCCGCGATAGGCGCCATTTATGGTCTGGGGCTTGGTTGGGTTAGTTTTTTTTAGCATTTTCGGCCTGTTCCTCCTCCTCAGAATCAAAACTCTCAGAAATTTCAAAACTTTCAGAGCTTTCGGAGTCACTAACCGAATCCCCTTTCCGACGCTCCGAATCTCTCGAAACTAGCAAAAGTTGAGATCTAACGGAACTGGAATTGATTTTGGCATGTTCCTCCTCCTCCTCAGAATCGGAAATCTCAAAAATTTCAAACCTTTTAGAGCTTTCGGAGTCCCTCGGATCGTTTTTTGCAGTGGATGAAGGTTGGGATTTCCACTCCGCGTATCGCCTCATGAGATCTTCCTCCGTCCGCCGGCGAGTCCTTGCCGCGATAAGCGTCATTTCTGGTCTGCGGCTAGGTTGGGTTAGGTTTTTTATAGCATTTCCGGCCTGTTCCTCCTCCTCGGAATCGGAACTCTCAGAAATTTCAAAACTTTCAGAGCTTTCGGAGTCACTAACCGAATCCCCTTCCCGACGCTCCGAATCTCTCGAAACTAGCAAAAGTTAAGATCTAACGGAACTGGAATTGATTTTGGCATGTTCCTCCTCCTCCTCAAAATCGGAAATCTCAAAAATTTCAAACCTTTTAGAGCTTTCGGTGTCCCTCGGATCGTTTTTTGCATTGGATGAAGGTTGGGATTTCCACTCCGCGTATCGCCTCATGAGATCTTCGTCCGTCCGCCGGCGGTTCCTTGCCGCGATAGGCATCATTTCTGGTCTGGGGCTTGGTTGGGTTAGGTTTTTTTTAGCATTTCTGGCCTGTTCCTCCTCCTCGGAATCGGAACTCTCAGAAATTTCAAAACTTTCAGATCTTTCGGAGTCACTAACCTAATCCCCTTCCCGATGCTCCGAATCGCTCGAAACTAGCAAAAGTTGAGATCTAACGGAACTGGAATTGATTTAGGCCTGTTCCTCCTCCTCCTCGGAATCGGAAATCTCAAAAATTTCAAACCTTTTAGAGCTTTCGGAGTCCCTGAGATCTTTTTTGTAGTGGATGAAGGTTGGGATTTCCACTCCGCATATCGCCTCATGAGATCTTCCTCCGTTCGCCGGCGGGTCCTTGCCGCGATAGGCGCCATTTCTGGTCTTGGGCTTGGTTGGGTTAGGTTTTTTTTAGCATTTTCGGCCTGTTCCACCTCCTCGGAATCGGAACTCTCAGAAATTTCAAAACTTTTGGAGCTTTCAGAGTCACTAACCGAATCCCCTTCCCGGCGCTCTGAATCGCTCGAAACTAGCAAAAGTTGAGATCTAACGGAACTGGAATTTATTTTGGCATGTTCCTCCTCCTCTTCGGAATCGGAAATCTCAAAAATTTCAAACCTTTTAGAGCTTTCGGAGTCCCTCAGATCGTTTTTTGCAGTGGATGAAGGTTGGGATTTCCACTCCACGTATCGCCTCATGAGATCTTCCTCCGTCCGCCGGCGGGTCCTTGCCGCGATAGGCGCCATTTCTGGTCTGGGGCTTAGTTGGGTTAGGTTTTTTTAGCATTTCTGGCATGTTCCTCCTCCTCAGAATGGGAACTCTAAGAAATTTCAAAACTTTCAGAGCTTTCGGAGTCACTAACTGAATCCCCTTCCCGACGCTCCGAATCGCTCGAAACTAGCAAAAGTTGAGATCTAACAGAACTGTAATTGATTTTGGCATGTTCCTCCCCCTCCTCGGAATCGAAAATCTCAAAAATTTCAAACCTTTTAGAGCTTTCGGAGTCCCTCAGATCATTTTTTGTAGTGGATGAAGGTTGGGATTTCCACTCCACGTATCGCCTCATGAGATCTTCCTCCGTCTGCCAGCGGGTCATTTTCGCGATAGGCGTCATTTCTGGTCTGGGGCTTGGTTGGGTTAGGTTTTTTTTAGCATATCCGGCTTGTTCCTCCTCCTTCTCGGAATCGGAACTCTCAGAAACATTCACAGCAGCAATATAGTTTTGGGGAGTGGAAGAACGGAAGAAGACATAAGACGTCCGGAGGAGTGAAACTTACGTTAAGTTTCGAGAGAGTGACGAAAAGTGGACCCCTTTGCCTTTGAATGCTTCCACCGATCGAAAATCAATATATATCCATACTTCTATAATCTATATAGGAAACGATATCTACACCGCTAATTTTTACTATTTCCACCGCTAATCATCGCATAGGTATGCGGTTCTATAATCTATATAGGAAACGATATCTACACCGCTAATTTTTACTATTTCCATCGCTAATCACCGCATAGGTATGCGGTGGGTTTAATGACGGTGAACACACACACCGCATACATATGCGGTGATTCACCGCATACCTATGCGGTGTGTGGAGGCGTATGCAGACCCACCGCATATACATGCGATGGGTCTGTCCGTTCCATTTAAACCCTACCGCATACCTATGCGGTGGGTTTCGGATAACCTAATTCTGGGTTACCTGTTGAAGGACCGGACCGATTGATTTCCTAACCTCACCGCATACGTATGCGGTGGATTCCGATTACATGTGCGCCAACTGTAGTTGTCATTATCCGAAAAAGCGCATATGTTTAGGTTAGAAGGACGAGAACGGATTCGGACAATCCACGAATTGATTCAAGACATTGATGCATAATGGTCAAACAATCGGAAATGGCATAAGAATAGTTGTAAAGAAAAGTGTGATAAATGTCAAGGATGAAAAAAAACGTCTGTCGAAAAATGTCATAAAACACAGTTCGTGAAATGGCATAGACAAAGATACAATAAAATTCAACATATGGAATTCGAAAAATGGCACGAGAAAGTGGAAAGTGCTAATAGGACAGGGGACGACCACCATCACGACGGCGGTAAGCTCTATATCGTGCAATCCTCGCCGCAAACTGCTCTTCCCAACCGTTGACCGTGCGATCGTGATGCCGTGTCCATGTAACGTAGACTGGAGGTAGAGGGGAACTAGGCAACAACCAAATCTTTGAATAAAAGGTGAATATTGAGATTAGAAGAAAGAAACAAAACATTAACAACTGAATGAATATGAAATACGAAACGTACCGGAACGAAGTGGTTGCTGTTGCCGACTAAAGCTATTCCATCTAGCTCCTCATAGGCCGGTACTGTCAGGCCCCCGGTGGCGTACAGAGGTAGGCACAACATCGGCATCATCTGTGACAAAGTCACCAAAGGACGATGGTGAAGCGTGGCAAACACCTCGCCCATGATCGGAATCTCCATCCAATACGTAGCATCATGACACGTGCCGAAATAGTTGACCCTCATGATGAGCTCATCTAAGGCAGGATAGTAATGGTACCGATCTAAATGCAGCTGCAACTCAACTGCCAGCTCTCGTTGAACTCGAGGCCATGCGTCTTGTCCCAAGTCCAGAAGACAAGCAAAAGATCTATACCCACAATGACCATCCCCTGCAACATTTGTGACGGCTCGTACGAAAGTAATCATGAATTCGTCGATGTTGCCAGTGCCCCAATTGAAATCTACGTGAGGTAGATTCTGCGGTGGAAGGGTCGTTGGTGCTGGAGGTGGAATGTCACCTACAGTCTCCGGAGCTGGCTCCGACGCTGATCGACCTCGGCCACATCCCCTCCCACGACCTCGTCCCCTGCCTACTCCTCGGCCCCTAGGAGGGTCGTCGATGGCAATGGCGTTGGACTCGATGCCCTCCTCATTGCCTTCCTCGTTATCTGCTTCTATTGATGACGATTGACCCCGACCTTGACCTCGTGCTGATCCACTGCTCCCCTCTCTATCTGCTCGATGTTGGGCCCGAGCACGCTCACGTTCCCAAGGTAGAGGGTTCGTCTGACAGGGGTGGCGAGTCCTCGGTCTCCCGGGCGGTCTACGGTCCTCCGGGTCAGGGGGGTCAACGATGTATGAGAGGGACAATCCCCGTCGTTGAATGCCGATGCGATTCTCCAACGAGTATCCTCGTCCATAGCTCCACTCTGGAACAAACTGATCATGCGCGACATGTCCACATCAGCTCTGCTGAGGGGATTGTTATCCTGGACGTTGTCAACATGCGGCCTCTTTCAATCCAATTGCTTCTAAAAAATGTGAATCTGGGACGGTCTGATGGGTATCTGCGTGTCTCGACAAGCTTGCATCTCATGTGTGCATGGGAGACCATAGACGTCCCTCCAGTATCTATCTCTACATGGTTGCGAAGGCAGGTCGGCTTCCATCTTCGTGTAGATTTCGAACAACAAGTTGAAACATTCCTTCGACACAATATTCCGAATTCGATCGAAAATCCATAGGCCGTGGGAATCTGTCGGCCATGTGTTGTTCGCTCGCCCCATTGTATTCTTCACCTCACCTATTTGGTCCGCCATCATCAGATCGATTGTGGTGATCACGTGAGTGAAATCACCGACCACAGAGTTTAAGGTCTTCTTCAACACATAATGGGTAGACTCCACCCTGCAAGAGGAGTGAGACTCGCATGTGAATATCGATATATATTGTAAACAAATTACGCGTATAATGAATTTCGGAAGAAAAAAGAGGTGCACCTGTTCGTCGTAGTCGTACCAAAATGCTGGATAGTGTCTGTCCATGCACGAACTATATTCTCCGAGTAATCTCGTAACCACGTCGCCTCCAAATACGGCATCAGCCCTTCGATATGTCCCCACTCTTCATGCATGCCCCTCCTTCTGGCAGCGAAAGTTTCAACCGATCTGGATTGGAACAAGCCAACACATGCGTTCTTGAAACGCCTAGCAACATCAAGATTCTTTGACTTTTGTAAAGCAGCTTCTTCGCATCGACGGAGGTCGTGTATTGTGCACAACATATGCCTGACACTGGGAAGAACTACTCGTAGCGCCGCAATCAACCCCAACTCTCGATCTGTGACAACAACGTTAGGAAGGTTACCTCGCATGAGGTAAACGAGCTGCTCTAACGCCCAAATGTACGTATCTGTGTTCTCGTGCGACATGAAGCAGAACCCGATGACGAAGTTCTTCTTTGTGCAAGTGAATCCAACGAACTCACACAAAGGGATCCCATACCTGCACCATGAAATATTTGACTATGCAAACCCTGGTCGAAAGGGGTAAAAGAATAAGTGTAGATAGAAACGTACGCATTCGTCCGGTATGTACTATCTACGAGGATGACGTATGGAAAGATGGCCAAAAGATGGCGAGCGTCTGTATGGGCGATGAATAGATCTTGAAGCCTGTTGGGATCATCAGGGGATCTCCTAACCTTTTGTTTTGGCCCAACCCTAACTGAGGTTTCCTCTTCCTCCTACCGTCCTGCCGCCTCCTTGTCATCTTCGTCCTCTCTCTGCTAATCTCCTTTTTTTTTGGATTCGCTCATGTGAACGAATTGGTTCGAGTTTCCAACCGAATTCAGAACGAAGTTTTCGATATGAAAATCTATATATAGTACCACGAATTCAGTTCCATGGTCATGCCTCTATATTAAGAGCTTTAATGGTAGTTTATTTTCTCTTTTTAGTTCTGCTAATTAAGTTAATGGATCTCTTGTTCAAAATTGCTCATCCTAAAAATGAAATCCTTATATCCTGGCAATATTGTATCAATTTTATGTTTCCAAAGCCCTCTTTTGAGTGTAAATGCGCTCTGATATTTTAGTGACATGCAAAAGCATCTCTTGGGTGTAGTGAGGTTTATATCTATATGTTATTTCATTCTTATCATTGACCTGTTAGGGCTTGTACTTGCTAGAGTTAGTTTTTCAAGTTTAATGTCTTATTTTAGGCTTAATTGATTAATTGAGCAACCTAAAACGGATAGCAGTTGAAAAAAAGAGTATGATAAAGATGTGATACTAGGAGGTAGAAACATGCCATCTATGCAGACGCAATCTTCTTCATTTATTTTTTCATGTGTCAAATCTTTTGTGCGTTGGAGCAAAAAAGTTGATGTATCAGTTGATGGTTATGGTATTATCAATATTTTGTCCATTGGGGCAAGTAGAAGAGGCTTGCTTTTGTTTTTACAGCATGCAGCTATCCCAAATTTGGACAGCTTGACATCTTTTTTTGGCGTTTATGATGGTCATGGAGGTAAAGGAAAGGGTTTCCTTATTCGCTTTGTGGAATTTGACTCAGGGTTTCAATTGTCTTCATCAAGGTGAAAAATAGAAAAAGTAGTATCCATTGCCAGTTTTGTGTTTAAATGGAACAAAGTGGTTCCTTTTCTTGCTACAGAATTCTGTGTAAAGTGAAGGGTGGAAAATTATATAACCTTTATAATTTGTTCCTGGAAACTAGCAATTATATTTTTAGTTTGCTTGACAAAATGTTTTGTGGCCAAATATAGATCACCCACTCTTTAAGATAACACATGTTTTCCTATCCCTTTTTACACTCCCACATGTTTTAGTAGTAATAAGGAATATTTTTTCATGCTCACATCTAAAACTGAAACTTACACACACACACATGACAGATGTGTTTAAATGGAACAAAGTGGTTCCTTTTCTTGCTATAGAATTCTGTGTAAAGTGAAGGGTGGAAAATTATTAACCTTTATAATTTGTTCCTGGAAACCAGCAATTATATTTTTAGTTTGCTTGAAAAAATGTTTTGTGGCCAAATATAGATCACCCATTCTTTAAGATAACACATGTTTTCCTCTCCCTTTTTACACTCCCACATGTTTTAGTAGTAATAAGGAATATTTTTTCATGCTCACATCTAAAACTGAAACTTACACACACACACATGACAGATGTGTAAGGAAATAAGAGATGGTTTCTTATATGCATATGACCAATTTATAGTAAGCATGCAGGATAAGGGAAAGATGAAAATAGGACTTGTTTGTTCATAAGCTTCCAACCTACCTTTGACCTTGTGTAATTTTTTTGGTCTAGTCTGTATTGTTCTTGAATCCATTGTTCTCTGTTTTAGCTATTCTCATCTCATGCCTCCAACATTTTAGGTAAATGCGTATCGAAGTTCTGTGCGAAGTATCTTCACCAAGAATTCCTTAAAGATGAAGCATATAAAGTTGGGGATTTGTGTACATCTATTCAAAAAACTTTTCTCAGGTTACTCTGCATATTCTATTTGAATTCGTTGGTTTAGCTTTTCACAAAACTTTTCACACTCCATGTCACAAAGTAAACATAGCTCAACCACTTCCCAGACCACAAGAAGGTGCCTAGCTCCTGTAATTTACATGCTTAGAATTAAAGGTAGGAGATATACATTATCGAAGTCCTAATGATCTGTCAAACTTGTGATTGAATCAAACTTGTTAAAGTATGCTGACATTTGGCCCATTCTTGTGTAAAGTCCAAAAAATAATGAGATGTATGCCACTGTCATTGGAATTGCTATTTCTCTTCATGACCTGTTTTTATAAGAAGAAACTGACAAGAGAACTGATTTTCTTGTTTAGTTATCCTAAGGGGGAAGAGACGTGATGCCTGCAGTTTGGTTTATTTTTAGCAGGAAAGGATGGGATGCAGCTGTTAAGTATGTTGAAGAGCTTTCATATGGACGTGAAGCACGCATGCAGCTTACTGGCGGGATGCAGCCTATTAAAATAGATGGGAAGTGCAATAACTAATGGAAGGTTCCCATATATCATATTTTTGGTGTATTTTGAACAAGGTTTATGATTAAAGTTCTTTGGTGTTGACAGATTCTGGTTTATCTACATATAATCAAAGGAATTCCTCATTTTTTTCCTTTTTTTTTTGGCATGAACTATGCTTGGGTGTGCACTCTAAAAAAAATAGTAGAATGCACCCAAAAATAGGGTGCATTCTACTATTTTTTTAAAAAAAATCTGTTGGACTTTTTAGCTCGGGTCCAGAGAATCCGGGCTAAAAACTAATTTTATTTTTTTTTGGTAAATAAAAAACCGCCACAATAGAGTAAAAAAACCGCCACAGTAAATAAAAAACCGCTACAATAGATTTGAAAAAACTGCCACAATAGATATTATTTTGTGGCGGTTTTCCTATCTATTGTGGCGGTTTTAAGAGGTTTTATTAAACCGCCACAATAGGTAGTAAAACCGCCACAATAGACATAATGCAACGCGAGCAACAGAGGCGGGTAAAAACCGCCACAATAGGCCTTTTGCAGCGGTTTTTGGGTCTAATGTGACCGCTACATTATGCTTTAATCGTTGTAGTGAATATATTTGTATATAAAAGTTCTTTTATTTTGAACTTAATAATGATTTTTTAAATTAAATGTATATAAAGTTTGTAACTGTTTTGATACATTTCATTTTTATTCTTATTAATTTAAGTGAACTTTAATAAATAAGTTATTTATTTTAAATCATATTATTTTGAAGCAAGTAAGTGTGCATATTTTTCTTCAAATAAAGAGGGATTTATTGTTGTAACTTATTTTAATTTCCGTAAAATATATGTAATGTAAGGTTTTAGGAAAATATTGTTACATAAAATAAAATGTACTATTTAATTAGTTTTATTATTTAAATGGCGTGGGTTTGAAATAAAAAATATTAGGATACATATATAGCTATAGGTTTAAACCGGTTTTCCTTTAGGTTCACTTGAACTGAACCAGACCAAAAAAAAAGAAAAATGCTTGAACCACAACATTTAGTCGAGGAAATCATGGATGTTTATATATCCTCACACCAAGGGACAGACCGGTTATATTGGGAAGCAGATAAATCTGGATGGTTTACAACAGCAAGTGCCATGAAAATGATCACTGGCGGCAACAATGTGGCATCAGCCCCACATGCCGGCTGGATGTGGAATCTAGACATCCAACCAAAAATTAAGAATTTTATGTGGAAAATAAGTCTGGATGGATTGCCCACAAAGGACAGATTGGCTAGGAACAATATCCTGGTCCCAAAGAGTTGCGTATTTTGCGACCATCATAATGAAGATGCGTATCACTTGTTTGTGGAATGCCCAATAATTAACTCAGATGCATTGAAAGATAAGAACATCCAAAGATTTCACCAAAGAAATCCCAACGTGAGGGGCCAAATAACGCCGCTGCTGAATCATATAATGACACTACCGACAGATCAGAAATCTTTGATTGCCATTAAGTGGTGGTCAATTTGGTGGTTCAGAAATCAAGTACTATTCCAAAACAGAAAACTGCCAACACCAGATGAAATCAATCAATTAGTGGCTCAACAAAAAACAGTATGGGCAACGACGAAGGCATATGACATGGAGTTGGATGATACACGGCCAAACGCATCAAAAACCAGAAACTCAACAAAAAGGAAGCCGAAGGAAGAGAGATGGATCAGACCAAAACCAGGTATAGTTAAAATAAATGTAGATGGGTCAACCCCAACAACAGGCCAGTCTTCTGTGGGTGTCATTGTCAGGGACCATACCGGTGCTCCCTTGATAATACATCAACAGTTCGTTGGCCAGCATACACCGGTGGAAGCGGAGGCTAGGGCTGTACTTATTGGCCTTAATATGGCAATATCGAGAAATATTGAACAATGTTCCATTGAGAGCGACTGCCTTTCAGTGGTCAACGCTATCAACAGAACCTGGAAGCCACCATGGTAGATTGAAACAATAATCTCTGACATTCAGTCTTTACTCCTTCCTTGGGGGGGGATTACAATCAACCATATCGGGCGCCGACGGAACGCTGTGGCTGACAAGATTGCACATCTTGGTTATAGTGTTCCTGCCTCTCAGATAGAAAACCATCAAGATCTTTGTGATCTCATCCGAAAGGATGCTCTCGGTTCGCCAGGCTAGCCCCGGCCTACTGAATTTTTACTTAATCAAAAAAAAAAAAAAAAAAAAAAAAAAAAAAAAAAAAAACTAAACCCTTGTTCTTCCTCTCTCACGTTCAAGCTAACTATAAAACAAGCTGAAATTTTCAACTCCTCAAATCTCGCTGAATCTTACCCTTTTTGTTTCTAGAACGTTCCCTATCCGTTGATATTAAGATAAAAAAACTAATCCCCAAAATCGAAGCTCACCCAAATCTACCCAAGTCAGGCAGAATCTAATCAAATTTGGGGATTAGAATAAGGTTTGAAGTGATTATCTAGTTGATTTACGAATTTGTTTTAACTCAATTCGTCCCTTAATCCTCCCCTTATATATACCCCTTTCGAGATCCCTTTCGAAGCACACAACCACCATTTCTCTCCATACCCGAGCTCTCAAACTATCCCATTGCGTTCTAAACGCCTCTAGCAACGTTTCCCCTCACAAAGTTTTCAAAAAATCATCCCAAATCCAAACCCCAAATTTCGAACTACTCCGTTGGAGCTCCTCCTGCGCCACTTTTCCACCGTTGCCGGAGACACGAAGCCCCACCCGGAGAAGTGCCCAGCCTCGAGTGCCGCCGTGATCCGTGCCGCCGCCAGGAGTTCATCGGAGTAGCAACGGAACCTCGCCGGGGAAATCTCTGTTGAAGCGTGGTGTCGAGTGTGAAGTTGAGGAAGATTATTTACGTAATAACTCCCATACTTTCTATTCCGTCCAAATTACGCCCTTTTCAGTTTTTTAAAATTCCAGATTCTAACCCGTGCTTTTATTTGGGCATAAATTGCTTCCAACTCCGTTAACTCGCAGAGACCAGACTACCCTTACGCCCATACGAAGGAATTCGGGTCTGACCAACCATTTAAGTCAATCCTTGCAACTTCAAATCAAGGCAAGTTACCTTCCGAGCCTTTCTGTTCACTTGCATCTTTCGTGTCTACAGTTGTTTCTTTCCGTTGGAATGCTTGCCAAATTAATTAAAATAAATTGCATTTCATCCTCTTTGTGTGATTTATTTATCCGTTAGTTTGAATTTGGCAAATATAATTGGGTAATGTTATTATTCAACGTCAATATAAAATAATGACATGGATACCCACCTTTTTTTGAAAGCATGATTTATTTTGTTCTTTCATGCTAATTGGTTAAGAAAGGGATATGTTTCTTTTATGTATCCATTCTATTTATTTCGTTGTGATCAAGTAGGATGTTTTAAATAAGTACTCCCTCCGTTCGGCAAAAAATGTCGTTTACTATTCACGCACGCTTCTTTAGAATGATAAAAACTATATAAAATATTCATTTTTTTATAATTTTTTAACAAGTTTGTACTTATTAATAATAGTTACGAAATTGTTAAAAAAGTTATTTAAAAAACTAGATATTTTATATAGTTTATATCTCCTAAAAAAGCGTGCGTGAATAGTAAAGTGACATGTTTTGCCGAACGGAGGGAGTAGTAACAATGTGAGGATTGTTTGTTGCGAGTGAAACTCAACTGAATCCAGATCAATAAAAGTAAAACGTATCAATAAACGAAACAATATGAACCATAAAGTCGAAGTTGTAAAGTAAAGTGTTAGTAGAGTCAGATCGGGGCCGTTACTCCTCGGTCTTAAGGTTTCATGAAACTAACACACTTCCATGCGAGGTGTTACACAACCAAAGAGGTTGTAGGTCGCTATCCACTATAGACATAGTAAGACCGGTAGTAGTCGATAAAAAGATAAGAGACGTAAAATGCATATCGCGTGAGTATGTGAGTGAAGATTAATGTATAATTAACAAACGTGGTTTGAACTAGGTATTAGGGGACATAAGATCAACCCTTAATTGACTGTCACATGTCGCGGTTTAAAACTCTCCGGAAGAGTCCTGCCCTCTGGGTCGATTTTGGGCCACATCGAGTACCTTTTGATCCAATACTTAGTTTAGACATTATAATAAACAACTTATTAATAATGTAATGGGTAGTGCCGTAGTGAACATAACTTGTTTCAAGCTATATCATATTCCATCCGTAATCTGGATATGGTTCCTAACACATCTTTTCTTACCTAACCCCTTTGAGTTATCCGTGTCATAGTAGGGTTGGGTCACAAATAAGCCAACTCACTTCAAATATTCAAATCATATTTGGATTTGATTCTTACCGTTTCATGGTCACTTGAATCCAAAATTGTCTTTGCTTTCGTGTCGTCACTTGCTAGTTCTCGCGAACTAACCGCCCTTTGTTTGGATGGCTGATGTCCTTAATTGTATTTGGATGCCAGGTCGATTTTCACAGGTTTAGGATAAAACACTACAAGGTCGAAGGTTGAAATCAAAGTTAGAACTTGCGCGATACAAGCAGGCCAAGACCCCTGCCACTAGAGATAACTGCGGAACTTGTGCGGCATTCATGAAGCGGAGAAGCACCTCCGGACGCACTCTACCGCCCAACTTGCCAATGAACAGCATCGCAAACGCAATCATCCTCATCGCAATAGCCACGATGCACTCCATATCACGCTCAAGGGGGACGCCTTCCCTCACCCTCTGCTGCATCGGTGCTATCTTCTCAAGAAGGGTCGCAACAGTCGGACCTCCATGGCCGTTGGCGCTACGCCGCTCCGCCTGGGTGAAGCTGTATAAATCTCCAACTAGATCCCTCTCGGTGAGCACGTCATGCAGAAACACACACTCCTCCCCGTCCAACCCATACCCAAGTATGAAAAAGACATCGCGCAGTGTGATGATAATCTCTCCCCATGCAAAGTGGAAGTTGTTCGTCTCCGAATGCCAGTGCTCAATGAATGCACTGATGAGACTGTGATCCACATAATCCCACTCAAAATCTCGCAGCTCCCACATGCCACTATCACGCACTGCAGGAAACCATGACTCTTGTCCGTTTACCTTCAACATCGCCTCAACACGGCCCAGCCACTGTCCCCGTCTCTGCACATGCACAACCCTCTGCAAGGCTTCCTCCTCCTGTCTCCAGACAGCCTGTGCAATGTGTGCCTGGTAATCTCTCATGAGTGACACTGTATGAGCCCCCCTAGCCATTTGGGCTCATCTACCCCAAAGCCGCTCGTCTCGCCATCCCGCCTAGCACCCCGTGGACTACTACCCTCACCCTGCTCTCGCTGCCTCCGCTGCACACTATGAATCGGGGCATATGCCGTCTGCTCTCCTCCCATGTCCTGACCACGAACGTCAAGTGGCCCATAAGGCAGATTGTAGAAGTCGTCGGCGCCGTAACTCTGCAACAGGCGTAGGCACCGTCTGAGAACTCCCAAGCGTTGTCATTGGCGTCGCAGGATGACTCCCAGACGGCGTTTGTTGAGTGAAAAAATTCCATAAATTTTATTATTCACATTTTCACTCATAAGTCTTTGTGAGTGTAGAAAGTAAATTTAACCAATTTGGTGAAATGAACACCATAAATACCATCTTAGAAAAGGGTAGACTTTTAGCCCAAATTAAAGCCCAAACTTTTGTCCAAAATAAAGCACAAGCTTTGGCCCAAATCGAAGCCCAAGCTTCAACCCAAATCTGAAGCCCAAGCTTCAGTCCAATGTGAAGCCCAAATTCTTTCCACGTATAAATGAAGAAAAGAAATGGAATATTACAATATATATATATATATATATATATATATATATATATATATATATATATATAGACACACACACACAAATGGATGGTTCAGCTTACAAATATAGCTTCAAATCTTCAACTGCTCCCATCAAATCCCACATCAATCTACACTCCATGCTATTAAGCAAGTTCAAACATACAAAATGTATATATCTCAACTGCCCCCATCAGTTTTTTTAAAAAAAAGGGGAGCAAAACCCTCTAGTAATCTCAATTTTTCGCTACTGTCCATGAAAGCTCGTCGCTGCTCTCCTGTTGCTACTGTCCATGAAAGCTCATCCCTACTATCCATCCCAAAAATTGCGGCTCTAAATTTCGGCAATTGAGACGAGACGACGAGGACGAGTTTTGAACATCCGGGGCGAGTCCAGGGACTAATTTCAACTCGGATCTCCTCGACTTGGTACACTTTGGGTTTTTGCTTTAATTCCGAATTTCCGCCCTTAAACCCTTTTATTTGGATGATGTTTGAATGATTTAAGCTTAAATTAGGAACTTCTTTCACTCTTCCCTCTAATCGTATGCTCAATTTCTGAGTTTGAACGATTTTCATTCGCGATTTTGTCAGAGTTGTGATTTTGCAAAATTTAGGGCTTTTCGGTTTAGGGTAATCAGACGAAGAGGTGAACCATAGGTTCGGGGAGACTGGGAACGAAGAAAGCCGAGAGAATCTCAACAGTGAACCATTAATTAGGTATGCCTGAAGTTTCTCTTTCTTCGTTTTGTTTTTTCCTTTCCGTTTTGTTTCTCCGGTCGGTTATTTGGATGATCAAAACTCAGATTTTGGATTTCCCTTAATTAAGATTTAATTTTTGTGCTAAGCATGGGCTGATTTAGGGCTTTAAGTGTGACCTTGCCATCTCTCAAATCTCCAGTGTGCATATTTTTATGCTCCTGACAGACACCCGTTTGGTAGATGTTTGCTTACCTTGAATTGTGTAATTTGGGATGTAGTAATTTTTTCCCTGAACTTGGTGAAAATTATTGGGGCTTTCAATTCCATGCTTTGCCTATAGCATTTGGGTTCACACAAGCATGTTAGCACCAAATGTTTTAAGAAAATTTCAGCAGAGTTTCCCCTTGATTTAGAGTCATTTGGTGATTCTGAAACTCAGCCACACGAAGAAGCTCGCAAGGTTCTCGAGGGCAAAGTTTCAAGAATCAGAAACAGGACCTGTCAAGAAAATTTCAGCAACACTTCCCCTTGATTTATGGGCATTTGATGATTCTGAAACCCAAACCGCACGAAGAAGCTCGCAAGGTTCTCGAGGGTCGAGTTTAAAGAATCGAACCAGGATAATTTCGACAGCACTTCGACCTAGTTTAAGTGATTTCGTGATTCCAAAACTCAAACCACACGAAGAAGCTTGCAAGGTTCTCGAGGGCAGAGTTTCAAGAATCGAAAACAGGAACAAATGGGATTGCTACCTTATTTGTGAGATTGACACTGATTTTTTTTTGGAAGTGTTTTGCTCTCTTCTTTTTCTTTTCCTTTCACTGATTTTTTTTTTGCTTCTTTTTGTTTTGTAGATGGGAGTACCGTAGGAGACCCAGAAGTAGTGAATTCAACCCCTTTTATAGCCGAGCAAAGGTGAAAAATTGAGATTACTGGAGGGTTTTGCTCTTTTTTTTTTTCAAACTGATGGGGGCAGTTGAGATATATACATTTTGTATGTTTGAACTTGTTGAACAACATGGGGTGTATATTGATGTGGGATTTGATGGGAGCAGTTGAAGGCTTGAAGCTATATTTGTAAACTGAGCCATCCATTTGTGTGTGTATATATATATATAGAATAGGTATATTGTGCACAAGGCTTAGGGTGTACCTTGTGCACACTTGTGAGCCATTGATTTAAATGAAATGGATGGACAAGGAAGTGCCACGTGTTTGTTTGTTTGCTTTTAAAAAAAAATTCCCCAGGAATCTTAAACCCAAAAAAAAAAAAGTGAAGTGCGTGTGATTTTAGGGAAATAAAAACCTAATCCCCAATTGTCTTCTTCTTCACCGTGTTGCCGTTCTTCTTCATCCTGTTGCCGTGGATCCAAGGAGAACTATCAACCGAACCAGCCCCACACAATTGTCTTCTCACCGGTGGCGAAGGGGCTTGATTTTGGCAAGACCGGTAATTGGCGACGATTCGGCGGAGTTTGGGGTGGCGGTTTCGTAAAGGTAATAGCCTAAATCCCAATTGACGAGATTATATCAGGCAGAGCTTTGGCTTAATTTTGGCGAGACCGGCGACCGGGAGGTTGAGAGAAACTCCGACGGTAGCGATTGATAGGTACGTTGAGAAAGGGAGAGAAACTCCGAAGGAGGCGGCGGCGGCAACGATTGAGAGGTTGAGAGAAACTCGGCCATCGGTGAAGACTCGGCCGCTTTCAAGCTCGGCGAGCAGAAGGTCTCTTCTTGGATTTACTTCACCTTGATTATCGGAACTGTATTATTTGCTCTAAATAATGTTCAAATCCTTTATTGATCTTGATAGGTACAGTGAGGGGTGGGATGGGGGCTGGCCTCAGGCTGGGGGTGGGGGTAGGGTCGTAGGGGGTGGGTTGAGTTTGTGTTAGGTATACATTTGATTTTCGTATTATTCGGGGAAAAATGAAGAATTATTCACACATAGGTGTTGAATTTAGTGTATGATTTTTTAGATGCATATATTGAAATTTGACTTTATTATTCGTCAATTATTCAAACGTATGTGTCGAATTTTGGTTACGAGTGATAATGAGTTGGTAAATTATTCGATAAAATCTTATTTATTATTCGTCGGTAATAGACTGTTCGGTTTGACAAATAATATAAAAACCTTACATTGCACGAGCATTATTCGGTGAAATATTTAACATTATTCGGTGACATATTTAACATTATTCGGTGAAATATAAAACATTATTCGTATAAATCATAAGTATTGTTTAGAGAATTGGAGTTTCTTTTATCTAAAATTGATTGGAAAAAAAAATATTATTCAGTTGTATTTGATAAATTATTCAGTGAAATTGGTAAATTTTCATCTAAACTGAAAAGAAAAAATAAGAAAACATTATTAGGTAATATGTGAAATATTATTCGGCCGAATTTGCGAGTTTTAAAAACAAATCAGGGGTTAAAACTTAAAACAAAATTGCTTAAAAAAATGGGTGGGGGAACGAAATCAAAAGGTTAAATTACCCCCAAAAAGAAGAGAACAAAAAAAGAAAATTTCTATGGGCAGTGGGACCCACGGAGGGTGGAGAACACGCAAGACAAATGTGGCTATGAGTGATTTTTGTGGAGAGTGGAGAGCGGGTCCCACAATTTGGTAAAAAAAAAAAGAAGGAAATCCCTTTTAATCATGGCCTTCCATTTCGCATCAATCAAGGGCTAAAAATTGTGCACAAGGTATAGTATAAGGGGTGTGCACAAGGGAACCACTCCATATATATATATATATATATATATATATATATATATATATATATATATATATATATATATATATATATATATATATATTGTAATATTCCATTTCTTTTCTTCATTTATACGTGGAAAGAATTTGGGCTTCACATTGGACGGAAGCTTGGGCTTCAGATTTGGGTTGAAGCTTGGGCTTCGATTTGGGCCAAAGCTTGTGATTTATTTTGGACAAAAGCTTGGGCTTTAATTTGGGCTAAAAGTCTGCCCTTTTCTAAAATGGTATTTATGGTGTTCATTTCACCAAATTGGTTAAATTTACTTTGTACACTCCGAAGACTTATGAGTGAAAATGTGAATAATAAAATTTATGGAATTTTTTCACTCAACAGATGCCCCCGAACTTTGAATGTGTAAGGAATTTAACCGAGCATATTCAAAGTTCGCCCCCTTTATCCCTTGCATTTTATCTGACATTTAATTTGAACAATATCTCAACTCCAACATAAATTTGATCGAAATGATGGTATGCATTTAAGATTGATATTTCACTATCAACGAGTATCAACTCTCCTTTTAAAAAAGGCAATTGGTTTGTTTTTGTTTTTGAGGCTACGTCTAGCATTCTTTTACTAGCTAGATTGCCTACGTACCCTCTTTATGAGAGATCAAGCCGTTCGTAGTTCTTTTGGGCACCCGTTTTTCACATATGCTCTAGGGGCCTCGATTCTGGACAAATTTCAAGTCCCTTTTTTTATAATCGGGATATATCTTTTTTTACTCTTTTTTTTTTTACCGCATCATCCGGATTACTTGAGCCCACTTTCTAGGAAGGGTTTCCCAAGTAACCCGACTATCATTTGCGAACCCCTTTTTTTTTTGCGACTGAATTTGACATAATCTTTGCTGTCAAATGTCCTACGTACTCTTTACTGGAGATCAAGTCTTCACGTAGTTCTTGACATCTCGACTCTCACACTTCATGTGAAAAACTTTTTCACAAATTTTCCGTGCACACATGAGTGCATGATTTCGCCTTCGATATTTGAGAGTTCATACGCACCGTTGGGAAAAACTTTGGTCACCACATAAGGACCTTCCCATTTTGATTGAAACTTTCCTTGCGCTTTTCGATTGATGACAATCGGTCATCGGATGGTGAGAACCAAGTCACCAATAGCGAAAGAGCGAAACTTGACCCGCTTGTTGAATGCCCCAGCTACTTGAGCTTGGTAGATTTCAAGCTTTTGTTGTGTCGCTAGTCTAAGCTCATTCAATGCTTCAAGCTCAGCCAAACGAATTTTGACATTCTCTTCTGGATCAGTAAATTGAACTGCTACTCTAAGAGAGGGCAATTGTATTTCTAGTGGCAAAACAGTCTTGGACCCAAAAACCAAGTTGTAGGGTGTATAACCCGTCGATGTTCATGTTGTTGTCCGATATGCCCATAGTGCCTCCGGTAGCCGTTCATGCCAATCTCTCTTTGATTTTGAAACCATCTTTTTGAGGATTTTGCATAGCATCTTATTAAATGCTTCAACTTGACCATTTGATGATGGATTATAGCTCGATGAAAAGCTATGTTTAAGCCCGAATTTCTCGCTCAACTTCACCAACATTTGATTTTTGAAGTAAAGAGCATTATCGGGGATGATTTTTGAAGGAACTCCATATCGATAGATCAAGTGAGTCCTTATGAAATTGGTGACCTCTTTAGCTCCTGCTTCCTTCAAAGGTATAGCTTCAGCCCATTTGGAGAAATAGTCAGTAGCCGCCAAAATATATTGGTGACCTCGGGAAGAAGATGGCTTTATACTCCCTACGACATCAAGACCCCATGCGTGGAATGGCCATGATAGAGTTGTAGGGTGTAGCATTTGAGGAGGCTAATGTATGAAGTCGCTTTGAATTTGGCAAGCATGACAAGCTTTAGCAAAGTCCATAGAATCTTTCACCATAGTGATCCAATAGTAGCCTAATCGTTTGATCTGATTAGCCAATTTAGGACCAGCTTGATGTGCTCCACACACTCCAGCATGAGTTTCGACTAGAATGTATTTAGCTTCCTCTTTAGACAAGCATCTTAGCAAGATTCCATCAAACGTCCTTCGATACAAGGTATCGTTCTTAAGTAAGAATCTTGACACTCGTCTTTTAACATCCACCCTCTTTTTCGGATCATCGGGAAGGATCCCGTGGCGAAGATATTCGATAAGTGGTTGTCGCCAATCCGTTTCTTCTTCAATTTCATACACGGAAGCTATATCCACTTCTTCTGCTGGCTCGGCTCTTTCCAAGGTTGACATAAGCAGATGACGTTCACCAATGGTAACCTGAATTTCCCTTTCGCTTGGTAACGTCAATGATGAAGCTAATTTCGCCAATGCATCTACCTTGTGATTCTCAGACCTCAATATATGCACCATTTCTATTTGATGGAATTGATGCACGAGACATTTAGCTCTTTGATGCAAAGGAATCAAATTTGCGTGTCTGACCTCGTACTGTCCATTTAATTGTCTGATTATCAATTGGGAATCACCAAACATCTTTAATGGATCAACACGCATTTCAAGAGCTATCTCTAAGTCGATAATGAGTGCCTCATATTCTGCCACATTATTTGTGCAATTCTCCAAAAGAAAAAATGAATAAGGCATTATCCCATCATTTTGGGTAATGAAAACAATACCCACACCAGCTCCTCTTTTTGTTGCAGCACCATCAAAATACAGCTGGCAAGATTTTTCCTCTATCATGAAGACTCTTTCATCTGGGAAATCATCTAACAACTCCTCGTTATCTGGAATAGGGTGGGCTGCTAAGAAATCAGTTATGACTTGCCCTTTTATTTCCTTTTGAGGCACATACTTGATGTCAAAAGAAGCCAGAAGCATAGCCCATTTGGCCAATCTCCCTGACAACACAGTTTTTGACAAAATGTATCGCAAAGGGTCAGCTTTGGATATCAGTGTGATTTGATGGGACAAGAGGTAATGTCGTAGCTTTTGGATGGCAAAGATCAATGCTAGACACACTTTCTCCATAGCAGAATAATTTTGTTATGCCCCCACCATTGTTCGACTGATGTAGTACAAGGCATTTTCCTTTCCGTCGTCATTATTTTGAGCTAACATAGCCCCTATTAATCGCTCGAGACTTGCGATGTACAAAATTAAGGGTCTTCCTTGAACTGGTGCCATAAAAACTGGCGGATCAGTCAAGTACTTCTTGATGCTATCGAGAGCGTTTTGACAAGTTTGGTCCCATATGAACGGAACATCTTTCTTCATCAACCTTAGAAAGGGTTGACATCTCCCCGTGAGGTTTGAAATGAACCGACGAATATAAGTAAGCATGCCTTGCAAGCCTCGCAATTCACGGAGATTTCTCGGGGCTGGCATTTCTTTGATCGCCTTAATTTTATCAGGATCAATTTCTATTCCTTGACCTCGAACAACAAAACTAAGAAACTTTCTCGACGTCACACCAAAGGCGTATTTAAGGGGATTCATTTTCAGTTGGTGTTTGCGCAATCTTTCGAATATTATTTTAAGATCATTTACATGATCCTCCCTCTTTTTTGTTTTCACCACAAGGTCATCTACATAACACTCAACGGCGTTGTGAAGTAGATCGTGAAAGATGACTGTCATGGCCCTTTGATAGGTTGCCCCCGCATTCTTCAATCCAAAAGGCATTACAGTATAGCAATATGTTCCTAATGGTGTACGGAAAGTCGTTAGCTCTTCATCCTCGGGATGCATCTTGATCTGATTGTAACCCGAGAATCCATCCATAAAGGACAAAGCTTGGAACCCTGTAGTGGAATTCACCAAAAGTTATGTTATCGGAAGAGGGAATTCATCTTTAGGACACGCTTCATTCAAGTCCCTAAAATCAACACAGATGCGCAACTGGCCATTTTTCTTCTTCACGGGAACAATGTTGGCCAACCATATTGGGTATTGGACCTCCCGAATGAATCCAGCCTCAATGAATTTATTGACTTCAACTTTAATTTGCACAGTCAACCCAGGCCGAAAACGGCGTTGTGCTTGCTTCACTGGCTTTTCCTCATCTGAGACGGACAATTGGTGCATTGCCACCTTAGGATCTAAATCAGGCATGTCTTCCAAGCAAACACGTCTTGGTATTCATGGAGAAGCTTCTCATATGATCCTTTTTCTTTATCCGTTAGGAAAGCACTGACAAACACAGGCTTAGGATCTTCTATACTCCGCAGATTGATTTCTTGGAGCTTATCGACCGTGGGTTGACCACCGTCCTCCATCTCTGGTGGAGCTGGTTGGATTACATTAACAAAATCTTGTGAATCTCCATCTGATTCACTTTCAAAAGAGGTCAACACCATATTTACTTCTTCCATCTGAGCATCAATGGGATCCTTTGGCTTGTAAGTAGGAGTTTTTGATATCCTACTCTTAAGCTTCCACTTCTTGTTCTTCTTAGTATCGACCTTCTTGTTCTTGGACACGTTGACTCTCCCAAGTCTCTCAAACACATAAACTTTTGGGGAACTTGTCTCTAGCCTCTCAAAGATCGAGACTCGAGGTGCGTATGTTGTGTTCTGTGAGAACATACTTTGCTGTTGACTTGTTAGGGTCATAGGCTCCAATACTTTGGCTAACAATAACTCGCCCTCCTGAGAAATTTGCAAATCATCAGTTGAGATTTTGCTAGGGAGTTTTTGCGGAGAATCGCTTTACAACGAAGGTCTTGTCACTCTCACTTTGATCTTCTTCTCAATTTTCGAAGAGACTTGTTCATCACGAAACTTAGAAGATTCACCCTTGAGCACCACCCTCGTGTTTTCATTTGTTTTCTCTCCAAAATGTCAATGAATGACCAATTTCTTCTTCAGAATGGAGATTGATCAATCTTGCGGAGAGGACAAGTATAACTCGTCATTAAAGAATGCATGGCCTTCTCCATTGCACTTAACGGTTTTTTACCAGGTTGGCGCTTGCCTTTGGGTGTGTATTTAAATAACACCTTAGGACGTGCCCCTTGCCCCTCTTTCTTGCATACAAGAGAGACTTTAGGCATTGGAGATTCCTTTTGTCCCACCGAGCATGCCAAATTGCTTCCTTTTGAGGATTTGCAGTTCTACCATCCTTTTTCACTTCTAAATCCGTGCTAGGACTACAATACACCGACTTGTATAATTTGGCGTCTGCGTAATTAATGCTTTCCCCTTGAAAAGGATTACTATCACCTTGGATAGTCCTCTCATTATCGTTCTCATTGGTGTATTTTAAGAACTGATGAAGTGTAGACGCAATTGATTTGCTGGCATGAATCCACGGCCTTCCAAGCAAAGCATTATAAGAGGTTCCGGCATAGATAAAATGGAATAATGTATCCTTATAAAGATCATCCAGCACTACTTTCAAAGCAATAGCACCCAGCGCTTTTTGCCCCACTTGGTTGAATCCCTGAATGGTGAGTAATGTCGGCGATAGATGATCGATTGTCAACCCCATCGCTTCCAAAGCCCGCAAAGGCAATAAGTTTACTGCGGACCCGCAATCCAATAGGATTCTATTCAATTTTGCCTCTCCAACCCTGCCCGTTACATATAACGACCTGTAATGGTCATTGCTCTCTAATTGAAGATCCTCATCGGAAAAAGTTATGCACGCCATGCAAGAAGCGCACTGAACCGGAGGAGATGAAGTGACCTCATCGACCTCTATTTGATCAACTTCATCTTTATAATCCTCTGGATCCATAAGAGCTTGGATCAAGGCTTTCCTTAAGTCGGTCGACAATTGTAGTGCATCATATACACTTAAACACACAGGAATACGCTTCAAGTGACCGATAACATCATACTTCACCTTCTCCTTAAATGAAGCTTTACGAAGCGATATTGATATCCGTGATGCAATTTCTTTTTGCTCGGATGCCTCAACTTCCTTGCCTTTCTGGCTAGGTATGGAAGCTTCATTGTCAACCGCCTCTTCAAAATTTGACGTCTTTGAAGACTCACAAATGGGTGACTCCTTAACCTTTTCATTTTCCTTGGGCTTAGGACAAGGCAAAATTTTTCCTGAACGAAGAGCAACTTCATCGATCTCTTCTTCCTCGGCCATGTCGGCCCATGTGGCCATACAACATTGGACAATCTCACTCTTCCAGAATAACTCCTCTTCAGAAGAGTCTTCTTCTAAGAACTCTTTAGGGACAAAGTCCTTTAGAGTAATGATTTGTCGTCCAGATTGAACATATTATTCATCAGAATTGGTTTCTGGCCTCTTGCTCTTTTTGTTCTTCTTCTTATTTTTCTTCTTTTTATTCTTCTTCTCGGGCTTTCTACCAATCATTCTGAAACCCGTAGATCCTACACGTTGAGTACTCTTCGAATAAGATTTCTTTTGGCCTATATAGGTCTGCCATTTAGAATCATTTTCAACCTCATCATTATGGGAAAACGATTCTTCAATACTTGATTGCATCAAAACCTCATAAAGAGTCATGCGGTTTGGTTCTTCTCTAGGCATCTCAAGATAAGCCCACACAGTACGCACTTCATCACGCATTTGAAACTGCACATGCACTGCCCTAGGAGGCAATGACAATGTAGAAACAATGTCCTTTTTAATAGCCTTTGATGAAGGGTTGCTCTCTACCTCTTCTGTTATTGAGATAGGATTTGACGAAGCCGTTGGGTTTTTAGAGCTTACCCCTTCGACTTCAATCTCACCCTTGTTAATCATCCTCTCCACGATGTCTTTAAAGACATAACAATCTTCAATTGGGTGACTAACAATTCTGTAGTAAGGGCAATATCTTAGATCGCCTGTTTTGTTGGCTTCATTTGGCCTCTTCGATTCCGGAAGTGAAATCATATTTTCTTTCATCAATTCACTGAATATCCCTCTTATATCTTCATCATCAAAGGGATATTTCTTTTGTGTTCTCTCCTCGAGAGATAGTCTTTTAACGGGCTCTCTCTAGCCTGACCCTTCTCTTGTCCCCTAGAAGTATTCCTAGAGGGTTTTCCTTGGGGCTTAACAAAGGTGGCCATTGACTCCCCTTTCTTCACGGGTTTCTTGCCTTCATCTTTTCTTACTTCATTGACTTGATGTCGATTAGGTCCTGTTTTACTCCAAGCCAACTGACGCTCAACATTGCAAGCTTTCGACACTAGAGCATCAAAAGCTCAAGGCTTCGCACTACCCACATGTACCGCTAGCTCTGGCACCAAATTATTAGTGCACATCTACATACATGCCTCTTCACTTAACTTTTCTGAGCATTGGAGTCTCAAACTTCTCCACCTCGCAATGAAATCATTTGCAGACTCATTCGGCCCTTGATGAGCGTTAGCGAGATCCATAATGGAAACCTTGGCCTTTGAACTCACAAACTGAGCAAAAAACTCTTTTTGTAGATCATCCCAAGTATGGATCGATTCTGGCTGAAGTTGTGTATACCAGGTAAAGGCAGATCCTCTCAACGATTGAACAAACTGCCTAATCAACAATTGATCACTCAAAGCAGTTTCCCCACACGCCGAGTAAAAGTGAGCCAAATGCTCATGATGCGAACCATGAATACCATCAAATTTATCAAAATTTGGTCTTTGATAGTTTGGAGGGAAAGGAATCATGTCATAATGCACAGGATAAGGCTTTCTATAGCCAATCACGGGCGGATTTTGTGAGATCTTAAACTCCCGAATACCCTGAGCAATTAACTCCTTTACTTCTTGAGGAGAAATGGAAGAGCTACTCTCCTCTTATCCTAGCGGCTCTTGTCTGCTTCCAGAATTTTGTTGTCGCGCTTGAGCCATAAGGAATTGTATTTGAGCATCTCTTTCTTCCAACTTTTTCTGCAACTCTTGGAGCTGTTCCTCAATAGTTGTAGCTTTAGTGACCAGCACTGGCATGCTTTCGACTTCCTCTTCGGATCCATCATTTGATCAGATGCCGCTGTCAGCCACCAGTGGGAATTCATCTTCATGAAATAAAGAACTTGAACCCCCATATAATGGAGAACTTTGTTTCCTTTCTATAGCAGCTGGCGAACTCAAAGAGCGAGCAACTGCACCGACGTAAGACACAACCTTAGACATTGACTTTGTCACCCGCCCCTCGTACCCCTCTATATAAATAGGGAGTGAGGTAGATTTTTTCGCCATTATTGAACCCCTTCCATGGGCTTGAGAAGATGCATGTATATTCTTTTGAGGCTCTGATAGCTTTGACATTTGAACCATCGGAATTTCTTCCTTATGAGTTTTCATCTTCAAAGCTCTTGCCTCAGCCTCTTCTTCCGAATAGGAAGTAACCATGGCTTGCTCCACATGGTCTATATTCACGGAAGCTGACCCAAAGTGACTTTTCTTTGGGCTTGCAATTTGAGGTGCAATGATGATTTTGTCTGCATCAAGGAGGTCTTTGGCGGCCATCCACAAAGTAGAATTGGCTTGCTCCAACGCAGGGGATAGGGCTAACTTTCGTAGTGCCCCTGCCTTGTTGCGCTGGGAGCCACACTTTCGTCCCCTTCTTCTCCGGGGGCTTGCTTTCCTTCTTTGTCTCAACCACTGGTGAAATAGAGACCTTCATCGGATGATCGTTTTTCTTGATAACCCGAACAATAGGCCCTTGGGGAGCAACGCAGGCAGGCATGCTCTCACTGCTGCTAGCCAAGATAGGACCCCCGACTTGGATATAAGTCGGCTTCCTTTTTATAAACATCCTCGCAGACTTCTTATCATTGTGTCCAAAGGAATGGACGGACGTTCTTGGGACCCAGGTCTTCGTGGTTGTGTCCTATCTGATGGCCTCAAAGACATTGCTCGTCGGGATCTCAACTAAGATTGAATCGCGACCCACTTCGAACCGCACCTGGAAAGACCTCTTCTTCACCTAATGACCACCCTCAACAAGGAAGGTCGCAGGCAGCTCGTTAAAGTTCACAATTGCTCTTGGTGCCATTTTCCTGATCACCCAAAATAAAGAAGTGAATAGTAGTATCGAATAAAACTAAGAGATGAAAAGGCAAAAAGGGTCCCACTGGGCGTGCCAAAAACATGTTGAACAAAAATGCGCGATAATCGTACAACACATTTTAATTGATTTTTTAATGTAACGGCCCAGGATTATGATTCCCGGGTTACGTTTCGAGGGATGAAACCCCTCGTTAGGATCTTGCGCCCCGAGTACAGGTTGAAGGTTTGAAATTCTATCCTAACATTTTAAAGTGGTATTTCATACCCAAAATTCGAAGGGATCGTTGGAATCCCCGGGGAAGTCCCCTGTACCTGTCATAAGTCTAAGCGTGGAAAACCAACAGTCATGCAAATAGTAGAATCAAGGTGTAATACAAGAGGGTGCCACGGCAGAGCCGGGTCAAAACCAAATCAATAAGCGTATTTATCGAAATCTAAGGTTAGACCATGCTGCAAACAAACCTAAAAAAAATATGTATGCGGGGCGGTGTCAGATCGAAGCCCTACGCAATATAATCCGAAACAAGCAGACACATACACACGCTAGTCCTAATAAAGATGCTTCTAGATGCAAGGCGGAATATTAACACACAAGCATGGTCCTAAGATCAAGTGCATAAATATAATAAGGCCTTAGCACCGAATACCAAGTGGTATATCCCTCTCCTACCTCCACCCCCTTCCGATAGGGCGGAGACTAGCCAGCTCATGAATGCATTCCATATAATCGGGTGGCACACCTGCCCAACCCGTATCCACAATAAAGCCCGCAGGCATCTCATAATATAAGGAAGTTTATGACTCAATTGACTCAGGACGGCCGTTCTGTTTACAAAAGCAATGAGTAAACGAATGCTCAATCATGAGTGCAATCCTAGCAGGATACTACATGACAGGCTTTATTATGAATGCAAGCACCTAGTATGCACATGGCTACAAGCAGGGAGATCTCTTTTCGAATCTGAGTGAGCTCATATAGGAACTTACCTGGAAGTGCAAAACAGCAAAAGGCAACAACTAGGTATACAGAAAGCCAACATGTCACAGATGATCACCTAACACATATATAAGTAATATAAATAAGTCTAGTTTTAACGTTACTTAAAGCATATAATATCACGCACAAGTCATCAAGTTAATTCACCAAGTTAGGCAAGGTAAATCATTTTCCCAAGATTTCCCCAAACTCTTTTAAAACCTCAAGTTAAATCAAATCACCATTCAAAACGCTTTCTCAAATCATCCAGAAAATCTATTTATAAAACATTACCCTTTCATCAACTTATATTGTTATTATTTCAAGACAAATCCGACAAGGTTAGTGTATTTCCAAAATCCTCTTTTTAGATTTATTAAATCAATTCTCCACTCATTAAAACAATTTTCAACCTTGAAAACCTTTTCCGATTATCTCTTAAAAATCCAAGTCTCATAATGTTATATTTTCAAACCTCATTAATAATATTATATAATACTTTAAATACCATTTTCTTTTAACTAATTTCATAAAATACTTCTAAATCTTTTAAAATCCCAACCATTTTTATTTAATAAAAACACCCCTTCTTAATTTACCAAAACCGACCCTTTTTATTGTAAATTACCAAAACCAAGCCTTCCTTGTTTTCTATCTTTCAAAACCGAACATATTTTAATAGAAATGGGCCAAATACATTTTCCCTTTCTAAAACAATGGAACCGGCCCACGTTCAACCCATGGCCCATCTCTCACTTTGCTCTCCCTCTTTCAATTTCTGAACTCGGAAAAGAAAGAAGGGTGGGGTCCAGGTGCTGACGCGGCAGGGGAGGTCCCACTCGGACAGCTCACCTTCTTCTTCCTCATTCCTCCGCCTCTCTGCTCGCGACTTCGCTCTCTCCGGCTCCGCCTCTTCAAGCTTGCTCCGACCATGGCCCATCCCCAGTCCCCTCGCAATCTCGCACCCGTCAGCCTCGCTCGCTCACTCCCATGCCTCGCCCACACACTCGACCTCGCTCTCGCCATTCCCACGCCCTCAAAGCACTCGCAAGCTCCCGCTCTCCCTCCTCACCCGACCTCGCCAGAGACTCGCCTGACCCGATCGCTGTCGCCTCACACTCTTCGACCCATTCAAGCAAGAAGAGAACCAGATTTGAATCAAGGACAAGGAAAGGGGTTCGAAGCTCACCGAAGGTTCGAGATTTTGCCAGAAAAGGGATCTCGGGGCTGCGGTGTGGCGTTCAGGGCGTCGGGGCCAATTTCTCGCTGGAATCTTCATAGGGAGGGCGGAGAAGTGTTAAATTCGAAGCTTTTCGCAGTTGGGAACGAAAGGGAGCGAGGAAGAGGCCTTACCGCTCGGATCAGAAAAGCAGGGCTCGAGAGGGAGTAGTGGCTCGACGGAGGTGTTGCTGGCGGCTCCTGGCTCGGTGCTCTCAGCTCGCTAGTGGGAGGACGAGGACGCAGCTGTGGGGAGGTTTGGAACAACTGCTCTCGGCAGTTCTCAAGGAGAAAGGGGTGTTGGAATTGAAAAAAAAAAAGAGAAATGTGGTCAATGGGATTCTGATTTGTGAAGATAAGGCAAGTGCAAGTCTTTGTCCCATTCCTAAAGGCTGATTTCAAAGTTGTTTGTTTCCAAAAGAAGGGAAATCAAGAAGAGAGGGAGGGAAGGGGAGATAAGATTTTACCTCATTGAGACGACATGAGTTGGAATAAGATAAGGATGGGTGAAAGAGAACGGAATTGTGGTTCCGAGTCGGAAATTTGAATTTTCGACGATTGGTTCTTTCGAATCCCGCTCTCTCGATCAAACTAAATTCCAAATTTTTCAATCCGAATTTAATCATGAAATCCAAACATTATTTTCCAATTCTCGACGTGTGAAAGCGAAATAAAATCTATTTTGCATAATTTCAAAAGTTGGTCGGGAATCCGCTTTAAGAGTTTCGAGTTCTATTTATTAACTTGAGGACAAATTTTCCTTAAAGTATTCGATTTAAATTCATTTTTTCCAAAAGTTATGATTCAAAAATCCGGGTCTTTACATTTAATATTTAAGTTTGACCCCTTTTGGTTATCCTCTTGATTCGAAGTCATATCGATACCAGGAATTTTGATGTTGGTGATTTGGGCTGCACCCGAATTTTAACGGGTTGCCTACGTATCTCTTGGAAGAGAATCAAGCCTTACATAGTTCAGAAGAACCGATTTAACTTGGTTTTGATCGTTTGAGGATCGTGTGATTAGACTCGGTTAGCAATAGCTTTATATCGAGTTTCCTACGTATCTCTTGGAAGAGAATCAAATCACTCGTAGTTCAAAATGTTTTGATTTAATTTAGTGAGATTTAACCTCATATTCATTTTAAAGTGAATTTAGAGGTTGACGATTGTACCCGATATATTTTTAGAATTTAATATCGGATTACCTACGTAGCCTGATATGAGGCGTCAAGTCTTTACGTAGTTCTATCATGAACCAATTTGATTTGAATTTGGGATGGGTGACTGAATCCGATGTATGTTGAATTTGACACCGGATTTCCTACGTAACTCATAAAAGAGTATCAAGTCCTTACGTAGTTCTTTTCGCTACTTTATTTGGTGAAACTCGATTTGAGGTTTTGACTTTGTTTTTATTGAAGTCAATTTTGAGATCGACCCACTGGAATAAATTGGTAATGGAATTTTATGAGTTTGACTTTATGATTTTTTTTTCAAACTCAATTTTATGAGTTTGACTTTATGAGTTTGACTTTTTTTTTCAAACCCACTGGAATAAATTGGTAATTCTTATATTTTAGTGGGTCGATTTTGTAATTAGTCACAATTTGATCATAACAAAACCGATTAGGATTTTGTGAAGTAACTTTGTTTCAAATGTGATGATTTGTTCTTTTTTTTAAAAACAAACTAGCTTTTAGCCTACTTTCAAATTGATCAATCCAGCCCATATTGTTTTTTTTATACGAAAGCAAGGACGTCATCATTTTTTTTATTTGCAGGCTTGAATGTCTCCTTTTTCATGACCGACGGGAGAGCAGCGATGAGCTTTCATGGACAGTAGCGACGTCTCCATCCCAGAATTTGCAGCTCTAAATTTTGGCAATTGAGACGAGACGACGAGGACGAGTTTCGAACATCCGGGGCGAGCCCAGGGACTAATTTCAACTCGGATCTCCTCGACTTGGTACGCTTTGGGTTTTTGCTTTAATTCCGAATTTCCGCCCTTAAACCCTTTTATTTGGATGATGTTTGAATGATTGAAGCTCAAATTAGGAACTTCTTTCACTCTTCCCTCTAATCGTATGCTCAATTTCTGCGTTTGAACGATTTTCATTCGCAATTTTGTCAGAGTTGCGATTTTGCAAAATTTAGGGCTTTTCGGTTGAGGGTAATCAGACGAAGAGGTGACCCATAGGTTCGGGGAGACTAGGAACAAAGAAAGCCGAGAGAATCTCAACAGTGAACCATTAATTAGGTATGCCTGAAGTTTCTCTTTCTTCGTTTTGTTTTTTCCTTTCCGTTTTGTTTCTCCAATCGGTTATTTGGATGATCAAAACTCAGATTTTGGATTCCCCTTAATTAAGATTTAATTTTTGTGCTAAGCATGGGCTGATTTAGGGCTTTAAGTGTGACCTTGCCATCTCTCAAATCTCCAGTGCGCATATTTTTATGCTCCTGACATACACCCGTTTGATAGATGTTTGCTTAGCTTGATTGTGTAATTTGGGATGTAGTAATTTTTTCCCTGAACTTGGTGAAAATTATTGGGGCTTTCGATTCCATGCTTTGCCTATAGCATTTGGGTTCACACAAGCATGTTAGCACCAAATGTTTTAAGAAAATTTCAGCAGAGTTTCCCCTTGATTTAGGGTCATTTTGGTGATTCTAAAACTCAGCCACACGAAGAAGCTCGCAAGGTTCTCGAGGGCAAAGTTTCAAGAATCAGAAACATGACCTGTCAAGAAAATTTCAGCTTCCCCTTGATTTATGGGCATTTGATGATTCTGAAACCCAAACCGCACAAAGAAGCTCGCAAGGTTCTCGAGGGTCGAGTTTCAAGAATCGAACCAGGATAATTTCGATAGCACTTCGACCTAGTTTAAGTGATTTCGTGATTCCGAAACTCAAACCACACGAAGAAGCTTGCAAGGTTCTCGAGGGCAGAGTTTCAAGAATCAAAAACAGGAACAAATGGGATTGCTAACTTATTTGTGAGATTGACACTGATTTTTTTTGTAAGTGTTTTGCTCTCTTCTTTTTCTTTTCCTTTCACTAATTTTTTTTTTTTTTGCTTCTTTTTGTTTTATAGATGGGAGTACCGTAAGAGACCCGGAAGTTGTGAATTCAACCCCTTTTATAGTTGAGCAAAGGTGAAAAACTGAGATTACTGGAGGGTTTTGCTCCCTTTTTTTTCAAACTGATGGGGGCAGTTGAGATATATACATTTTGTATGTTTGAACTTGCTAAACAGTATGGGGTGTAGATTGATGTGGGATTGATGGGAGCAGTTGAAGGCTTGAAGCTATATTTGTAAGTTGAGCCATCCATTTGTGTGTGTGTGTGTCTATATATATATATATGTGTGTGTGTGTGTGTGTGTGTGTGTGTGTGTGTGTGTGTGTGTGTGTGTGTGTGTGTATATTGCAATATTCCATTTCTTTTCTTCATTTATACGTGGAAAGAATTTGGGCTTCACATTGGACTGAAGCTTGGGCTTCGATTTGGGTCAAAGCTTGTGCTTTATTTTGGACAAAAGCTTGGGCTTTAATTTGGCCTAAAAGTCTGCCCTTTTCTAAGATGGTATTTATGGTGTTCATTTCACCAAATTGGTTAAATTTACTTTGTACACTCACAAAGACTTATGAGTGAAAATGTGAATAATAAAATTTATGGAATTTTTTCACTCAACAGCGTCGCCCCACCATGATTAACTAACGGTGTGAACCCTGTAAAATCTATCTGGCCCACCACCCATGGATTGTGATCTCCCTCCCTAGCATGGCTCGTCCCAACATCATGGCTGGTCCCAACACCGACATCTCCGACCAGCGGTGTCGTGTCGTCATACGAGTACAGCTGCTCGCTCTCAAACCCATTCCCAAAGTACATCTGGAACCCATTGTGCTGAGTCTGCGACTGATCATGTACTCGCTCTGCTCCCGCCTGCAGTGCTGGGTCATCCTGTATGAACTCTTGCACCATCTGCCCAGCCTCCGCTCGAGCAGACTCATCCGTCCGCTGCACCACTGCGTCATCGGTGCGGTCCGTCATAATATCCATCTCTATCTACGCCAAACTCTGAAATGTCTCTATAGACGACTGTGACATCTGGCCACATCCGTCACTGTGGTCGACAACTAACTAACTCGATGACTCAACCCCAATATCTACACCTATCGGCTCACTATCCCTATCCATAGGATCCTCTACACCCTGCAAATGTAAATGAATAGACTCAATCTCTGCATGTGACTCACGCAACGCCTGTCTCTCCCTGTCAGCAGCCCTCCTGGCGGATTGCAGAACCACCCTATCTGCTAACCTCCTCGATAATGTGGTATGTGTACCATAAAAAATATTTTTCTAAATCCTATCGATCATAGATGTTAATCTCTAATTGCCACACACACTCCTATATCGTATTACTTCTCAAATGCTGAACGATTTTCCCAAATCTAATTAATGATTTCATCCTAATACTGTCGTTTACTAAAAAACAGAAAACTACATTTAAACGATTTCAACATATATGGTGCTCTTGTATTGTAAGATCCACACGGGCCATGAATCATCAAGTCACGAACAACATCATGTAATTCTTCATCAGTCTCTGGATCAGGAAGTTCAACAGATATGACGCCATCAAAATCCTCAACCAAAGACATCTCCGAACTACGGTGCAAAAACAACACAATATGGGCATAGGGAAGGCCGCAAGGCCGCACTTTGGAACTCAATGGTGTATATAACAAAACAATAATCGATTAGTTGAAAATATTTATAATTTCTCAATTGATACATAAACCAATTGATGAAGATAACATAAACAAAATAATGTAACACGAACAATCATACAAGTCATAGCAAGTAATGAATACAATTCCTTCACCGATAAAATATAGTCATTACAACTTTACTAAGAATAACATAAATAATGTTATGTTCGGAAGTAGAAAGTTTAATAGTTGTTTCAAGCAACAACCTGCTAACTTTGGGTGCAAACGATTATACAAGGCATACAAAACATTAAATTTGACGAATGAAGAAGAATTGTGTAGGAGAAAGAAGAAGGGTGAGGATTGAAGAAAAAGGAGAGTTATCTTGAGAAAGGAGATAGAAAATAAAGCTTTATAAAGGATGGAGAAGAAACATGTGAGGTTGATTGTAAGTCAATTTGAATTCAAATATGTGAGGTTGATTATACGATCAATTTGAATTCAAATATGTGAGGTTGATTGGAGGTAAAATTGAATTCAAATATATGAGTTGAATTGTGTCCTTATTAGATGGTTTATAGTATCATTGACCGGAATTCAGCAGGGTAATAGGTAGGGGCCTCGTTTTTTTTTATTTTAAAATATTTGTCCTTAGTGGATGGTTTATAGTATCATTGAATTAGGCTCCTAGTGCCTCATATGTAGTAGCAAATATTTTAATATTGAATTAAATCATTTCTATCCATCCACTAAGAACAAACCATTCATTAAAAAAAACTTTTGACATAACACAACTCCAAAGAGTACATTGAAAATAAGATAAAACTCCACAAAACTCCACGTCTTAAAGATGTGAAATTTTGCTAAATTCCAACAAAAGAAATAGTTAACAAGATACATAACCCACATGAAAACATTTTGTTTATGCTAAAAGGATCTCAAATGATACTAATCACACTGTTGTGTCGCCTTCGGTAACAACCTTCTTGGTTGTTGACGATTGACCTTCACCACTCGAAGTGCAAGTGTACTCATCTTCAGATTCATGGGATCGCTTCGATGGAGTGAGGATAATACTTGAAGAAGCATTGGAAGGAGCTTCGGGTTGATGAGACAAATGATCTGAAACATAATCCCATAACAACAGGCACGCATCAACGATATAGGCATACACAGTATTATTTAAGCCATAGAATAAAAGAAAAGGAACAACCACATGTAATTGGTAAAAAACACCTTGGCAAAAATTAGGTGATTTTTCAAACTTCTCAATCAAGGACTCATCATCACTGACTCTCTTGACAGAATATGCATCATGTGGATGTTGAATATTGTATCGTCCAACATCAACAACGAACACATACTTACGAGAGAGAAGCTTGTTGCATTCGGGGGGAAATGTAAGCTTGGAATCTCCCTATAACAAAACAATAACAAAACAACACATCTGATATGGTCCCAAGTAGACTAAAAAACACAATAGTTACATACAAATATGCGTTAGAGGCAATTACCTTAACTATCTGAGCATATAAAGTAGACACATCCTTGTTAAGTAGCTGGACGACTACTTGATTGAACAATATCATCTTGGCAGTCCCAGTATCATCCTCCACCATAATCTAAAGGAGAAATCTAAACGATAAATGAATTAACATCAGTCACCACAACAAGCAATAAAAAATAGTAAAAGAGTGTGGGTAATTAAGATGCTTTGGAAAATATTTAGGTTATATTGTTCCGATTAAAACAAACATATAAAACCTATGCAAAAAGACATACACATATTGCCAAGCAATATAACACAATGTCTTTAGACTTAAAAATAAACCATCTTACATATCTATATATAAAAAAAACGTGCAACTGAATGTCCAAACAAAAACATCATCATGAGTGACATTAGGTGAAAAGAAACAGAAATAGCAAACACAACATAACATATAAACCTAGCAGAGCTTCAGTAAGAATTATAAATGGACATTCAAACATAGAAATTTAAATATACGTATGAAGGTGGTGATCCGTGTAAATCAAAATGGGTCATTATGTGCAAAAGGAAAACACTCACAGACACATGAATATCTAAACTGACATGAAATGCATCATCATACATACCTTTGTTGAGGGAACTTGACATGTATAGAACAATTCTTGCACCAAAACATAAAGTCCTTATATATAGCCTTCTTGTTGCAAACTTGGCATCCATTATACGTCCAATCCACATCTTTGCATATTTGGGCGATGTGTCCAACAATAACAACAGTACACGGCTGTTAACCAAAAAATGTAAGCAAAAAAATCACAAAGAGAACTTCAATTTCATACACTAACTAATAGTAATTGAAAATGACGACGAAATAAACCTCGAAGACATTATATAAGAATTGGATGCATTGCTTTGCATCAATTGGAAAGGGATCCTGCACAGGTGTTTGAGACAATTCTGCAATGGTTGATCTCATGAGAACATTTGAATTTCCATCGCACCACCTACATTGCACAACACGTGGAAATAGGTAAAGAAAGTTCATATTCGACAAGAGTCCAATATCAACTTGACATCTAAAATGATAACCTTTCTTTGAAGCTTGTAATATCCGGTATTGTTGCATCCAAAAATAGCTTAGTTCCTTTGGAAGCATTATTCAAGATAAATCCACTTGGAAGTTATTAGTTCAGATAAGAGAGAATGATCATTTATAGTGATGAACGATAAAAGCAAGTGAATGATCAATAAAGTAAAGAGGGATCAGTGATACGAACCTCCAAACTTCTTGACCTTTGCAAATTTGATATTTATAAACATCTTATCTTCTCCAACGCTCGTCAAGTGATTATTCAATTCATATGCATACTTATTTCACATAGTGCAGTTCAGAGTTTCATTGCTGAAAATGAAGTAATTACGATTATGATAAATTATAAACATTAACCATGTAGTTCTTAATACTTGTACAGTGGAAAAAAAATGTAATGTGCATTGTAAAACTCGAATAATAGGATGTAAATTAAAACATGAGGCATCCAACACACAAACAATGATACCTGTATAATTTTTCATCTGTTGTATTTCATTCTGTAATAGAAAGATATAATTTGGGAAAATAATAAATGAACCTTATGTATTAAAGTGTCAATAATAAAAATTCGCAATAAGAAACCTATAAGGAAGGATAAAAACACACATAACACGTAGGACATAACGAATTCTTAAACTGACATGGAAAGAACACTCGAGGAATCATAGCAATGAAGCAATTGGGTATAACCCCAACCAAACACAACTGCATGACCCACATGAAAAATAAAAACGCAAATAAAACAGACAAATAACATTAGTTGAAATTTATCAAAAAATAGCGATACATAACAAATTTAAATGGAAACTAACACTTCATTTTCCAGGGAGAAATCAAGTTTCACGGATGAAGACGAATCGTTCACATTAGCCTCAAGGGGAGAGAACTTGGTAATGTAACCAATCACATCTACATTAGAGAAAACACAAGTTGAAACTCATATCATCAAACTAGGAACAACAACATAAGCAATAAAATATTTGATCTAGTCAATATACACAATGACCAATAGCAGAATCATGGTCAAAGACGTTGCAGTTGATGTCTCTGAAATCAACAAAGTTAAAACTATGGAGAGGAATGTTCAGCCCTTCAATCTGAGAAACAACGGTCTTGAAAGTAAAGATCAATTTGTACTTGTGAGGAGAAAATATGATGGAATCCTTGTTCTCAGAGAGAAGAAAATTATGGAATGAATGCAATCCGCCCTCCTTGATAAGAGGTGAAAATTTGGCAACATTTTTTTTTATAGTTCCCTGAACGGTATCCCCCCTGTGCAGAAGATCATATATTATATAAATGTATAATAAATATATATAAGATGAAAACAAAAAGGAAATCAACTTATAACCAGTTCATCCATCATAATAAGTTGAATTCTGTCCACGTCCTTAGAGTCTCGAGAACACGTTGTCCAAAGAACAGTAATCCTTCCCCTAATTATCCAAATTTTCTTTGTGAATCCATCTAAGGTGTTGATGGAATCTACGAAGAAATTGAGTAAGAAAAAAAAAGAGGTAGTACAAGTGAAAATATAAGTGAAAATATAAACTATATAAGTGAAATCAGTGCATAGATTTGCTATATACTTAGTGGTCTTTGGTCCGTGCAATCAGTGCATAGATTTGCTATATAAGTGAAATCAGTGTCAATCAGTGCATACACCTTGTAAGAAAGAAAAGTAAAATCATAGTAGTACAAGTGAAAATATAAACGATATACTTTCTGTTATGGAGCCCCATAGATTTGCTAGGCTTCATAGGTGGATCTTGAAACTTAGAATCATCAAGCTGGATGAACTGCAAGTAGATATATGAACTATCATTTTAACAAGAAAAGTTGAAATCAACAACCAAGCAGTCAATGTTTGAAAGTCATCTTTATATTTAAAATCAATTGAACATGTTTGAAAGTCATTTTTATATTTACAATCAATTTCAGCATAGATGTCAATCTAACATGCTTGAGAAAAGAACAGTAAATCAATGTCACCCCTAAATTAACTAAGCATAGTTGTAAGGAAAAACAAAAATAACTCAGCAACACATTCCACAACAGTAAAATCCTAATTTGTTTCAATAAGATCCCACGAAGCCAAAAAAAAATGTTAGAGAAGGGATGAGGGACTAACAATAAAACCCTAGATTGGTTGCATTTAGAATTTCACATTAACAAGATTGTAACTCTTTTTTTTCCCATTCTAGATCTAAACTTCACCTGGAGTAATGAAAATTTGCCAATTTCATTGACACCTAGTAGGAAGAATGAAAGAACTATAATCTACATACATGGAATTGAGACCGATCAGGAAATTATTGAGGGAGGAGTATTCATGTGTGGAGCCATAATTGATCAGAAGAACAAACTATTCAAATTCTAGGAGAAAGAGCGAGAGATGGAAGCTTACGGTAAAAACGGTAGATGCTTCACTTCCAATTGAAATGACTAGCTAGATCGACCATAAATTCCTAAAACACAACCGTTTCTATAAAGAATCATTTCCTATTTCTCGATCAAGAAAGGGAAAGAATAAGGATAGAAACATCAAGATGAAGCAATTGTATGGAGAGCCGAAAATCAAAACGTTACCGGGAAGGTTCTCCGAAATGGTTGCATCAAGAACAGTGTCTCCTACAGCCTTGCTCTAATAGCATAGAAAACGAAGATCAACATCTTAAACCTTGTGCCTCCAGTTGGTCATCCTGCAGAATAAAGGAACAATTGGAGGCAAAATCCAGGTCATTAGTCTCACTCCCACAGCTGATAATAAAATAGCCCTAGCTAGAACAACAATTCGAAAACTCATCAGAACCCTAGAATTTAGGGGCAATGCTCCAGAATCAAAAACCAATGCGGAGATTAAATAGCATAGGGTCGACTACAAACCACCACAAAATCATCGACTTGAACAATTCGAAAAAACTCATCAGAATCCTAGAAAATTGTAAAATCAAACACAGATAGAGCAAGCAGCTGACAACTGGGAGGGAAGGAGGAATGTGGACCTCGAGGGAGAATGTAGAGAGGGCGGCGATGTCTTCTTCGACTAGAACCGCCATGTCCGCGACCTCAAAGGTGAGCCCGCTCAAGATCTGCGAAATTGGGGAAAGGTTGTTCCTCCTTTGTGAAATCAATGTAAGATGGGGCAGCGACGGCGGCATGTCGGAGCGAGCGAGGTGGTGGTGGTGCCGAAGGAAGAAAGAGAGAGAGACGGGTGGTCGGAAGCGCCTTGAGATGGGCAGAGTGAAACGAAAGGAGGAGGGAGACGGTAACTGCCTAATCCCCTTCCCCTCCTTCACCTGCTAATCTCGGTTCTCAATAGTTCCAAATGACCGGTAGTTTTATTTGCTTGGGGTAGACGGGTCTAGATTGCACATTAAAGGGCATGCTAGGTGTTTTTTGCAAATAGGTCCAAATTTTGGTCCATTTGGTACTATTTTCTCTTATTATTATTATTATTATTATTATTATTATTATTATTATTATTATTATTATTATTATTATTATTGTTATTATTATTATTATTATTATTATTATTATTATTATTATTATTATTATTATTATTATTATTATTATTATTATTATTATTATTATTATTATTATTATTATTATTATTATTATTATGTGGATTTACAAAATATACACTTTACTTAGATAGATTTTTGTCTATAGATAAATTTATTATTGCTTGAAGCATAAGGAGTTTATCTCTTGTACTGGTGGTAATACCAAGAGATATGAGTTGAATACAATCACATATTTTCCTATCTTTTCTTACCTGATTTAAGGTTTGCTCTTTAATTCACTCTTTGATACGGTACGGTACGTGCGTCACTCACCTTCTCTCGAACTAAAGTTCATGATTTACCAAGTATAGAATTGTATTCACCGTAATTTGCTTTATCGTAATTCATTGTTCATGGCCAAAAATTAATTACTGTAATTTGCTTTACCAAGTTGCGCACTTGATTGATTCACTCTTTGCTTTACCGTAATTCATTGTTCATGCTCTTGACCAACTATTGTTCTACTTCATTAATATTTTATCATGCCCTGATTCATCCTCATATTGTTCATGCCGAGGCAGAGCCGCTGGCATCTTTTTCAAGCGGAGCTCCGACGTCAAGGGCATCAAGTTCGGCCGTCAATTCATAGTCAATATAATCCATCACCATCCAACCTCTCGAACTCCTCCGTCTCCTCTCCCTCCCCTCACTGCCGAAAGAGGAGACGCAGCATCCGCTAGCCTCCACAATCGCCTTCCTCCCCACAAATTTCACGATCCTCGCCCACCACACCTGCCACACCCTAACTCTTGGCCTCGGCACCAAGAAATCCAAGGTCCTGATCATAGTATTCGAATCCCAATCCCTCTTCCGGTCAATCGATGTCGATGGATCCTAGCCCCCGGAGATCCCCCTCGGTGACGTCAACCGCCGCCTCATACGCGGTCTCACCGACTGCGAACTCGCTTGGTTCAAGTTCCGCAAGGGATGCTTGACGTTCTATGTGTACGCCGTGAGGAGATCGGGATCCGGTGGAGCCGAGGGGTTCGAGCGAGTGGTAGATATCAGGGCGGTGCATGTATGTGTTGTAGTTATGTGTTACCGGTATTTTATTTTTATTAATTACGAAATCGGATCGAAATTTCTAAAAATCGCAGATTGGCTCGTATCTTTTATATAATTACATAAAACGGTCTAAAACTTTTGGGATTGTTTATTTTGTCCTTGTGAAGTATATGAACGCATTCCCGAAGATGATGTGTAGATATAAGTTATATATGAACCCTAAAGTGGTGAATTTTATCCCTTAAAGTGGACATAAAATATATAAACTCAAGTATTTATCCTTTGAAGCGGATAAAGAGGTATATCCCTGAAGTGAACAAATTAATTAAAAATCTCATGTATTCCCCGAAGTGGATAAAAGTAAAGAAAATGATATTATAAATCACTCGATATGATCGATAATTTTCATCCCCGTAGTGATGGAATAGTAAATACCATCCCTATAGCGATGAAAAATGATTATTCTTTATTTTATTTTTTTATTGTTCATCTCCCAAAATAGAGGATTGTGTATGTGTTGCTCACATAAGACGTACGATGACTTTCCTTACTTGATTAATTAAATCGATTAATTGGGATTTCAAATGTTTAAGGTAGGGTACATAAGGATGAATATATAGAATTATGTTATATGATATGTGTTTTACATAACCCTTGATTATAATTTATTAATATTTTGTTTTGGTGATGGATGGTGTCATGCGAGTTGTTTGTCCACGGGCCCACACCAGGATATCATGGTAAAAGGAGGCGAACCTTAGAAGATTGAACTCTACTTGGTAGTGAGCCTATCTGTGTTAGGCTCGACTTTAAGGCTCGTGAAGGAGTTGGACTGATTTCTTAATATCGGTATAGGCGATCGAGCTTACGGTCAGGTAAGCCTAAACATCATATATTTGAGTTATGATTTTTGTGCCTCTTGCTAATTGCGAAATGACGTTATTAATTACACATATATGATAAATGATATATAAATGAATTGATGCATTGATAAGTTGATGAATAAATAACGCCATCATGCATCGATTAAAATATTAGGCTCATCTTTGTAGTGATGAGCTAAGATGATATTGTTGATTTCATCCTGTACTTATAACTATTTGTTTCATATATGATTTGTTTAATAGAAGGTGAAATATAAACTCATGAAGTGGTTAAACTTGTTTGATTCCTTGTTACTAGAAGTTGACATTATTTATGTGTCATGAAGTTGATTTGTATATAACTTAAATTGCATGAAATTAAAATTTGAGATAGTTATTGAACCTATACTATTTGTGAATGATATTGTTTACTGAAACAACTGATAAATATCTAAATTAATATCCACCTGAAGTGGCCAAATAAATTTTAATTATGTTTAGTGTGTTTATTTTTATTGAGATTACTTTTGTTATTTACTTGTGAGGTGTATATATCTCAATTTACTTTTTGCATTATAAATTCAAAACTCGAACTGTTTCCAGAAGAAAATACTTGTTAAGAGTTTTTATGCCATAAACATATGTGGTTTTATATTGACAAGTATTATCTATGTCATTAGTATTAATAAAAGCTATCTATTGAATGAATAGCTTAAATGATCCAACACCTTTGATTCTGTAAACTCTGCCATTTTTTGTTTGTTATTAGTTTAATTTTATGTATATGAATATGCATTGGAAATGTTTCTTGAAGAAACAATTATGAGTAAATAATGCCAATCTTATTCAATAAATTATGATTTGGGAGAAGAGTTTGAAGCACAATCTTGTTAAGTTGTGTGAAATTGATGAAATTAGTTTATGGTAGCCCAAAGACTCTATTTTTTGGGATCTTGTTCTTAATCTACTTGGGTATGGTAGATATCAAATAAATAGCTAGCTAAATGACCCATGGATCATAACAACCTCTTTGATTGCCAGATGCAATATATATTGTTACCTCTAACAGATGACATAAAGAGGATACGGTGCGCGCGACCATTGTTAGGATACTGGTCACAATTTTGAAAATAAATATAGATAATCATATATGAGTCCACTCCCACGTCAAGGAGAATGTGGAAGGACAAGTCAGAGTTGATGGTTTGCCTAATTTAGATTTGTAATCTCTCAAACTGTGAATGGATAATGATTTGGAGCTTGGTATTTGATAATATGGAAAACCTGAAGTTTTCGGAATGAAATAACTAATGAATATTTGTATACAGTCTATACTTTGGCATAATTAAACCTTATACATAGCTCTAGAAGAGCATCAAAACTAGTCCTCGAAGGCCTATTGATATAATCAAGTAGTAAAATTATATGAGAAGATGGCTCTAGAAAAGCGTCAAAACACTCTAAAGGGAAAGAGTGATGACAGATAAACTGGGATCTTGAAAGCCGATAATTGCCAAAAGCAGTGGTTTTCCTCTAGTCGAGGATGTCAAAAGAATTCCTGACATACAATAAATAAATTACCCATGTTGGCAATATGGATGTAAAATTGAAATGCTATCTCAATAAAATTGATATGTTTGATAAATGAGCATTGAGAAGCTGACGATTAAATCGACCAAGTGAAGTCGTTACTTATGGGATTATCATTTAGTAGAGTCGTCATAATAGCTAACAAGAAGGCATAAGTATCAAGAGATTGATTCGATTTCGATCAGTAATAGAATAAATTCTCGTTCTTGTAATTTATCTCCAGTAGAGAGCTTGATATTTACATGTTCAGTCTAGGCACCGAAATCTCCCCATATTACACTAAGTTATTGTAAATCAAGAAAGTTGATGTATATGGAGGATTGAGTCCCCATAGATGATCAAATACCTAGAGTTTATCACGGATGATAAAATACTCGGTATTTAGGAGGAGAGAAAAAGGAGATCAATAAGTAATATGTTGCATGTAAGAGAACTGAACCGAAAGTTCAATGAACTATATAGCAAACAGGCTAGTAAAGGCATTCGTAAATGCAAAAGATAGTGACTAAAGTCACATTTATAAGAAATAATGCACTCGCATGATTTAGATCGAGGTTCTAGTAATAACTTCAAACAATGATAATACGTCCACTAGTATAAAACTCCTGAAGAGATTTCATGAACATTGACATTGTTAGAATTGATTATGAGTTGTCTTAAAATGATCAGATCCTTAATTATCGTTGAACATCAGTATTTTGGACCCGTAGCTCTAATATTGAAGATGTGAAAACATTTGATCAGGAAGGAATCCTTACAAAACGCTATGAGCGTAATGCGATTGGTTTATTGAACAGTTCATAAGATATCCAATAAGCAGAGGATTAATTAGTTGGAAATTAGTTGAAAGGTCTAAAAATATCCCGACCTATAGTTCAAGTGTACAAAGAGAGATATATTACAAAACGAAGACAAACGACATTTCCATGTTTGATTGGATTGTGAATGTATATTAGGTCCAGAAGTACCATGTCTTTATAAAATTGGTGATTTATATGCTAAACTGAGGGGGAGAAAAGTTGTACTATTTTCCTTAACTTTGGTTTTTGTCCAATTTGGGTTTTTCCAAAGCAAGCTTTTTGACGAGGCAACTCCCCTCATATGGATACATTGTATATCCCAAATTTTAGAAAGAAACAATTCATGCAAATATGGATTATTAATGCATGAAGTTTTTAGACCTGTAGCTTCAACATTGAAAGGTGTAATATTAATTTGTTTTAAGTGGGTGTTCGTACAAAGGAAAATATAAAGCCAAATTGATTACACAAAAGCATATTAAAGGTTAAATGAAAATGTATTCACCAGGAGTGAATATAATTTTGGATCCATATGTGAATGATGGACATTGTAGGTGCATACCCATATAAATGGAAAGAATCGATTGAAAATGCCTGAAGCATTATTATCAAAGTCCTGTCACGCGCAGTTGGTTAAAGATCCTTATTAGAGTACTTGAATTACCTATAATTGTGAAAGTGAGGACATTTTATTAGGTCCCGAAGTACCATAAAAAGTTGTACTCTGATCCTTAATCTTGGTTTTTATCCCACTGGATTTTCCCAAGGTAAGGTTTTTAACGAGGCAACTTAAGCACCATTTAATACATCAGATCCACCAGATCAACAATGAAAAGCAAACTAGGTCCTAAAGTACCGTATGCTTGTGCATCCAAAGCAGCTCAACATCATTACATGGAAGTCAAGGGTTTCAAAGTCAATCACGAAGACATTCCAGCTTATACACATCAAAGACAATGTTGAGATTCGACCATAAGCTCATGAAGACGGTGACATTAAGAAGAATGAGAAGACTTTGAGGAGGATGTTGAATTCAGGGGGAGTATACACGCACTGCACTCTTTTTCCCTTTGATTAGGTTTTATCCCACTAGGTTTTTCTGACAAGGTTTTTAATGAGGCAGAACAACAACGATGGTGTACATAGAAGGCTGCACTCTTTTTTCCTAAGCTTTGGTTTTGTCCCATTGGGTTTTCCTAGCTAGGTTTTTAACGAGGCAGCTGAAGGAACAAGGAATGTACATCCAAGGGGGAGTGTTATATTATTATTATTATTATTATTATGTGGATGTACAAAATATACACTTTACTTAGATAGAGTTTTGTTTATACATAGATTTACTATTGCTTAGAACCTAAAAATTTTACCTCTATATATTGTACTAGTGGTAACACCAAGAGATATTAGTTGAATACAATCACATATTCTCCTATATTTTCTTACCTAGTTTACAATAGCCATAATATTTTAATTTGGTCATTCTAGGGTGTTTTAATTGACCTTTTTTTTATTGATCATCATGTTTTGAATAATTAGACCTAAGAGATTAATCTAACCATTACTACAAAGTGACATCTCTGCGAGCGACATCTCATACATTATTTTTTAGGCTAATGATTGAAGAAAGGGGAAATAGCAAGAATTTTTTTTATATATAAAAAAACCCATTAGGTAGACTTAACAAATAAATATTTTATTCTAAAAAAATAACAAATAAAGTGGGAAAAAAAGATCATATAAGTAATAAGATTCAAACTCGATATAGATAATGCGGCACCCAAAAAATAACCTACAAAGTGGGAAAAAAAATAAACGTAACATCTAGATAATAAGACTCGAACTCTAGATCATGAGGCTCTTAACAACATTGATAACCATTAAGCTAAATATGTTTTTTATGATTGTAAAATGAATAGGTAGAATAAAACAGTAAAAACTTTAAAGGAGTAAATTATGATAATAAATTGCCCATGAACACAACTTTTAAGGTTTATATATATATATATATATATATATATATATATATATATAGGTAAGAGTTCCAGTGAAACGAAAAATAAGGTGCAACGGTGAAACGAAAGAATACTTTGTTACATTAGTATGAATATATGAATATTGTTGGGTGCTAATATGAATATGATGTTATATATTTTATGTTAGGTAAGAATAAATAGTATTATATTCATATACTCATATTTACATTATATTCATATTCAAACAAGCTAATATTCATATATTCATTTTAATATAATAAAATATTCATATGAATATGCAACAATATTCATCTGTTTACCGTTGCACCGTATCTTCCGTTTCATCAGAACCTTACCATATATATATAGATATAGATATAGATATAATTCACACAATTTATGTGTGGGAGGAAAGAATGGGATTAATCTGGTCATTCACTTGAGCATTTTAACGGACCAGTAGGACATATGGGTGGCTTAGTGTAAGCAGAGATAACAATGTGGGTGGTTTTCTGCCATTTTTATTTTTACGTGTGGTTAAGTGTGAACTCACCTATTTTATAGGTGGTTTTCTAAAATTTGCCCAAGTTTTTTTGGAAACAGTACCAAACAAGCCATTGTTTAGTAAATTGAGATGGTGAAAGATTGTCAGACGGACTAACGCTATGATATAACGGAAGAGATAAAAATCAAACAACATGAAAACAGCTAGAAGTTAATGAGCAAAGCAACAACCAGACAACTTGAAATGGAGGACTGTTATAATATTATTATGTGGATGTACAAAGATATTCACTTTACATAGATAGAGTTTTACTTCTTTAGATAGATTTATCTTATACTTGGAGCTCAAGGATATAACTCCTATATATTGTATTGGTGGATACTCCACAAGAGATCAATTGAATACAATCTCATATTCTCCCCTCTTTCTTTGCCCTAGTTTTATAATACGTTATCAACACGAGTTTTGCTCTAGATATAACCCTAATTCCCCCTCTTCCACCGCCAATGGCTTCGACGCCTTGAGCAACACGAAATTAGTGGCATCGCGGATTACGACTCCAATCGCCCCCAATGTCGAGCGATGCTCTTCTTCCGCCAACAGGATCCACACAGTACGGCGACGGACAATTGATAGCATGCATTTAGGTAGGCATAATAGGTTGCATTTAGCTTAGTTAAGATGCATTTCATGGATGGATTAAGCATGATTTGCATATTAGTTCTCTATGTTGTCGGAGTCGGAATCTACACGCTTTTATTGATTATTTCAGGTAATGGTAGATCCGAGGAGAAGACATGAGTTGATAACGCATTAGATGAGAATGTCTAGTTGATCGAAGAAGCTTACATGAAGATCTCAAGAGGTCCTGAGAAGAAGAAGCGAACCTAAACGAAGAACAAGTCTGCAGTAGTTGTCGTCAGACATGCTGAACTTGTTTTGCACTTTCTGGAGGCCTCGGTTGTCCGATCGACTATTATGACCATGCGTTGGAAAGCTCTTTCAGAGAGCTACAACTTTCATGTTGACGTCGAGAGCTAATTCGAGACGGAATTTTCGGGAAAACCCAATGCAGCGGCCGCCGCATAGTTTGCTGCGCCCGCCGCCAGGGGCGGTATTCATGCTGCGCCCGCCGCTTATATGCTGCGCCCGCCGCAGCTGCCGTCAGCGCGCAGCGTTTCGATTGAAAAACCCTAGATGTCTACTTTGTTTTGGGAGGCCGACTTTGATGTTTATTAGGCCGATTTTTATGTTATTTTTGATTACTTCCATTCTATTCTTACATTCTATCAGACAATTAGAGAGAGAAGCGATGTTCGCCATGGGCGACTAAACTCTCTTCGTTCTACTTGCAATTTGAAGCTTTATTTGGATTGATTGTGAGTTTCTGAATCTTGTTCCTTATTTCCTATATTGAATGCTTCAACTTCTTTGTGCTTGATTGTTTATTGTTTTGTTCTATCTTGTCTGGCCAACTTGTTAGATCAATTCAATTGCTAGGGTTTTGTAGATTCCTGGTTGTGAACCTTAACCTAAGTGGCAAACTTGTTCATTTAGGGCTGGTTGAACTAATTGAATGAGTAGGAAGTTGAATGTGTTGTTAAATCCCTCTTTAGGGACTGCAAATACCTTGGCTAATCTCTGAACTTAAAGCTATCAATTGGGTTAAATCCTTCTTTAGGGACTGTTCGATTGATAAGGGTTGCTAGGACTGGTTGGACTAGTAACTATATTAGGTCGGGACAAGGGCATTCATAGGAAGACTAAAAGGACAAGAGGAAGTTACAATATCAATTCAAACAAATGAAACGAACAAGTCTATTTCTTTGTTGGCGCCGTTGCCGGGGAATCAAGTTTATTTCTTTGTTGTGTGTATTTATTAATTTTTGTTTATATATCTAACTTTGTTGTGAACCTATCTTACGGTTCACAACACCCTTGCTACTAACTCTTTCAAGATGTTGAGATTGTTGCAGTTTGAAGGTGAGAACTTTCACCAATATTTCACTAGATTGCATGAGTATGTTAATGACCTTGGTTCATGGGGTTATCAATATGGTGTGCGGGAGATGTGTGTTTGCATATTTGATGGGATGAATGCTGAAACACGAAATCTTGCTGAGTCCATGAGTAATGGAGGCCTATTGGATATGGGACTCTTTGAGATTTGGGATTTTTTCGGCAACATGAGTCGACAGGTTGAGCGGGAAGTATCAATCCAAACTCTCACACAAGTGTTGCAGCAGTTGGAAGAAGAAAAAATGAGTCGACTTGAAAAATTGGAGAATCAGATGAGCCAACTCATTCAAATTCTAAGTGCAAAAGGTGAGAAAGAAAGGAGCTTCGAAGAAGAAGATGAGGAATTGGTTGCCGACAACGATAGTGTCTTCGACGATGGAGGAGAGGGTCTAGTGCTTCGTGACTTGGAATCTCATGAGTCGACACATGAGGTTACATGTGATGTGTCTCCTACTCCATCTGCAACATCCATTCTGAGCTCGCCCATTGATGAATCAGGTCTAGAGCCATCAGCTGAGGCTCAAGAGATAATAAAGGTAAACTTTTGCAATCTTGAAGGTAATGGTGATTATGTTGATCCTTTTGATTGCTATTTTGAGAAGCCACCAGCGGAACTGTATTGGTGGTATCATATTCCTTCTGCAGAGAGTCATACTAGACTCTTTGATAGATTGAAAGGGTTCTTCAGTTCCACATTTTATGCTTTCAATTTATTGTACTATGATGTGCCTTGTAAGATGTGTGCACAGGAATATGATAGGCTACTGAGGGCCTTGACGATGTCTGAGAGATAAGGTCTTGATATTAAGAATAAGTCAAGCCAATGACATTAAAGAAAGGCGCTTCTCGGGAGGCAACCCGAGGTAAGTTTTTCTTTCTTTTTCCTTTTTTCTTTTCCTTCCCCCTAATTGTATTTGATTTACTTTTGTTGTCTTTATTGTTTCATTGAGGACAATGAAAACTTTAAGTGTGGGGGAGAGGAATTCTATATATATATAGTGCATATAGGTAGATCATATTTAATTTTCTGCACCATGTTTAAGTTTATTTAAGTTGTTGTTTAGTTTTTTTTTTATTTTAATTTTCGTCATTTTCGTAAAAAAAATAAAAAATAAAAAATAAAAAAAATCGAAAATATTAAAAATAGAGCATGCATTGCATACTATGTGTTATTCAAATACCCATCTTGCTTAGTTTGTCCTCTATTTTAAATTTCAAGCAGGATTCATAAAAATCCCATGGAGTTCTGGATGTTTTGATTATTATTTCTATTTGATTTTTGTGGAACATGAGCTAGCAAATATAATTGAGCATGTATGATTGAGCTGAAGTATGATTGAAGTCCTAAAAACATGACCCTGTGAGAATGGTTGGCCTTATTTGAATTCTTTTGCTCAATTGTGTGAATTACTCGCCTAGTGTTGCTACCTCTTGGTATTGACTGCAGTATCTATTTTTGAAGACCGATGCACATGTTTGTTGCTTGCGGAGTTTATGTTTATATTTTGAGTCTTTTTATTTTATGCATATTTAGTGAATAAGGTGGCAATGGTTGATGCACTGAGTAACCGGGTCTACGCATGACACCCATGGGTATGATTCGCGCAAAAAGGTGTTGAAAACTATCCACTAGGAAAGAAAGCTTGATCATTGAGTAACCAGGTTCATTCATGACACCCATGTTTGCAACTTGCGTCAAAAGGTGTTCAAGTGGACTTTATATTAATAGTTGAGGTGTTGATAGACCGGGGCCATTCATGACACCCATGTTTGCGCTTCGCGTAAGGAAAGCACCAAGACAAGAAAAAAAAAAGAAAAAAAAAAGAAAAAAAAAAGGAAAAGAAAACCAAAGAAAAAGAAAAAAAGAAGTGTTGCATTTTGTTTTCTTTATTTTGTCCCGCAAGTAATGACATTTCGGTAGAGAATTGGTGATATGGTGGTCAATGTCTATGAGCTTAGTGCATGATTGGTTTGAGTTGAGAGTTGTACTTAAAAGCCTAAACACATGAGTGAAACACATATTTCTGGTGAGGTTGGATGATGTCTACTTCTAAGCTTTGATCACTATAATACATGCTATGACATTTGTTTGCTTGGTTTATGTTTTCACCTGCTATAATGTTGCTTTTTGATGAGGTTGAAACTTGAAGGGATTTCCTGTGGGATGCGTTGATCCATGTTCATTCTATCATTGCTTGAGGACAAGAAAAGGTTAAGTGTGGGGGAGTTTGATAGCATGCATTTAGGTAGGCATAATAGGTTGCATTTAGCTTAGTTAAGATGCATTTCATGGATGGATTAAGCATGATTTGCATATTAGTTCTCTATGTTGTCGGAGTCGGAATCTACACGCTTTTATTGATTATTTCAGGTAATGGTAGATCCGAGGAGAAGACATGAGTTGATAACGCATTAGATGAGAATGTCTAGTTGATCAAAGAAGCTTACATGAAGATCTCAAGAGGTCCTGAGAAGAAGAAGCGAACCTAAACGAAGAACAAGTCTGCAGAAGTTGTCGTCAGACATGCTGAACTTGTTTTGCACTTTCTGGAGGCCTCGGTTGTCCGATCGACTATTATGACCATGCGTTGGAAAGCTCTTTCAGAGAGCTACAACTTTCATGTTGACGTCGAGAGCTAATTCGAGACGGAAATTTCGGGAAAACCCAATGCAGCGGCCGCCGCATAGTTTGCTGCGCCCGCCGCCAGGGGCGGTATTCATGCTGCGCCCGCCGCTTATATGCTGCGCCCGCCGCAGCTGCCGTCAGCGCGCAGCGTTTCGATTGAAAAACCCTAGATGTCTACTTTGTTTTGGGAGGCCGACTTTGATGTTTATTAGGCCGATTTTTATGTTATTTTTGATTACTTCCAACAATCGCAGTCATCATCGTCTGTCGTAATCCACTCCCTTTCAGCGATCAGTAAAATCTCCGAGGCCGCCTTTGCTTCCGGAGGTTGGGAGGGGAAATCGAGGTCGGTGTGGGCAACTGTAGACGCCATGAGTAGGTGGTGGTGCAGCGGCGCGTGATTTGAAACCCTAATTCACTCGCAACGGGCTAAGGCAGAACCTGAATTCACTCGCAAATTGACTACGAGCCGGACTCGCCGTCACCCGCGCTTGACTCGGCCGGTTCGTACCGTGCTCAAACTCTTGAATCCGGCGAGCAACCGACATCTGAATCAATGTCCGGGACATTCCCTGCCACGCCGGCCGTCAAAGGTGGAGGAGGCCTCATCGAGCGACGATGGCCTGAGGACGGAATCCTGATGCGTCCTCTACCGCCGCGCCAGCAATCGCCCCGGTGGTCACCATCCTGACGACGCGGTGGTGGATCCTGAACGAGCAGACTGGTGGTCGGAAGATCTTCGAGCGTTTTCGAGATCGTACAGAAGCGCGTCCAGAAGCTTTGCGAAGAAGACGATGGATTTGGTTGCTATTATGTATTAATTACAAAATCAACCCTGAAATTATCAAAATTTCGGATTGGCTTGTACTTTTCTGATAAATAACAGAAAAGATTCAAACTTTCAGGGTTACAAGGATCCGATAATTGGAAAATCTCTTCCCAGAAGCGATGAGATTTAGCGAGTGAAGTAGACAAACACATCTCCCGGAGAGATGTACGCATAAATTATCTCAATCCCCGAAGTGCGCCGTCGTGAAGGTAAGTGTAGGTAAGTGCAATTTGATTTTTCTAATTTATTATTTTGTTTATAAATAATTTAATTGGTCTCCCGAAGTAGAAAGTATTAAATCCCTCGAAGTGGATGAAAGTGAATAAATTGATATTATAAATCACTTGATGTGAACAATAATTTTCATCTCCGTAGTGATGTAGCGATATGCAATGATTTTTGTTTTGTTTTGTTTCTTTATATTTTTATCATTCATCTCCCGAAGTAGATGAAAAGACATATCTCCTGAAGTAGATAAAAACACATCTTTTATGTCTTGCTTTGGATTTTGTATATCTATCCCTATATTAACTCATATATATGATTGTTGCTTTATTGTTATCGATTTGTCAACTTACGTATTGATAATATAAAGATTATGGTTTATAATGCCGCATCTTAAATTCGCACATGTCCGTTCATTCGTCTCAATTGAGGATATGCCCATATTTATTTTTGAGATAGTGAATAAAGATAGATTATCGCCAATCGAAAAGTTAATCAAAATAAGGCATCCTGATAATATTGCAAATCCATTTCGGAGTATGATTATGTACATCTTACTCACATAAGAGGCACGTTGACTTTCCTTGCTTTGTTAATTAGAATTTCAAAAGGTTTAAGGCCTTATACATAAGGATGGATAGAATTATGTGATATGATATGTGTTTTAAATATACCATGATTATAATTTATTAATATTTTGATTTGGTGATGGATGGTGTCATGTGAGTGGTTTGTCCACGGATCCACACTAGGATATCATGGTAAAAGGAGGCAAACCTTAGAAGAATGAAATCTATTTGGCAGCGAGTCTATCTGTGTTAGGCTCGACTTTAAGGCTCAAGATGGAGTTGGATTGGTTTCTTAATATTGGTATATGCGATCGAGCTTGAGGTCAGGTAAGCCTAAACATCATATATTTGAGTTATGATTTTTGTGTCTCTTGATCATAAGTGATTATATATGTGTGTAATGAGTTCATCTCGTACATTAAATATGGATTACCATTTAGTTGCTAATCGCAATATGACGTTATTGATTGCACATGTAGATTTTATATCATAAATCATGCCATAGTGCTAATATACTTTGATGTATAAGAATTTAAAGCATTGATAAATTATGGGTTGACGATGCATATATAATACAGATATGGTTATTGGATAAATTGACCATATATTCGATGGATACATGATAAATGATATCTAAATGAATTGATACATTGATAAGTTGATAAATAAATAACGTCATCATGCATCAATTAAAGTATTAGCCTCATCTTTGTAGTGATGAGATAAGATGATATTCTTGATTTCATCATGTACTTATAACTATTTGTTTTATATATACGATTTATTTCATAGAAGGTGAAATATAAACTCCTGAAGTGGTTAAACTTGTTTGATTCATGGTCACTAGAAGTTGACATTATTTATGTGTCATGAAGTTGATTTGTATATGACTTAAATTGCATGAAATTGAAATTTGAGATAGTTATTGAATCTATACTATTTGTGAATTAATATCCACCTGAAGTGGCCGAATAAAATTTAATTATATGTAGTGCATTTATTTTAATTTACTGAGATTGCTTTTGTTATTTACTTGTGAGGAGTACATATTTGAATTTACTTTTGCACAAAACTCAAAGTGTTTCCAGAAGAAACAACTTGTTAAGAGTTGGTATGTCGTAAACATATGTGGTTTTATATTGATAATGATTATATATATTGTTTGTGTTAATAAAATTTATCTCTTGAAGTAGATAAACTTATCTCTACATATTAAAGATTATCAACGAAGGAGCCTAGATGATCTAGCACCTTTGATTCTGCAAACTTGGTCGTATTTGGTTTGTTATTTTTAGTATAATTTGGCTATTTGAAGCTACATGGCATCTATGTTTTATTTATCTATTTGATTTGATTTGCATTTTATGTATATGTATATGCATTGGAAATGTTTCTTGAAGAAACCATTATGGGTAGATAATGCCAATTTTATTCAAAAAATGATGATTTGGGAGAAGAGTTTGAAGCAAATCCTTATTAAATTGTGTGAAATCGATAAATTTATTCTTGAGAGCCCGAAGACTCTTTATTTTGGAATCTTGTTCTTAATCTACTTGGGTATTGTAGAACTCAAATAAATAGCTAGCTAAATGACCTATGGTTCATAACAACCTCTTTTATTGCCAGATGCAATATATATTGTTACCTCTAGCAGAGGACATAAAGAGGATACGGTGCGCGAGACCGTTGTTAGGATACTGGTCATAATTTTGAAAATGAATATAAATAATCATGTATGAGTCGACTCCCACATCAAGGAGAATGTGGAAGAACAAGTCAAGGATGATGGTTTACCTAATTTGGATTTGTAATCTCCCAAACTGTAAATGAATCATCGTATAAAAATGTTAGAATGGCTTAAAGCTTGGTATCGGATGATATGGAAAACCTGATGTTTTCGGGATGAAATAACTAGTGAGTATTTGTATAAAGTCTATACTTGGCATAATTAAACCTTATACATATATATCTCCAGAAGAGCATCAAATTAGTCATCGAAGGACTGTTGATATAATCAAGCAATAAATTCATATAAGAAGATGGCTCTAGAAGAGCGTCAAAACACTCTAAGGGGAAGGAGTGATGACAGATAAGTTGGGATCGTGAAAGCCGATAATTGCCAGAAGCATGGTTTTCCTCTAATCGAGGATGTCAAAAGAAGATCCGACATATAATAAATAGATTATCCATATTGGCAATATGGATGTAATATGGAAATGCTATCAATGAAATTGATGTTGGATAAATGAGCATTGAGAAGCTGACGATTAAATCGACCAAGTGAAGTCGTTACTTATAAGATTATCATTTAGAATAATGCTAACGCATGGAATGACCCAGTAGAGTCATCAATAATAGCTAACAAGCAGGCATGAATATCAAGAGATTGATTCGATTTCGGTCAACAATAGAATAAATTCTCCTTCTTGTAATTTATCTCCAGTAGAGAGCTTGGTATTTACATGTTCAGTTTAGGCATTGAAATCTCCCTAGATTACACAAAGTTGATGTAAATCAAGAATGTTTATGTATATGGAGGATTGAGTCCCCATAGTTGATCAAGTGTCTATTGCATGGAAGAGAAGCGAACCGAATGTTCGATGAACTATATGGCAAACATGCTTGTAAAGGCATCAGTAAATGGAAAAGATAGTGGCAAAAGTCACATTTATAACAAATAATGTGCTAGTATGATTTAGATCGAGGATCTAGTAGTAACTTCAAACAATGGTGATATGTCCACTAGTATAAAACTCTTGAAGAGATTTCATGAACGTTGACAGTGTTAGAATTGATTATGAGTTGTCTTGAAATGACCAGATCCTTTATCATCCAACAAGCAGAGGATTAGTTTGAAATTAGTTGAAAGCTCTAAATATATCTCGACCTGTAGTTCGAGTGTACAAAGAGAGATATATTACGATATGAAGACACTTGATCTTTTCATCTTTGATTAGATTGTGAAAGGATATTAAGGGTCGAAAAGTACCATGTCTTTATAAAATTGGTGATTTATGTGCTAAATTGAGGGGGAGAAAAGTTATACTCTTTTCCTTAACTTTGGTTTTTGTCCCATCTGGATTTTTCCAAAGCAAGGTTTTTAACGAGACAACTCCCCTCATAATGATACATTGTATATTCCAAAGTCTAGAAAGAAATAATTCATGCAAAGATGGAGTATTTAAGCATAAAGTTTTTTGGACCTGTAGCTCCAACATTGAAAAAGTGTAGTATCAGTTGGTTTTAAGTGGGTATTCGTACAAAGGAAAATATAAAGCCAAATTGATTGCACAAAAGCCTATTAAAAGTTACATAAGAGTGTATTCACCAGGAGTGAGTATAATTGTGGCTCCAAATAAAAATGACGGACATTGTAGGTGCATACACATATAAATGAAAAGAATCAGTTGAAAATGCCCGAAGCATTATTATCAAAGTCTTGTTACATGTAGTTGGTTAAAGATTCTTATTAGAGTATCTGAATTACCTATAATTGTGAAAGTGGTGGCATTTTATTAGGTCCCGAAGTACCATACAAAGTTGTACTCTTTTCCTTAATCTTGGTTTTTATCCCACTGGGGTTTTTCCAAGGTAAGGTTTTTAACGAGGCAACTTAAGCATCATTTAATAAATCAAATCATCCAGATCAACAATGAAGAGCACACTAGGTCCTGAAGTACCTTATGCTTGTGCATCCAAAGCAGCTCAATACCAATACAGTCAAGCGCGTCAAAGTTAATCATGAAGACATTCCAGCTTATACACATCAAAGACAATGTTTAGATTCGACCATAAGCTCATGAAGACGGCGACATTAAGAAGAATGAGAAGACTTCAAGAAGGATGTTGAATTTAGAGGGAGTATACACGCACTGCACTCTTTTTCCCTTCGATCAGGTTTTATCCCACTGGGTTTTCCTGACAAGGTTTTTAATGAGGCAGAACAACAAGAGCGTACATAGAAGGCTGCACTCTTTTTCCCTAAGCTATGGTTTTGTCCCATTGGGTTTTCCTAGCTAGGTTTTTAACGAGGCAGTTGGCAGAACACAGATTGTACATCCAAGGGGGAGTGTTATAATATTATTATGTGGATGTACAAAGATATTCACTTTACATAGATAGAGTTTTACTTCTTTAGATAGATTTATCTTATACTTGGAGCTCAAGGATATGACTCCTATATATTGTATTGGTGGATACTCCACAAGAGATCAATTGAATACAATCTCATATTCTCCCCTCTTTCTTTGCCCTAGTTTTATAATATTATTTACGAAAACTATATTTTAATTTTAGATATGGAAGGGAGTACGATTTTGATAACAATATGTAGGCAAATCATAATGAAATTAAACAAAATACTATACGGTTGGAATATTATGTGCAACTACCCCTAAAGTTATAACATTTTTTGCAATTTAGCTTAATTAATTTACTATCTTTATGGTTATCAAGAAAAATAATAATAGAAAGTTCAAAAATAAATAACGGTTTGTCTATTATGTGTCCTAAGGCTATATGATAAGAATACTTTATTAGGAAAGAAAACCCTAAAAGAAAATGGGTAAACCCCAAAATCTAATTTAAAAATGCCTAAACCATGTGTATCTAGGGAAAATACTTTCCAATTTAGCCTCTTATCTTATGCCCCAAGGGTATAGAATAGAAAATCGGAATATATAAATGCAGGTCAAGAATGACTATTTTATACATGTTTGATCGGATTTTCTGATTAGTTCTTGTTAGCTCTCCTTATTGTTATGAAATTATTGGCTTTACTAAAGCAGATGAGACCCCATCTGTGAAATTATTGTCAGCTCTCCTCCTTATCAGTGGGTCGAGCCATTCGGCGCAAGCCGGTTTACCTAGTGTGTGGCTCTTGCCGGCTGGATCACGTGTCCGGGGTTTACCACCAAAGGTGGGTTCCTCGTAATAAAAAAACACTGTGTGTGTGTGTGTGTGATGATTATTTAATGATTTAATTATTTCCATAAGATCGCAACTGCAAAAAGAGGCAGAAAAATGATCAAATCTATCCTACTTCCCAGTGGGGAGTCCACAGCTGATTTCCATACAATCCAACAAGATTTGTCCGCGACTTCAAAGCTCGTTTCATAGCCTCTTCAACCCCTATTTCAGATCTGTCTCCAGACCTAGCGGTCATTCCATCCTTAGTTTCACAAGCAGACAACGACATGATCTCTGCTCCTGTAACCAATAATGAGATAAAAGTGGTTGTGTTTTCTATGAGCCCGGATAAGGCTCCGGGCCCTGATGGCTTCCCAGCTGGTTTCCACCAAAAGTTCTGGCCTACAGTAGGCCCCTCTGTAACAAAAGTCGTCAAAGCTTTCTTCACCAGTGGCAGGCTACTGCGTCAGACAAACCATACTTTCATTACGCTTCTACCGAAATACGATGACCCAACTGCAGTAAACCACTACAGACCTATCAGTTTATGCTCTACAATTTATAAAATCATAGCTAAAGTGGTTTCAACACGGTTAACCAAAATTTTCGACAAACTAATATACCCCCTCCAAGGAGCTTAAACGAAAAGGAGATCTATCCAGGACAATATTCTGATTGTTCATGAAGCTTTGCATTCATTTCGACTGAAGAAAGGCGAAATGGGCATGGTTGCTCTTAAGTTAGATATGAAAAAGGTATATGAACGCATCGAATGGCCTTTTCTGTTCCAAGTTTTATCTAAGTTTGGTTTCAATGACCTCTTTATTAACAAAATAAAGGAATGTGTTTCAACTGTATGCTACTCAGTCCTTGTTAATGATGAACCAACCACAGTATTTCAACCCACTAGAGGATTGAGACAAGGAGACCACCTCTCCCCTTTTCTTATTATTTTAGCCTCTGAGGTATTAGCACGTACACTGCATAACCAAGGGCTAGTAAGTAAGGACCTGGGTATCTCTTTCGGTCATCCGTGCATCAAGGTTCCTTTTCTAGCATTTGCTGATGATATTCTTATTTTCTGCAAAGCTTCCCATTCGGCATGTACATCTGTACTATCCATTTTAGATAGATACTGTTTAATTTTGGGACAAAAGGTGAATCTGCATAAATCTAGCTTCCAAGCATCTCTTAACATGACTGCTACCTCCATAGCGTCTACTATTGCAGTGCTTGACATTCCTCAGGCAAACAATTTTGAAAAATATTTGGGATGCCCTGTCGTTAACGATAAGACCAATAGGGACACATTCGCCGATGTGGTTCTCAAGACTAAAAACCAACTCACAAAATGGAAAGCCTCGAATCTATCTGCCGAAGGGCGACGGGTGCTTATCAAATCAAATCTTAGTGCCAAACCAATTTTTCTTATGCAAGCTTTCCTGCTACCTTCTCATGTTCTTCATGAACTTGACAAAGTGTATAGACAATTTTTTTGGAACAAAAACTCTAAAGCATCACCGCTGTTTAGTTGGGACAAAATCTATTCGTACACAATGAAAGGTGGTTTGGGGATTCATATGGCAGAGTCTATGAATGTAGCTCTTCAGATGAAGCTTCTTTGGAAAATAATTTCTGAACCAGACAACATCTGGGTTCGTTTCATCTCACAAAAATACCTTAAAGGCCACGATCTTTCCAATTATAGCAAAAAAGGTAACACCTAGTGGCAATGGTCCCGCCTTATGTCCATCAGACCTCAGTTCCTCCCAGCTCTACAGTGGAGGGTCGGAAATGGGGAAACCATTGATTTCTGGTCCCATAACTAGGTCTTTCAGAAGCCGTTGAGTTCCAAAACACTGAGACCTATCTCGGATAATCTCAAGGGAGTTTCGGTGGCTCACTTCATCACCAACTGCCAGTGGAACAAAACATTTATAAATGACTCATTAACAAATGTTCTAAAACAAGATGATATCGACCACATCATGGGTTTAACTTTGCCAAGTAACCCAATCACGGATCGTCCATATTGTGGCCCTAGCAAAAATGGCTGGTTCTCAACCGCCTCTGCCAACTTCTTCTTATAAGAAAACACCGGGTTGCCAGATTTTGATTGAAATTGGATCTACTGTCTCGATGTGCCCCCTAAGGTTCGACACCTCCTCTGGAAAATCTCCCGTGATGGTCTTCTGACTAAAACCAGATTACAGAAGTCGCACGTGGTTGTACCTGCTGGTTGTGTTTTCTGTGGCAATACAAATGAATCGGGTAATCACCTTCTTCTTCGATGTCCCATGGCTACTGATTTGCTTAAAGCTTTACGTATCCACATTCCGGGGTATATCGCTGCTTCTGTCGGCATGGGCAATGTGATTCCACTTAATGCGATAAAATGTGCAATTGGGACCAACATATTTGTCGTTCTAGCCTCAGCTTGGTAGGCCATGTGGTTCTTTAGGAACCAATTTGTTTTCGATCATACTAACAAGGTAACTATCAATGAAATTTTGCTGTTCCACAGCACAACTAGAGGTTGTTGGAAACAATCAAAGTTCTTAGACGACGATCCGACTGGACCGTTGATCCCCAATCATCGCATTCATAGCAGTATACACAACCAGGCTATTAGGGGTAGTGCTACGACTGCCAGGTCTCAGAATCGGTCCGGGAAGTGGGATAAACACCCCCTCCTAATTGCTATAAGCTCAATTTTGATAGTTCGGTACTCCCGAGTGGCAACTCGTCTTATGGTTTTGTCATCCGTGACTCTGCTGATTTAGTTGTCTCTGCTGGTAGATCTGTTTGCACAAATATCTCGGTGATTTATGCCGAAAATCTCGGATTCAGAATGGGTTTGTTACGAGCAAAGGAGTTGCAACTATCTACACTTCTGATCGAAGGAGATAACTTACTAGTGATAAAAGCTCTACTAGAGGATTGGAAATGCCCCTGGACAATAGAGATGCTACAAGCTGATATTCTGTCTAATATATCTCGTCCTTTACTTATGTTGTTATTCGTCATATTTTTAGGGAATCGAATGTTGTGGCTGACTACCTTGCTCGTAGTGTCCATGTATCCCTTGCCGACGTTTGTTGTGAGGATGATCTAGAACTGCTAGTTCTCGTTCGGAAGGATGCGCTAGGAAGGGCTTCTGCTGCGGTCGACACGACCTAATTCTTATCTTGCGTCAAAAAAAAATTATATAATGATTTAATAGATTGGGCTAATTATATATCTTAAATCATTAAATTCTAGACTGAGTCCATATCATGCATTCGAGGACAAATATTGCAATGGTCATGGTTGTACATCATATCGGCTAATGTAAGCCTAATCCAGAAAAATATGTGCTGGAAGCAGCCCTTTTGTTTTTGAACCTGTTATAGGGAGTCTCATAACAATTAATAGAGAGTAGGGTGGCTCAAAATGGACCCGACCCGGAAACCAAACCCGGAAAACATGGGGTCGGGGTTGACTCGAGACCCATAGGGGTCGGATTTCGGGTCGAATTTTAGAAAATTCTGGGTCAACGGGCGGGTCGGGGTTAGACCCGGCGGGTCTCGGGATCTGACCCGTTGACCCGGATTTAAAAAAAATAATATTGTTGTGTCGCAGAACTGTATGTATATATACTTTATGAATTAGAACTAGGGGTGTGGATATATAATATGTATATATACTTTATAAATTACCATATGTATACACCATGCATGTATACAGTGTACCATGTATACTTTGTATACTGTGTTAATATGTATACGTTGTATACCGTACGTGCAGTACGTGTATATACACTGCAATAAAATAACATATATATGCACACTTATATACTGGATATTATATATATTGTATATTATATATAAGGAAAATAATAAAATATTATAAATCCATATGTGTTACGCCTTTAAAAACCGTAAAATATATCGGAATTTTAAAACTCGGGTTTTCGGGTGAACCCGTCACCCGACCCGGAAAACCCGGAATTACAAATCTCGGGTTCGGATTGGGTGGCGGGTCGTATTTTTAAAAATCCCGCTCCTTCGGATTGACCCCCACCCGAAATGTTCGGGTCGGGTCGGGTCGGGTTGACCCGGATGGGCCACCCTACTAGAGAGAGCTACAAATTCACCACTTAAATGTCCAAATGTGACCAAAATTCATAAATATTAGGACCCATACGCACGGGTTACCTATTCAGAATTTCTGATGATATAATATAATTTATATTTTACGACATTATATGGTTACATATTTATGTAACTAAATTAGTATACTCATTTTACAATTAATAATAATAATAATAAAAGAAAAGAAAAATGACTCAAAATCTAAGGAGGACCAATGGCCGGGAGGACCAAGTTTTGGCCATTGCTTTATACTCGGTCATTGGTTATAGTTTTTATATAAATTTATAATTTTAAAATTTCGTATTATTTTGTGGTCACCGTTAATAGTTGATATCATTTTGAGTCATTTTTTCGTAAAATAAATAAAAATATAATGAATCGATTTTTCTATCTTGTGTCATTAGACTAGGTGCATTGGTGAGCCCATCGGTTGAAGGGAGGGCCAGGTGTAATTTAGCAAGGGAAAAAAAAGAAAAAGCTATGAATCCGAGTTACTGGGTTAATCTGCAAACACCCCAAAAAGTGGGATTCATGGGCGCGGAAATCGAAGACATGAGGGAGCCACGTGAGTGCGCCTGTTGGGGGAGAGGCACAACGATGTCGCATGGCCAAAGTGAAGACTGAGTGCAGTGTTGCAAATTGAATGGGCTGGAAAAAAAAGGGGATTTGCAAAAATAACTCCTTTTGGGGAAATCTTTGCATGTCTAACCCAATCCGAAAAAAATTTGCACTCAACCGGATATCCGGGTTCAAGGTGCAACCGGTAGCCCGATGCAAAGGGGAGAAAGGGAAGAGAGAAGGGGATCGGAGGCAGGCGAGAAAGGAGGGAGAAGGAAGGGGATCGAGGCGCGGTGCAGGCGGAGGCTCCGGGCTCAATGGGAGGGCTGATGGCTCTGGGCTCTGGGAGGGCTCGAGCCACCGCGAGAGAGAAGGGGAAGGGAGAAGGAATAGGATCGGAGGCGGGCGAGGATCGGAGGCGGGCGAGAAAGGTCTCCGGGCTCGGAGGGAGGGCTCGAGCAGCCGCCTCCTCTTCCCACTTCTTCCCTTCGCTCTCGCCCAGCAGTCGCGTCATCTTCTTTCCTCTCCGTTGTGCTCTCTCAGAAATTGGAGGCGACAGGCGAACAAGCAACTCGAATCCAGGTATCCTCGTCTTCTTCCTCTCCACTCTATCTTCCTACCATCGATTCAGGTATCCTCATCTTCCTCTGAATTTCAACTTCAATCACTCGGTGCCCTCTGAATTTCATCTTCCTCTTCTTATCCCGCATCGACATTGACAGTCAGTGCGTCTGTTCTTCATTTGGATTGAAATTGAAATTGCCTTTGCTTGTTGTTGCTTTGTCCTTCATTTTGATTGAATTTATATTTCCTTTGCTTGCTATGCCTCATATTGAAGTTGAACTTGCTTGAAATTTTGCTAGATAGGTGCGTTTCCCCTTTCCGAACTGATTCATTTGTTATCTATTTGAGTCTAAAAATTCAGAATTGTTATTTTGAATGTATTTTGTTTCCCTAGTTGTCCGAGAGGGATTCAGTGTAGTCTTAAGAGAATTTATGTTAAGGTATTGGTTTATGTTAAGGCATTGGTTTGGACCAATAACAATCGTGGCAATCTTGATCCTCATACCAATCAATGTATCTGGAGGCACATTGTTTTTTCTTAAGAGAGAACTGGTCGCCAGTGAGATTGACAAATCCTCATACGAGTCATGGCAAATCCTTCTATGTTCAGTGTTGCGTAATTATTCGTCATCCAATGATTTGAGTCTTGTTAATCTTGTTTATTGAAGATTATTGTACGTCGTTTTGTTTGATCTTCTTCCAAATTTTTTTTGCACTTGTAAAACCTCCTTTTATTTTATTTTATTGTTAATATATGTGCATTGGCTGATCAACTTGTTTTTAGTGTAAGATTAGATCTTTGGTCTTATTTTCTTATTATATATTTTCTTGTGTGAGTTTCAGATTATAATGAACCAGTTGTATGATGTGTTATTGAGAGTGCATACCCATTTGTGATAGGAAGGCTTTTGGTGGATCCAAGTCCTGATATAAGAAAAATACTAAGGGAGCTTCTTATTCGTAAAGATGGGTCTATAAGGTGGAATCGGCTTGAACGACTGGTAGGTTCCTGGTTTGTCTCCTTCCAACTATTATATTTTCTAATTCCTCTTTATATAGTACATGCAAGTATGCAACTTGTATGTATTAGAATTGGGTTTAATGTCTGCCTAAATATATTCCCTTGGATTTAATCTGATGGCTAAATTTAAAAGGTATCAATAGTGACATCCAATCCCATATCCGTGTTGTTCACATAATGAATGAACTCCTCAAAGAGCTCAAATTCCTTTAGAAGGAAACTTGAAAAATTTGTTCATTTGATGCAAGCGTGAGGTAGAGCTTTCACCCTCAATAAGTAACACCTAGTATATTTAGTTTTATAAGAATATCCCTTTTTATAATGACCATACTTCTTGAGAGAAAGCAATTTGGAGCTGCCAGCACACTGCAGAGGATTAGGGCATGTTATTAACCACTTATTTGATTCTCTCCTTTGGGGGAGACTTGCTCGTTTGGATGAAAGAGAATGCAATCATATGTTATTTGCAGCACAGTGCAGATCGGTTTGAAAGGCTGTTGAAAGAGATGTGCGCTGATGAAGATGGAGATCTTTTGATTGATTCTACAGTCAAAGGAATACCCAAAGTCTTTGTAGTATCAACCCTGGTCAGCGTAATGCTTGCTCAGGCATTTGTGTTTAGAAATTATCAAGTTATGTATCTATCATTGTTATCCTCTTTTTTTTTTCTGGATGATGAATCTTCTGAGATTATTTTACTAGCATTATATGGATTGTCTTGATTTATCTTCAGTACCCTGCTGGAACACCTGAGATGTACCTTTCGTATTCCGAAAATTCAGCTTTCAGCATGATGAGAGCATCTAGTGCACATGCTCAAGTTGGCTATAAATGCAGTGCTTTTATATGAAATTGTAAGCATCAAGTTTGGCAAGGTATAAGAGCATCATTTGCTACTCCGTGTTATCTTGATGACTTTTCTGATGGTAAATTTCTTATCACCTTGCCTCTTAATTGATGCCACTCAAGTTTTCTTGATGCAAATTTGGTTTTTATGTGTGCCTCATATTTAATCCTTGTATATTTCAGAAATCAACCGCTGGCAAGATGGTGAAATCATAACTAATAATCCAACTATTTTTGTCATAAGGGAAGTTCAGCTTCTTTGGTCGGATACCAATATCGATTGTCTGGTTTCTCTAGGATGTGGTTCAGTTCCAACTAAGGTTTCTTTCTCTTTTATTCTATACCTATTCCTTTTACACGTTCACTTCTCTCTTCCTAATGATTGGGGAATGTCAATTGTAGTCGTTGTTGTCGTGTTCACCTTTTATGTAAGTTTTCTTGCTTTCTCTTTCCCGCTTCATGTCTGACATATCTTTTGCATTCTTTATGTTCTGATATTCCAGTTTTGTTAGTTATGATATTGACGATGTGCAACTCAACATTTTTTGTTTGATGGCAGAAAATATTTACTCTTGGAATGGCAATTATCTAGATAGAAGACTATTATATGGAGTTTATAAAACAACTGATAAAATGAAGGATAATTTCAAAAGGATGTTTTTATAAAAGGAGTTAAAGAAATAGTTATAGTGGAAGAAATTTACATAAATCTGCAATTTGTATTCAGAAACCATTTATGTTTAGTGACTTCTGTTAGACTTCATAAAATGATAAGTGACAAGTCTTGGTTGGGTGCTACTTGACTATATCATATGAACTTGCCTATTTTCTCTGGGTTGTTTTCAGGATTCCTGTTTACTTAGAGTACTTCATGTGTGTCTTTGAAGCTTCTTTTGACTGGCATTTCGAAGGAGCTATGTGATGATGTTTAGACTTACGCGAGTAAAAATTGCATGTTTCTTAGTTTGCTTCACTCAGTGAGTTTCTGTTTCTTAATCAATTTTGTTTGTTTGTTTCAGTTAGTTTTCCTTTCTTATTTTTTGGACATTTCATTCACTTATTCATGTGATTTCCTAGAGAGTGCATACTTTCATTTTTCTCTTTGTTGTCACCCATACTGAATTTACAGGTCACCCATACCGGATTTACATGACACATAATGTATTTTACTTGACACATGCATTTTATTACTTGACACGGGAATTGCATATCCCTTCTTCATTTTCTATGGAATGAATTGAAGAGGCTTATACTTGGAATGGATTGTGAAGGTTCGATAATGTAAAACAATGTAATATAGAAATACTCTAGAAGGGGGGTTGAATAGAGTATGCCAGTTTTTCGCAGAAAGTCTCAAGACTTTTGGAGCTCGTATCAAACCCTTTGAGATTAAACCTGAATCACAAAGTTAGATAATCGAACCAAGTGCGGAAATAAGGTAAAGCAATATATAAAAGACACGAGTAATTGTTTACGAGGTTCGGCACAAACTTGGCCTACGTCCCCGCCTAGGGTTCTTCCACAACCCTAGGATTCAAAAGGCTTTATTGATTCGCTTAGCTTAGGATCCTAATAGCTCACCGAGAAGCCTCTCTCCTATACAATTGCAATCTAGTCAACTCACGTTCCTTTGGAGTCCTAGACCAATCTAGAAGAGCCCCACCTCTCTCAGCTATCTAGTACAATCCTCTTACTCTCACAAATCAATAGCCTAGTGCAACTTCCCGAGTTACAAACTCTCGAGTAACACTATTAATGAATATTTCCTATAAGCTCACACTGACTCTCAAAGGCTTTGAAATAAACAACAAACTCTTGAGCACTAGCAGCGAGTACACTTGGAAGACAGATCTCGCTTGAACAAATGAAAGCTCGTGTAGCACTTGTGTGTTCTGTCTTCTTCTTCCTTTCCTTTATAGAAGTAACATGGAGCATTAGGGTCTTCAACATCGGATCTTCAACAACGGCTAGTTTGCGCCCGTATCTTCTATTTTTGGACACTTCGAAGACATGATCTTTCTTGAATTGGATCTTTTCAATATGCACCATAAGGAAAGATATAATTTCAAAAATACTTCCTTAAAGATTAGTTACACATATATATATAATATAAGGGAAGTATATAATAATATTAAATAATATTCAGACTTATAAAACAGGTTTTGTATTTCATCAATTGTTAATGCTCCAAGACCTTTGACACAAACATCCTGTCATGGCCTTTGAAACATTATTCCGATTTTCATCAAGGGAGGGAGTTATCAATATCCCCCTTGATGAAAGACAAAACCTGTGCATCCCTGCAACTTAGTCAAGCATAAATAATATAAGAGAAATCGGACTAAGTACCTGCATGGGTTAGACAAATGTTGGATCAAAATTTTTAAAGCATGCAAAAGCCATCCAACCGAAAACCAAAAAACAAAAAACCAAGGTCTTCCAGGACCTTCAAGCAGATAGAGGTTTTCAAAGTCTAAACAACCACAGATCATCTCCCCCTTTTTGTCTTTCAACAAAGGGAGGAGGTAAAACAGTCACCAAATGTTTTGAAAAAGTTTCCAAAAACCAGCAAGGTATCAAGTTTGGGATAAGGTAGGGTAGGGTGGGGTTTAAGCTTCGTCGTCCGGAGCATCATCAGTGAGCCTCGTCCACAGTCCTTGTAGCATCTTGGAAATCCCGCTCAGCTCCGTCATAAACTCCTTTTGCAGCTCCTTGATATCCAGGCGAACTTCCTCCAAGCCCAACTCTAGGTTGTCCATGCGTTCATCGAAAGCTGAAGCAGTGGGAATGGCTTTTGAAGGAGTGGCAAGACTCAAGGTCCCTTGGGGAGACCGAGTGATGCCAATCTTTTCAAGGCCCTTAGAGTCGAACTTACCCATAGGATGCTGCTGTTCTTCATTTTTTACATCAATTCCAGAAGCTTTGAAGAGAGGAGTCAAAAGGGTAGCAAAGGGGAGGGGAGAACCTTTTCTAGCTTTTCTAGCATGAGCCATGGTTCCAAGGATAGTGTTGGCCAGATCAAGGTCAAGGCCATTTAAGATGCGGTAAAGCAGGACCATGGCATTGTCAGTAAGGAGTGAGCCAGAGTTAAGACGGGGTAAGAGGCATCGAACAATGATGTTGAAAATTATTTTGCCTCAAGGGTTAGGGATGAGTGGGTGAGTTGCTTTGAGATGTTGTTGGATGCTTCGGGTAGGAGGTATGTGGCTCGGGCAAGAATGATGCAATTTTCTTTTGAGGGGTGTATTTTAGAGGGTGGAACTGGGCTAGGTAAGCCAAGGAAATCTGCAAAGTCATTGGAGTTGAGAGAGATTCTAACCCCTTTGACAACAGACTCCAAAGACCAACCATTGGTGTCGTGTTTGGCTTTTAGGTTAATGTAGAATAGACGGATAAGCTGGGGGTAATAGACAGTTTCAAGATTGAGAAGGGTCCAGGCTGGGGAATTTTTTAGAAGATCAATGCAGGGTAACTTCAAAGTTTCGAAGAACTCAAAATCCAAAAAATCAGAACAGCAAATCCTACGAGTTCGAAACTCATCTACCCACTTACCAGTAGTCTCAGCATCTTCAAACCAAGAGGAGGGCAAGGATTGATTTACCTGGATATATGCAGGTGGGTCGGCATTCTTCCTGCGAGCAATGGTCGGAGCAGCTCTCTTGACAGGCGCTTCAAGACTCCTGAGGGTGCCCTTCCTGGTGCGCTTGGGAGATGGAGGCTTGACAGCAACAGGGGCTTTCCGCTTCTTTGGAGACTGGGGAGGAGGAGAAGGAGAGGGAGATTCTTCCTCCTCTTCCTCAGACCCCGAGTCCTCACCGGACCCCACTTCATCTCCTTCAGCTTCCTCGTCATCTCCAGATCCCTCTTGCTCTTCTTCTTCTTCCTCAGGCTCCTCCTCGGATGGAACCTCCTCGGCTTCCTTCCGAATCCTCTCAGCTTCCTCCTCTGCCAGTTTCCTTGCAAGCTCGGCCTCCTCATCGGCCTTTTTCTTCAAGGCTTCCTCCTCGGCTTCCTTGGCAGCATCTCTTTCCAGGATGGCATCGAGGTCATCTTCCTCCTCTTCCTCGTCCACTTCCTCAGCCAAAATCTTCCTCTTCCCTTTCTGTTTGGCACTGAGAGGCTTCTTAGCAGAGCGCTTTTGAGAGCCCTTGGTAACAGTGGCCGTGCTCTCAGCGATGGTGCTCTGGACAACAGTTGGGACAATGGCTTGAGGAGTGGGTTCAGGTGTGGGAGAGGTGGCATTGGCCTGACGTCCCTTGGGGGTGGCGCCAAGTCTTTTGGGTGTGACAGCTTTCTTTGTTTTGGGTGCCATGGAGGAAATCGGCTAGGGTTTCTTTAGAAAAGGTTGAGAGGCTGAAGAAGGAGAAGGCGAAAGGGTTTGGATAATTTGAGAGTGTGATAGAATCGGGTACAGACTTGGGTATAAGTAGATAGAGATGATGGAGTGATGGGACGGGTTTAGAGTTCCAAGGGAGAGTAATGATAACATTGCCAAGATTTGAAGAGTTTCCAATTCAAAATTCAAATGTTTCCATTAAAATCGGACTGAAAAACTGAAGGATTTAGTTCCAAAATTAAAAAATATCTTAACGGTTAAGAATATAACATAAATAGGCAATTTTGAAATCCGATAAAAATATAATTGATCAAATATCTAAAAAGATATTAACCAAAAATATGTGATCCGATATATGTAATCCACCATTTAGTTCACACACCTTGACATAGTTCTCAAGGGTCTTGACACTAAGTAGATTTTATCTTTCGTAAAGGGAATGCTCCCCCTACGAAAGTGCATCCTTGTTAAGCATCCCAATTTCTCGTCTTATGAAGGTGAACCTGTCCTCTGCCAAAGGCTTAGTGAAAATGTCAGCCCATTGATAATCAGTTGAAATAAACGAAATGGACACATCACCTTTTTCAACATGATCTCTAATGAAATGATGCCTAACATTAATATGTTTGGTCCTTGAATGCTGAACAGGATTCTTAGTGATGAAGATGGCACTTGTATTGTCACACTTAATTGGAATACCTTTGAGGTTGATGCCAAGATCTCGCATTTGTTGAGCTATCCAAAGGATTTGGGAGCAACAGGCTCCAGCTGCAATGTATTCGGCTTCTGCGGTGGATAGAGCAACTGAGTTTTGTTTCTTTGAGTGCCAACTGATTAAAGATGCTCCTAAGAATTAGCAACATCCTGATGTGCTCTTCCTATCCACCGTATAGCCTGCAAAATCTGCATCAGAATATCCAATTAATGTGAAATCCTTTTGCTTTGGGTACTATAGTCCAAGCTCCTTAGTGCCATTGAGATATCGAAAGATCCTCTTCGCAGCCACGAGGTGAGATTCTTTAGGATCAGCTTGAAACCTAGCACACATGCAAACACTAAACATGATGTCAGGTCTACTAGCCGTGAGATATAATAAAGATCCAATCATTCCTCGATACTCCTTTTGATTGACACTTATTCCAGTCTTGTCTTGATCTAGAGACAATGTTGAGCTCATGGGAGTCTTGGTTGCTTTGGATTGATCCATCTTGAACTTCTTCAAGAGATCCTTAGTGTACTTGCTTTGGTTGACAAAGATCCCTTTCTTGGATTGATGAACTTGTAATCCCAAAAAGAAGTTGAGTTCACCCATTAAGCTCATCTCAAATTCACTGCACATGATGTCAAAAAATTCTTTGCACAAAGATGTGTTAGTAGCACCAAATAATATATCATCAACATAAATTTGAATAACCAAAATGTCCTTTCCTTTGGTTTTGATAAAAAGAGTCTTGTCGATCAACCCCCTTTTAAAATCATTTTCTAAAAGATATTTTGACAAGCGCTCATACCAAGCTCTTGGGGCTTGTTTCAAACCATAAAGCGCTTTGTCAAGTTTATAAACATGATTGGGAAATTCTGAACTTTCAAAACCTGGGGGTTGAGCCACATATACTTCTTCCTCTAAGAAACCATTAAGAAAAGCACACTTGACATCCATTTGATATAACTTTATGCTCATAAAAGATGCAAATGCCAATAGAATGCAAATAGCTTCAAGCCTGGCTAAGGGAGCAAAGGTCTCCTCGTAGTCAATACCTTCCTCTTGATTGTAGCCTTGAGCAACAAGCCTTGCCTTGTTCCTCACGATCTTACCATTCTCATCTAGCTTGTTTCGAAAGACCCATCGTGTGCCAATGACTGATTGATGCTTTGGCCTAGGCTTCAACGTCCAGACTTTATTTCTTTCAAATTCGTTGAGCTCACTTTGCATAGCAATGATCCAGTCTGGCTCCTGAAGTGCCTCATCTACCTTCTTTGGCTCAATAAGAGAAACAAACGCGTGAAAATCACAAAGATCTTTAAGTTTAGAACGAGTTTGAACACTAGAAGTAGGGTCAGAAATGATATCCTTTAAAGAGTGTGATGAGGAGTATTTGAATTTCCTTTTGCTAGTCTCAGCTCCTTGATTCGTCACACTGGTAGGATTGACTTGTGGTACATCTGACTCCGTGGTCCTGTTAGGTTCAGTTACAGCAGTTTCTGACGTCTCAACACTGTTGGATTGGACACCAAGGGCTTTGGACGAATCTTCAACACCTTGGGCCAATTCTTCAGTGTTAAGGATCTGTTCCTGTATGTTCCTCTTCTCTGTGTTGTTAGTAGCAGCGTCATCAACTTCCTCGTTCTCTTCATGGATGTTAAGATCTATATCTGCAACGCTTTCACTCAAAGCACCGTCATTGCATTCATCAAAAATAACATGTATACTTTCTTCAACTAACTGGGTCCTTTTATTGAAGATTCTATAAGCTTTGCTACTCGTGGAGTAGCCAAGAAATATACCTTCATCACTACGCGCATCAAATTTCCCAAGGTTATCTTTTCCATTGTTATGAACAAAACAAGTACAGCCAAAGGGTTTAAAATAAGATATAAGTGGTTTGCGGCCTTTGAAAAGTTCATAAGGAGTTTTCTTTAAGATGGAACGAATAAGACAACGATTCAAAATGTAGTTAGCTGTGTTAACAGCTTCAGCCCAATAGGTTTTAGGTAATGCATTTTCTAAAAGCATAGTCCTGGCCATATCCTCTAAGGTGCGGTTCTTGCGTTCCACAACCCCGTTTTGTTGAGGTGTCCTAGGAGCAGAAAAGTTTTGGGAGATGCCATATTTAGCACAAAACAAATCAAACTGAAGTTGATCAAACTCCCTACCATGATCACTCCGAATTGACACTATGGGCTCGTTTCTTAAAGTTTGCAACTCCTTACAAAGTTTTGAAAACTCAAATAAGGCCTCTGATTTTTCTTTTAAAAAAGCAACCCAAGTATATCTAGAAAAATCATCAACAACAACTAGCATGTACTTTTTACCATTGAGAGTTTTGACTCGCATAGGACCACATAAATCCATATGTAAAAGTTCAAGGGGTCTAGAAGAACTTACAACCGTTTTGGGTTTGAAAGAGCTATGTGTTTGTTTACCTCGTGTGCATGCATTGCACATATCAATACCTTTGAAGTCCATCTCAGGTAACCCTCTTACAAGCCCTTTGGTCACAAGCTTCTGAAGTGTGTGTGGACTCACATGACCGAGTCTCCTGTGCCAGAGCTTTGGATCGTCCGTCAAAGCCTTTAGACAGGTTAAGCTTCCTTGTGCCACTTGGTCAGCATTTACAGCGTATATATTGTTGTAGCGATATGCAGTCAATATAACTTCACCTGTATCTTCTCTGCACACTATGCATCTTTTCTTGTTAAATCTGACATTGTTACCACTATCACATTTTCCTTTGTCACCAAGAGTGATTGTTCCCGTGGATTGCTCCTTTAGATCGTGAAAGAGAGAACTCTTTCCACTCATATGCCTCGAGCACCCACTATCAATGATCCATTTATGTTCCTTCACCTTGGTGATCTCCTACAACACAAACATCAACCTTTGTGGCTAGACCAATAAGCAAATTTGGATCCATTGTTGGGGTAAACCATATTTGGTAAAATAGTGCCTTTTGGAACCCAAATTTGTGTTATCCGTTCTTTTCTCAAATGAACAGGGAATGTATTGCGAATGATATATGGATCCTTTCTTCTATAAGGGCAGGTCTCTTTTACATGTCCCTTTCTAGCACAATGGTGACATATAGGAGAGGTTCTGCTTCCTTTTGCCTTTACAAAAGTGGTAATGTGTTGCTTCTTTAAAAACCTTGGATTGTAACCAATACCACTTTTGTTTAGAGAGCTTTGTTGCTCACCCAACATCCTATCGAGAGTACCTTTGGATTTGGTAAAACTTATGAGGGTTGTCTGTTGGTCTTGAATCTTATTATTCAGGGAGATCTTCTCGTTCTCTAAGTCATGATGCTCATTTCTTAGAGAGGAGAGATCTTGCTTGAGTTCAGATTTCTCTGAGTCAAGCGTCTTGACTTTAATGTCAAGACCTGAATAAGAAGCTTCAAGACTTTTGACCCTCATAGACAGATCCTCAATAGTTTTTTCCTGGTCCACAGTTCTCTTAATAAGAATGTTAGTTTGGACAATAAGCTTCTCTTCATTGGCAATCATATTGGAAAGGAATTCCGATAATACCTCTTTTGGACTTGCCATAAGTTCTCTTACAGTAGCTTCAAGCTTTTCATCGTGGGATTCATCTTCTGAGGCCATAAGACAAATATTGGCCTTCTCATCATCGGAGTCAGAGTCTGAATCACTCCAAGTTGCCATCATGGCTTTCTTCTTCCATTTGTCACCTTTCTTGGACTGGCTCTTTGTCTTTTGAGGGCAATCCTTCACAAGATGATCTGTTTCACCACATTCAAAACAAGACAACGGTTTAGTCTTCTTTTCATACTTGTTGTATTGAGGCTTACCTCGAAATTTTGAAGACCCTGATCCATCCTTGTTGTTGAATTGCTTCTTTATTTTGAGAATTCGAGCAAGGCCTCTTGTGATAAGAGCAAAAGGATCATCCTCATCGTCATCCTCATCTTCGGAATCAGATCCATCTTTATGCTCATCCTTCTTAGACTTGAGTGCCAAGTTCTTAGTGCTAGCTGGAAGTTCTCCATCGTCTTCATTAAGGATCATCTCATGCGTGATCAGTTTCCCAAGAAGGTCATCAAGGGGTAGAGTGGTGAGGTCCTGGGCTTCCTCTATAGCTGTTACTTTTGGACCCCATTTCTCTTTTGGAAGGCACCTCAGTATCTTCCTCACTTTCTCAACGTTGGTAAAGCTCTTGCCGAGAGAGTCAAGGTTGTTGGTAATCTTTGTGAATCGTGTGAACATGGCCTTGATTGACTCATCAGGCTTCATCTTGAAGAGCTCGTACTTTTGAAGGAAGATGCTGATATTGGTGTCTTTTACTTTGCTCGTTCCTTCATAGGTGACGACCAGTTTGTCCCAAATCTCTTTAGCTGGCCTACAAGATGAAATACGGTTAAACTCATCAGTGCTAAGACCACAATAAAGTAAGTTAATAGCCCTGTAGTTTTTGGAGACGATTTCAAGATCTGCTTGGTTGTATTCAGACTCTTTCATTGCAACTTTGGTATCATTTGGTCCATCTTTCTCTGGAATCTTCGGCCCATTCTCTATAATGTTCCAAAGCTCTCGATCTTGGTCTGTGATGAACATTTTCATCAAGGATCTCTAGTGGACAAAGTTGTTTCCTACAAAGAGTGGTGGTCTGCACGTAGACCTTCCCCGTGCAAATCCTCCGCTTGCTTCACCAGACATGATCGAAAACTCACAAGATTGTTAGATCAAAAACAGTGAGTAAAGCTCTGATACTAATTGAAGGTTCGATAATGTAAAACAATGTAATATAGAAATACTCTAGAAGGGGGGTTGAATAGAGTATGCCAGTTTTTCGCAGAAAGTCTCAAGACTTTTGGAGCTCGTATCAAACCCTTTGAGATTAAACCTGAATCACAAAGTTAGATAATCGAACCAAGTGCGGAAATAAGGTAAAGCAATAGATAAAAGACACGAGTAATTGTTTACGAGGTTCGGCACGAACTTGGCCTACGCCCCCGCCTAGGGTTCTTCCACAACCCTAGGATTCAAAAGGCTTTATTGATTCGCTTAGCTTAGGATCCTAATAGCTTACCGAGAAGCCTCTCTCCTATACAATTGCAATCTAGTCAACTCACGTTCCGTTGGAAGCCTAGACCAATCTAGAAGAGCCCCACCTCTCTCAGCTATCTAGTACAATCCTCTTACTCTCACAAATCAATAGCCTAGTGCAACTTCCCGAGTTACAAACTCTCGAGTAACACTATTAATAAATATATCCTATAAGCTCACAGTGACTCTCAAAGGCTTTGAAATAAACAACAAACTCTTGAGCGCTAGCAGAGAGTACACTTGGAAGACAGATCTCGCTTGAATAAATGAAAGCTCTTGTAGCACTTGTGTGTTCTGTCTTCTTCTTCCTTTCCTTTATAGAAGTAACATGGAGCATGAGGGTCTTCAACACCGGATCTTCAACAACGGCTAGTTTGCGCCCGGATCTTCTATTTTTGGACACTTCGAAGACATGATCTTTCTTGAATTGGATCTTCTCAATATGCACCATAAGGAAAGATATAATTTTGAAAATACTTCCTGAAAGATTAGTTACACATATATATATAATATAAGGGAAGTATATAATAATTTAAATAATATTCAGACTTATAAAACAGGTTTTGTATTTCATCAACTGTTAATGCTCCAAGACCTTTGACACAAACATCCTGTCAAGGCCTTTGAAAGATTATTTTGATTTTCATCAAGGGAGGGAGTTATCAAATTGCTTATCTGCTGAATATTGATTGATGCAAAGAATGTGGTTATTGATGTGAGATTCAATGGTAAAGTGCTATGTAGATGTTTGCTTGGTACTGACTTGTGCTTCCAGTTTTACCAAAAAAATATATTGAATCATTTAGGCATGTTTTGACATAAATATTCTTCACATATAGCCTATTAGCTCAATGGGAGAGCATTGTGGTCATACACAAAGATGTGAAATTAAGACGTGAGAGAACGAGAATGAGAGAGAAGAGAACCCACACCCCCCGCTCGCCCCTGTTCATCCGCAAGAACCCTAGGCCCCAAATCTTCGAAATCCAACCCAAATTAGAACTGCAACCGTGTGATGATGTCCATCGGGTACAATTTCTACCCAAATCCCAGACATTGAATGCCCTAACCACCAAACACTGTCTTGTTTATTGCCAAATTAACCCAAATCCGCTTAATTCGAAGAGGGCTCTCTCACTGTGCAACAATGGAGCATTCAATTTGGATAATGATGGCGTCGACTTCAGTCGAATCTGGTGTACGGAATTCAGACTTTGGTGGTGGTGGGAGTGCGGCTGGCTCTTACCGCATCTACTACAGATCGAATCAAAAGAAATCGGGGCATTTGGTTTGATTGACGGCTTAGTTGGGGAAGATCTCTCCTTGCGGTGCAAGTTTCTGCACAAGGATTTGGAGGCTCGGGTCCTGGGTGAGCGTCACTCATCTTCTCATCCTTATTCTCTCAACTTCTCTGCTTCCAATATTCTAACCACACTTGCTTATAACATCTTTTCTCTGTTTCTGAGCATGGCTATCCGAAAACTAGACAAAGGAAAACAAAAAATGGAAGATGCCAAGCATGCACCAAGGAGGAGGGTTAGCCACGGAATCGTCATTTCTGAACCTAAGAATCCATCCGATGGGGCACCAGACCCAAAGGAGAAGGGTGACAACCCAAACAAAGATCATTCCAATGAGAAAAAGAAACCGACTCTTGACGTGGCCAGACTCCGGTCTCGGCTGTCAGGAGTTAAAGAAAATATCATCAAGCTGCAAAAAACAACCTTGTATGGTACGATCATCGGTGAACCAGTGGAACTGAAGGAAATCAGAAAGAAGATCCGATTCGATTGAAAATTTATGGAGGGAGGATTCCAGGTAACCCCTCTATCCCACAACTGGTTTGAAATGAAATTCATACTTCATGAGAATAGGGATAGGGTATGGAATGGGCGACCGTTTCATATCCTGGGGCAACTGCTTTTGCTCAAACCCTGGAAACAAGGCTTTGATCCAGCCTCTTAATCCATATCCACACTAGATATGTGGATTCGGATCCCTGGACTCCCATCGGAGTACATAAGACATGAAGTTTTAGCTACAATCATTGAAGAGAATGGGCTCGGAACTATTCTGAAACTTGATGCTTTCACTACCAAGAGCGTAAGAGTTCGCTACCCTCACATCTCTATTAATGTCGAAATCACCCTCATTCCGGACAAGAAAGTGTTTGTGTGGGATGAAAATGACAACCTTAGGGAGTATCCTGTATGGTTTGAGGAATTGCTTGAGGGATGTGGAAGCTGCGGCTCTCTTGAGCACTTCTTCTCGGACTGCCCGCACCGTCAATTGCACATAGCCCGATCACTGTCACCCTCTCCAAGCTGAGAGTGAAGAAGGCAAGGCAGGGGAATCTGATGAGCAATGATGACGACCATGATTGGATCAAGGTTGCCTTCAAAGGCAAAGTTGATGGCCCATCTTCGAAGGTGGGAAATCCAAAGTCTGAGATGTTGAAGAACATTGGGATCAATGTCACCTACAAATCAGATTCTTCCTCTTCTAAGATGTCCGGAAGGACTTCTAGCTTCTCCTCTCGTGTGGGTGGGGAGGCGATGATGGATCCGAAACCAATTGAGGCCGAGCCTATGCCGATAACTGGAGATGCTCAGGAGACCCTTCCTCGTGATGATGCATAGGAATTGCAGGCCGAGAATCCCCCATTGCCATTTATCCTGAAGCCTGACCTAGCAGAACCGATGGATTTCTTATGCCACGAATCCTTTTAAGATGTCCTGAATGGTGTTCCTACGGGAGTGGAGTTCCAGCTTTCCACTCTGTATGACCCGGTGATGATATCTGATCCGTTAAAGGCCACTGCACCTTCTTCGACCCCCTCGGGCTCCTTTGTCCAGAGGCTGGAGATGCTTAGAATGACTACTACCTCAATGTCTGAATCGGGGAAAAGGAAAAATAGCATGGGAGACTCTGACACGGCCTCTTAATTCCTATGTGAAGGAAGGAGGTGTAAAGAAGCCCCAGAATGATGAGTGACAACACTACAAGGTGGAGGATCAAGAAGCGAAGGTATCATCTATATAAGACTCGATATTATGAAGCACCTATAACTGTAGATATCAAACTAAACTCTATGATCATCTTATGCATTGTAAATAGCTCGGCTAGTAGGTTTGACAATGCTTGTTGTATGGTGTTAAATTCTCAAATCATGAACCTCGGTATGTATGATAATGGTAGTCAGTTAAGCACTAAACTAGGGTCGCTATCTAGGCTATGGAAATGGTTGTTATGTAAGGCTCAAAACTATCAAATGTTAATAGATACATATTTATATTATACCTTGTGCATTCTGGTTGGGGGCTGGGAGCCTGTGCATTACCTTTCTTGCCTGTCTATTCGAAGCTCTACCGACAACAACTCCAGCACCACTTCAATACAAACCGAACCCATGCCCAAGATTCCAAATAAGTTAAAACAATGTTACTTGGGGTCTTTGTACCACGTATATGCTATTATCCACAATCTGATAACGACGCCCATCACCCTCACCAAGGTGCGCCGAATACAGGATCAACGTTCCAACATGATGCGGAGTTTGGCAGGACTTGAGGAGCAATGCAACACACTCCGACCTAACGACAAACCAAAATACATGAATAGGCTTGTACCTACTCGGTCTCTTATAAAAGAAAACGACTTAGAACAGCCCATAAATAAACAAAAATGGATAATACATAAGTATTGTAACAAGCAAACAAACCTGATCTAATATGAGGGTGAGTGGCGAGGACGTAGCTCGCTCACACCAAATTCAGGTTTAAATGAAGGTTAGCTTCTGGAACTGTAGAGGAATTGGCCGCCCTACGTTTTGGACTGAGATTAGCACATGGTGTAAATCAGAACATATTCAACTACTGGCACTTGCCGAGACAAAAACAGAAAACAGTCCTGCACCTTCTACTTGGAAGGGAGCGGGATTCGATAAAGCAATTTGGTCCCCAACTACTGGTAAGTCTAGGGGCTTGGGTATTCTATGGAAGGAAAATTGTCTACTAAATGAAACCGTTGAAGTTATAACACAATGGCCAAGAGTAATAGTCCTCAGATATACCAACACCATTGACAGTTTCTCGTGTCTTATATGGTTTATCTATGCTCCCCCCAGGAGCAACATAAACCGCGATTTTGGGATCCGGTAATCGAAGAAATAAAAGAGGCAACAATCCCATGCATTGTCATGGGCGATTTTAATGTAATAGGGTGCTTTGTTGACAAAGAAGGAGGAGCGGTAACTCATCCGCGCAGGTTTGTTCAGCTTGCGGAAGTCAAGAACCAATGTTCCTTTGTCGATATTCCTGCATGGGGAAACCCTTTCACCTGGAGAAAGAAAAAGGTTGAGAATGGGAACATAAAGAAAAAATAGATCGGGTTTTGGTTCAACATGACATAATACACCAGTATCCCGCCCTCTGTACTAAAAATGGTGCTTTCACATCCTCAGACCATTGTTCAATCACCACTGAACTAAATACCACTCAAATATTCAATCCCCCACCTTTCAAATTTGAAAATGTATGGCTACAAAGACAAGACTTTAAAAATATTGTGAAACAAGCTTGGAGACTTAGATGACATGGCTCGGCAATGTGTCAATTAGTCAGGAAAACAAAACTCCTAAAAGATAAAGCAAAGAGTTGGAATAAAAGAACATTTGGGAACATCTTCAGGCAACTCCAAAGAGTCGAAACACAAATACTTCTTTTATAGCAAGGTAGGTTGAACAATTCAAATCGCAACATGCACAAAAAAGAAGCGACCTTGATCAAGAAAAAAGAAATATTATTACTATTTCAGAAATCATAATAGAATCAACGAGCCAAATCTAAACATATCAAGCTATCAAATTCCAACACTGGATACTTTCATAGAATCGCCTCGGGCAAAAGAAATAGAAAGTTCATCCGCAACATAACAACATCTGAAGGCACCCAGATAACTAGAGAAAATAACATAAATAATGAAATTAAAATGGATTTCCATAAAAGATTTACAAAACAACCAATCAACAGGGAAAAATTGAATGAATTCCTTACTCTAATATCTCACGACATAAAGAATGAGGAAAACACTGAGCTAATCGCTACACCCTCTAACAGAGAAGTTAAAAATGTAGTATTTAGCTTAGGAAGGAATAAGGCCCCAGGGCCTGGTTGGCCCCTCAGTTATCAGATCTGTAAAGAGTTTCTTCTTAACGGGAAGAATACTTAAACAAATAAACCATACTTTCATTACACTACTACCGAAAATAGATAACCCAACCACAATGGGTCACTAAAGACCGATTAGTATGTGCTCAACAATCTATAAAGTTATTTTCAAAATCCTAACAGAGCGATTGAAGAAAGTTATGCGAAAACTGATTAACCCGCACCAAGGTGCCTTTGTATCGGACAGAGCCATTCAGGATAATGTATTAATAGCCCATGAAATCTTTCACTCTTTCAAAACTAGGAAGGGTAAGACAGGTTGGCTGGCGCTCAAGTTAGACATGGAGAAGGCCTATGATCGTGTTGACTGGGACTTCACGGAAGCTGTCATGACTAAATTTGGCTTTCACCCAACTTTTATAAATTGGATCAAGGAATGCATCACATTAGTCTCATTCTCGGTATTAGTTAACAATGGACCTACGAACCTGTTCACTCCAACAAGAGGCTTACAACAGGGTGATCTCTTATCGCTGTCTCTGTTTATTCTTGGTGCAAAAGTGTTGGCCCGCAAACTTTCCACAGAGGCCCTGACCTCCGACAAATCTATTGGTTTCAGGTTCGGCCATTCTGGTCCATGCATACATTTCCTAGCCTTTGCAGACGATATCCTCATTTTCCTTAAAGGTAGCAATGAGGCTTGCCTCAAAGTTAAAAATATCATTGACGACTACTGCCAAATCTCCGGGCAAAAAGTAAATTACCACAAACCGACGTTTAAAGCCACCCCGGGAATCACTCGCCCAAGAACCGTCGAGCTTGGACAAGCGCTGGGTATCACCCAGTCCTACTCGATTGAAAAATACCTGGGTAGTCCCATTATTAACGGTAGAGTGAATAAGGACACCTTCAAGGAAGTGGAGAGCGGAATCCTTGTCTCCACAGGGACGAGCAACACTCATCGGATCAAATCTCTCTGCAAAACTGTTATACATAATGCAGAACTTTATGCTCCCAGCCACAATGCATAATGAGCTAGATACAATCAACGGAAGTTTCTTTTGGAAAAAGGATGCGCAACACAGACCATTAATTGGATGGGATAAAATATGTAACTCAAAGAAAGCATGAGGATTGGGTATTAGAAAATCTAAAGAAATGAATGAGGCTCTACAACTAAAACTTCTGTGGAAGGTTTTAGCAGAGCCAAATAGCACATGGGTCGAGGTAATTACACACAAATATCTAAAGGAAACACATATACTGAAGTACGAGAAATCTGGAAACATGTCCTGGCAATGGGCAAAATTAACAAACCTACTGCAAAAATTCAAAGATGGCATCATCTGGTACGGTCCATTGGGAATGGTAAATCGGTAAAATTCTGGACTGACAATTGGTTATCTGAAAAACCTCTGTGGGGGCATCCAGAATGCCCGATACAATTTGACAGCAATGAAACGGTCAACGAATATATTATAAACGGGCAATGGTGGGTGGAGAAACTTCACAGGGTGCTTCCGAGAGTGTTGGTGGATGATATTCTCGCAGTCCAGTTGCCTGTGACACCATTGGACGATAGGCTCTAGTGCTCTACTGGTGGCCGGATAAGCATGGATGGTTTACTACCTCTTTCGCCTACAAATTTCTCATGAATGTGCTGGCGGATGAGCCCCGAGATTATGAATGGATATGGAAACTTGATTTACCACCTAAAATAAAGATTTTCCTTTGGGAAATAGCAAGATCTTGCCTGCCAACAAAAGCCTGGCTTGCTTCAAGAGGGGTCTTTGTGCCTTCTTCTTACGTTTGGTGTAGCGGTTGTGCGGAGGACGATACTCACATACTTGCAGAATGCTTTTCAGAATTTACCAGCAACCATCTAAGTATAACAGAGCAGCAGACGCTTCAACAAACTACGGCTAGAACCAGGGATACAGGTGTACTGATGTGCTGGCTGCGCAGCTTACCAAAAACAAAAATACAAGCCATTGCCACAAGATGGTGGGGTGTCTGGTACTTCCGTAATGGGGTAACATTTAGGAACCAACAACCACCGACAGCAACCAATATTGAGGCATTCTCCAAGAGACAAATTGAAAACTGGAACCGTGCCCGCCAAATGGATGAATATGATCAAACTGACAAGCCATTAAGATATTCCACAAGGAATAAAAATAACCCACGAACTGAGAAAATGAAACACAAGAAATGGAAAAAGCCATCACGTGGAACATACAAAATTAACTTCGATGGTTCAGCTTTACGTAATGGGTCGGGTTCCGCTGGTATCATTATTAGAGACTGGAACGCTAATCCCATCCAAATGTCATACTTAAAACTTGGTCGCTCTTCACCCCTACAGGCTAAAGTTGCAGCCCTTAGGTTGGGGATGCTGGAGGCCAGGAAGCTAAATATCCAGAACATGATCATCGAAGGCGATTCCAAAATCATCATCGACTATCTCAGAGACAACACCCGCTGCCCTTGGGAGGTGGAAATGACCCTATCTGACGTACAATCCATTGTTCAAAATGCGAGGAAAGTCTCTTTTTCTCATATTCCCCGCGCTGGTAACAGAGTGGCTCCTAAGGTTGCACACCTTTGTCACTTTGCTTATGGGGTCCAAATAACAACTAACAAAGATCTTCAGGATCTCATCCTCTTGGATGCTCTTGGGTAGTCTCCTACCCAAAGTTTTACCTTATCAAAAAAAAATACACAAAGATGTGGGTTCAATTCCCACGTAGGCTTATTATTCATTAATCAACGCCGACTATCAACTTATGTTTAGAACAAGTCAAGCTTGCTACATCACCAAATTATAGCATAAAGAAATCACAGTTAACACACTTATGGCTTATAAGACATCTGTATCAGCACATTTTTACCGTACCAAATAGCTAACTAGGCCTTGTAAGTTACTACATAAACAATAAGTATGTTTGACATCACTTTGCAGTTTAGATGTAAGAGGACATAGAAATTGTTTGATCATTTAAAAAATATGCCAATTTTTTAACCAAAACAGGAGGGGGCTCAAGATGGCGGGTTCTCTTAGAAACTCTCTCTAATCATATACTCAGGGTAAACTTGAGGACTTAAAAGCTCTAGAGTTTGACTCCACATACTGACCTGGAACATGGTTGACTGCACGGTAAATAAGCATTGGACATAAACATAAAAGTCTGTGTCCTGAAAAACATCCACTGAAAAGCTTAGCTTCCTTGAAATCAGTAGCCAAGGATGACTTCTTTTAAAAAAGGTGTCCAGAAAAGGAAACTATAGAATTGGGAATAGAGTCTAGGCAAGTCCATATGGTTAAGAACACTCTGAGCTCGGACAAACCAGAAACGACCTCTAGTAGGCTTCAAAATTCCTACTACTAAACTCCTTTTTCTTTGTGTGTGATGCTATTAATGAAAGAAAATAAAATGACATGTCATGCTACGAACACGACAGGTTATACACTTTAACATGACATGTTATAACCTTTAACATGACAAGTAATGCGAATCGATCCTCTTCTCTTTAATGAAAGAAAATAACATGACAGGTAATGCTATTAACATGACAGGTTATACCCTTTAACATGACATGTTATTTGCTGATCTGCAATCTATAAACTTATTCGGTAAAAGAGAGACATTGTCCGAGTTAATGTAGGCAATGAGTAAGATGGAAAACAAGTATCATTTGAAGAGGGTTTTTTAACCTGGAATTCATCTTCCCTGTGTGTTGAATTCATCATAAGATGTGTTTTTAACATGACAGGTAATAGGTTTGACACGTCACTTGACATGACAGCCAGAGTGAGCGGACTACAGAGTCGAGGAATTTGAATTATTGGGGATAGTTGTTGAAATGTTCGATTGAGTTCCTGAGAATGACAAATTAAGGAAATTCATTACTGAAGCCAGATTAACTTGGTTTGAAATTCAGCCTTGGATGATTTTTGGGGTAAGTTCGCTCACTCTGACTGTCATGTACATTTACGTAGGTGACATGTCAAACCTATTGCCTGTCATGTTAAAAACCCATCTTATGATGAATTCAACACACAGAGAAGATAAATATCTTTACTTTTGATTTATTTTGATATGAAACTGCCTATAATTTTGTGATGTAGCAACCTCAGTGTTTGTACATGTCACCATCTTTTTCATCGTTCCAACGTGACAACCTAAGTGTTTGTACATGACACAAGTTATTAATTACATGACGTTGTGTTATAAAGGGTGACCATGCCAATAGTAAAAATTAACTGTCCACCCTGTGGTTTCGTACTGGTTTAGTTGTCTGCTGGACACATTTTAGGATTTTCCTCTCTTCCGGGCTATCATAATGAAAATTCAAAATCTTCTTTCTCCCTTCTAACTTGATCAAAATCTCCGAGTTTTTCTTGGAACAAGCTAAGACAGTGGAAATATGGACAGTTGTTGCTCTCAGTTTTTTGACAAAGGCTTTGTTTTTGCTGACTTTGCAAAATCATTGTTCTGGTTGCTTGTTGCTGATTAGTTGTTTCATATGAAGATGGTTTCGTGGGACTGACTAGGTTAGTTGTTTAATAGGGTGCATATCAAAGACGATGTACAAGACATGAACTGCTATTAACATGTCATTCAACTCGTAATTTTCCATTTCTACATGACAGCAACACGTTTCAACATGTCACCTGTTTATTCAGACACGACATACAACAATTAAAACCAGCAAATAGCATAATATTTTCCTTTCATCAAATGCCTTGTATTTCTACTCCAATTCACAAGTACATATACATAAATCAAAACGAGGTTTATACTTGAAATCAAATGTTTATAATTACATAGATAAACTACATGCTTCAAGTTCTTGAGATTTCGTTCAATTTGAAGTCCTAGTACCACCCAAGCTCCATTCAGCCAATTCAGCTTGGGCAGAAGCCTTGCTTTTTGTTGCTCGTCTGAGTGCTTTTGCAACAGAAATTCAAAATAAGAGATTAGAGTCAATAAAATGATCAAAGAAAACACATAATAAGAGAAACAACATAGATATAAATTTATTATTATTTTCAAACATGAAACATACTTTGGTTCCCCAGGATTTTATAATCCAAATCTAAGTAATCAATGCTTGTGAGTTACTATGTCGATTCAATTCCTGAATTTTTAGTCTATGAGAATCCCACTTCTAAAGGCACAATCATATTGAAGATTGGAAATTGAAAATAAGCAAGGAGATGATACCTAGTAAAATCTGCCACCACGCTTTTTCTCCTGTCTTGTAATCATTTGGCTGAAGCTCCAGACCAATATCTGGCACCCAACTTGTAGCATAAAGATGTGAGGCCTCCATTAAAACCTAAGCAATTGTCATAACAAATTCATCACTATTGGTGTTGAAGACAAGATAGTCGATTGGAATGAGACATGTCAGGTGATCAAATCAATGGAGATATTTTATGCAACTAAGGAAAATAATAAAAACTTCCATGAGCTCTTCAAGAAGCCTAGGTGCAAGTTGAAGCATGCGTCTCAAATCAGCCTGCAGAACTGGGGACAATTCAGCAGTCTCACGGGTCAAATGAGCTTGAATCAACAGCTCTGTGTGAAAATAAGTTAAGAATATTTTCATAGCCTTCAAAAAAGTGTCTGATTAAGTTAAAGAGATACTACTCGGTTACCTTCACTACAGCTGGATGTTGTTTCCAAAACTTTGCTTATTCTTGCTTGATGTTTTTAAGATCTAAGTTCAACTCACTCCTAACCAGCATGAACAACTTCTAAAGTGGTTCACCATCACTTCGACGAACTGGAATTTCAATATATTCAGCCGCCCTTACGAAAATTCCCAGCCCTATGTAGCAATTCATTGATAAAGAACCAAGCAATAGTGGGAGACAAATTGAATACAGAAGAACCTCATTAGTGATTGGACTTTCCATTCATTGCTTTCAATTAGTTCAATCCTATGGTTCCATTCATTGCTTTCAATTAGTTCAATTGATTTCTTGTTTCTAAACATAGGGTTGGTTCTTATAATTGAGACAAATTGGGGAAATTGAGGTCCCAAACTGAGACCAATTCGAACAATAACGAGAAAACCCCAAATTTCATACCAAATTCAAGCATGGAATCCTTACATCTACTTCAACATGAAGGTTGTTCGAAGTTGATTTAAAACAAAAAGAGGGAAAATCGGAGAACTTACATCACAGGCGTCATAGGATGGGGACGAGGCCGGACTTTCTCCCACCGCTTTTCGATCCCTCATCTGCCTCCTTCGTCTCCCATCTCTTGATCACCCTCATTTGCGTCCTCTCCGCTGCCTTCCTCCTCCTCTCCTACTACACCTTCACCTCCAAGCTCTACAAGAGGGGCCGCTCCCAAAACGACAGGCTAGGGGCCCTCCGCGACCTCTCCCTCAGCCGCAACCGCCTCTCAGGGCCCCATCCCCGATCTCTCCAACCTCACCTCCCTCAAGATCCTCTTCCTCTCCCACAACAACCCCTCCGGCCCCCTCCCGGCCTCCCTTTCCTCTCTGTTCGGCCTCTATCGCCTCGATCTTTCCTAAGCAACATGTTAGCCGGTTTTGTTTTAACCGGCTGGCCTACACTTTTTTGTAGAGGGAGGGTTAACCTCTACAAATATATTTGGATAGTGGGTTACCTATGCAAAGTTTTTCGGATCAAGGGTTATTTACTACAATTCCCTCGGAAAAAAATCATGTGCTGCCATGTTTCCCCGTCAGGGATTGACACGTGTCATGCTAGTAATTAAAGTTTTAAAATAGCTATTTTAGCCATTTTAACATTATAAAAAAAAAAAAAATTTATATTTTTTAATGTAATTTAGTTTTATCTACATATAGACACTCATTTTGCATATATTTTGAGGAAAAAATTGAATTTTTTTGCAAAATATTCACAAAAAATAAATATTTAACAAAATATTCAGACTTTTAAAATATTTACAAAAATATTCATTTTTTGCAGGCCTGACAGAAAAACGCGGTTTGAGTCCGCGTTCTATTCATAAGGTTAATATTTTTAAATCAAAGAAAAAAGGGACAAAAAATTAACAAAAGGAACGCGGTTTCAGACCGCGTTTCTATGTTAATTTTTATTTCAGGTTAAATTTGGTAATTGTTAAAAAAATTCTTCCTAGAGATGAGATCTGGGACCGTGTCTCAATTTTTTTAATTTTTTTATTGGGGAACGTCACGGGGAAAGCAGAGCAATCGGAGAAGAGAGAAGGAGACCACTGGAGCCCGGAGGAAGGAAGAGAAAGGAGGTCGCCATCGTCCCTGCCGCCATCGTCCCTCGTTCTCACCATAGTCCCTGCCGCCATGAGACCCTCGTTCTCGCCAAATCTTGCCCCTCTCCTTTAAATTTCAAACCCCTCTCCTCCCTACCGCCATGGTCCGTCTCGCCCCACCCCCTCCTAATTACCCCGTTTCTCTCTCTCGCCTTGTAAATTTCAGATCCCTCTCCTCCCTACCGCCATGGTCCGTTCCTCCGGCCTCCTTTCTCTTCCTTCCTCCGGGCTCCGGTGGCCTCCTTCTCTCTCCTCCTTCCTCCTTCGGTGGTATCATCTGCCCTTCTTCCTCCTCCGACCTCCCCGGTGGCCCTCGTGCTTCCTCTCCTCTGGTGGCTCTGCTTCCCCCGTGACGTTCCCCATTAAATAAAAATAATAATAAGTAAGAGACGCGGTCTGAAACTGCGTCTCTAGGGTGAAATTTTTTAACAATTACCAAATTTAATCCGAAATAAAAAATTAACATAGAAACGTGGTCTAAAACCGCGTTTCTTTTGTTAATTTTTTGTCACTTTTTTCTTTGATTTCAAAATTTTAACCTTATGAATAAAACGCGGTCTGAGACCGCGTTTTTCTACTAGGCCTGCAAAAAATGATTTTTTTTTGTAAATATTTTAAAAGTCTGAATATTTTGTTAAATAATTATTTTTTGTGAATATTTTGAAAAAAAATTCAAAAAATTTATGATATTACCCTATTTTGTATTACACCCATGTAATTTATTATCCGATAGTTATACTAATTGTAATATTCAATTATTAAAAAATAATTATTAATAATAAAATTAAATAGTTAATAATATTTAGTAATACAAAATTATTACTATTAATAAACTTAATTATAATATTTAATTAAAAAAATAGGTAGTTATACTAATTATTATATTTAAATAAATAATAATCAATACTATTTAATATTCAATAAAAAAATTATTATTAATAAACTTATTATATTATGAGTTTAACATAAGAAAGTTTCATTTAATAAAAAATGAAAATAGAGAAAAGTAAGTTATGAGTCCAAGGTTAGGATTCATGAATGGGGGATGAAAAAATAAAAATATGAAATGAGCCCCTTAAACTAACGTGGTACTGAAAAAGTAAGTTATGAGTCTTTATAGGGATTCCCTGATGTGAATGACCTTAGGGAATATGATAAGATCCTAAATTAGGAAAGATACCCTATAAAAAATAACGACCCTATGAATCTAATTTAAAATTTGACTAATACATTTTAATTAAGGATATATTTTTTTTTTTAAAAACGGGAATCTTATATTATGCCACAACGATATAGGATAGAATAACCGATAATGAATTATAGCGAGTTTATCTATCCACAAACATCTTTAAATAATCTAATTTAACATGTATCATACACTGAATTTATTCTTATACTTTAATAGAATTTATTACTGAGCTCAATAATTTTTTTAAAACATACATGCATTTCTCTATGTAATCGGTGCTCACTTAATTTACATATAGTATGTTTTTTTAACTTCTTATGATATTATTTAATTGCTTTGAAAAACATTTATTTTCTTAGAAATAATTGAAAGAAAACTAATATATTAAATCACCCAACATTAAAGCTTAAATTAGTTTAAACCCTACATAGAAAAGGAGAATACAAACTTTTTATGTGAAATACATTTATCTAATGTTTTGAATAGATGATCGAGTATAAAGCAATTTTTATCATATATGTCGCTTAAGAACGGTAATAGAAACTTTTAAATTTATTTGCAGTTGAAGGACATAAAAAATACTAAGTAAAAGATACTCCCTCTAAAATATGAGACTCTTTAGCTAAGTGTCCACTTTTAACAAGACATTTTGCAAAATGTCCACTTTTATATTCCCTTTTATAAAATGTTCTAATATGACACTTTTGCCCTTCCTTTCCATTCCCTTCCTTCTTTTCCATTTTTATTTTGACCATTGACAGGTCAAAGTCAATGAATTTGGTGACACAACTTTGATGACAAAAAAAATATTTGGTGACAGTTTATTTTTTACGAGATTAGTGTCACCACCTTTATAAGTGGTGACACCGGTCAATGACTTTGGTGACACCTGTATGACGATAAACAAATTTTTTGGTGACAGTTTTCTTTTTAAGAGATTAGTGTCACCGCCTTATCACTGTCACCACCACTCATATCGCCGTCACCAACCTTATTGCGGCCACCACCTCCATCGCTATCACCGCCCTATCGTTGTCACCACTCCTATCGCTGTCACCATCACCCCTATCGTTGTCACCACCACTCCTATTGTTGTCACCACCACCTCTATCACTGTCACCACCACCAATATTGTTGTCGCCACCCTTATTTTTGTCACTACCTCTATCGTTGTCACCGCCCTATCGCTATCACCACAACCTCTTTCACTGTCACCACCACCCATATCGCTGTCACCACCCTTATTGCTGTCAACACCTCTATCGCTGTCACCGCCCTATCGATGTCACAACTCCTATCGCTGTCACCACTACCCCTATCACTGTCACCACCACCCCTATCACTATCACCCCCACCTCTATCACTGTCACCACCACCTATATTGTTGTCACCACCTCTATTGCTGTCACCGTCCTATCGCTTTCACCACTCCTATCGCTATCACCACCACTCCTATCGCTGTCACCACCACCCCTATCGCTGTCACCACCACCCCTATCACTGTCACCAACACCCATATTATTGTCACCACCCTTATTGTTTTCACCACCTCTATCGTTGTCACCACCCTATCGTTGTCGTCACTCCTATCGCTGTCACCACCACTCCTATCGTTGTCACCACCACTTCTATAGATGCCACCACCACCCCTATCACTGTCACCACCACCCATATCGTTGTCACCAACCTTATTGTTGTCACTACTCTATCGTTGTCACCACTCCTATCGTTGTTACCCCCCTCCTGTCGCTGTCCCCACCCCTCCTATCGGTGTCACCACCACTCCTATCGCTGTCACCATGACTCTTATCGCTGTCACCACCCCTATCGCTGTCACCACCCCTATCTCTCTCATCACCCTTATTTACTATCACAATTGTCACCAAAAGGAAAACTTTATACTAGGACTACAATACATATGTTAGAATAATTATTAATTTCCAAATTGGATTGTTTGTACACTATACAAATAAAATACCATTAATCACTTCATTTTAATATAAACGTGTGGATTATTGTACAAATAATCCAAGAAGATCTAAAGCTTTACAGAATGTCATACAATCAAGATGAACAAATAACTACGATCAGCGTCTGTAATCGAGTTGGACATGACTTTGCAATTAGCCATCATAGATTTGTTACTTCAGACCATAATTGAAAGCCTTTAATTAACCCTCTTTGTGAAACAATCAGAGCCTAAAATCATTTAATTAACCACTAAATCAAATATTCAACATATCTCGATCAACAACGTATCAAATTTCATACATACAAGCAACACCGTGAAGCTAACAAAACTGAAAAAATGGAAAAAGCAATCAACGCAACAGCTTTATCAATAGTCTACAACTCTTTTTTTCTCTATTTTTAGCTAATCAAATAATCTCTAACAACAGAAGATAGCAAAAGCAGTAAGAAAAACATACAAGCTGAAAGGCCGATGTAGCGAGATAGAGAGAGGGAGCGATCGAAAGTGTTGTGATGTCTTGGGATCTTTGTCCCACATCGGAAAACACGGAACCCTGAGCCTTGTATATAAGTCAGTGGATCACTCCTCCTATTGTCAATTGGTTTTAGGATGGAACCCCGCTGGTCTTATGTGCTAGGCTCGGGTGCGCATATGCGCTCGGACGTGTGAAACCCCCAAGGTTATTTGGCCCACCGGGATTTTATCATGGTATCAGAGCGGTGCGGTCTGGGACCCTGGTCGATCTATTGAGCTAGCCGGCCTTAAGGTTCAAGACGTCAAGTGCAACTGGCTTAATTGCGAGGCTAGGCAGTTGCACTTGAGGGGGCGTGTTGGGGCGTGTTTTGATGTCTTGGGATCTTTGTCCCACATCGAAAAACACGGAACCCTGAGCCTTGTATATAAGTCAGTGGGCCAATCCTCCTATTGCCAATTGGTTTTAGGATGGAACCCCGCTGGTCTTATGTGCTAGGCTCGGGTGCGCATATGCGCTCGGACGTGTGAACCCTTCACGATTATATGGCCCACCTGGATTTATCAGGTGTTGAGAGGTTTGGTATGGGAGTGTCCCTCCCACAATGATTATAAAAGAGTAAAAAATGATGGGTTATAAGGAAGGGTGAAACTCTACACAATAGCTTAAGCTTTTGTGTTAAGTTGGTGGATCCCAACCTTATAACCGCAAAAGTAATAATAATAAATCAATGTAACCCGACACGTATTTGCCCCCCGTTAACGGCCCGTCAGATATTTCACATGGTATCAGAGCCGAGTTCGGCTAGATTCGGCATGGGTTCGTTGTCAAGTGCGAGTCGCACTTGAGGGGGGCATGTTGAGAGGTTTGGTATGGGAGTGTCCCTCCCACATTGATTATAAAAGAGTAAAAAATGATGGGTTATAAGGAAGGGTGAAACTCTACACAATAGCTTAAGCTTTTGTGTTAAGTTGGTGGATCACGACCTTATAACCGCAAAAGTAATAATAATAAATCAATGTAACCCGACACGTATTTGCCCCCCGTTAACGGCCCGTCGGATATTTCACATAAAGGGAGAGGGGAGACAGCAAGAGCACAACAAGACGAAACGAATAAATACCTGAGTTTCATCCAAAAAAATTGACGAAGAGCAGCACAGGAGCGAGATCAAAGGGAGAAGACGTTGCTCCGGATTTTAGATCGAAGAGCGAAACTGGAGCGACTGTAAATTTGATCGGCACGCTTCCTCCACCGGCAGCAGCCCCGACATTTGATGCTCGGATTTTCGAGGAGATGAAATCGAGGAAGGTCTGTTCCTCGTCGTGGTCGTGGTAGGCGGAAGAGAAGAACGACCGGAGATCCTCGCGGCTTATCAGGCCATCGCGATCCACGTCGATGACATCGAAAGCTCGCCGGATGAGAGGAAAGACTCGAACCCCTTCTCTCTCCGAGCGGCGCTCCTTTCCTCGCGAGACGACCTCGAAAATCTCCAGGGAGGTAAAACAGGAAGGATCGGGGAGTTTATGGTATAAATTAAAACGAGGGTAGTATTGGTATTACGAAAAGTTTTAGGACATTTAACAAAAACTGATTTTAAGTGGACATTTTGGAAAAAGGGGTGGCAAAATGGACATTTAGCCAAATTTCTTCCTAAAACACGTCGTTTACTATTAATGCACGCTTTTTTAAAAGGATAATTAGTATTAAATACCCCACTTTGATATTTGAGTTACAAAAATACTCACTTTTGAAAACAATTGCACCCATTTATTAATATTTGCAAAAATACCCTATTTAATTAACAAAACTACCCCACCACCTAAAAAAATCAGAAACTAAAAAATGTAAAATATTTTTGGTATGTATTTTTTTCTATTATATTTAAATTATATTAAATAATTAAATAATAAAAATAAACAAAAATAATAAAAATGTTAAAGCGTACAAAAAACAAATCATCACAACCCTAAGCCCTAACATAAGTGGCACCCGACTCTCCATTCCCCGAGCCCCAGGAAGCCTCACCCTCCGCCTCAAGCTCCATAATCACCGTCGGGTTGTTGCCCACACACTTCGGGACCATCGATGTCACCTTCTGGCGAAATCGACCTAACCCTTCGGCGTTGTGTCGAATCGTATTGATTGGTCGACGATTTCCCGCACCCACCCTCTCTGGGTCGTCACCCTCACTATCCAACACCGTTGCCATCACCCTCACCCTCCCTGCTTGTGTCGATTCAATGGCATCGCCACCTTGACCTTGCGCCATCGTTGCCCTCTTCTTATTCGTCTTGATTGGGTACCCTACCGTGCAACCTAGCTCGATCGGTAAGTTTCTCAACGAAGGTCACCATCTGTAACACTATTTGCAACCTAGCTCGATTGGGTACCCTACCGTGCAACCTAGCTCGATTGGTTGCTTGGCTTCTCAATATTTTGAATTTGTTCTACTGTTATATTAAGGCGGTAATTGTTGGCACAAAGTATTATATATGAATTAGGGTGATGATTTTTTGAAGTTTGTTTAGTGGTAATATACATATAACTCCCATAGTAGGAGTCACTGAATCATCCAAGATTTGAAATTCATATCATGGAAATTATAACTTGTCCTAATTTCGCTCTAAGGGTAAATTGTGACTTGCCCTAATTTCATTGGACCCTCAAAGCGTCTTCTTGGTTCACTTTTTGTCATGCTACCTTCTTTCAAGGTTTATAAGATTGTTCTCAGTTCTAGAATGTACTCATGACTTATTTATTATTGTTTAGGCAACGTAGATGCTTGTGTCAAGAATATGGCTCTAATTTTCATGTTCATGATTTATTCTATATAATTAGAAGAATGGTTTTTTGAAAGAAATTAGTGTCATTTTGATGTCTCTAAAGTAGCCATGTCTTTATGCATATTTTCGTTCCATATTCTATACATTTTGCATATTTCGGGTTGGGAATATGTCGAATTTATGTAGTATATGCTTATTTGTCAGAAATGGAGATCTACATAAGTTTCTGTTTAATATTGCAGAATATGGAACCATTTCGGGAGAAAACCAAGAAGCAAGGACGGAGACCCAAATCTACTCGATATCGACAATGTTAGTCGATCTCGACAACCCATGTCTAGGCACCTGCACTGATCGAGGAGCACATGTCGAGAAGCCGAGAGACGAAGAACCCGACTCCAACACTTTACTCGAGATCGAGTACTATCCTCGAGATCGACTAAGCCTTGACGAACCACCCGGAGTCGAGGAGAGTCCACCCGAGGATGCCGAGGAAGAGCTACCCGACCTGGCTAGGCATCCGGACACCACAACTCGATGTCGAGGACTTTCTTTGATATCGACAAAGACCAAGGTACTTGTCCGAGCAACATCGAGCAGAGGTTACCCGACACTACCAAGCAACCTAGTCGATGAGCCACCTTTACTCGAGATCGAGTAGTTACCTCGAGATCGAGGACACCCCAGGAGCCCATGTCCGAGCCAGTTCGAGGAAGACCAACCCAAGACGGCGAGCAGCTGAAGTCGATGACCAATCTACTCGAGATCGAGGAAAACTCTTCGAGATCGAGGAAATCTTCCGGAGACGCATAACGCGGTTTGATCTATCCTACTCGGATTGGGATTCCTTGGAGCCGAAGATTGCCGAGTCTATCTGAGATCTATCAACACCTATCCACATGAAGATACTTTAGTCTTTAGATATAATTTCCCTTTTAGATTTAATTATGTTGTTCCATTTATTTATCTTTAATGCTTTAGATATAGATTTAGATATAGATAAGAGATTTCTATCCTTGATTAGCAAGGTTTAGAAGCCTATAAATAAAGCCTTAGGGGGCTGAGTTTTATTCATTCAATCACACAACAATTAGTAGTAGGAGAGAGAGAGAGAGAGAGAGAGAGAGAGAGAGAGAGAGAGAGAGAGAGAGTGAGTGGCCAAGAGGAGTTGGTGAAGCAAGAGCGGAATTGGCTTCCTTTGGTTGTAAGCTCTATTTAAATTAATGCAAGTTGTTTCTTTTCAATCAATGATGTCTGAGGTTGCGATGAAGCGCGAGTAGTCCACCCATTTCTAGGGTTGGGGCGAGCCCGATGATAGCCATGCGCGTTTAAGGTAAAGATCCGACCTTTATCAAGTTTTGAGCATCTACTACTTTTTATGTGTTTATTACCCATCTAATGGAGGTCCATGCTAACAACTTGGATTGTAAACATAAAATCAGTAGAGACAATTAGGGTTTCTTGAAAGAGTTGTCTAATTGTTGGAAATGGCGAAAGCTTAGTCCTTTGATGCGATTCACATGATTATCTGTTTTATTTTGCCTTATGCATGCTTGGTTATCGTTGTTGCAAACCCCAATCTTGAAAGTCTTTTACATACAGTTCAGTTCGAAATCCCAAATCATTTGTCTTTACTTTATTTTCTTTCGTATTAGTTTCTGCCCTTCCTCGATATCGAATAGCACTCCTCGATATCGAGTTGCTGATTCTCGATCCAGCATCGCCGTAGCTTCTGTGTGCAGGTGATCGACAAGAGCCAAACCGACGTCGACAAACCTTACTCGATCTCGAGTAAAGGTTACTCGATCTCGACCAAAAATCGCCTGTGACTGCTGCGCTGTTCGACTGTCCGATCTTCTGCCGAGTAACTGTACTCGAGATCTAGGACACATGTGGTCAACTTCCGTGAGATTTCTCCGCTACCTAGGATCCGCTGACACGCTTCCTCGTGGATCGATCCTGACTTCCCACTGCTGCATTGGGAGGAAGTCTTGTAATTATTTGCTGGGGCACGAATCTGGTTTGAATTATTTTATTTTATTTTAAACTCAATTTCCTCCTACAATAAATTGGCGCCGTTGCCGGGGACGCTATCATTCGCGTCTTAGGTAGTTAAATCTCACGTCTACTTTGAGTTACTTTACAGGTGTATGCGCCGTTCTGGTCAACCACCTGAGTTTGACGGCTTAGACGAACCGGAACGCCTTTTACACATCAGAGCTAAACTACAAAGAGCCATGACGGCCGCTGAGACACAAGAACAGCTTATTGAGAGGCTTACAAGGGAACTAGCCGCAAGGGATGTTACTATCGCCGCTGAGAGAGCAAGAAGGGAACAAGAAGCTGAGCGCGCAAGGCAAGCAGAAGCTGAGCTTGCCCAATACCCAACCACTGCAGAGGATTATATGCATCCAACTCTCGTCGTGCCTGAATCGGCGATTCTAATCCCTGAAAACTCTTTTGAAATTCGCACTCAATTTCTTATAGAGCTTAAAAATAATGCTTTTTATGGAAAATTTAATGAGTATCCTCTTGAACATATTACCAATTTTTCTGACATGTGCCGTACTCTTGCTGAAGTTACAACTCTGGAATATGTCAAGATGAAGGCTTTTCGCTGGTCTCTCGCTGGACCTGCACTGCAGTGGCTTGAAGGGCTAAAACCAAGATCCCTCACAACATGGGCCCAAGTAGAGCAAGAGTTCCTGAACAAATTTTTCCCTCCCGCCAAAACAGCACTCCTCCGCTAGAAAATCACAACCTGCAAACAGAAGCCTGGGGAGCCGCTAGCAAAGGCATGGGAACGCTACAAAGAACTGCTGCGATCTTGCCCTACTCATGGACAGCCACCATATGTCATTCAGGAGATCTTCTTCAACTCTTTTGATCAAGTCACTAAGGACAGAATCAATCAGTATACTCGCTATGAGTATCTGACGATGCCACCAGTTGACGCATGGGGTGTACTAGACAAGCTCACCAATTATGACATCAAATATGGGTCTACTGCAAACTATGAGGAGAACTCCTACGCCAGGTCAGCACCATCTATGCCACTCTATGAGCCAGCAAATGAGATTGACCCGGATGTCAGGGAGCAGTTCTACAGAGACCAGAATCGCAAGCTCCTCAAGCAAGTCAAATATCTCTCTGTCAACCAGCCTTGCATTGAATGCGGATCACAGCGGCACACCATTACTGAGTGCCCACACATAGAGCAAGTCAGGATGGCAGAGACACACGAAGAGGCGGCTTACGAAGAGGGTCCCAATCGCTATATGGGGGATCAAAGGTTCTATCAACCACAGTGGAACCAAGGTCCTCCTAGGAACCCCCCACCCTACAGAGCTCCAGGACATCCAAAAAGGGATCAAAAGAAGGACGATCTACAATTGATCCTTGATGAGATGCGCCGAAATCATGCACAGAACCTGCAGGCTACAAACACCATCAACAATCAGCTCCAGAATTTCAACACAAAATTTGGAGAGCTAGACATCTGGAAAAGGGGAATAGAGACCGAGATGGGTCAAACCGCTGCACAGATCCCACGACCATCCGGACAGCTCCCTGGGCAAACAGAACCAAATCCTAAGGGGAAGACCGGACACATCGCAGCTATCAAACTCAGAAGTGGGCATCAATTACACGAGCCAGAGGTCGGGAAACATCAAGACAAGGCAGAGCAACAACTCGACACAGAGCAGGACCAACTCGATCTCGAGGAACCTCTACTCAAACTCGACGAAACTCTCGTCGACACAGACCAGAAGCCCATCTCGGACTCCACTGCGAAGCTTAGCAACTCGAGGTCGACAACTCAAGTCGAGATCGAGGAACCTGTAGTCGAGATCGAGAAGAAAGTGGCCGACTTCGACGACTCTGCAACTCCTCCGACATCTGATTTGGCTCCGAAGCAGAAAAAGCCACTGCCTCTTCCTTCTAAAGCACAAAAAGATCCCACTGCAGGTAGGTTCAACCGTTTTGTTAATATGCTGCAAGAACTGAACGTCTCTATTCCTTTTACAGAAGCCCTGCAAGAGATGCCTGGATATGTCAAATTTCTGAAGGAAATCCTAAGCAAGAAGCAATCCATCTCAGAGATCGCAGGCGAGTGCAAAGTACTCCACTTCCCTGAAAAGAGACCTGACCCTGGTAAGTTTTCTGTTACTGTGGGTTTTGGACAATATAAATATGAGTCTCTGTGTGATTTAGGAGCAAGTGTGAGCATCATGCCTTTATCAATCTGGCGGAAGGTAAAGATAGGATGCATAGAGCCTGTGGATGTCAAACTATACATGGCAAACAATACAGTGGTCATCCCTACATATATAGTTGAGAATGTCCCCGTCCAGGTTGGTAAATTCTTTGTTCCAACAGATTTCCTTATTATAGACTGTGTTGAAGATTGGATTGGGTCATTAAAAAAAGGACATTCCATAAAGCTGATTCATCTGCTGATCAGCCAACAAGCCTAACCGTCCCTATGTCATCAGGGTCAGATACCCTGTAGCCTTTCTTCCCTTCAAAAGCCCCCTTTCCAAAAAAGATCAATACACCAATCGTCCGCCCTGAACCCCCCCGAGTATATGCTTCAACAGGAATCACACAAGGGTAGATTGATACAATAGGGGATAGAGGGACTTGAACCCTCACGATTTATAAAGTCGACGGATTTTCCTACTAGCCCTATTATTCTTGGTAGACCATTCTTAGCAACTGCAGATGCCAAGATTAGTGTCAAACAGCGATCACTCACCTTCACCATAGGCTACGAGATCTTAGATTTCTCCTTTGGCCCTGCAAAGGAAGAAATTTCATGGCTGGAGGTGAAGAGCATCAGCAACCACGGGACCAATCAAATAACGGAGGAAGGCACCAGCCAACTCGAGATCGACAAGGGTTCCTCGAGATCGACTAAGATACAACTCGATCTCGACCAAAGTTCTTCGACCTCGACTTCCTCTGCTGAGCCACAGACTTGCCCAGAGCCTAAGTATGGGGTCCTTATACTCGATATCAACCAGCAGTACTCGACCTCGACTAACCCCAAGCCCGAAGATTTCTGTTTTGGGTCCGAAAAGGTAAGCTCAGGTATGAATCCTACTCCCCCTCAGTCCATTAAGAAATTTATCAATAATTTAAGGAGAGGTAAGGCCCCGTGGTGAGAGAATCTGCGGAAACTAAGAGCTGGAAGGAAAAGAAGAAAGAGAAGGAAGATTATGCAAGCAACCACCTGTCAGCTAAGCTTGCATACTATCATCAGGACCTAGATGATCCAGGAGAAGGGCCAAGCATGAGTAGGCCCCACACTAATGGTCCTTGAGCGCATACGGAGAAGTCGGCCTAGCGACTCTAAAATCTAGAGCATGTATATAAGACTTTATGAATTTTGGGACTTTTGAACTTTTTGGTTTTGGTTTTTTATTTTGTTTTTTTGGTTTTTGTGTGCAATCTAACACTTTTAGGTCGGCAAGCATTAAAGGATCGCGAAAAGTGGAATGATAAGTCCCTGAAAAATAGTCAGAATCGACGAAGGCCAAGTCGACAACGACGAAGAGGAGCAGCCCAGAAACTCGTCGATCTCGAGTAGGCCAACTCGATATCGACAAAGCCCAGAAGCTCCTCGACTTCAGAAATCCACTGGACGCAAACATAGCTACTCGAGATCGAGTTCACTACTCGAGATCGACAAACTTTTTACTCGACCGGCACTGTCCTGCCCTCCTCAATGTGTTATCCTGTGAGTTCCTTCCTTTACTCTTGTTTTTATTTGATTTCATACAGTGGGGACACTGTATATTTTAAGTATGGGGTGGGGGAAGGGCTCATTATCATTACTATATATTTTAGTCTTGCTTTTGGTTTTACATGGTGAAATTTTAATTTTTAGGTTATGCATTCATGTTTAAGTTTTATGCATTTTTGTTATACTTTAGTCTTGTTTTTTTTAGTTACAAAAAAAAAAATAAAAAAATAAAAAATAAAAAATGTCGAAAAAAAAAGAAAAAAATATGCATGTTTAAATTTTTGCATTGTCTTAGTTGCATACCCTAGCTTAGATGTCCTATGATGATAAATAATGACTGACTTGATCATATAAATCCTATGGCGTGTTTGGAAGGTTTAGCCTAAGTCATCGAAATTGTTTTTATGTGGATTGTGAACTTGTGATAAAATTGAGCACATATGATCCTAAGCTAAAGGTTAAAATCCAACAAATATTGTCCTAGTGAGAATTTTGGCCTTATAGGGAGAACATTAAAAATCCCTCTGCTTTCTTGAGTGTATTTACTCTTCCTATGCATCTCTAAATGTTGTGATAGTTAATCAAAGCCAATGCATTTATATGTTGATGTAAATGAGAATTAAATGATGGAGGCACCCTTTTAAGCCAATTTTATCCTCTCTTTACCTACCCTGCATTATCCCTGCTTGAAGCCAGAACATTAGCCTGAGACTTTTTATAAACACCAAAAAATTATCCTTAGCCAAATTGAGCCTGATCCCCATTTGGGAATTAAGACTTAGAGTTAGTTGGAATGATGATTTGCGGAAGGAAGGAGCTTGTGTTTCAATTCAAGCAAGAAGGATTTTTGAGTTTATTGGAATATGGGTTGGTTTTATATTTTTATCTTGCTATGCATACTATGTAAAAGGATGTTTGGCTCACCTTATAAATGCACCATTAGTTTTATGTTATTTTCGTTTCAAAAAAAATCGAAAAAAGAAGAGAAAAAAGTATATATGTTTGTGAATAAAGTGCATGAGCCAAATTTACCTTATTTCTTTCATTATTCGCAAGATACATACTTTGGAGAGGTTGAAGAAGTTTGAAAGGTTACATACTTCATTGAGATAAATTGGAGAGTTTGGTTGATGCATATGATTGAGAGTTATGGTTTGGTTGAGTTGTGTTGGAGATTTAGGGGTCTTGATTCCCGAATTTATTAAGCACCACATAGCCAAATAATTCCATACCTTATTATTTCTTACCAAGCCCCATTACAACCCCGCCGAATGGAATCTTCTTTGAAGACTTCTATTGAGCGAAGTCCTCCTGATAATTCTTGTTGCATTTTCATAATTGGTTGCGAAGTGGATTCATATTTAAATTGCAATGTTTATGAGATTGAATATGGAATTGAGTTGAGAGATGATCTACATAGCCTAAACAAATTGAGAGCTGAGTGTAAACACATTATTCTTGTGAGGTTGGATTCATATTACCTATGCCCATGGATCGCTCATATATGTGTGATGACGTTAAATTCACTTGTCTTACATTGCTACTACTTTAGATGTTGCTTTTGACAAGGGCGAAGACTTGAAGGATGTGTTGTAGGTCTTGGTTATTGTTTGGTTATTGCTTGAGGACAAGCAAGTCTAAGTATGGGGTGATTTGATGTCTCTAAAGTAGCCATGTCTTTATGCATATTTTCGTTCCATATTCTATACATTTTGCATATTTCGGGTTGGGAATATGTCGAATTTATGTAGTATATGCTTATTTGTCAAAAATGGAGGTCTACATAAGTTTCTGTTTAATATTGTAGAATATGGAACCATTTCGGGAGAATGTTAGTCGATCTCGACAACCCATGTCTAGGCACCTGCACTGATCAAGGAGCACATGTCGAGAAGCCGAGAGACGAAGAACCCGACTCCAACACTTTACTCGAGATCGAGTACTATCCTCGAGATCGACTAAGCCTTGAAGAACCACCCGGAGTCGAGGAGAGTCCACCCGAGGATGACGAGGAAGAGCTACCCGACCTGGCTAGGCATCCGGACACCACAACTCGATGTCAAGGACTTTCTTCAATATCGACAAAGACCAAGGTACTTGTCCGAGCAACATCGGGCAGAGGTTACCCGACACCACCAAGCAACCTAGTCGATGAGCCACCTTTACTCGAGATCGAGTAGTTTCCTCGATATCGAGGACACCCCAGGAGCCCATGTTCGAGCCAGTTCGAGGAAGACCAACACAAGACGGCGAGCAGCTGAAGTCGATGACCAATCTACTCGAGATCGAGGAAAACTCCTCGAGATCGAGGAAATCTTCCGGAGATGCGTAACGCGGTTTGATCTATCCTACTCGGATTGGGATTCCTTGGAGCCGAAGATTGCCGAGTCTATCCGAGATCTATCAACACCTATCCACATGAAGATACTTTAGTCTTTAGATATAATTTCCCTTTTAGATTTAATTATGTTGTTCCATTTATTTATCTTTAATGCTTTAGATATAGATTTAGATATAGATAAGAGATTTCTATCCTTGATTAGCAAGGGTTAGAAGCCTATAAATAAAACCTTAGGGGGCTGAGTTTTATTCATTCAATCACACAACAATTAGTAGTAGTAGGAGGAGAGAGAGAGAGAGAGAGAGAGAGAGAGAGAGAGAGAGAGAGAGAGAGAGAGAGAGAGAGAGAGAGAGAGAGAGAGAGAGAGTGGCCAAGAGGAGTTGGTGAAGCAAGAGCGGAATTGGCTTCCTTTGGTTGTAAGCTCTGTGTAAATTAATGCAAGTTGTTTCTTTTCAATCAATGATGTCTGAGGTTGCGATGAAGCGCGAGTAGTCCACCCACTTCTAGGGTTGGGGCGAGCCCGATGATAGCCATGCGCGTTTAAGGTAAAGATCCGACCTTTATCAAGTTTTGAGCATCTACTACTTTTTATGTGTTTATTACCCATCTAATGGAGGTCCATGCTAACAACTTGGATTGTAAACATAAAATTAGTAGAGACAATTAGGGTTTCTTGAAAGAGTTGTCTAATTGTTGGAAAAGGCGAAAGCTTAGTCCTTTGATGCGATTCACATGATTATCTGTTTTATTTTGCCTTATGCATGCTTGGTTATCGTTGTTGCAAACCCCAATCTTGAAAGTCTTTTACATACAGTTTAGTTCGAAATCCCAAAGCATTTGTCTTTACTTTATTTTCTTTTGTATTAGTTTCTGCCCTTCCTCGATATCGAATAGCATTCCTCGATATCGAGTTGCTGATTCTCGATCCAGCATCGTCGTAGCTTCTGTGTGCAGGTGATCGACAAGAGCCAAACCGACGTCGACAAACCTTACTCGATCTCGAGTAAAGGTTACTCGATCTCGAGTAAAGGTTACTCGATCTCGACCAAAAATCGCCTAGGAGCTCGAGCTCTAGGACACCTGTGGTCGACTTCCGTGAGATTTCTCCGCTACCTAGGATCTCGAGCTAGGAGCTCGAGCTCGAGCTCGAGCTCGATCCAGCATCGTCGTAGCTTCTGTCGTGTAACTGTACTCGAGCTCTAGGACACCTGTGGTCGACTTCCGTGAGATTTCTCCGCTACCTAGGATCCGCTGACACGCTTCCTCGTGGATCGATCCTGACTTCCCACTACTGCATCGGGAGGAAGTCTTGTAATTATTTGCTGGGGCACGAATCTGGTTTGAATTATTTTATTATATTTTAAACTCGATTTCCTCCTACAACACATTTCTAGATCAAACCTGATTTCAGTAAAGAGCAAGATTCAGTAACACATAATTTATGATCTTTCTCATCATTATCCAGATAGATAGCATTATTTTAGTTTCAAGTAAAGAATATCAAACCAAGGGAAAAAAGAAACATTTATTTGCAACTAGAGTATGAACTTGCGTAAATCGATCTATATGAACATGCATAAGTAGGTTTAAATTGGTTCGGTCTACTCTATGGATGTAATTTAGACAACGTAGATGCTTGTGTCAATATGGATGTAATTTTTATGTTCATACTTTAGTCTATATTATTGGATATAAAATGTTGATAGTGGGTGATTTGATTATAGATGACAACCTTGCTAACTTCTATGGCTGGTACAAGAGGAGAGAAGGCGGCAAAAGCATGTTCTTCGTGGGCAAGGGGTAAAAGAAAGAGGATCGTTGAGGTAGATGATGCAAATGACATGGAAGATGTTCAATCTACCTATCAAAAAGAGGTGAAGTTTAGTACAACTCATCTTTGATATCGTTCAAAACATTTATGTAAACAATTTAGTTAGTCTATAATTGAACTTCATCATGCAGGTGAAATTGATCAAATATAACAGTAAGCATATATCTTCAGCTGATTGAGATTGACATTCGGCAAAATTGTGAAGATGATGAAGTTAGTGAAGCTATATATCATCTCATCTTGTGCACCATGTTTTGTTCAGACAACTAGAGTGTAAAAAGAAATGAGCCTCTAGCAAAGAAGTATGCACAATTTGGAAGATCTCCTTTGAGTATCAATTGGGTGAAAGATTTGGAAACAAACAAGCGTGGGTAAGTGTATCTAGCAAACTTTTGATGTGTTTTTATGAAGGTTTTCAACATAGAATCCTTATTAATCATGATGTCAATAAATCTGCAGGGGTGATTGTGGGGTGTACACACTCAAGTATATTGCACTTCTAAATAATGGGAAGACGAATTTGTTAGTTGTGTCGGATAAACTTGTTGATTCGTTTAGGAATGAGCTGGTGTATAACACCTTCAACTGCAAGTGGAACAGGGCCTAACAATATTTTGGCGCAAACTCGTTGATTCGTTTAGGCTGATTCGTTTAGGCTGATTCGTTTAGGCTGACGTTGTAGCTATTGTTTTGTTTCGACATGAATATGTTCATGTACGATGGTACAATTATTTTTTGTTACAATATTAAGAAGGTTTTGCATCAAATGATACGATGTTTTAGTGCTTGTATTGGGCTCCATATTTCCACTATTTTAGTACTTGGATACAATATTAAAAAGGTTATCATTGTTTGCCTTTATGGTTGAGCATTTACTGGTGTATTGAATTTATTTTCGTTGATACTGTGTTTTGCTCTTAAAATGTTATACTGTTGAAATGCATCTTCACCTGCCTCTTCTAGTTAGGGTTACTAATCTAGCATCTATGCTTTTGGATAAAATCTTATCTTTAGTGTCTCTTCCGATTATTGTTTTCATCCTATCAATATTAATGTTCGGCTTGTCACTATCAACATTCATCATGTCACCATAAAAACGTTATGGTGGGGAGCCACACGTATACATTCCTTTTCTAATTCCTTACCAAGTCAAGATTTTTATTTTTGTGGATTTTATCATTTTCTGAAAAAGATAATAAAAACATTATTTTAATAGATATTTTAGTTTTTTTTTTCAGTTTTCTTTTATTTTAAAATATCCCATTTTGTGATAAACCGTAAGAATCGTGCTGATAACGTGTGATAAACCGTAAGAATAGAGAAGAGAGGCGCAGAGAAAAGAGGAGAAATTGATGTCTTATTAGGGTTCCAAAGGACCCATTATATAGGTGTATACAAAGGAACTAGGGTTTCCTAGAGTTTATCCATCATAATATAATAATATTATAACACTCCCCCTTGGATAAACATCTCAAAATATTACAAGACTGCCATATTAAAAACCTCGCCTAGAAAACCCAATGGGACCAAAACTAGGACCAAGGAAAAATACAAATGACACGTGATACGCTTTGGTGATCTGCCTCGTTAAAAACCTTGTTAGGAAAATCCAGTGGGACAAAACCTGATCGAAGGGAAAAAGAGTGTGGTGCGCGTATACTCCCCCTGAAGTCAACATCCTTCTCGAAGTCTTCTCATTCCTCTTGATGGCGCTGTCTTCATGAGCTTATGGTCGAATCTCAAGATTGTCTTTGACTTGGAATTTCTTCATGATTGACTTGATGCGTTTGACTTTCATGTATTGGTGTTGAACTACTTTGGGTGCACAAGCATAAGGTACTTCAGGACCTAGTGTGCTTTTCATTGTTGATCAAGGGGATCTGTTGTATTAAATGGTGAATAAGTTGCCTCGTTAAAAACCTTAACTTGGAAAAACCCAATGGGATAAAAACCTAGATCAAGGAATATGGAACTTCGGGACCTAATGCAATGTCACCATTTTCACAATTATAGGTACTTCAGGTACTCTTATAAGGATCTTTAACCAATTGCATGTGACGGGACTTTGATATTAATGCTTCAGGCATTTTCAATATCAATCTTTTTCATTTATATGCGTATGCAAGTAAGACATCTGTCATTTACAGTTAGATCCAAAATTATATTCACTTCTGGTGAATACGTTCTCCATATAACCTTTGATAGGTTTTTGTGCAATCAGCTTGACTTTATATTTTATTTTGTACGAACACCCACTTAAAACCAAATGATGTACACTTTCCGGTGTTGGAACTACAGGTCCAATGTCATCATGCATAAAGAACCCATTCTTGGATGAATTTCCCTTTTCTAGCTCTTTACTATCATTTCGATGTCGACATCCATTATTTATTTGAAGATCATCGTATTCTCATAGGCTCTTTCCACTTCTGGGGAATCGTATACCAAGAGCCTAGTGATCTCCAACACTTCTGGTGTACTTGAGAACCACTTGATATTCATTTGAGTTTGAGTTACTTCTGGAACATCCAAATGAGCTAGTATCTGTGACTTTTTCACTTTCTTGGCATTTAGTAAATGCTTTCAATGACATATTTGCTAAACCTTATATTCAATTCATTTATTAAACTTCTAGTTCACTTGTATTTATCCGCAGATATGAAATGATAGAGAAGTTGCTTCTGTGCAATCTCTTTCTTAATTGTCTCATTTCCTCTCCCCCTAAATACCGAGCATTTGATCACCATTATAAAGCTCTAGGTATTTGATGTCAATAGGGACTCAAACCCCATGTATCATCCAACTTCTTTATGGTCTCATCGTAGTTCATTTGAAGGAGGTACGTCTCGAAACATATGTTGCTCATTCAAGACCTCTGAATGACATGCTCTCTTCTGGAGATAAATAGGGAGATGTTATCGTGTCAAATTCGAAATGCAAACTAGCTTGCATGGGCCCATTTGACCAATGACTCTGCTGGGTCGTCGTGAGCTATCTTATGCTCAACAATGTTTTTGATAACATTCTCTACCTTATGTTTCATATGACCAAAGTATTGAGGCATCTGTAAGCTTGGAATTACACTGGTCTATATGATAGTGTTCCGTAGATGTCTCATTGAATCCATTCAAGAGACATTAGAACTTTGCATTTACTTTGAATTTAGATGGTCTTGTTGTTGATTTGCCAAGATGACAGACCATATATGTTCTGTCACCCTTATAGAGGATCTTCGGGTCCCTTTTAGTGGGTGTGTATGTGAATGTCAATGATCCCGCCCATCATCGTTTCACATGAATGACCGAATGCCACAAAGAAAAACATTTTATCATTAACTAACTTCTGGTTAGTGATAAGTTTCAATGGGGTAAATGAGTGTCAAATAAACCATATATATATACATTCTCACTCTGTAAGACTTGCTTCTGGCTAGTCATATGAGATATTGGTGTTCAATACCATGTCAATTCAGACATATGTGTCATTTGTTACTTCAGGTAACAAGATCAATGCTCTTCTGGAGCTATATGGTATTCATCTTGGTTTTACATTCAAGATTGTTTGAGAAAACTTCAGGTTTTCAAAAGTGTTTGACAGTTATAAAACCATAATATTCAACCATTGAACCTTGTATATGGTGATCTATTTAATTTATATGTCATTGAATGGGTATTGTCAGAACTTTCGTTGGTGTCATACTTCAGGTATGAGTCATTTATAATGGTCTTCAAGACATTTAGAATTAACCGTATAACATACCTAGCTATAAGCAACAACAATAACTTTGGCCAAGCGCTTAACCATAACCTCTTTCACACCCTCTACCGGAGGGGCATGCTGCAGGCAATGCTTAGAGGGTAGTCAAGAAGTGGCCTTCTTAACCGGATCGTGTTATGTGGTTACTTCTATTGGTTGTATCAACCAGACAAAAATAGTTCTGAATATGATAAAACCCACATTCCATGTACTCCTTTAGGAGTACAAATGATAAAATTAGGATCATATACTCTTCTGGAGTTTGTGAAATCCTTTACTCTTCTAGAGTTCATAAAATATTCTTTACTCTTCGGGAGTTAATAAAAAACCACTAGTAGAGTCTTCAGGCTCTTAGGTTGGTGTTGAAAAACTTCACAGTCTACGGGATTGTGGTAAACCTTTCTCCCAAATGTTCATTTGCCAAACAAAACTCCGCATTAGACACTCATGATAAGTAGTTTCTTCGGGAAACACTTTGAGCTTTGAATTACAATAAGTAAAATCATAATAATTTTATTCAATATAAAGCAATGAATAAAAAAACAAATAAATAAATAAAATAAAATTGTATATGTCCACTTCAGGTGGGGCCATGAGAAAAACTTGTCAATTTATCATTTTGTTCAAGAAATGATTTTATTCATAAAATGATTCATTTGTCAACTTCGAGTGACAATTAGTCTCTATTATGTATATTTCGATCATATACTCCAAAAGATGATAAGTTGCATTTCAAAATATAGTAAGTTGTCATATAAACATTGACCATATTCTTCAAGAAATGGTATGATCGATTATTACTCACTTCAGGGAGAAGACAACTTGTATACATTCACTTTAATTTCTACATTTGTGGGTATTTGTGCAACTTTAAAATAAAACTCATACACTTCTGGGTATGATTTTAAATAATCTTTATGAGGATATACAATATATCTCTTATCATTCATTTACTTCAGGAAATGAATATTGTCACTTCAGGGACAAATCTGTATTGATGAGAGAGAGACATTTTATGAATTTCCTTTTCATATACAACTCTTCAAGATATGATTGTCGTTACTATAGGAACGATTTATGATTATGTGTCAATCCACTTCAAAGGATGCCTTTATATATTTCAAGAGATAATGACAAATAAAAAAAAATTGATATAATTGATAAAACAGTAAAAACATATATAAATAAATGAAATAAAATTTGTATATTGTCAACTTCTGGTGACAAGAAATTAAACATCCCCACAAATACATGTTCGTCTACTTCTGGAGACTGTTGGAGATCGAAACCATCTACTACAGGAGATAAGTTTCATCATGATATATAAGCTAAAATATATTATCTTCTTCAGGAGATAGATAAGAATTTCATCTTCTTCAAAAGATGTGATACATAAATTGTGTTTACTTTATCTACTTCAGGGGATAAACTACCACTTTTGGGATGATCTGCAAATTTAACAATTTATATCTACTTCGGGAGATAATGTTTGTCTACTTCTGAAGACAAGAAAATAAAATACAAATTGAAATGAATAATAAACCAAAAATAAATAAAAAATCATCATTACGGGGATGATTTTCAGTCGTTCACATCTACTTCAGGAGATTTTCCGTTCATCTACTCCGGGAGATGAGGATCAAACAAATACAATTTAAATAAATTAAATTAAATAACATACATATAAAATAAATAAACATAAATAATAAATATAATTTCATCACTATAGGGATGAAATTTATCGGCTTGATCATCTCTGCGGGGATGAGATTTATCGTTTCATCGCTTCGGGGATGAGATCAATTTATCATTCATCTACTTCGGGAGATGCGCTCGTTCATCTACTTCGGGAAATGACTTCGTTCATCCACTTCTGGAGATGATATATAAATTTAACAATTTTATCTACTTCAGGAGATCATTCATCTACTTCGGGAGATGCAAAATAATTTTAAAAAAACACACATAAAAATTAGATAAATAAAATAAATAAATAAATAAATAAATAAATCATCACTACAGGGAGGATATTCGATCGTTTATCACTTCAGGGATATAATAAAATAACATGCACTTTAGGGGATACGACCGATTGATTCAATCGCTTCAGGGATTGAAATTCCGCTTCAGATGATACTACAAATTCGATTGATTCAATCACTTCAGGGATTGAGATTACTTTATCTGCTTTAGAGGATACTACAAATTCGATTGATTCAGCCACTTCGAGGGTTACACATCATCTTCGGGGATGTTTGAATACTTCACAAGGACAAATATGCAGCCCTGAACGTTTTAGGCAGCTTTCTGTAATTATATAAAAATATATAGGCTAATATGTAATTTTAAAGAAATTTTGGGCCGATTTCATAATTTAAAAAAAACATGCAACGCAAGTCGCAAGCCTTTCTTCTTCCTCGTTTTGAAATTGATGGTTGTGGCGGCGCAAAACTACACGCGAAGTGGCAATTTTCTCTATCTCCGGCTTCGACCAGAACGGCGGTCATGGACCATATGGTGCGACTCCGACCTACAAAATGGGTGGTAAGTGCGTTGATTCCGAGCATGGCGGTAACGGATCCGTGTATTGATCGGATGCAGATTGCAAAGGCGGCGGCCTGGCCCCACGGTGACGGCGAATCCGGCCCTGACGCAGGCTAGGACCAGAGATTGCGAGCAATCGATGAGTTTTGCCATGGGAATCCCGGTGGTTGTGCACAAAATCCCTCCGGTTGATGTTCCCCAATCGACGAACCGGCACACCGTAAATGCTCATAACCTGCAACTCAAAAAAACCCTTCCAAAATCGCACTTAGATCAAAAGTATTAGAAGTCAGTCAATCGAGTAATGTACGGTAAACCAAATTAATTATGGCCCGTTTGGTATCCATATACGTATATCAGATATCAGATATGTGTATGAGATATCGATATCAGGGATATGGGTATCAAATCCGATATCTGATATCCTGTTTGGTATGCTAAGTATATCAAAATATGGGTATCAACAAAAGAAGCTCTAGGGGTCTGTTCTGGGTTTGGGTTACACAAAGGGGTCTGTTCAGAGGGGTCTGAGGGGAGGGTTTGGGGTCTGAGTGGTCTGTTCGCAGGTTCTGTTCGGAGGGCATCACAAGGTTGTACAAGGGTCTATTCGAAGGGCTTTGATGCTCAAAAGGGCTTGACGGGGAACCTGAGAAGAAGGAGCCTCCATTTGTGGAAGAAGTAGAAGTAGAAGAAATGGAGGACGACGTTGATTTCTTCTTGGACCTCATTTGCGAAGCGGAAGAAAGAAGAAGCCCCATTCAGAATCCGTTGTCAAGGAGACGCACCAAACAAAGATGCAGAGGGCCTCACATGAAGCCCCCTTCAGAATTCGTTGTCAAGCAGATGCACCAAACACAGATGCAGATGGCATGACATGGGGAAAAGATGGGAGGGAGGAAAGAAACCCTAGAAATTGAATCGAAAAAATCGGGTTCGAGGGAGGATTGAAAAACTCGGAGAGAAAGACAAAGAACAAAGGGGGACTCTGGTATGGAACAGAAATTTGTATGGGGGAGGACGAATCTAAGCCATCTCTGTTCTTTCGAGAGAGAAATCCACATAGAAAATCACTCTATGGAGAAGCACTCTATAGAGAAGCGTTGAGGAAGAAAGAAGAATAGCTTCTATTTTGATATCCCCGTTAGAAAGGTATATCAAAGTAGAGGAAAATACAAAGGAAGGAAAATATGGGTATATCGGATTGATGTCCATATACCTATTTGCCAAACACAATATATGGGTATGAGTGATACCCATACCCATATCTGATATACGTATATCAATACCAAACGGGCCATTAATAAATTTGAAAGATTAATAGAAAATCATTAAGCAGAAGAACAAAAGTAAAGCATATGGCGAAGACTTCCTCATCGCGATCGCAAGCTCCGGGAGAAAGCGAATATGTTATTTCCCTACGCGCGGCAATGGCGGCTGGCTACAACTAACCGCCGCAGCCGAATATCATTTTCCTCTGGGGTAGTCGACTTCCGATTTCATCGACGGGAGATTGAAAATTGGATTCTAATTTGACTTGAATCGAGTGGTGCTGAAGCAATGTGATAGCGAGAGTGAGGGGCGTGAAGGAGGAGAAGTTGAACTGGTAACAACTCACAAATCAATTAGGATTTAGGAGGGTGTTAGGGGACGATCGTCCGTTCTACCGTAGGCCGGTGATGCCGATCGTACCCGCAATGGGTTTGATGAATGGACGGCATATAGGAGAAAAGAAAAAAAATTAGGGTTTTTAGCTTTTAGAAACTATCGTGCTGATAACGTGTGATAAACCGTAACCGTAAGAATAGAGAAGAGAGGCGCAGAGAAAAGAGGAGAAACCGATGTCTTATTAGGGTTCCATAGGACCCATTATATAGGTGTGTACAAAGGAACTAGGGTTTCCTAGAGTTTATCCATCATAATATAATAATATTATAACACTTTTAAAGATTTTTAAATTTAAATCTAAAGGTAAAATTATCCCTTATTTTTTAGCATAAATGACCCACTATTCTATTTTTGCTATTCTCACAAAACGGGTATATTTTTGCAAATAGAACACTGATTAGGTGTATTTTCACAAATCGGCCTTTTTAAAATGATAAAACTATGTATATATAAAACATTAACTTTTTTTATAGAGTGAATTGCACAAACTAACCCAATATCCGGTTCTATTTGGACCCATAACCCACTATCTAAAAAGTAGTTTGCAAAGGCTGACCCTTCTGCTAAATTCTGTCCCGATAACTTATACAGGTTAGCCGATTGAGGGATTGAGAGTGGAGGGGTCGAGTTCACAAGAAGGACAAGGAGAAAGGAGGAAGGGAGTCGGGTGGAAGAATCAACGCGAGAGAGACGGAGGTGGAGCTGGACAAGCTTCCCGGGCGGCGCACGACGCTCGCGAAGAGGGAGAAGAAGGCCAATGAGGCTGAGGTGATGGAGACGTTTGCGGATGACGGATTCGTTATGTTGGATCTCCCTGGAAAGGACACGGATTTCTGGGAGGGCTCCAAGTGGGACGACAATAGGGGAGGAAAGTGCGGGGAAGGAAGGTACGGGCAAGGGAGGGTGGCGGAATCAATTATATCCCCGGAAAGGACACAGATTTCTGGGATGGCTCCAAGAGGAAGATGAAATCGATGAGTTTTGCTTTGCTACCTCAGCTTCAATTTTTCAATTCTTTGTTGTTTGGTGTTGAATTTGATGGTATGGAATTGAAATAGGATTTTTATTAGGAATTTTTTGAGATGATCGGAGATTTCTTACTTGTGAAATTGAATTAGGGTTTGAAAGGTTCAGTCCATGAATTTACAGTGTTCAATTAGCTTGGTCCAATGTAGTAATTGCTTGGATACACAAATTTGGTTTTCGAATTGTTACTTTCAGTTAAAAGGCCAACCTTCAATAGAACATAACCGTGACATCTTATGCATTCATGTCACTGATATAGTAAAGGAAAATACATTGTCTCAAATTATTGATGGCAAGTCTACAACTGCAACATTATGAGAAAAATAGGGGAAATAACCTAAAGCCAAGCTTAGCATTTTTTATTTAAGCCTGAGTCTAGAAGAGGTTGAGGCTCAGATTTTTTTAAAAAAAATGTTGAAGAAAAGTGATATTGGCCTCATACCCATCAATCTTAAACTATTTGACCCACAATCTTAAACTATATGACCCACATGTGGATTTGGGGGTTTTAGGTAGCCTTCTTTGGGATATGGCTACTGTGAACTTTTGTATATGTATAGATGACTCACTGGATATGCCCCTTGTAGATATATTTTGTTTATCATCATTATATTTTTATACTTGGATCAAATAGAAAAAAGATAACTCACACAAGTCACACTAGAAGACTATGCAACAATGTCAACTTCTGACTTGAAGACCAAGTTTGTCAAACTAGAAATTATATAAAGAATGCACCAGTTGATGTGTATAAACTATAAGGTGTCACCTTAAATAGCATGTGTTGCTTTTCTTGGCTCAAAGAATCCACCATGGCCATTAGTTTAGAGAGGGACACTTGCTAATGCTTTTGAATTGACCAAATGCCTGGCAAGCAAGGCTTGGATGGACCTCATTCAATGAGACTTATGCCAAGTAGTGGCCATATGGAGCAGTACAAATTCGATCAAAATGTAAATGTGGTAATCTATGCAACAGATAGTTGTATATCTTTTCATGTTGTATGATAATTTATTCAATTCAATTTGTATATTCTCAAAAGAAGAATGCCAACTTGAGGTCAGAAGAACCCACAAATATTTTTGTGAATCTTCATGCCCCTTTCTGCTTGCTGCCAGTGACAGTTTCAATTGACTGAATGGTACAATGTTCTTCCCATTGACTTCTTTGTTAATGATAACTGCAACACTGGCATGTTTCATCTACACTTGGAGGATAGTCTTGTGGGAGCTCGGAAACTGGCAAAAAGGGAAGAAATTAAGGTAATGTCCCCAGAGCATCAGAGAGACAGCTTCCTCTGCCATTGATGGTTGTTGCCTTGGCCATTGGAATACGTCTTGTAGCTCAATGGGCTGGGTATCGACATCTGACATGAAGATCGTGTAATCAACGCTAAAGAGCCTCTGACATACCAAAAGAAGGGTTTCTTTCCTGCTGGGTTCATTCGACACCATACCGACTGCTTCACTATGCTTGTGGGCACATCCGTTTGCTGGTTTGGTTGCAAATTAAAAATTAAAGATTTTTGGTGCCATTATATTTCTAGTGATAATTTTTTTTACTTTGGTGCCATTATATATATATATATATATATATATATATATATATATATATATATATATATATATATATATATATAGGGATTGGTTCCTTGTGCACACCTCTTATAGTGTATCTAGTGCACAAATACTAGCCATAGATCTAGATGGATTGAATGGCCTAGAAACCGCCATGTGTCCGGATGATTTTTTTTTTTAAAAAAAAAATTCAATCTTCAACCCAAATTGTTTGGAGTGTAAGGCGCGTGTGACAGCAAATTAAAACCCTATCTCCATTCAAAGTGGTCCTTCTTCCTCATCCCATCCTCGAAGCTCCTGTACGCGGCGATTCCAGCGACGATTGTTGCAAAGGAGCAGCGACGTTAAGGTGGAGGCACACATCGGGCCTCCTGTTCTCCGGACTCGCAAGTTGTGTACCTCACTGCTGGGAGATCGATTTTGCGTCTAGAGACCGGCGGCGACCCGAATCGAAGACGATGTGATACGTGGTGATTCCGTAGATCCACCAGGTCGTGTTGTAGGTCCCGATCTTGCACTTGTTCTTCGTCGAATTCGTAACTGATTAGACTCCGTATAGATTTCGATCACTACCGACACGTTGATTGACTCGGAAGGTGCAATTGGGATCGACCCTATGCTCGGACTCGCTCCCACGTTGGTATATAATGGCTGTGGGGAAACTAATTAGCAAGTTTATGAATCAAACTTCCAATTGCCGATAACATTGAATTGGCATGGTGGGTAATGTCGGTAATCGAAACAAACACGTCTACACCTTGGATGCAATTCACTCGCGACCACGGCAAATTGCAGCAAGAACGCAAATGGAATTAATTTCGAAAGTATGAAGTGGAAACGTAATTAACGAGATGTGTTTTGGATTGACAATGCAAACGGGAGCGGGTTTGGATTGAGATCGAAGAACCCTTAACCACGGGTTTCTCCAATATTTTCAATCTGATTATTAATGAGTACAAAATAAGTTTAAATAGACAAACTAAAACCTAGAACGGGAGGAGATTAGTCAAACCCTAAACCGATAAGGATGACGACTCCTTAATTTAAAAAAAAACAATATAAATAATCTAATAAAATCCTAAAACCTAAAATAACCCCTACAATAACGTTCTTCAAAAAAATCTAAAAATAACTATCATAAATAATTTATTAAAGAGGAAATTAAAACTAATCGGAAGATCGAATGTATGAGCACACCATCGTCTTCAATGTCGGGATCCACAGTGGCGCCTTCTTGTTAGCCTTGAGGAGGGGATCTCGGAATCTTGAATGCATCATTCTCCCCCATTTATCTTCGATTCGTCCTCGAATCGAGTCGTTGTAAAGCACTAGGGAGTCGGTAGCCTTTGTATCAGCCAAGGGAGGAACAAATGGAGACACGGCCGGCAGATTTCGATGGTGAGCAACCTCAAAAACAACAGTCTCCTTGAACACTAGATCCCTTTCAACAATATTAGCAAATATCTCTTCCTTAGGCTCAGAAACAACGAAGAATACCTCATTGACGTCCTTGGACACGTTCAACACATCCAGCGCAGATTTTCTGGTGACTTGCAGATCTGATTCAGAGGCCTTCCTTGGATATTCTGGCAGTGTATAACCTACCGTTGGAAAGATCTCGAAGTTATCTATGCAGGGAACCTGAGATGAGGCAATTCCGAAGTCGGAATCAACAGGAATCTGCAAAACAAAATCGTCGCGCAGTGCTGTTTTCTGGGCAACGACCTCCTTGTTAGGCTCAACATTTGCGATTTCTTCCAAGATCTCTTCGTTGGATGAGGCAATAACAATCTCCTGGACAGGGGTGAAGGCTGAAGAAAAAACTTGACAAAAGCTATCCGAGATGGCCTCCTTTATGCCCTCTTTCAACTTGACCTTCAATTCGGACAAAAGGCCATCAAGGTCGGCTTGAAGTTGTGCCTTCTCCTCTCGTCGCCATGCCTCCTCAGCCTCTCGTTGTTGGAGAAGCCAAATCTGATAGCGACGTTTTAGTTGTTGTTGGCGTCTCTCCTCTTTGATCTCTGCTTGCCGTTGAAGCCAAAGGCGACGCCTTTGAGCCTCCCTTTGTCGCTGACGCTGTTGGGCTGCACTTTCGAGGGCGAAGAATTCCTCCAGGGGGTCGGGATCATCATCCCAATCTCCATAGAAATCCCAAGGCATTGATTCAAGAATAGGCTAATATCATATTATTTAGAATCAACAAAACGAAGAACTTAGCATAAAACCTTTTGCTCTGATGCCAATTCATACGTGGTGATTCCGTAGATCCACCAGGTCGTGTTGTAGGTCCCGATCTTGCACTTGTTCTTCGTCGAATTGGTAACTGATTTGACTCTGTATAGATTTCGATCACTACCGACACGTTGATTGACTCGGATGGTGCAATTGGGATCGACCCTATGCTCGGACTCGCTCCCACGTTGGTATATAATGGCTGTGGGGAAACTAATTAGCAAGTTTATGAATCAAACTTCTAATTGCCGATGACATTTAATTGGTATGGTGGGTAATGTCGGCAATCGAAACAAACACGTCTACACCTTGGATGCAATTCACTCGCGACCACGGCAAATTGCAGCAAGAACTCAAATGGAATTAATTTCGAAAGTATGAAGTGGAAACGTAATTAACGAGATGTGTTTTGGATTGACAATGCAAACGAAAGCGGGTTTGGATTGAGATCGAAGAACCCTTAGCCACGGGTTTCTCCAATATTTTCAATCTGATTATTAATGAGTACAAAATAAGTTTAAATAGATAAACTAAAACCTAGAATGGGAGGAGATCAGTCAAACCCTAAACTGATAAGGATGATGACTCCTTATTTTAAAAAAAACAATATAAATAATCTAATAAAATCCTAAAAGCTAAAATAACCCCTACAATAACTTTCTTCAAAAAAATCTAAAAATAACTAGCCGGAAGATCGAATGTATGAGCACACCATCGTCTTCAATGTCGGGATCCACGGTGGCGCCTTCTTGTTAGCCTTGAGGAGGGGATCTCGGAATCTTGAATGCATCACGATGGAAGTCCAATCGGCCGCGCAACCACTCGAATCGAATTGGGTAGCCGATTCCAGCAACGGACTAAGTGACGGCGGTGTTTCGGCTTTGATTTGTGCCTCTTCTTTCCGGCTTGTCGTATCGGTTCTGCACTTCCGCTCCTTGGTTGAGATGGGTGGATAGTCGAACATCGAAGATGAAACGGTCTTTTCGATGGTTTGTACGTGTTCAATAGGGAACAAATCCATCCATCGGAGAGGAAGCAGTGGAAACTTCCGGGTAATTATTTTGTGGTGGCTTGTTATCGATCGGTTTTGCTCACATGCTCAAAGGTATGAGATCTATGGAGTCCCTTTCTTTCATTCAGACTTCATCTTCCATCTTCAAGAGGCTCCTTCTATCCTGATCTATTTTGGATGGTTTGGGGTACATGCGTTTGGGGCTACGTTTAATCAATTGGGTTAGATGAGAGGTAGATTATTGTGTGTTTATGTGATTTCCGCATTATTTGAGGAAAACGATGAATTATTCAGGCGAATGTGTTAATTTTTAGTTGAATTTAGTGTTTGGTTTCGAGATGCATAATTTGATTAATTATTTGTCAATTGTTCAGTTGAATGTGTCGAATTCTGGTTACTAGTGTTAATGAGTTATCAATGATTCGGTGAAATCTGATTCATTATTCGGCCGTATATGGAGTTTTCGGTTTGAGGAACAACATAAAAAAACATTCATCGCACGAGTATAAATATACAACTAAATATTATTCGATGAAATATGAAGCATTATTTGTTGAAATACGTAGCATTATTCGGTATATTGTTTAGGGATTTGAGGTTTCTTTTTTATGAAATTGATTAATAAAAATTAAAACATTATTCGGTAGCATATAAAAAGTTATTCATTGGAATTGGTAAATTTTGATCACAACTGGATGAAAAAATATACCATAACATTATTCGGTGGAATGTAAAACATTATTCGGTAAAATTGCCAAATTTACAATTCTTGATTTTTATAAGAAAAAAATTGCCAAATCGATCAATGTTGAATGCAAAATATTATTCGGTAAAATGGTCAAATTTACATATAAATAAGATAAGATATGGATAACTAGATTGTCAATAACAATAAAAAATAAAAAACCGGAATGGATGAGTTTAATCTTAGAAGGACCCACTTTCTTTTTATTTATTTTTTTGATCGGAAGGGATGAGTTCAACAAACAAACATTTTCTTTTTCCACAAAAAAACAAACATTTTCTTAATTTTTTAAATTGTTGAGTGGGTCCCGCTAAACTCCACATCAACCGATTTTGTATGTTGTAAGCAGGACCCACAACTCACCCCAATCACAATTCCAACCCCACGTACACATGCGCCTCTTTTGGAGCGTTAGGCCGGTTTCTACCCAAAATGGGCGGGACCCACTTGAATTTAATTAAAAAAAAAAAGAAAATCCCTCTTTTAATCTCATCCATCCATCACAATTAAATCAGAGGTCCACAATTGTGCACAAAGTACACTCTAAAATCAAATAGACGGAGTTGCGATCACATTACAGTTGACATGTACAATCGAATAGGCGTCATGTATATTCTACTGGTGACAAGTAAAACAATTCATATGCCATGTAAAACAATTCACGTGTTACGTAAAATAATTCACCTGTCATGTAAAATAATTCTGGTGTCAAGCAAAACGATTCACATTACAAGTAAAACAATTCACGTGTCCAAGTGTTGAGAGAGAATCTAAGCTGATTTTTTTTTTTTGCAGTTGTTGTCTAAAAACAATCCAGGGTGTTTTATTTGGTTTTGAACTTGTGCACTTGCCTTTTTAGGTCAATCTAAAGTCGTGTAATGATTTGATTTGGTAAACTATGGTATGGAAGAATGTGTAGAATGATTTGGTAGAATATAGTTTGGGTCCCCAACTACTGAAATGAGTTTGGGGGACATATGTGTGTGTGTCCGCTCATGTGTTTGTGCACCACCACGAGGCAATGGGTATCGTACTGGCCAGGTCCGCTCATGAAAAAGGGGTCGGAGTAGGAGAGGGATATGCTATTTGGCATTGTCTTGGGCCCTTTACAGCTTTCTGCATATTATTTTATCTGTCAAACATGCTTATGTGATTTAAATCTTGTACTGCATTAGTCATCCTTTTATTGGGTATAGGCATGTTATATGGCCTCAGCGCGGTCAGAGGACCCGTAGGCGATTACCGGATCTGACTTCGTGGATAGTGTTAGGTACCTATGCTTGCTTGCTCTTTGCTTCTGCAGCGGGGAATTCCTTGACGAATCGAAGAACCTGGCTAATTCTCTAACTTGGTATAAATGGTAATCATCCACTTATGTTTTGGTTTTGACTCGGCTCTGTCGTGGCTCTTTGTATCTTAATTTTGCTTCCGCCTTGCTTCTGTTTGAAATGAATTTCACGAGTTAGTCCCTAGGACAGGTTAAGGGTATCCAACGACCCTACGATCACTACTAGAATACTGCAATTAGACATCATGTGATTTAAGTCTGTCAAGAAAGTAACCGGTGTTAAATTAGTCTATTACATCAAATAATAAATTTGTGATGTTAAAAAAACTTAAAACATCAGTTAAACTTTTTGACAGATGTTAAATAGTTAATTTAAAAAACATGAAATCACGCGGCTGATAAAATTTTACAAGTATTTGAACGCCCGCTCATACTTAAATTTTTTTAAGCGCCCGCCCATATTTCCTCGGACTTTTTTGTGTGAACAGATGGAGAAGAGTCCATAATCTCCTTTCTTCCAACTATCTGCCTCACCCTCTCCTCTCCTTCTCGTTCTCACCATTAGCCTCTGCTCCAGTCCTCCGCCTCCGAACCACCTCCGGCTCTCTCACAACCTTCACTCCGATACTCGCTCTCCACTCTACTCCTCATCCTCTTCTCTTTTCTTCTTCCTCTCTCTCTGTGTTCCCTTGTCCTCTCTCGCCATTGCTCTCTCCTCACCTCACTGAACCCAAGCTCTCCCCTCACCATCACTGCGCGCGATACTGCTAGGATTGAGGGCTTCATCTTCATTGCATGGGACGGGCTCCTCGACAATCATCATCTCCCCTACTGGCACCGGTAAGCAGTACTAAACCCATCATCACTCTTAATTTAGGGTTTTTAATTTAGGGTATTTTTTGCGATAAACCACAATCCCTAACATACGTTGTTCCTTTTTTGAAATTGGGTTTCCCCTACTTTTGTCTCTTCATTTGACAGTGCAAACAACTCCCATCTATGACCAATTGATTTTGTGGTCGCTTGTGAGAATCGCATCTTCCCTAACTAGCTGGTTGATAATGTCCCTCTTGAGAAAAAGGTAATTCAGTTATCCTATTAGTTGTTTCATTTTCAATCAGTAAGTTGAACTTATCTTAATTTTTGTTTTTGTCCTTGCACTCTATTGCTGGCCACTTTTGCTATCCTCCTATGAGAACTGTCGAATGAAGATTGAAACCAAGCTACCACGAGTTGTCCATGACTCACTACAAAACCCAAAACTCATATCTCATATCCCAAAACCCTTAAATTCCCACAAAATTAAGTTCCAACGAAACCCTAAATCGAACGTTAAGTTTGATGCCAGTGAAAACATATCAACATTTCTATCTTATTTTTGGGATCATCTTTAGGCAAGGTACTTTTCTTTTTGTTGTTGAATAAAATCATAGTGTAAAAAGCCCATAAAACTATCTTCTACTTATTTTATTGCCTACCTATATCAACCTCACAAGGATTCATGAACTTTTATCAGCAAGATACTCGAAGAAGACTGTCTGTCTGAAAAATAGCCTCCTTTGATGACAACTGATATGCAATTATAGAGGTAATATTCCTTGTGGGGTTTCTGTTTAAGAAATCCTAGGCTTTCTTAGGTGATGTTTAGTAGGAATGTGAATTGGATTATTTTCTTACGTGCAACCTTTTTCTGCTAAAATATTTTATAGTGTTAAAGTGTAGCTTTGCTTGACTAATTCAGTCAGCAAAGCCTGGGATTCATGAACATAATAATTGTCTTCTTACTCCATACAAGGAGACATTGTGTTGATTAAGGGATTCATCCCCGATATTGATTTATGCAAATCAAGGTTCTTTTATAGTTTTATGTATCTAAGATTCATGAACATTCGTGTTAGGTGCAGTGATTTGTGAATGGTTGTAGAGAGTGGGTGGATCTATTTATTTTTAATTTACTTTATTGTATTTGATCCCTTGTTTATGTTTCAATATGCTTTTAGTGAGAAGTTTTTGAGCTACTTAACACTTGAATGTTTGATTAGTTTATCTAGGTCAAGTTCGATCAGCTTTTCATAGACTTCACACTACGATCGTTCTTAATGACAGGCCATGTCATTGAAAGAGAAGGAAGACATTTCATCTCTGGAGGAGAAACTTAGCACGTCTCTCACATTGCAAGAAAGAAGTTGTATTGGAGCAAGCAGCTTGAGGCAATTTCATCTAAATATGATAAGGTTTTGATTAAATCCTTTTAAACTCATTCTCTAATCAGGCAAAAGTTTTATTGACTCTATTCAAAGTATATGGATAATGTTGAGAAGATTATTGCTTTTGTAAGTTCATATTTGCTCTGATGTGTGATTTTTAATTAGAAGCTAAATTGAAATTAAATATCGAGAAGATTTTTATTGTTCTTTAATTTTATTTTACTCAAGTCACATGGATACAAGCATTTAATATTAGGATTTAATTTCATGGATTTTTTGTTATAATTGACAGATGGTTAATGCATTCTTCTTCTTTATTGCAGGGAACTTTACAGTAATAGCATCCGTGGTCCAATCCCCAATGAGCTGGGTATTTTGATCAATTTGGTGAGCTTGGATCTATATTTGAATAGTTTCTCAGGTCCAATTCCCGAATCGCTGGGAAGGCTTTCCAAATTGAGATTCATGTGAGTATCCTATTTTTTAACTTGTCTCCTGAATATATACTAGAGTGTGCTTAGTATAAATACATACCTACTTCCCTTGTTTCTTAGCTTTTAGCTAGTTTTGTCATGATTTTCTCATAACATAGGGCTAAAGCTTGGTCATTTTGATAAAGATCTTTTAGCATGAGAATGCTTGGATATGCGAATTATAGGTAATTACTAGCCTTTCCCAAAGAGGGAAAATGGGATAATTGCCTCTATTTTTGGCTTTCAGAACACCAAGTTATCACTTTTATGAATGTGTTGATTGTTGATGGAAAATTAAATGAACCCTTATATAGAATTGGGTAAATAATGAGTTGAGAGTTTGCTTGGAAATTATCTTGAATGAATGTGGAATTTGCTTACCAAGATATTCATTTGAATCACCATATTTGCTAATTACATGATTTTCTGCCCTTTATAAATTAGGTTTGGATAATCCTCGTGCATAAACAGCCCATAAATCGTAATCATTTGTTGCCAAGCATGTGGCTGATTAGGCGTGTTTTTCACTCTATATTTATCCACTATCTTTTTCTTGATTATGTGGGCATCTATTGTCGCACCTCTGAATCAATATTCGATTCCAAGATTTGGCTCTTCTAAAAATGGTTTAATGATTATGATATGTGTTATGTACAGAGAGAGCTGAACAAATAAATTGGGATGAACGCTTGAATATCATAATGGGGGCAGCAAAAGGGTTGTTGGCCTACTTGCATCATGATTGCTCCCCTCAGATTACACACCTGACATAAATCAAGCAACATTTTTCTCGATGGGAACATGGAGGCCCGTGTTTCTGATTTTGGACTTGCAGAAGATGAGGAGTCACACACCACCACAATTGGGAACATTTCGTTATCTTGCACCAGGTACTATTCTAAAGTTGTGCTTGGCAAAATCGGAGCCCTATAGTTTGGCATTAGTTTGTTTGTTCTTCCCTTTTTTTTGTGTCAAATCTATTACCAAGAAGCTCATTCATTGAAATAATTCTACTTGGAAGAAATTGTAGATGCAGTAGTAGCTTAGTAAAATTAGACCTACCTCCCTCATACTCTCTTATGGCCTATGAGTGTAGAACATTCTTCTCAATTGTCTAGTGTTGGGTTGTCCAACTAAAATGTCTTTACGGTGTCTAGTCACTGGTTTTAATTTGATAGTTATGGACATATACAGACTCTAAACATGGAATAGATTTTGGCAATCGAGTTTACCCTTTCCAGTCCTAATCTAGAGATTGAGTAAATTAGGATGCTGGTTTTAACTTTCCTCAGTTCAAGCGCAAATCAAGCAAAAATGCAGAATACAAAATCAAGGGAGAAGATGAATAATGGGAGCCCTTGAATGGATTTTCTCCCTGATTCTTTGGAGAACCAGAAAATGTGTTTAGTAATTCATTTGATGTTGGCCATTTTTTTTTAGCAAAAAGCCATAATGGGAAGAACAAAACTCATGCGAACTTCTGATCAGTTCATCTGCAACAATCGGTGCCTTGCTCCTGGTAGCTCTTGTGTGTTTCCGAGGTTCCTTCTTGTATAAAAACTCGGTAAACATGATGGCAGAAGACTTGTAATGGATGTCTGTGGATGTGATGTCGATTTATCTGAAATTATATGTCATCTTAATGTATTATGGATATGTTTTTAGAGTTTTATGGGTATGTTTTTAGAGTTTTGTGTACATGATTCTAATGACTTTCATTGCTCATGTGCATCATTTGTAAAACTATATTTTCAAGTATCTATCCTTAAAGTATCTATCATGTGCATCATTCGTAAATGTTGATTTCGTGTTTATCTTAATGTACTCATTAAAGTATCTATCATCTGCGAAATCTTATTTTATGAGCAAAGGGTGTTGTGTATCACACGAAAAAACATCGAATTATAGATAAAAAGCGTTGTGCTTTAATATTTATGAAATCGAACAATTACATAAAAATGGATGCTATTATCATTATAGACATCGTCTAAATAATCTAAATTAGTGTGTAACATGTATTTTTACATCACGATGTTAATATAAATAGATATATATATATTGCTAACAACAACATCTTTATTCAAATCTAAAATGATGTCCACATCATATTAATACATCAGTTGTATACGTATTTCATATGATAGATTATTTTAAAATAATAAAAAATCACAAATTATATATATGAAATTAATATACACACAATCAATGTAATAAAAAAAGATGTCTATTGTATTTTAATACATTGACTATTTTGAAAATAGTGATGTAAATGTAAAATTTAGGTTTGGTGTGGATATCTTTAAAAGCATATAAATGAAAAATAACGAGGCTTTAACAATAAGTGAACATGTCAAAAATAAATTTGAGGGGTTGATTTATATCTATATTCAAAATAAAACAGATGTTTTAGCCAAGAAAAGACATCGGCTTAAAACCGATGTGGAAAAATTGATCTTTTACTACACGCACAAAGAGATCGGAAATTTTTTTGAAAGACATCTGTTCATAACAGATGTCTAATTGTATTTTTCTAGTAGTGGATGCTTTTAGGGTATGAAATCCCTCTTTATTATTGACCTTAAAATTGAATTTGAAACCTTGACCCGTACCTGAATTGCAAGATCCGAACAAGGGGTTTCATTCCTTGAAACGTAACCCGAAAATCATAATTCTGGGCCGTTACAAAGTTGGTATCAGAGCGAGGTTTTGCAATTCGGGTACACAAGGGTCGAATGTATGTTTTGAAAACCGCCCACGAGTTTCAAGGACTTTTGAAAAGGATTTAAAGGGGCAAAATGAACTTAAGATGCCTAACCCAAATTGAACTAAGTAATCAACTCGACTTGTAATAAATGAGGAAAACCGACCAAACGGGGACACGAGTGGGTAGTGTTGAACAAAAATGCGTGAATAATTGTAAAACATATTTTATTTAATTTTTTAGAATTTGAGTTCGACCCCTTTTGGTTATCCTCTTGATTCGAAGTTTTATCGACACCAAGACTTAAGTGGTTTTGGTGATTTGGGCTGCACCCGAATCTTAACGGGTTGCCTACGTATCTCTTGGAAGATAACCAAGCCTTACATAGTTCAGAATATTAAAACCAATTTAATTTTTGGTGTTTGGTGATTGAACCCGACGAGCTTGAGCTTTTTGTTGGGTGTCTTACGTACCCGTTTGGAACGGGATCAAACCACCCGTAGTTCTTTTAAGGACAAATTTAATTTAATTTGAAATGGGCGAGTGGATCAAATGTATATTTGAATTTTAACATCGAATTTCCTACGTAACTCAGAAAAGAGTATCAAGTCTTCACTTAGTTCTTTTTAAGAACCGTTTGAATTTGGGGGAATTTTGATTTAGGATTTTGACTTCGTTTTGCTTAGAAGTCAATTTTGAGATTGACCCACTAGAATAAACTGACAATGAAATTTTACGAGTTTAACTTTATGATTTTGTTAAACCCAATTTCAAATTTGTGCCGAATATAATTCTCATATTTTAGTGGGTAAGTCTTGTGATTACACACTGATGTCCACTAAAGTGACCATGCTTTTATATACATTTTAGCTCCTTATTCTATATACTTTGCATATTTCGGGCTGGGAATATGTTGAATTTATGTAGTTTATGCTTATTTGCAAGAAATAGATGTCTACATAAGTTTTGGTTTAATATTACAGAATTTGGAGCCATTCCGGGATGAAACCAAAAGACGGGATTCTACTCGACTTCGACTAGGCCTTACTCGAAGTCGACTACAACTGAAGCATACTTGATCGAGGACAGAAGAAGAAGACAACTCGAGCACGAGCCGTACTCGACGTCGACCACACCTTACTCGAGGTCGACTAGAAATGGGCGGCTACCCGAGCTCGACGAGGAGAAGCACTCGACAATCTGAACATTACTCAAAGTCGAGTACAAGTTACTCGAAGTCGACCAGACTCTACTCGAAGTCGACTACGCAATTTTGGGCCGTGGGACTGTTGGTCCATTCCGAGCATACTTGGGCACGAAGCAAGGCTGATTTCATCCAATTCTATCAAGATCTATCTATGGGGAGAAGGATTCTATTCACATGAAGATATTTAGATATTTTCCTTATTAGATAAATGTTCCTTTTATTTAAGTTTTATCTTTAGATATTAGATAGATATTCCTTTCCTTGATTAGCAAGGATTAAGGCCTATAAATAAAGCCTATAGGGCTGATTTTTATTCATTCAATCTTAGGAAGAGAAGTAGGAGAGGAGGTAGAGAGAGAGAGTGGAGGCCGAGAGGAGTTAAGGAGCGAGAGTAAGTTGGCTTCGATTGGTTGTAAGCTCTACTTTATTTTATTAATGCAAATTTATTTCCTTTTATTATTGATGTCTTTCCTTGCGATGAAGAGCGAGTAGTCCACCTACTTCTAGGGTTGGGGCGAGACCGACGATAGCCAAGCGTGTTTGAGGTAAAAATCCGACTTTGATTATGTTTTAAGCATCTACTACCTCTTATGTGTTTATTGTCTATTTAATAGAGATCCATGTTAACCAACTTGGATTATAAACATAAAATTGGTAGATACAATTAGGGTTTCTTGAAAGAGTTGTCTAATTGTTGGAAAAGGCGAAAGCTTGATCCTTCGATGCGATTTGCATGATTATCATTATTTATCTTGCCTTATGCATGTTTCGTTATCGTTGTTGCAAACCCCGATCTTGGAAGTCTTTTACATACATTGTTTAAATTTGAGATTTGCATTCGTCTATTTACTGTTTCTACTCGACTTCCACTAGACTCTAGTCGACGTCGACCACTGACTTTCGATCGAGCAAGATCGTTGTTGCTTCTGTGTCTCTGCAGTACTCGACCAGTTACTCGACTACGACCAACCTACTCGACGTCGAGTGAGGCTAGTCGACATCGACCACCACCCAAAGTCTTCTGCTTGCTTGAAATCGACTGTACTGACCCCTGTCGACTACCACCTAGTCGAGGTCGAGTACCACTGTGGTCGATCACCGTTTGTGAGATTCTTCCGCTACTTAGGATCCGCTGACACACTTCCTCGAGGACCGATCCTGACTTCCCGCTGCTACATCGGGAGGGAGTCTTGAACATTATTTGTTGGGAACTAAATCGGTTTGCTTTACTTTATTTATATTTTATTTGCAATCTCGATTTCCTCCTACAACAAATTGGCGCCGTTGCCTAGGAAGCAATCATTCGCGCTTTAGGTAGTTAGATCTCACGTTTCTTTTGAGTTTTTGATTTTGCAGTGTATGCGCCGTTCTGGTCAAACACCTGAGTTTGACGCCTTAGACGATCCGGAACGCCTTATACACGTCCACGCTAAATTGAAAAGAGTCATGGTGGCCGCAGAAACACAAGCACAGCTGATAGAGAGGCTTCAAGCGGAGTTAGAAGCCAAAAATACTGCTCTCACCGCTGAGAGAGCACGCACTGAGCAGGAAGCTGAGCGAAGGAGGCAAGCAGAGGCTGAGCTTGCCTAATTCCCTACCACTACAGAGGATTATATGCACCCGACTCTCATCGTGCCTGAATCGGCTATTCTAATCCCTGAAAACAACTTTGAAATTCGCACTGCCTTCCATATTGAAATTAAAAATAATGCTTTTTATGGAAGGTTTAATGAGTGCCCTCTTGAACATATTACCAATTTTTCTGATATATGCCAGACTCTTGCTGAAGGTACCACTTTGGAATATGTCAAGATGAAAGCTTTTCGTTGGTCTCTTGCCGATCCAGCATTGAAGTGGCTTGAAGGACTGACTCCACGATCCCTCACAACATGGGCTGAGGTAAGGCAGGCATTTCTGAATAAATTCTTTCCTCCGGCCAAGACATCGATCCTCCGCCAAAAGATTACAGCTTTCAAGCAGAAGCCTGGGGAGCCGCTAGCAAAAGAATGGGAACGATACAAGGATCTACTGCAATCTTGCCCTACACATGGACAACCACCCTATGTCGTTCAGGAGATCTTCTACAATTCTCTTGATCTGGCTGCTAAGAATAGGATCAACCACTATACTCATTATGAGTATTTGACGATGCCACCAGCTGACGCACAGGCTACCATTGACAAGCTCACCAACTTCGACAATAAGTATGGGGCTCCGACAAACTATGATGAGAATGCCTATGCCAGGCCAGCCCATCAATGCCCCTCTATGAGCCTTCTAAAGAGATTGATCCAGATGTCCACATACAGGTCAAGTATCTTTATGTTAACCAGCCCTGCATTGAATGTGGCTCACAGCGGCACACCACTAGATAGTGCCCACATACAGAGCAAGTCAGCATGGAAGAAACTCACGAAGAGGTAGCTTACGCAGGGGTCCCAATCGCTATATGGGGGACCAAAGGTTTCAACAACCACAATGGAAACAAGGTGCCCCTAGGAACCTCCCACCATACAAAGCTCCAGGACATCCCGAAAAGGATCAACGGAAGGATGATCTACAGCTCATCCTTGACGAGATGCGCCGGAATCAAGGCACCATCAACAATAAGCTCTAGAACATCAATACAAGATTTGGAGAGCTGGACATCTGGAAGAGGAACATTGAGACCCAGATGGGTCAATTTGCGGCACAAATCCCACGACCGACCGGGCAATTCCCTGGGCAGACAGAACCAAATCCCAAGGGGAAAACCGGACACGTCGCGGCTGTAAAGTTCAGGAGCGGGCACCAGTTACACGATCCAGAGGTCGAACAGCAGTAGGACGGGGCTGAGAAGCTACTCGACATCGAGCAGAACGTAGTCGACGTCGAGTAGGGGTACCCGAAGTCCACCAGCCACAAAACGTCAAGGAAGCTTCTTCGCGATAAAACTCGAAGTCGACTACTCCTATGGTTGAAGTCGAGGAGAACCTGGTCGAAGTCGAAGAGACTCCAGTCGACGTCGAGGACTCAGCAGCACCTCTGACATCTGTTCTTGCTCCAAAGTAGAAAAAGATAATGCCTTTCCCTTCCAAGGCGCTGAAAGATCCCATTGCAGGTAGGTTTAAACGCTTTGTTAAGATGCTTCAAGAACTGAATGTTTCAATTTCTTTTACAGAAGCTCTTCAAGAGATGCCTGCACATGTGAAGTTCCTCAAGGAAATCCTTAGCAACAAGCGATCTATCTCAGAAATCGCCAGCGAATGCAAAAGGATGGACTTCCCTGAGAAGATACCTGAGCCTGCTCAGTTTTCTATTACTGTGGGATTTGGAAAATTTAACTATGAAGCCTTGTGTGATTTAGAAGCAAGTGTGAGCATCATGCCCTTATCAATCTGGCAAAAGGTAAAGATAGGATCTATAGAGCCTGTGGATGCCAAACTATACATGGCAAACAATAGAGTGGTCATCCCTACAGGTATGGTTGATAATGTCCCTGTCCAGGTTGGTAAGTTCTATGTCCCCACTGATTTCCTTATTATAGATTGTGCTGAAGATCCTACTAGCCCTATTATTCTTGGTAGACCATTCCTAGCTACTGCAGATGCTAAAATCAGCGTAACGCAGCGATTGCTCACCTTCACAATAGGCGGCGAGATCTTAGATTTCTCTTTTGGCACTGCAAAAGAGGCAGTTCCATGGCTTGAGGTGAAGAGCATCAGCAACCACGGGATCAAACAAACAACGGAAGAAAACACCAGAAAGCTACTCGACGTCGAGCAAGGTTACTTGACGTCGACCACCGTACTCGACATCGACCAAGCTTACTCGAAGTCGACTTCCTCTGTTGAACACCAGACTTGCCAAGAGCCTAAGTATGGGGTCCCTATACTCGACGTCGACCACACCTACTCGACGTCGACCAACCCTAAGCCCGAAGATGTCTGTTTTGGGCACGAAAAGGTAAGTCTAGGCATAATTTCAACCCCTCCTCTGTCCATTAATAAATTTAATAAATATTTAGGGGGAGGTAAGGCTAGGGCTGGGCATCCGGTCTGGATCGGATCGGATCGGACCAGAGTTTCCGGTCCGGTCCAAGACCGATGGACCGGAAATTCTAAGAACTTGGACCGCGGATCGGACCGGGATCGGAATATATGGTCCCGGGTTTTCTGGTCTGCGGACCGTTTGGAACATTAGGACCGGCATTTCTTGCATTTTTTTTTTTAAAACCATACTCCAAATTCATTCCATTTCATATGATAGCATACAAAATTTCAAATCAAAAAACAAGGAAGAAGTAATTCCCCCATTCATAGCAGCAATCCCTTTCGAGCTCAGTAAGAAAAAAAAAATATGCACGACACAACCTAATTCAAGTCGGCCTGTATTCATCCTTTCATGGTTCATGGTTCATGGCCTCATACATGATATAAAATCCACAAAAGTACACAATACAATTTGAAATTCCCTAAAATCGAAACTAGATCTGAAAGTTATAAGTATAAATTAAAAATTTTCTCAAACCCTAGATCTAGATCTGAAATTGGAATGAATATTTAAGATTTCTACAAATCTAAAGACTAAAATCGATTACCTTTGTATAAATATGAAAATATACATACAAATCTAAAAAGAGAGGGGAGAGAGAGGGCGGTGGCGACGGGCAGCGAAGGCCGAAGGGCGAGGGTGGCCGCGAACTGGCGATGGGCGGCTACGACTGGGCGTGAGAGAGTGGTACGACTAGCGGCAAGCACGGGAGCGCCGACGGTGGCCGGTGACGACTGGTGAGCACGAGGGAGGAGGGCCGAGCGGAGGCGCGAACGCAAATAGAGAGGCTGAGTCATTGAGATAGAGAGAGACGCTTGACGAACGTGGGTGAAGACTAGAGTGAAGAGAAGAAGCGTGTTTGGGAGTAGGTAATTTATTAGGCACGCATCCTTCTTTTTTTTTTAAATCAACATAAACCGGTCCAATTCCGGTCCGAACCGGAAATTCCGGTCTGCCAAGCTGGGGGATCTGTGCTTTCCGAACCTCTCGGAGGCTCTAAAGATGAGGTACTGGCTCGAGCGGGCTGAATATCGCCCTGTTTATCTCTATCGCCCCTTCGCGCTAAAGCAGTTGGACGAACCCTCTCTCTTTGCGAAACTGCCCGTCTCAGTGTCTGCTTCAAATTTGCAAATTGATATAATGAAGCTACAGCTGATAACAGATAGCCAGCAAATAGAGTCTGTGGTAGAGGTGGTCCAACCTTTCCAACTTTGTGCTAAGGAGGAATTGGTGCCGGGAAAGATACAGCAGCTTTTAGAGCAATTCAAAGACATCTTTGAAGAACCAACACACCTCCCTCCAGAAAGGGGGTGTGAGCACAGCATTCCCCTAAAACCCGATACACAAGCCATATGCTCCAAACCTTACAGATACCCCCATGGCCAAAAAGATGAAATAGAAAAGCAAATCAAGGAGATGCTTTCATCAGGTCTGATCAGGCCCAGCCAGAGCCCATTTGCTTCACCAACATTACTAGTCAAGAAAAAGGATGGGACATGGAGGTTTTGTGTGGATTATAGGAAGCTTAATGAAGCCACTGTGAAGGACAAATTTCCAATACCCAACATTGAGGAGCTGTTGGATGAACTGCAAGGGCCAGTGGTGTTTTCTAAACTGGATCTGAGAGCTGGTTACCACCAACTTAGGGTGGCAGAGAATGACATTCCAAAAACTGCTTTTAGAACACATAATGGCCATTATGAGTTCAATGTGATGCCATTTGGACTAACAAATGCGCCAGCCACATTTCAGTCTCTTATGAATGTGGTTTTTGCCAAATTCCTGAGGAAGTTTATACTTGTATTCTTTGATGACATCCTCATCTATAGTACCAACCTGGAGGCTCATGAGAATCACTTGTTGTCAGTGTTAGAGTGCATGAGAAAGCATCAACTCTTTGCCAAGAAATCAAAATGCAGTTTTGCAGTGGGAAAGGTAGAATATCTGGGACATGTCATCTCAGCTAAGGGAGTAGCTACAGACATGACAAAAATTGAAGCAGTGCTGAACTGGCCACTTCCTAAGAATGAGAAAGAACTTAGAAGCTTTCTAGGCATAGCAGGGTACTACAGGCGCTTCATTAGAGGGTTTGGAATCAATTGCAGACCTCTAACTGAAATATTGAAGAAAGAAGCATTCCAATGGACTGACAAGAGCACTGGGGCCTTCCACCAGATCAGAGAATTGCTTTCTTGCCCTCCTGTGCTGGCACTACCCAACTTCTCATTGCAATTTCAAGTGGAAGCTGACACCTGTGATGAGGGGATTGGAGCAGTCTTGATGCAGCAAGGACAACCACTAGCATTCATCAGTAAAGCCCTTCATGGCAATCACTAGCATTCTCTATGCTGTGGAGAAATGGAGACACTACTTAGAGCCCAACCATTTCATCATCATCACAGACCATCAGAGCCTACGCCATCTACTTGATCAGCAAGTGACTGGGGGCAAGTTGTGATTGGGGGCAACTTGGAACTGAAGACAAAGATTACATCTGCCTTTCACACTGAAGCAGCAGGGGGGCACTCAGGGGTGAGAGCAACTTATCATAGAATCAAAGCACTGTTTTATTGGCCTAGATTGAAGGCATTCGTGGAACAATTCGTGAAGGAATGTGACACCTGCCAACGCCACAAGCACGAGACAGTCGCATACCCTGGATTACTACAACCCTTACCCATTCCCGATTCTCCCTGGCACTCTATAGGCATGGACTTCGTCGAAGGATTGCCTAAGTCAAGGGGGTTTGATGTCATCCTAGTAGTTGTGGACAGGCTTACAAAGTATGTGCACTTCCTCTTGCTAAGTCACCCTTTCTCTGCAAGTCAAGTGGCTCAGCTGTTCATAGACAATGTATACAAACTCCATGGATTGCCCCATGACATCATATCAGACAGGGACAAAATCTTCACCAGTCATCTGTGGAGGGAGTTCTTTGCAAAGCTGGGCACATCCTTGAAGTTATCAACGGCCTACCATCCCCAAACAGATGGACAGACAGAACGTGTAAATCAGTGCCTAGAGTCATACCTGAGATGTATGTCGTCGGCCATGCCTGTGCAATGGGCAAAGTGGATCACTTTAGCTGAATGGTGGTATAATACCTCTCACCACATGGCCATCAAAATGTCCCCTTTCCAGGCCCTTTATGGCTACAAACCACCACAACTGGGCATTCGGGCTAGCAGTGTTACTACTGCATCAGTGGGAGATTGGTTTCATGAAAGGGACGGGGCCTTACAGATACTGAAATCAGGCCTTACAGTGGCACAAGAAAGGATGAAACAGTCTGCAGATAGCAAACGATCTGAGAGGAGCCTGGAGTTAGGTGATATGGTTTATCTAAAGCTCCAGCCATACCGACAAACTTCCTTAGCTATGAGGAAATGCCTGAAATTGAGTGCCAAATTCTATGGGCCCTTTGAGGTGATAAGGAAGATTGGAGAGACAGCATATAAGCTTGCATTTCCAGATTCATCTAAACTACACCCTGTGTTCCACATCTCGCAGCTAAAGAAACGAATTGGGCCATCTATACCTGTACAGATGAGGCAGGGTCAGTGGTGGTAGCTCTTGAAGCTGTGTTGGACTCCCGAGTTCAACAATTGGCTAATGGCGATCCTATAGTTGAGTGGTTGGTTAAGTGGAGGAACCTACCCACGGATGAAGCAACTTGGGAGCCAGCAGGCCACATTCTGCATCAATTTCCCAATTTTTCGATTTGAAATTGGACCTTGAGGACAAGGTCTTTTGTAAAGGGGGGAGGTGATGTTAGGACCAGCATATAAGCTGAGTATTGTACTGACATGAGATTCATTGAATAATCAATGAAATTCAGTTCTAACAAACTCTCTCAACAGCTCTCTCTCTCCCTCTCATTCGGTTAGTAATCACCTAGGAGCCTAACAGAACTCAATCTCTTTGTCCTTGTCCCAATCTCACATTTAATTCAATCTACACTGCAGATATAGAGAAAAATGCAGTATCTCTCCAAACTTCTCTATTTTGCAGATGGATACACAAAAGTTGTTGGAGCAAAAAAACACTCATTTTTCTCCAAATTCTCCACTTTTCTCTATTTTAATTTAGAGATGCTGTTAGGGTTGCTCTAACACCACACGGCCCAACATGATATTGACCAAACACATATGATCGATAAGGTACTGTTTGAATTTTCTGCAAGTGTGGTAATTGCTAATGTAAAATACTGCATGTACTATTTAAGAAATTCGACATGAATAAAATGTATGGAGTACGTGCTATTTAAGAAATGATGTTTGCTTTTATTGATTTGTATTACTGTAAGTTATTATGTGCTCTCTCTGTTTATTTTTATTTAACAATATATATATACTGGTATGTACACATGTTTATATTTGTAAGTAACAAATAAAAGTAAATAGAGGAAGAACATAAGTATATACGTATAAAACCTCTTCGTTATAAACATCTCTTTCAATTCGCTATAAAACCAATGTGGGAAAGAAGTTTAAAAGTTAAAACCCACTTTCAAGCATTATCTCCACCAAGTACCTACAGAGTATAGTGACACAAACTTGTATTGATGAAAGAAATTAACCAATTCAACTAAAAACCTTCATAGAAATATACACAGTTTTTGAGTGACAACTCCATATATAGGCCATAGATTTCAAAACTCATAGCAGATTGAATCAGCAGTACTATTAATCTTCTACCGGTGCGGCCGCAGTCTTGTGAATGAGGAATCCTAGTTTCCCATCACTCCGAAACGACGAAACGTGAATGACATCCCCCTTCACCAATTGATTCCGCTGCACAAGCTTGTTCCAATTGCGAGTCAGCACATAACACCAATCGCTGCTGATCTTCCAATTGGAGAGGCACATAGTCTGCTTCGTCATCGACGGATCGATCACTTCCACCTCTATCTTGTTACCCTCTACTAGCATCAGCTCCTCAGCCGGCGTCAAGAACTCCTCCCTCACTTTGTCGTAGGGTATGATGAGCCGCGCGTAATGAGCGCTTATATCGGTCGCAAAGAGGCTTCGAACATAGATCAGCTTCAAGTTGCCCTCGGCCTCCATTGTTTTCAGAATTCAGAGGAAAAGTGTGGAATGGATGAATATTGGGCAAAGGGGTTCATATATATATATAAGATATAATTCTAGCAGGATTTCAACTGGTTATCTATCTGTGATAGAGTTTCCAAAAATACTATCTAAGATATAATTTGATAAGATAGATATATTATATTCGACCAAAAACAAAGATAGATATATTATTTCAAAAAAATCGTTTTTTATTGGCTATGATTCATGAAACAAAGATATAATTTGATAAGATAGAATTATCTTTTCTTTGTCTTTTTTATTCTAGGGTTTTAAAATTAATTGTTTGAAGATTAAGCAACTAATTTATTAAAGCTGCTGATCAGTATAAATGATTTAAAGTGTGTAAAATCAAAATATTTTTGAAAAAATTTGCGAAATAGGCACATTATTTGGACGTTTTTGCGAAATAGTCGCGTGTTTGGACAATTTTGCAAAATGGCCCCTATATAATCTTATTCTCGGTTGTACGGACATTTTTTTCCTCTCTCCCAAATCCTCTCGCCCTCTCGCTCTCGATCTGTTTTCTCTCTCTCGACGCCGGATCCGGCTCCGATGGCGGCGAGTCGCCGGACCTCCATCTTCCTTCTATTCTCCGGACCTCCACTCGCTCGCAGCCGCCCTCACTCGCTCGCTGCCGGTCTCCAGTCCTCATCGCCCTTGCTTGTTGCCACTTTCCCCCTTGCCCTCGCTCGAACCCTTGGCGTCGCTTCGGTTCAAAACCCTAGCCTTCAGCAGTGGTTCGAGTACAGTGCGAAATCGAAGAAGCTTACCTGTCCGGTGTGTAAACAGCATTGTGCATCCACTAATGCGACCCGTCTTTACTTCCAGTCCACCGGAGATGCGGTTATCACCCAATCGCGTAGCGTTCTCGACGGCCTGGAAGAGAGTCCCGGGGTATTGCGGCTGGAGGTCAAGAAGCTTGAATCTAAGGTTTCTGTTTTGAAATTGACATTGGATCATCATCAAGAGGAATTGAAACGGATCAATGGAGAGGTTAGTGTTTATAATTTACAGCATAACCATCTGTAAAGAATCAATTATTAGCTTGTAATTCAGACATGTTAAAGTTATTTCTTTAATCCTGTAAATCTTATAAGGTTGATCTTGTTTTAGCTGCACCTCTGCAAGGAGCAGTTGTCTAAAGAAGTGACTCTGAAGGTTGAGGCCGACCTTGAAACAAAAGGAGCGAATTCAGTTAGCACTTCAAACAAAATCAAGTGTAAGTTGAGAACTATAGGTTCCTAAATGTTTGTATTTTGTGGATTTTAGGATTGTTATCTTTGCTGTGTACTTGTAATCTCCTCCCATTTTCTTTGAACTGGAATTTTCGTCTCCCTAGCTGATATTGTTGATCTCTTGATATATGCTGGCATTACGATATGCATAAAAAATATCATGGTTAAGACAATTACTTTCTCATCTAGACCTTGATACAAAGGAATCTGCAGCACTGTTGATGGGAATAGATTCATCTGCTCTTCCTGTAACTGAATCATCTTCACTCATGTTTTATTGAGTTCCTATTATACATGAACGTAGGGTTGCACAACTCGAGCCTAGAGTTGCACTTATTGCCCTTTTGTGTTGCACTTATTGCCTCATGTTTTGCCTCATGTTTTTTCTAGTCTACAAAATCTTTAGAATCTCTCAAGTATTGATTTCAAGAGTTACATTCTTCATTACTGTTTCCAATCAGTGCTTTTTTAAAAACAAAACCTTGCAAAAGTATGTCCTTGAAAGAAGCTTCATTTTTTGGGAGTGACTACAGGATGTACTACTGCTGGCATATTGTTGATAAATTTACATTTCCTTATCAAATGATGGTGGAAGTGACTCTAATGTCTAATTGTATGAAATTCTGAATGGAAGGTAGTTTTGATGGTAATTCATTTAAAGTGGCCGAATTACTGTACAAGAAGGGCTTCAAAGAAGCTTATGCAGTAAGAGGCGGTGTTGCAGGCAAGAAAGGGTGGCAGGTACCTAATACTGGTCATTTTTGTTTCTGTGCAATCCCTACCTATTATTTTGTTAGTTAGTCCTTTGGCTCCACTCCATCCATGTTTACTTGCAGGAGATACAAGAAAGCCTCCTTCCTCCATCCGTGCACATTTACCCCAACAAGAAGAAGGGGAAGAAATCTAGAAAGGATGGGAATGGAGCAATTACTCAACCCATTGATGATAAAATTGGAGTATCCACATCCAACTCTGAACCTTAGGTGAATTCTGACGAGGTTGGCAGTTATTTAAGCCACAACTTCAAGCTCAGCTCCCCGTTGAATGATGGTAAATCTCCGTATCATTCATCTTACATTTATTTATCAGACATCTGCAAAGCATGCAAATTAATTGTCTGTATATCTCATCTCAGCTTTGAGTTTTCAATGTCTTCTATGCATCCATGAAGCTGAAGCCTAAAGCCGCATAGCTGGTATCTTGTGCACAGATGGTAGCTGAATTTGTGGAAGTTGAATCTCGCCTATGTGACCTTCAGATGATTGGGTTTGGGTATTTTTGAGAAGTTTTTTGATGAACATAGAAATATATTGTATCCATTTTTCTAGTCATTGTAAAATCTCTTGCATTGAGAAATTACTGTTGGAGGTTGTAATGAGCAGTATATAACTAGCAGTCTTATTGGTGAAGATTCTAGCAGTCTTATTGGTGAAAACAAAGTCGTAATTGTGAGTGCTATTGTGCAACTCTAAGAATTTTGCAATAGTAGTCCCATTGTGCAAACTCTAAAATAGAGTTAGAGTTATGCACCTCTAAAGTATCGTACTTTTAAAAGTCTATTAGCTCAATGGGGAGAGCGATGTGTATACACACATAGATGTGGGTTCGACTCCCACATAGGCTCATATTTTGGCAAAATTCGTAGGATGAGAACTCAAAGCTAAAGCAAAACTGCCAGAGTAGAGAAGCTGAGATATCTGTTGAAGCAACATTTTTCAAGTAACCATTGAAGCAACATAACCACAAAACTGCATAGTTTACCTCCAATGATGTTGACAGACTGATCTTTGATGATTTCCAGGCAATAGACGCATTGACTCTGTGAACCAAGATAGCATAAATAACCCAAAACTTGAAGCAACCTGACCAACTAATGACATTGTCGTGAATATAAGTTACCTGATCCGCCGAGCTTAACAGCATAAATGGGCTGATAACGTTGTAGTTTGCGCCACCTTTCATAGTTAGATTAATGGAGGGAAGGTTGAAATCAGCACTGCATGAACTGCACAATAGAGCACAATGTGAATGACAGGAGATAAAACAAATGCTTAATCAGTTACTCATGAACGAGTCATGTCAGCTGCTCATGAACGAGAAGTCCACAGTTCTTGCTGAGAAGGCCACTCTGATCTCTCAGTTAGCCATAACAACCGAGAATTTGGAGACACACTCTCACATAGTAATACACTCTTGGAGAACTCCCTTTTTGATGCAAATGCTGAGCTTGAAGCATTAAGGACAAGATCAAAGGACCTGGATGAATCATGCCAATCGCTTAGTGATGCTGAACTGAAATTTCAACTACAACAGCAAGGAAGAGTCTTGGAAGAAGCTACTGGGAAAACAGCTGAGTTGGAATCCATCAATGCTATCCTCATGAAAGATGCTGAACTGAAATTCCATTTGTGTTATGACCCAAAACTGAGCTATTTGAATACGGGCTAGATGGCTAAAAGAAAGCCATGAAAAATATAGTGAACAAATAGACAAATGGTTGTCATAGAGCGCAAAACTTATTTAACAAACTAACAAAGTTGTTGTCACTCCTAATAACGGTGTCAGCACTAACTGTATCACCCCTGATAGCGGTGTCAGCACTAACGGTGTCAACACTAATATATCTTATTTTTTCACTTTTTTTTAATGTTATAGGATATGTTACAAGTATTATATTTCTATCTCTCGTCTAGTACGTAATTAGCTTTTAAATGCCTCTTAGCTCAATGGTATATGTGCACAACATTAAGTTATATTTGCACAATATAGTGTTATATGTGCACAACATCAATTTATATTTGCACAACAAAAAGCGCTGACACGAAAAGTGGAATTTTAGTTTGAATGTGCAATTTTAGTTGAGATTTGTTTAGATGAGAAAATTAGGCAAGAAAGTTGCACGACTCTATTTTAAGAGTTGCACGACTCTGTTTTAAGAGTTGCACGACTCTGTTTTAAGAGTTGCACGACTATGTTTTAAGAGTTGCACGACTATGTTTTAAAAGTTGCACGGCCCTATTTTAAGAGTTGCACGGCTCTGTTGTAAGAGTTGCACGGCTCTGTTTTAAGAGTTGCACGACTCATTTTTAAGAGTTGCACGACTCATTTTTAAGAGTTGCACGACTCTGTTGTAAGAGTTCCACGAACATTGAGACTTGTGAAATTGTGCTCACCAAGATTTTATTTTTTCTCAATATGTTTTTATACTTTTTAATAGATTATTGCACAACACGGTCTTATTTTTGCTCATCAATAGAGTAAAATTGAACAACATGGGGGATTTTAGTTTGAATGTGCAATTTTAGTTGCGATTGGTTTAGATGAGAAAATTAGGCAAGAAAGTTGCACGACTCTGTTTTAAGAGTTGCACGACTCTGTGTTAAGAGTTGCACGACTCTGTTTTAAGAGTTGCACGACTCTGTTTTAAGAGTTGCACATCACGGTCTTATTTTTGCTCATCAATAGACAATAATTGCACAACATGGGGGATTGGTGAAATTTTGCTCGACATCATGTTATTTTTGCTCAACAATAGGTTATTTTTTGCACAACAATCGAGACTTGTGAATTTGTTCTCAACATGATCTTATTTTCTCTCAATATAATTTCATACTTTCTCAATAAATTATTGCACATCATCATCTTATTTTTGCTCAACAATAGGTTATTTTTGCACAATAATCGAGACTTGTGAATTTGTTCTCAACATGATTTTATTTTCTCTCAATATAATTTCATACTTTCTCGATAAATTATTGCACAACATGCTCTTATTTTTGCTCATCAATACTTTATTTTTGCACAACATTTGAGACTTGTGAAATTGTGTCTCAACATGATCTTACTTTTTGTAAATATAATTTTATACTTTTTTATTAGATTATTGCACAACATGGTCTTATAATTGCACAACATGGGAGATTGGTGAAATTTTGCTCAACATCATCTTATTTTTGCTCAACTATAGATTATTTTTGCACAACAATCGAGACTTGTGAATTTGTTTTCAACATGATCTTATTTTCTCTCAATATAATTTCATACTTTCTCAATAAATTATCGCACAACATACTCTTATTTTTGCTCATCAATACTTTATTTTTGCACAACATTCGAGACTTGTGAAATTGCGTCTCAACATAATCTTACTTTTTGTAAATATAACTTTATACTTTTTTAATAGATTATTGCACAACATGGTCTTAATTTTGCTCATCAATAGACAATAATTGCACAACATGGGAGATTGGTGAAATTTTGCTCAACGTCATCTCATTTTTGCTCAACTATAGGTTATTTTTGCACAACAATCGGGACTTGTGAATTTGTTTTCAACATGATCTTATTTTCTCTCAATATAATTTCATACTTTCTCAATAAATTATTGCACAACATGTTCTTATTTTTGCTCATCAATACTTTATTTTTGCACAACTAGTGGTGAAAATTAGTGCTGACACTGATATTAGTTACAATTAGTGCTGACACTGATATTAGTTACAATCGAGTTGCACAACTTTAGTTTAGAGTTGCACAACTGTATTTTAGATTTGCACAACTGTATTTTATCTGTGTCAGCACCTCCAAGAAACACTTTTCATTCTATTTGTCTCCAATTCAAGTGGCTCAGTACTTCAACCAAAGTTTACACAACCAACAACACGATAGCCTATACGGGATTTGAACCCGTATCTTTGTGTTTGTACACAACGCTCTACCGATTTGAGCTAATAGACTTCACAAAATAATAAAATAAGATGGGTGGAGATTTATTACCAATATATATGTCATGTGGTTGGCAAAAATAAAATTTAGTGTGTAAACCCCTCTAAATGTAACAAAAATAAAATTTCCCTCAAACAGCTTCTTGAGGGTGAAAAGAGACAAATAGTTCAAATTAAAATAGAGATCATACAAGGTTGCAGTAATCTGAATGCCGCGTGGAATCAAATGGGAACTTGACACCAAGATGTCGTGGATGAGGATAATCCCGGAAAGCAACCTGAGAGGTAGAAAAAGAATGACAGTAAATTATATTCGTGAAAACAGGCTTCAAATAGATGGATAAAGAAGCATGGAGGGCAGGGGATGTATAGAGATTCAGATTAAACAACATTTAATTTGCTAATTGACAGAAAATGTTATGTAGGCTGATTCAAAGGAGAAATTAAGAATTTAGGCCAGGAAGTTTGCGAAACAAGTTATCAACAAAAGTCTCAATTAAAGCATGCCAAGATGCACAACGACTATCTAGAATTGCACTATAAGGTACTAGTTGCACGAGTACCTTGCAAAGGAACTGCACAAGGCGCTATATTCAAAGGTCATTACGTGGTTTTGCCTTCGGAATCATAATTGATGTTGAATTATTTAATAATTCGAATTGCAAGCACAAGAGGGGAAAAAACTACATCAAACAAGAAACAAGGTAAAACAACAACTCAAAGCAACCTAAAACAATAGCTAAAACAACATAAAAACCATAAAACGCTCATCAACAATTGATTTTTCTTATCAATCGATCTTCGATCGATTGATAAGTAAAACAGTCGGAAGCAATATTCGAGTTCCTTATCAATCGATCGAAATCACTCGGCCTATTGGGGCATTTCATCAAACAGGTTATGTGCAAAACATAAAACAACATGGACAAAATTTCAGATTTCATTCAGCAATTGTAGCCATCACAAACCAAATCGATCAGTCGGAAGCAAAATCTGTCACATGTATGCTCAATTTCAAATTTGACAAAGAAACATAAACACAAACACCTTGAGACTTCAAAATCGACTCCAACACTTAAAAAATCGAAGAAAATTTGCGCCTTCGGCGCAAATTTTCTATGATTCCATTGCACTGATTACTATATTCGATTGTATACTTCAGAATCTACTCAGAAACGTTAACAAATCGAAGAAAATTTGCGCCAAAGGCGCAAATTTTCTTCGATTTCAATCCAGTTTCGAACATGCTATACTTACTTGATTCGATTTGAGGAACGTCAAAATCGGTGGTTTTGATTGGATCGGAGAGATCGGCGGTATCGGCAAGCAGTTGAGCAGCAGAGAGAGCTTAGGAGGAGAGAGCGCCGCGAAGGAGGCGAAGGAGAGAGAGCGACAGAGAGAGCACGCGAAGGAGAGAGAGAGCGTCGGAGAGAGAGCAGGGCGAAGGAGAGAGAGCGCGTTGGAGAGAGAAAGCAGTATATATTTAGGACATTTTGTAAAAATATCCCAAAACGCGGGTATTTTGCAAAATAAGCCCATTTTCGTGGCTATTTTGCAAAAAGCCCCTATATTTTTCATATTTTTTTTATCTATTTTATTGAATAAAATTTGTCATAATATTAATATTATTTATTTTAATATATTATAAATATATATTTTCCACTCTAAGATAAATTTAAGTAAATTTTAATAAATTTATTAAAGGAAGAATTAATGATATTAAAATATCTCGGTTAGATAGATAGATAGAAAATCTAGAAGATAGATAAAAGGCAAGAGGGCTATAAATGAAAGGCAACAGGCAATCATATTAAACTAGACAACATCAAACAACACCCAGCTTGACTTCAAGATCGACCTTGATTTTCTGAGGTGTGAAGTAATTAGTTTATTTTCGATCAGTCAAGATAATGGCGGGTGATCAAATGTATGTACCCGAGATAGCAGTCTAGTGGGTCCCTCCTCTAATTGGCACCGTCAAACTCAATTTTGACGATAGACTGTGCCAACGCCGAGGTTGTGCCATCTCGGCGGGCATATTTAGAGACCACAACGGCACCCCACTTTACTCGTACACCTGCGCCGATACCAACTATAGCGGCCACACATCCTACGAAGGCGAGGCCAATGCGCTCGCCTTGGGGCTTGACATCGCCCTGAGGCTCGGCTTCACCAGCCTCTGGGTCGAGGGTGACGCTAAATTGCTCATCAACGTCGCATTGGCGAGGAGACCCAACTTCTGGTACGACGAGGGCACCATCAGCAGGATCCAGTACTTGATGGCTTTGATTCCCAACCAAGAGAAATTCATGCTGACGTTCATCGAACGTGAAGGGAACGAGGCTGCGAATGCTCTAGTGCTCCATGCGCGCGACGACTTTTTTGATGGGAGATTCTGGCTACAGGGTCGGCAGTTGCACAACGGAGTTGCACATTTCGTCAATGAAGAACGCAACGGCAAAACGTACATTAGGAAGGATCGCTATGTTCACCGGCCCAACAGTTGCTACATACCTCCGGCTTCTATTGTTTAAAGCATTTGTTTCGAAATATCTTTAGCATTTCAGTCATAAATTGATCTATATGAATTTTTTTTGTATTGTTTGGATTTTTTTGTAAGGATGAAATTTTGGAGAGTGTTGTCTCTTCCTTTTCTCAAAATTTCTAGCATTTCGGGTATTATATGCGCATGATTTAGTTGCCAATTTTTCTGCAAAATGAAGGTCAGCGAAGTACGTAGTTGCCAATCTATCTGTATGATATTGATATACATAACATCCTCTTATTCAGTAGTTATTAACATGAATTTTCAACACCCTCATTACTTGACTAAAAAAACAGCAACATCTATAGACTATGGCTCTGACATTTTCAACATACTGTTGTCTAAGCAAGGGAATTCAACCACCAACACACACCTTTGATCACCTAACAACTCGAGAGAAAGAAAGCCAGATTGTTCTTCTGTAGCACACAGAAGAGAACACACCAATTCACCAACTGCCTTACACCTTGATTCAATAGAAAAACGTCTTACATACTTCATACTAAGTTAACTGCAACACACACCCACTACTCCACTAACTTGCTAACATAACTTCCTAGATAGTGGATCTCCTAAGACAAAAGAAACTAACCTTCAACTGCAGTTCTGAGAGCAACTGCATTACATAGACACAACTAACTTTAACTAACTTAAGCTAACATAAGTTTAACTTAGGAACCTTAAATTACATTCTAACACCTCCTCTTAATTTAAGTTCCTCCATGCCAATCTTCTCCATGAAATAGTAATGCTTAGCACCACTCAAAGACTTGGTAAACAAGTCTGCATTTTGACTGTTTGTTCCACAAAACCTGAGCACCACCTTGCCTTCTGCCACCAGTACTCGAATAAAATGATGCTGCACCTCTATGTGCTTAGTTCTTGCATGAAACACTGGGTTCTTTGTCATAGCAATAGCTGACTGGTTATCACACCATAGCTCAATTGCCTCTGTGTGATCACACCCTAAGTCCAGCAGCAACTTCTTCAACCACATTGCTTGTCTTGCTGCTGCTCCAGCTGCAACATACTCAGCTTCTGAGGATGATAATGCAACTGTATCTTGTTTCTTTGAGCTCCAAGTTATAGCTCCAGAACCTAGATCAAACACAGAGCCTGAAGTGCTCTTTCTGTCATCCAAACATCCAGCCCAATCACTGTCTGTGTGGCCTCTGAGCTTGAACTCATCCACATGCTCATACCATATCCCATGCTTCACAGTGCCAGCAACATATCTCAAAATCCTTCTTGCTGCTCCCAAGTGTTGTTTTGTAGGTCTGTGCATATATCTTGACACAACACTAACACTATAAGCAATATCAGGCCTGCTATGAGTGAGGTAATTTAAACCTCCAACCAAGCTCCTGTACTCTTTCTCATCTGCTCCTGCAGTTCCATCTTCCTTTCTCAGCTTTTCATTTGTGTTCATAGGAGTCTGAGCCACATCACAATCCTCCATGTTGAACTTCTTGAGCATATCAGTAGCATACTTCTCTTGGCAAAGAAAAATGCCTTCAATGCTCTGCCTCACTTCCAGTCCAAGAAAGTATTGCATTAAACCCAAGTCTGTCATTTCAAACACTAATGTCATAGCCTTCTTGAACTGTCCCAACATCACAGGTGAGTTACTGAAGTACACTATATCATCCACATACAGACAGACCACAATAAAATCTCCTGTGCTCACCTTCTTTCTCACATACAGGGTTGGTTCACTTTCACTTCTTACAAACTGATGTTGAAGAAAGAAAGCATCTATCTTACTGTACCAGGCTCTTGGAGCCTGTTTTAGGCCATACAAAGCCTTTCTCAACCTGTACACCTTCTCCTCTTCTGCACTCTTAACAAATCCTAGAGGTTGCTCCACAAAAACCTCTTCTTGCAGTTCTCCATTTAGGAAGGCTGACTTCACATCCAACTGATAGATTGGTAGCTTCCATTGAGCTGCTAAAGCTAGCACAACCCTTACAGTTTCAAGCCTAGCCACTGGAGAGAAAGTCTCTTCATAATCTATTCCCTCCTTTTGTGCATACCCCTTAGCCACCAACCTTGCTTTGAACTTCTGTACACTCCCATCAGTCTTGTACTTAGTCCTGAAAACCCATTTCAAGCCTATAACATTCTTTTCCTATGGCCTGTCAACCAACTCCCAGGTTTCATTCTTCTGAATGGCCTTCATCTCTTCTTTCATAGCCATTTTTCGGTTACTGCTATCCTTAGCCTCATCAAAGCTCTCAGGATCTGTAACAGTGAGAGCAAAGCCACAATCATTGTAGATCTCAGCAAGAGATCTAAACCTCCTTGGAGGAGTTTCACTAGAAGAGCTTGAAGGTGATGAATTTGCACTGCTAGAAGAGCTTTGTTGATGCACTGGTGTTGCTGGAGAATTGTTTCCATGATGATCATCATCATCAAACATATCATCATCTTCAGCTTCTTCATTTGAACTGTCAACTGGCACACTTCTACTTGTCACTTGATCACCTCCTGCTTTCTCCCACTCCCAACTTACTCCTTCATCAAAAATCACATTTCTGCTAACAATAGTTCTTTTGCTCACTGAATTGTATAACTTATATGCCTTTGACTGAGCTGCATATCCTATAAACACACACTTTTCAACTTTCTCATCCAACTTTGATCTCAAGTTTTTCAGTGTATAAGCCACACATCCAAATACTCTCAAATGGCTCACTGATGGTTTCTTCTTTCTCCATACTTCAAATGGTGTCTTTCCCAACACAGCCCGAGTAGGAGAGATATTCAAAACATAGACTGCAGTAGCCACAGCTTCACACCAAAGCTGATTTGGAACTCCTCTAGCCTTTAACATACTTCTTGCCATCTCCACCACAGTCCTATTCTTCCTCTCTGCTACACCATTTTGCTCTGGTGTATAAGAAGCTGTCAACTCTCTCCTAATCCCATTCTCTTCACAAAAATTCATGAACTCATAGGACATGAATTCTCCTCCTCTGTCAGTTCTCAGTGCCTTCACCATCAATCCAGATTGTTTTTCTGCTAGAGCCTTGAACTTCTTGAAGCAATCAAATGCTTCTGACTTCAGTCTCAGAAAATAGACCCAACTCATCCTGCTATGATCATCTGTGAGGAGAAAAAAATACTTGCTTCCACCTAGAGACTCAGTTTGCATTGGTCCACATAAGTCTGCATGAATTAGTTCCAAGCACTCTCCAGCTCTCCATGCATCCCTATTTGAGAATGATCCTCCCATTTGCTTGCCATAGATGCACTCTTCACACAGCTCTAGCTCTCCAATCTTAGGCACCCCTTCAACCATTTCACCAGAGTTCAGCATCTTCAGACTTTGGACATTTAAATGTCCATACCTTTGATGCCACAGCATAGTGCTTTCATCACTCTTAGCTGTCATCACCTTGCCAACACTGCTTGATAAATCCAGAGGGAACAACCTATTCTTGGTCATTAAAACATTTGCAATCACATGGCCAGTTTTCTTTTTTCTGATCACACACACATCTTCATCAAATAGAAGAGAATAACCTGATCCTTGAAGTTGCCCAACACTTAGCAAGTTATGAGCAAGCTTTGGCACATACTGCACATCATAGAGAAGTTTCTCTGATCCTTGTACACTTCTCACAGCCAAGGTGCCTCTTCCTTCCACCTCAAGAACCTTGTTATCTCCAAGTCTAACTCTCCCTTTCTTGGCTTCATCCAGTTCCTTGAACATCTTCTTTGAACTAGACATATGATTTGAACATTCACTGTCCAAATACCACAAGCTACTGACCTCTTCCTCAACTGATGCCAATGCCATGAAAAACCTGTCATCTTTCTCACAATTCTCAGAGTAATTTGCACCCTTTTGTTCATGCTCTTGCTTTTCCCAACAGAATGCCTCCTTGTGACCAAATTTCTTACAATAATAACACTTTATGTTACTCTTGTAAGACCTTGATTCACCTCCTTGATTCTTAGATGAATCTTTCCACTAATCTCTCCCCTGATCATTGCTGTTCCCTCTTCCTGAACCACTTCCTTGTGATCTTCCTTGGCCTCTACCTCCTCGGCCTCTGTAGCCTCCTCTTTGGCCACCTCTTCCTCTATAACCACCTCTAGAACCTCCTCTGCTTGATGAACTCTTAGATTTTCCCTTTGAGGTTTCATCCTTTACTTGAAATACTTTCTCTTCTTTCTGATCACTTGTTCTTGTCAACCTATCCTCATGAGCTTGCAAGGAACTTGCTAGCTCTTCAAATCTGTACACAGACAGATCTTTGGACTCCTCTATAGCTGCAACTACATGGTCAAACCTCTTGGTTAGACTCCTCAACACTTTGCTCACAATCACTTCATTGCCCATGCTCTTACCATATGATCTCATATGATTGACAATGGCTGACACCCTAGACAGGTACACTTGAACTGTCTCTTTCTCTTGCATCACCAGAGTTTCAAACTCTCTCCTTAGTGACTGCAGTTTGACAGTGATCACACGCCTATCTCCCAGGTATTCTTGCTTGAGAACCTCCCAAGCCTCATGAGCTGTAGTTGATGCAGCAATCCTTGGAAACACTTCATCATCTAAGGCTGACTGTATCATATAGAGTGCCTTGGAGTCCTTCTTTCTCTTCTCTCTTAGTGCCTGATCTGGCTCTGGAGGATTTGCATCTTCAAATCCTTGATCAACAAGATTCCAGACCTCTTGTGACTTGAACAAGGTGGTCATTTTTAGGCTCCAAAAGTGGTAGTTAATTCCCTTGAACATGGGCAACTAAGGGCTACTCAAATTCCCATTGCTATTGTTCTGCATCTTTGCTCAAACAGAACTTCACTCAAGTGTTTCCCTTTGTGTTTTAATCTCACACTCTCAATCCCAAATTCGAACCCAGAAACACAGAAAAGTGTTTTGCTCTGATACCAAATGTTGTCTAAGCAAGGGAATTCAACCACCAACACACACCTTTGATCACCTAACAACTCGAGAGAAAGAAAGCCAGATTGTTCTTCTGTAGCACACAGAAGAGAACACACCAATTCACCAACTGCCTTACACCTTGATTCAATAGAAAAACGTCTTACATACTTCATACTAAGTTAACTGCAACACACACCCACTACTCCACTAACTTGCTAACATAACTTCCTAGATAGTGGATCTCCTAAGACAAAAGAAACTAACCTTCAACTGCAGTTCTGAGAGCAACTGCATTACATAGACACAACTAACTTTAACTAACTTAAGCTAACATAAGTTTAACTTAGGAACCTTAAATTACATTCTAACACATACATCTCTAAAATGGACATCTCAAATTAACCAGTTCAGATGCATTTGAACTGGATTATTATTCTTCTAGTTGATCTTGCAAGTTTTGAGACAAATAAAACTGATATTGATCAGCACTCAGTAATGCTTTGAAAAATGACTATTTTTCTCACAGTATTTCTAGTTCTGTCATGATCTTCCTTTTTATATGTTATTTATTGCTGACTTCGTGATTGCCTTGCAGTGGTTTCAATTGCAGTGATTTTTCTTCTCATTTTTATCAGCATTTCTTGCTGTCATAAAATCTGCATTTGAATGAGATGCATTTTTTGTTGTTGTTGTTGATGACTTTGCAGCAGAGTTTGATGCATTTTTTATTGACATAGATTTGGAGCTGAATTCAAGAACTATCATTAGTCGAGTTTTTTTTTTTAGCTAAAAGTTTACAATTGAATTGCTAGCACTGAGCAGGTGATAGTTTTTGGAAAGCATAAATTTTTTTTGGACTGTGCGCAAGTCACAGAAACGGTGTGTATGTAAATGGAAGTCGACTGCCCCAGGCTGGAACTAGTGACCGTAAAAGGATTCGGTTACACCACTTCGCCCTTAAAAAAGTTATGAATTGAACAATTATAAATCTAAGATACTAGTTATATCTTTTCTCTCATGATTTCGAAATCATAAGAGAAAAGATATAACTTCTTTCATACCAAGGTTACACTAGTAGAAAAAACACATTTTAGCCCGGACCTAAAAGTTAATATAGCCCGGATATAGGCAAAATAGGGTCCGGGCATCAGGTTAGTGTGATAATAGGTATAGAGCCCGGACCTAAAAACCACACGCCCGGGTTATTAGAGTCGACTAAATATTTTCTTCAAAATTTTATCAGATTTTAGAGCTCGGATCTGTTTTATATCCGGGTTATTTTGTACATAATATAGCCCGGATATTATTTAGATCCGGGCTATATAGTCCCTTATTTTTACAAAAAAAAGGGAACTTTTAACCCAGAATTTATAAGATCCGGGCTAAAAGACCTCTTTTGCAGCAAAAAAAAAAAGGTATTATGCAATTTAATATGCAATTTCATTCCGAATCGTAGTGAGTACGCACATCAAATTGGTTAAAAACAGAGAAACAATCTCTAAAAATGTCAACAACATGTTGTCTGTCTAACAGATACATCATCTCGTTAACAAAACCAACGTTTAGTAAGAAAACCTCTACAAAGATTTATGTGAGACGACACGTGCATTCACCATCCTGCTAACAGGGCAAGAACATCATAACGGAAAAATGCAGTACTTACAATAAGTACAGCAGAACGGAAAAATGCATTACCACTGGCACTAGAAGTAGCATAGTCATCAACTCATCATACTTGCCATTGAAGAACTGATGCTCTGCCTCTGCTATTGCCAAAAGGGATCAGAGATAGTCCAACCTCTGGTATGACAAAAATTAAGGGATCAGAAACAGAAGAGAACAAAATTATAAGCCTCTAAATCTTCAGCAGCTGGTATAAAGCCCTCCTATAGAAATGAAAATAGATTTGGAACTCCTCTTCAGCAGCTGGTTTAAAACCCACTCACAAAAACACTACAATTTTGAATTGAACTTACCCTGTATCAGTGGCAGCATCTTCGGGGGAGGTTGTGGTGGAGCAGCGTATTGAGGTTGGTAAGGCTGTTTCAGAAAACAATATACTAGAAACCAATTATCAGCCATGCCAATACACAACGCCACATATGTGCAGCCTTCTTACAAGTGAAATAATGGAAAAAGACAAGGAAAATGGATTATATGTAGCTCAGATATGAAGTTCCAAATATTTGAAAAAAGACATAAACTAATTAATATTTAAGCTTAAGGTATAACCACAGTCCATTGCAAAGCTCAGGGATGCTTAAGCATTTCTAGTTTTTAAAAACACTAAGTGGAGAGCTTAATGTATTTAAATATAGCAGCAAGTTGTTAAATAGACAAGGATATGTATCCAAAGTGCGAAAATTCATTTGCATCGCATAAGTGTCACAATATATCACTTAAAAATTCTTATACTGCATGAAACACTGATGGTTTGTTTGGAGCTCATATATTATAAGGATCTTAACAATATAAAAAGCTATTTAATCTATCAACAGAAATATGTATAAGAACATAAAAAGCTTTTATATAAGCAATCACCATGGAACGGAAAACCAACCCCATCTATGAAGAAGCGTGACAGAGAGAAATAATGACCATGACAGAGAAATAAGCATGGCATACCTGATGATAGATCTCACAAGTTAAATCCCCTTTCTCATTGCACCAGCTCTGAATGCACTTTCTATGAGCATAAAAAAAGGGCCAATTTAAGTTCGTTTTCTTTCAATTATGGATGACATAAGGGAAAAAAGGATAAATAAATAGCACCTTTTTATCATAGATTAAGATAATCAATGAAAACAAAGGGTTTCATGGTTCATACAAGGAAAAGGAACTTCCAAGAGGCAAAAGGTATGCACAGGGGCAATTACAATGTGACAAAAGCACTCAACATTTACTTCGATAATGAATTAACCACTGAAACGAAAAATGGAGATTAAAATTTGAAAACCGAATGTAAACACCACCATGCCAGTAACTCACTTGTTGGATAAAAAATGAATATACTTATTTAATTCATTTTACTTTAATTCCATACGACGGACTTTAATTAGCGGTGTAGAATTTAAATTATACACTTGATGTATGTGTAGGTTTGTCCGGATTAAACAAATTGAATCACCAAGAAACGTAGGGTCAAAAGTAATTATTTTTGTAAGGCACTAGTGTACTACAACCACCGCATAGGCAACCCAACCTGAATTCTTACCAGCATTATCAAGCACATTCATTCTCTTGATCACACCAGGCAAATGCTTTTTAGCTTTCTCCTTCCATGTTTCTTCAAAACCAGCAAGTTCATCTGCAGATAATTCAAGTCAATAGCTAATCAACACCAGCTCTGATATAGACTCACTCAGATACTCCAACTGAACACAGCAGTAACTTGGTTGAGGTTGTGCAATGTTCGCATATTATCCACTTTACCATCTGAATGGAGGTTCCTTGTCAAGGTATGGCCCTACAAAGAAAAAAAAATAGCACTTTACTTTCAACTACTTCATGATGTGAAGATTAAGTATTAACTAAATATATAATCGTCCGAACTAAACCTAAGAACAGAAACAATGACAAAAGAATACTATCATTATTTCCATTTGATTACTTCCTTATTATAAATTCCCCTAGAGACCTGATGAATTGCTTGTCCGGTAGAGCTGTCAGCTTCTTTGTGGTCTTCAAATGTCACCTTGACCACAAAATTTATAGCATGTTAATCAAGATAAGCAATGAGAGATGGTGGGACACAAAATGATAAGGTAAATGAAGATACAACAAGTTCTCAATAACATGATATAACTTGAGCAGAGTTCTTACTCCATCAGTTCCTGTTCTTCTGGTTGAATATTTAGTGTAATATGATCCATTACCGTTTCCATTCTATTGATTTTTGCCTAAAATTAATGCGGGAAACCTTCCTGTCTTCTGGTTTTTATTGCAGATAAAACATAAGAACTAACTCAGTAATATAACAAAATCTCAGCAATAGACCAAATCTCATCTAGTTTTTTTGAAACTGAGGTAAGTATTGTATTCAAACAACACTCTAAAAAACAAGTTCAGACTATAACATTCAATATCTAGGAAATTACAACCCAAAAAGAGATTAAAATTCAAAGCACGGATCAAAATTTCAGCAACAGAAGAGATGATATGTAGAATTCTATAGAGAAGAGAGTGCACTGATCTAGGACTTTACAAACCTGGTGAAAAGATCTGGAATCAAAAACGAAACAGAAGAAGAACGACACCAGTAACGAAGCTACGAACCAAAATCGAAGATTAGAAGAAAAACCTGGAGAATACACATGTAATTGAACAATTTTTTTTTTTGATTTAAGTAACTAGCAGGCACGATAACATTAAAGGAGGAAAACCATTGAAATAGCCAGCAAAGACGACCAAAGAGGAAGATAGAAGACGAGAGAGGACAATAGATTTGGGGCAAACTAACCTTGGTGAGACGACCAAAGGCCAAGGCAGCGAAGTGGAGAGACCGTGAGAGGCGTAGACGGCAAGGTGGCAAGAGGCGAAAGCTCCCTCTTCTGAGCAGGCTAGGTTGGGCAACAGCTAACGACGACGAGAGCTACCTTCTCTCTGGACTTCAATTTCATGTCGATTGCAGCTTGGGGATGGCGAAAACGGCTCAACTCTCGAGCTCTCTGGACGACGAAAGCTGCCTTCTCCGTGCACTGGATTTCAATTTTGATTTGATTTTGGGGCAAACTAGTTTGGGATTCAGATTGGAAACCCTAACCCCTTCGAATTATTTTCAGACTGCGCTCAATTTTTTTAACATTCGCGACGTTAGTTAATATCCCGGATCCAATGTACGGGCTTTTATTATGGACTGGTGGAGAAGGTAAATAGGCCGAAGGTAGGTGGTTGTTGACACGCCCGGGTTATTAGAATAACATAATAACCCGGATATTTTACCTCCGGGGTATTTGGTGTGTGTTATAGTTTCACTCTCACCGTATAATAGCCCGGGCGTGTCTATATGTCCGGGCTATATACCCTAGACATTTTTTTTTTAAAAGTAAATACGTTATTTTCACTTTAAAGCATAATAAACCCCGGATATTTTACATCCGGCGTATTATGTAGTGTGCTAAATTCTCATTTTTCTACTAGTGTTACCATCTACACTAAAACCAAGAATAAGAAACTGTTATATATAACTACCAAGCAAGTTCCTGATGAAACATACTAGAAGTCAGAGTTTCATATCACTTTGTTACACTTATTTACACTGCAGATGCTAATCCATATATACATTATTCAAACTGCTCGCCACACAAATTTGTAGACGGTTAATATTATACTCCCTCCGTTCGGAAATATAAGTCCATTGACTTTTTGGCACGCTTTTTAAGGAGTTAAAAACTATATAAAATAATTTTTTTTTCATTAATTTTTTTACATATTCTTATATATATTACTAATAAGTATACAGTTATTTAAAAAAATTAATAAAAAAATTATTATTTTAAATAGTTTTTAACTCATTAAAAAGCGTGCCAAAAAGTCAATGGACTTATATTTCCGAACGGAGGGAGTATTATATTATATTATAAAGTGTATAAATAGGATAATAAAGTTCACGATTAATATTATAAAGAGCCTAAATAAGATAATTAATAAAGTGCATGAATAATAATATAAAGTATATAAATTATATAATTTTAAGCATATTAGCTTAAAATGGTAGAGCGATATGCCCAAGTACATAAATGCGGGTTCAACTATACTCAATAGGTACTTGTTGACGATAATGGTAGAGCGATGTGTATATTTCTATGGAGGTTTTCAGTTGAATTGATTAATTTCTTTCATCAATATACAAGTGTGTGCCAGTGTGCCACTATACTCAATAGGTACTTGTTGGCGATAATGATTGAAAGTGGGTTTTAACAAAACCTTTTAAACTTCTTCCCCACATTGGTTTCATAGGGAATTGAAAGAGATGTTTATAAGGAAGAGGTTTTATACATATATACATATTTACTTTTATTTGTTACTTACAAATATAAACATGTGTACGTACATTTATATATAGAGTGTTAAATAAAAAATGGTTTTTCTATGATAAGACTCTTGATTTAGAAAAAACATATCCATAATTAAAATGCTTTGGCTAAATTTAGATTAAATCCTTAGGGTTCACTTATTTTTGATAGAGAATCCTTTCCGAATTGAGTCTTATAGGAAGACCGAAATACAAATAAACAGAGAGATCGAGCACATAATATATTACAGTAATACGAATCAAAACAAGCAAACATCATTTCTTAAATAGCACTCCATACATTTTATTCATGTCGAATTCTTAAATAGTACATGCACTACCACTTGCAGAAAATTCAAACAGTACCTTATCGATCAGTGTATCACTCAATATTAATGCCATACCAGGTAAAATTATAGGAGAGTAAATAGAATGTTGTACCAACAAACAGTATATTCCAATCTCATTGCGAGTATATATTTCCTCTATTATATCATTATGATGAGGACTAATTGAAAAGCACTTCACATACTACCTCTAATACGTCATTTAGAAAAGATGCAATTGCTTTTAGAACACCGCCTGCACTTGGTTCTAATTTTTTAGCTGCAAGTTCGTCGTATGCTTTCTGAAAAAAAAAAAAACAAAAAACAAACACGGATGCATGATAAATACATAGATAACTCCTGCCGACCAAATAAATAAATCCTTCAACATTTACAGTAGTTGATTTTGCGTACCTAGCTAATAGCTAGAGCCAGACGATGAGTTAATTTAAGGATTTAAATAGGGACAAATCTACAAATACACTCAGCGTAGAATTTTAATTCTACACCACCAATAAGCACTTGCCACTTGTCTTAAAAAGAAAAAAAAAATAAGAATTTAAAATATAAATTAAAAATTCCCACCAAATGAACTTCCAAATTTTGAATTTGTAACCGTAAATTCAACTTACAAATTTTGATTGTGCTTTTGGCTGCAAACCATTTATCATATACTCCCCATTCTATAACTCATTATTTTATACATAATTCTTGTAAACTTATCAATATTCTATAATTAAGGCTATTTATATAAATAATATGTGATTCATTTTCTAAAAAAAGCGAATGTATCATTTTAGATTGAGTCAAATATAAAATTAATTATTTTAGGTTTTCGTTTGTTCCAAATTGAATGAATATTATAAATTATATGAATAAATCATTCTTATTAAATGAGAATAATATGAACCAGACAATAATATATTAAATATATTAAAGTGGATATGAGAAAGTTTTATTATTTATGTGTATGAGAGTTAATTATTTCTTAGAAAACATATCTAATTTGGTATGAGAAAGTTCCGTTATTTGACTACAATATTTGGAAAAAGCATATAATTATTTGCAACATATATAATATTGTACATATACTACGAAATACAGTATGTTGTAATTTTTTTTAAAAAGTGGTATACGATTGTATGGTATTATGAATGCATTCATTATTTTATAACCCATATGGTTTAATTATTTTAATCAATGGAGTAGTGGGTGGTTATTGAAAATTATTTTTTATTAGAAATTAAATTTTAAGATTTATTTCTTGTAATTTAAATAATAGTGGGTGGTTATTTTTTTGAAACAAGTGTACACATGTCACTATCTAATTCGTAGTGTATAATTCAAAACATACACCTAGTGTATGTGTATCACCCTCCTTTAAATAGAACGAAAAAAGTGAGTGTCTCAGTGCAGACCGTGATATTTGAAAACAATTCCAGCAGTAAAAAGAAAACGGTCCCCAATTAAAAAGGAAGAAGAAGAAATTAAAACAGTATATATGAACAACAAAAAATTTACTCATCTGTTCCGTATTTGTTTTTTTACACAATTTTTAAGAAGGTAAAAAACATTATAAAATATTACAATTTTTTTAATCATTTTTTTAATAATTTTATTTATAAAAACAAATTCATTACAAAAATAATATTTTATAGAGTTTTTACTTCCTCAAAATACGTGACGAAAAGTCAAGTAACTTTTACTTTAGAATAGAAGGAGTATTATTGACTAAATAAAATTATCAGAACTAATTAAAACGGCCAAAAGTAATTAAACAAACTGGAGTGTCCGGTAAAGAAAGAAATACCGTAATTAATTAAAAAGATTAGGGTGTGCCCTTATTATAAATGTTTGAAGAAAAAAAGAAGATTAATTACCAGAGTTTCCATGGCTTGAGAACAGTGGCGGCCGCAGAACTCGATGAAAGGTGGGGCGGAATTTTGCAGGGTCGTTCAATCGATTTTAGAGGCCCTGTACAATTATTAAAATGAGGCCTACGATATTATAGTCATTCTTACAAATGAATATTATTAATTTATTATGTACAAAAGAGCACTTGAATTCTTATACAAATTAATATTATTATTTATGTAAGGGTATTTGAATTCTTACAATACTAAATTAATTCTCATAACTTTAAAATATTTCTGGTTATAAAGTTCATTGTAGAGATTTTTTACAATAAAAAGTTTATATTTATGTCATATGATATAGTAAAAATAGTATAGATCATTATACAATTTGAAATATTTTTTTCTACAAAGGTTTCAATGAATTATAAGTCTCTTTTCATTATAATTTTTTTAATTAGCCTATTTTATGGGTTCTAATTAATTTTAAGTAAATTTAATTTGTTTAATAGGATGTTGAAATTTTAAATGCTTTTGTAGAGTATAAAATATTAATTTATGAAATCTTATAATTGAAATAAAGAAAAGGATAACAAAAGCATTGAGGAAGCACAACACAAGTAAAAAAAAGAAAAAGAAAAAGTGGGATAAAAAATTCAAACAAGAAATAAAAAAGAGGAGCAGTGGGGAATCGAACCCAGGCTCTTTGATATCATTAAATTTTCTATCCTTTCGAATTACCAACTGAACTAACTGGATTAATAGATATATCAATTCTAATTTTACTTATTACAAAAATACAATATATATAAATTAATTTTTTTTGAGAAAATTTGTGCCGAAGGCACAAATTTTTGCTCTAATTGCAGGAGTATCCTAGCTTTTGTAAAAATTACTGGAATGTCCACCTTTCTAATTTCGGATGTTTATTTGACAATATTGCCCTTCCCTATTCTTTTACCGTTGTTCAACTCCGTTGATGTCAGAGGTCACAGGCGATGAATCCCTAATCCCCGATCCCAAGCCTCACCTTCCGCTGATCGGCGATGGATCCCTACGCCGTCCACCTCGCCATGGCTTTATTGAATCCATGGAGCTCTGGCGGTGTTTAATGGCAACAGAGGCGAAGAACTCCACAGGCAATCGCCATTGACGACGGAAGTACACTTGCCCTCCCATCTCGATCGTCGCTGGATCTGGATGCGAGCTTCGACGTCGCCGGCCATGGCAGCCTTCCCATCTCTCAGATCCGTCTTCCTGAAGCCCTCTCTCTCCCGCTCGCCCTCGCACTTTGCGGAATCTGCTTGCCAAGGAGCCCGAACCTGTTTGCGCATCAGAAAACCTACAGCAGGAGGAAGGAGGACGAGAATTTCTGCTGCTCTCGATTCAGGTATGGTCTTGTTCTCTGCACTTTTCAATCGATGAACAAGGATAAGAGTTTACCAAGTGTTCGACGTAATGCCTGTGTGAAATTGTCCACTAAAATCGAATTGATCTTTCTTTTATGGTGACTGTAATGGTGCAGCGTCCATTTGGGTTTCCTATTCCGGCCTCGGCTCTCTCGATGACACCAGATCTCTGCTGAAGAGGTCGTGAATTATCACCAATCACCATCTGGATTTCCAGGAGCTCCGATTGAGAATCGATGGCGTTCGAGAGGATCCATGGCTATGGCAGCTCCGATCTGTTGATACTCAGGTAAAGCGTTTTTGTTTCCTCTCTTGTGCTTCAGTTTTCCGATCTGTTGATACTTAGATACTTATCTTCCATTGATCTGTTTTTTTAATTTTTTGAATCTGTTGAATGTGTTAATTTATCTGTTTCAGTTCAGAAATCGATCCTTGAATCTCTTATTTTCATTGGCATTACACTGCTAAGCATCGAATTAAACTTGGCTTTCACACTTCGATGGCATAAGAGATGTTTTTTTTTAGTATAGGTCCTAAAATATTACAAGCTGTAGCCGTTGATGCTGACATCGAATTAGAAGTTGGCTAAAAAAATTTCTTCTCGGAATTAGTTATCTAGCAGTAGCTGTTGTAGTTGTGTAAATGCTGACATGAATGAATTAGGGTACCAAATCCATCTTTTCTTTATTGTGTTATGCTCATTTGTGTTCTTATGCCTCTCTTTGTTCTTGTTGATGTGTTCTTGTGCTCTTCAATTTTTTGTGGCATGTATGCATCTGTTTGAGTTATCTGATTTGTGGAATGCAAGTGTGAATATGTATGTCAGCAGTATGTATGTACTGAATATGTATGTCAGCAGGGTTACAACTTCAGTTTGTTGTTTGTTTTCCTTTTTGGATAATTATTTTTTGAAACATCATTTTCTTAAATTATACATCTTGTACATCCGTTTCACTATTTGATGATTCTTGCAATGAAGATGGGATCTCTTTATATACTGAATATGCAGATGTCATCACATAAATTAGACATGTCAGCGCATAAATTAGACATGTCAACGCGTAATTAGACCATGTCAGGACACAAATTTAATCTTCTGTTGCAATCCAATTGATAGATTTTGAGAAATGGGTATGTGATGGAATCTATTAGGAATACACAGAAATAGTTATTTTCATTCATGCAGAACCATTAAACTTATGGGTTTTACTCTTTTAGGGTTTTCTTGCATTGAAGTTTCAAATATGCACTGGGCCTGTGGGTTTTTAGGGTAGTTTCTATATATTCTTGGATTCATTAACTGTACTTGCTTGTGTATTAGCATGAGATTTAGGTGAATTTGCCAATTCATTTTCTGCTATATGTCATTGGACTTTTAGAGTCTTTAGGCTACTGATTTTTGGTTGCCTTGGGTTAGGTGAAAAACATGATGATGTAGAAGAACTTTGCTTTACCAAATGATGTGTTTTTGGAATTCTTTTTCACAATATGGTGTTTATCAGGTGCCGCGAGAAGCAACGAAAGGAAGCATCTCGGCTCCAGTCTGTGAACCGGAAGCTGAATGCCATGAACAAGCTGTTGACGGAGGAAAATGATAGGTTGCAGAAGCAGGTCTCACACTTGGTGTATGAGAATGGATACATGAAGCAACAACTGCACACTGTAAAGTCTTTCATCTTTTTTCCCTCATTTCTGCTTGTTAAAGCAGCAGCTTACTTAACCATTTGTTGATACGATTAATTAAGAATCTAAAATTCCTGTTTAATTTATTTCAATGTAGTTACCCCCAACTCTCAGTTGATTTGTTGCTTTTATAAATTATTTATAATCAAGTTTCAACTGACTATGTTTGGTATAATGATCGAGTTGGTTTATGATCATAAAAAATGGGTTTATCAGCTTGCTATTATATAGTTTGATTTCATTAACTTGTATGTCATATGAATAGTAGTGTCATCACTCAAATATTGAAATTAGTTCTCACTTAAACAAGGATAGAAGAACGTACTAATGGCGGCCAAATTGATAGATAAATATGATATGCATATCATGGGAGTTGACTATACAAATTCAGTAGCTCTTTCATTTTTTAATATCCTTGCCATTTGTGTTGCCATGTACTTTCTCTATGATATTTTCACAACCATTTGAGTAGGGAGGTCTGAATTAAAAAAAAAGGCATTTCTCAAATTTAAGTTGCCACCAAGCACTCAACCATATGCTATATAGTAGGTATGTTGTTTCACATGGAATTTTATTCGTGCTAGCTTTAACGTATGATGTCAAATCACCTTAGAAGCTTCTGTTTTTCTCTTCAATAAATTGGAAGTATGCATTATGTTTTATATGGGTTGACATCTCATTGTCCTATAATTTATTTTCGGAAAACTCAGCTATTATCTGTTTGTTGCTCCACTCTTCTGAAGTGAACTGTTTTTTTGCAGGAGTATGCTTTTCATCCTAGAGCCGAGTCAATCGAACTGGCTTCTGGAGAGTCTAAAAAATTGTCTTTGAAGCTACTCGTGTTGCTTACAGGTTGGATACTAGTTATTTCGACTACCTTATCTTAGTTGTAGTTTCAGTTCATTTTAATGTGTTATGAAAACATACCTTATAAGGCACCCACTTCAGTCATCAGCATCAACTTATGTCATCAGCATTTTGGATACTAGTTATTTCGACTACCTTATCTTAATATGTTAGATTTAGCTAAGTCTCTATATGTCATCAGCATCAACTTATGCATATAATAATCTTAATTTTGCATATCAGTCATATGGGGTTGCATACCAGTAAAATGTAGTTGCATATCATAATTTTACACTTGTACAAAATTAATTTAAGTTAGTTGCACATCACCCTATGCATATTTTGGATGTGTATACTCATATCAAGCCAGTAGCAAAAATATTCACTGCATTTTAGCATCAAATTTCACAAACCCAATACCTTAGATTTAACGTAGTCTCTATATGTCAACATAATCAATTTTTTGCATAAGTGACGTAGGTTCTAGATTGATCCGTTTTAATTTCTTTTAATATTGGTTTTAAACAGCAGTAACTTTATTAAATTGGATATAAATTCTTGGCTTTTGGCACTAATTATTAATTTCAAATTAAAATGTCAGCAGAGTAACATATCCTTATACTAATTTAATTCATTATTAGAGACAAAGCAAGACTTTGATGTCCATAAACATGACAACTTATAAGCACACCATCTCAGTGCATCTTAGCATTAAAATTCACAATTATTAAATGTTTCAATCTTTTGAGAAATTCAGTCTCAAAAGGCTTTCATATCTTTTGAGAAATTTCTGAGTTTATGTGCTGACATTTGCTGTTATGGTTGCTGTTTTGGATACTGCTGACATGGTTGCTGTTATGTACCATCTCTTGATTTTCCATGTTTCTTTTCTATGTTTAAGGAAGTCATTCAGGTTGCTTCCTTGATGTTGCACATGGTTGCTGTTATGGTTGCTCTTTATGTAGTAGATATGTAGACGTCAACGCACAATTAGACCATGTCAGCATATAAATTAGACCATGTGAGCACACAAATTTAATCATCTCGTTACAAATTTTCATTCATGATTATGCCCCTAGATGATGAGGCTTGTCTTGAATCATGTGTGTCTTGTCATGTGTGTTTGTCTATTTCTGTTTGGGAGTCAATAATTTCAGCATTGCTCACTAGTACTTGATTTGTTTGAGTAGAAGATTGATTTTCTCACAGTACTTGATTTGCAATATTAACTTTAGCCTTTTAGTCTTTTTGCTATCTGATATTTTAGGGTGAACTACAGGATACTTACGGGACTCTTATCCTTTGTGCTTTCTTTGTTTTCCAGTCTTTGTCACTAAATCACTACACTACTGTTATCTGTCATGTGGTATTGTTCTTTCTTTGTTTTCCAGGCTTTGTCATTAAATCATCAGAAGCTGAAAATGCAGCCCTGCCTATGAAACTTATGGCTATAAATATAGATAAAATCAGCACGGTGCTTCCATGGTGGCCGCACATTTGAATCATTTCGACTCTTTGATCCAAGATTATTGTATTCAAACAGAAAAAATCAAAATTGAACCCTTTGATTCTCCTAGTCTAAATTTTGGTTGGTCAACCTTCATTTCATGTCTATATTACATTCAGCTATTTACTTCAAACTGCCCTTTATTGGTGCTTTTGCATATTAATTTTTAGTATCTTATCAAAAGATATCCTCTTTTTGTTTCTAGTTTCCAATATGAAATCTAGACTTCCAAGTCTTTCATGTAAAAATTGTTTATGTAGGCGTCTAGTTGAGGATATCCTGAAGTTATTACCCCATCTGGATCCAGTTTCTGTTTGTAGGTCGGAGCCTGTTTTCGAATGGAATTCAGCCCCTTCTTCGGCCTAGCAAGGGGACGATGAAATCAGTATGGTTGGGCTGACAGAGGTATAATCATTCAAGTAGGCTTGCTTCACTCACCCTGAAATCAGTATGGTTGGGCTGACAGAGGTATAATCCTAATGTTTTGATGTGCAATACACCCTTGCTCGCCTGCTGCATTGCAAGTGTGGGGGTCTTAGGCTGTGTACCTTTTGACCCTTGACTTGGAACCCAGGCTTTCAAAATTAGATTTTGTTTGAATCGGTTTCAAAATTAAATTTTGTACAGATTTCAGCTTGTACAGATTTCAGATTACAAATTTCAAATTTACTTCAGTTTGAAGTTTTACAGATTTTTGTATAGATGTCATTTTACATATTTTAATATATATTAAAATCTTGCTGACAGATTTACTTCAGTTTGAAGTTTACAGATTTTTGTATGGATGTCAGCTTACAGATTTACTTCAGTTTAAAGTTTACAGATTTTTGTATAGATGTCAGCTTACAGATTACAATCTTGCTGACATCCGGTGTCAGCAGTTTCAATTTGCATAACAGATTGTTATATGTGCATATCATGAAGTTATATTTGCATAACAGTAACTTATATTTGCACAACATAAACTTCTTATTTTTCAACTTTTTTTTTAAATAACTTCATCTTTTTTTCTTTTTCCTTTTTTTGGTTATGTGAGAACATAACAAAGTTTTGTGATCTGTTTTACTAGTTATGCTATATTTATCCCATTCTCCCTATGAAGTATGAATTCTCTTGCTAGTTATGTTATGTTTTATATTGAATTGACATTTATTTTCACATGTTATTGCTCTTACTAAATGCTACTCATATACGGCAGAATTTGTTAACTATGCTGATTTGAAAATATATAAACAGAAAGAAAAGATACATGTGCTGACATGATCTCTTTTTGTGCAATTCAAGTTGATGTGTATGTTTTTTTTATATTTCTATTTGTGTGCTGACATGGTCTCTTTTTGTGCAATTCAAGTTGATGTGTAAGTTCTTTTTTATTTCTAATTGTGTGCTAAAATGACCTCTTTTTGTGCAAATGTGTATACAAATGTATATTGTTTATTAGGAGTTCCTACTTTTTTTCTCCTTTTTTGGTTGTGGCATGAACATAACTCTTATTTGTTTATTTGAATGTTATGTTATAATATAATTAAAAGCCTTTTAGCTCAATGGTAGAGTGATGTGCTTATGCGCAAATACGTGGGTTCGAATCCCGCATAGACTCAAATTTATAATAATTCTAGTAATTTACAAAATTTTCTAATAAATGTTCAATAATAAGATATATTAGTTCAATTTTCCAGTAATTTATAATTGCATATTATACTTTTACATTTGCATATCATCAATTTATATTTTTATATTTTAATCTTATATTTGCATATCATCAATTTATAATTGCATATCATACTTTTAAATTTGTACACCATCAATTTATATTTGCATATTATAATCATACATTTTCACAACATCAATTTGTATTTCCCTAACTTATTTTTATTTCCCCAACTTATTTTTAGACTTATCACTACTAATTTATTTTTAGTTTCAATACAAAGAGTAGTAACTTCATAAATTTCAATCTAAATTTGTGCCGAAGGCACAAATTTTACTTCATTATATCAAACGTCAGTAGTGTAACAGATTTTTACAGTAATTCAATTCATTCTGACATCAAAATCAGATTTTGGTTTTGCATAATCATTACAAGCTAGTAACACAATATCTCACTACATTTTACCATTTGAAGCCATTCAACCAACACATTAGACCGAGCTCAACTATCACTAGTCAACAGCACAAGATTTTTGCATAAGTATTAATTAGTAGTAGCACAACTATTCTTTCTTTTAGACTTATCACTACTAATTTATTTTTAGTTTCAATACAAAGAGTAGTCACTTAATAAATTTCAATCTAAATTTGTGCCGAAGGCACAAATTTTACTTCATCATATCAAACGTCAGCAGTGTAACAAATTTTTACAGTAATTCAATTCATTCTGACATCAAAATCAGATTTTGGTTGTGCATAATCATTACAAGCTAGTAACACAATATCTCACTGCATTTTAGCATTAGAAGCCATTCAACCATCACATTAGACCGAGCTCAACTATCACTTGTCAACAGCACCAGATTTTTGCATAAGTATTAATTAGAAGTAGCACAACTATTCTTTCTTTTAGACTTATCACTACTAATTTATTTTTAGTTTCAATACAAAGAGTAGTAACTTCATAAATTTCAATGTTATATTTGCATATCATCAATTTATAATTGCATATCATACTTTTACATTTGCACAACACCAATTTATATTTGCATATTATAATCATACATTTGCACAACATCAATTTGTATTTTCCCAACTTATTTTTATTTATTAAAATTTAAAATCTAAGTATTAGATATCAATAATCTTATATTTGCACAACGTGAATTAATTTATGCATATTTTAATCTTATATTTGCATATAATCATTTTATAATTGCATATCATACTTTTACATTTGCACAACACCAATTTATATTTGCATATTATAATCATACATTTGCACAAACATCAATTTGTATTTTCCCAACTTATTTTTACTTATTAAAATTTAAAATCTAAGTATTAGATATCAATAATCTTATATTTGCACAACGTGAATTAATTTATGCATATTTTAATCTTGTATTTGCATATCATCATTTTATAATTGCATATCATACTTTTACATTTGCACAACACCAATTTATATTTGCATATTATAATCATACATTTGCACAACATCAATTTGTATTTTCCCAACATATTTTTATTTATTAAAATTTAAAATCTAAGTATTAGATATCAATAATCTTATATTTGCACAACGTGAATTAATTTATGCAAATTTTAATCTTATATTTGCATATCATCATTTTATAATTGCATATCATACTTTTACATTTGCACAACACCAATTTATATTTGCATATTATAATCAGACATTTGCACAACATCAATTTGTATTTTCCCAACTTATTTTTACTTATTAAAATTTAAAATCTAAGTATTCGATATCAATAATCTTATATTTGCACAACATGAATTAATTTATGCATATTTTAATCTTATATTTGCATATCATCATTTTATAATTGCATATCATACTTTTACATTTGCACAACACCAATTTATATTTGCATATTATAATCATACATTTGCACAACATCAATTTGTATTTTCCCAACTTATTTCTATTTTTTAAAATTTAAAATCTAAGTATTAGATATCAATAATCTTATATTTGCACAACGTGAATTAATTTATGCATATTTTAATCTTGTATTTGCATATCATCATTTTATAATTGCATATCATACTTTTACATTTGCACAACACCAATTTATATTTGCATATTATAATCAGACATTTGCACAACATCAATTTGTATTTTCCCAACTTATTTTTACTTATTAAAATTTAAAATCTAAGTATTAGATATCAATAATATTATATTTGCACAACTTGAATTAATTTATGCATATTTTAATCTTATATTTGCATATCATCATTTTATAATTGCATATCATACTTTTACATTTGCACAACACCAATTTATATTTGTATATTATAATCATACATTTGCACAACATCAATTTGTATTTTCCCAACTTATTTTTACTTATTAAAATTTAAAATCTAAGTATTAGATATCAATAATCTTATATTTGCACAACGTGAATTAATTTATGCATATTTTAATCTTATATTTGCATATCATCAATTTATAATTGCATATCATACTTTTACATTTGCACAACACCAATTTATATTTGCATATTATAATCATACATTTGCACAACATCAATTTGTATTTTCCCAACTTATTTTTATTTATTAAAAATTGAAATCTAAGTATTAGATGTCAATAATCTTATACTTGCATAACATGAATTAATTTATGCATATTTTAATCTTATATTTGCATATCATCAATTTATATTTGTATATCATACTTTTATAATAATAAGATATATTAGTGCAATTTTAAAATATAAATGCATTACTAAATGTTCAATAATAAGATATATTAGCATCGACAGCATCGATGTCGGCGTTAGCCGACATCTCCAATGTCAGCGTCAGCATCTTTGATGTTGACGTCAGCAACATCAGCGTTAGTGTCAGCATCTCCGATGTCGGCGTCAGCAACGTCAGCATCTCGGATGTCGGCGTCATCAATGTCAACGTCAGTGCTAACACAAAAAAAAAAGTGTTTGACACGATAAACCAACAGAAAGAACAATCCTTGAATCCTTGATTACTAGAATATGAGAATATGACTGTAGAGAGTCAAATTGATTCAAGAGAGACTTAAATGCAATTAGACACGACAAGAAAGTGACGAAACAGCTTCAACCATAAGCATGTATATTTGACAAAAATGAATGGATGCAATTGGCTTTATGACAGTGGGTGTACTAAGGAGGCTCCAAAATCAACAACGTTACAAGATCCATGGTGCCTAATTCAATTGTGAGCTATGCGTATAGTTTTACATAACCTTACCAAGAGGTTTCTCTTTAAACTGTGACTGTAAACAAATATATTTTGAGGGCAACGGCCAAAGCTACCTGCAATAGGAATATGGCAGCCACAATGAGGAACCACCTCTCGCCTGCTGACATTATGCGGGCTCGGAGATTAAGAGCGACAAAAGATGCCGACATGAATCCAGCCACACCAGCAACTGCCCATCTGAACCAGGTGAAGGGCACGATAGAGAGGCACTGAAAACAAGAATGCAGAATTACTAAAGCTGAATCAACTATCAAAGGAAACCTAAACTCACAAGGCAGCAGCATGTGCCCTTCATCCTCCAAGAAGTAGGAGTATAAGAAGTAACAATACCAAAACATATTGTCACCTAGCACAAACTGAAGTTCTTGGCAGGAAGGCAAGTACCAGCTCTTCGGTTACTATTTACTAATGTAAGTGGAGATTAAAACGCATGTATTACATACCATCTGGCAAGATACATGTTGCAAAATATGTTTTAAGAAATCCTAGAGCCAAATCTTACTCAAATCCTAAATGAGTAAATAATAATCCACGACACCAAACTCATAAAGAAACAGATATCCATAATCGTTTGCAAATTTTATAATGAATTAAGAAAATTACAAGGCAAAATTGTCTTACCAATGCAGGAATGAACACAAACAAGGAGTAGCCATAGAGACAGAATAGTTGGACAAGGCCCGATGGAGCAGAGAAGTACTTGAGCACCACATAAAGGCCAAGAGGAACTATGGTTACATAACCATAGAACAACCCAGTAGACCAAGTTACTATATTTATGTCATAATCCCACTCCTTGTTCTGTAGCTTGTGAGCCACATATGTGACAAATGTACCAATAGACGCAGCCACACATATCAATGTAGTGCATATCCAAAAGGGACCATACCCGGTCACCATCAAAGAACAAAATCGTTAATGACAAAAAAAAAGAAGGCAGTAAATTGCATTGAAGTTGCAACGCATAAGAACCAAGTCCATGCATAGTGTGAAGTACTTCATACGGAGTATAGTGTAGTAGAAAAAGCTAAGTGCGCAGTTACAACTTACAAATCTGGGTTGTTTGAGATCATTTATGTGAAACTTCCTTTAAATGGAAAAAAGGGACTCTTTGATTCTCTCCAAAACATCAGAAGTATCAACATCAAAGTACGGCTTGTAGGCAGCAACTCTAAATGCTCGAAACCAACCGCCTGACTGAGATTCCTCAGAGCCAGAAACAGGCTTTGAGAAAGAATCTGGAATGGAGAAAAAGGTTTGTGAGAATACTTGACAAAAACAGCACTTCCAAGAAGAGCTCATTTGCATTACTAATTTGGGGATAAGTGTTTCTCAACATTTTCATGACCATGAACAACTCTAAATATTGGTGTTACAATCAAAATACTAAACATTACAAGTTGCAACAAACAAAGTTCACAAGTACTGCATAATATATAAAGAAAGTGCACTCCAACTATGTGCTATCCCTCAACTCAACATCTAGCAAATGTATTGTAAATCAACAATTACCCACCCCCTACGCATACACGGAAATGCAAAATTGATTGCAATGAGACAAATACATCCTACATTAAGTCGAATTTACTCCATTTATTACTTAAATCAACACGATCAGTCTTCAGACTTCAGTAGTATGATAATAACTTGCCTGATCTCTTCCCGCACTCAGCAAGTATCTTCCGTCATTCACTATGGCCAACGATTACACAAAAGAGAAGTGTTTTTCCATCGTAGCAACACAATTCTTAGAGACAAGATCCCAAGCTCGTACAGTTGCATCATTGCTTCCTGAGAAAAGCTACTGATATGGAGCATCATCGGCTAATGTAGAAAGGACAAAAGGCCGGCTAGATAGCTTGAAAGCAAGAATGCAAGATATAACAGTCAGCTTCCTAGTTTATTCTTCAAAAGAGTAAAGGAATATAAATAAGGGAGATAGCCCTGAAATAACGAATATAGTGTCAGCATCCCCTTCACCTCAATACTTATGTTGTCTATGTTGGTGCAGGTTCTTAGGATAATCAATATTGCAGTTGGTAAGTTCGGTACAAAGTTCAGGAGGGAGATGCAGAGGCATTCGGTTAGCAACTTATAATAACCAATAAACTACTGGTTAGCAAGAAAGGCCATAAAAATGAACAGCTCAAGTACCAAGATCTATATGAAAACTAAAACGTGAAATCTAGCTTTTCCACTTACTCCTTTGGCACAGATTTAGCCTCACACTAAAGAGTCCCCATATGTGGAGAGGTAAATCGAGCAGAATGTGCTTTAGTGTGATCATAGAATGGTGATCCCCATAGATCCAAATAATTGTGTCAGCACCTATAGAACAGGACAAAGCCATTCCATCAATTGAATATAACAATCTCACATCTTCATTCTAATCAATGTATCTTCATAATTTCATCATCAAACAAGGAATAGAGTGAGAGCAAGAGAGAGAGGAAATACCTGATGTCACTCTCAGATGCTTGAAGCCTTGAACAGTGTTACTGTCAGCGTTACTTTCAGAACCCCACTGTCATGGTAAAGTTCTGAAATCAAACAAATCTCCACTTGAAACGGTGAACTAGTATTAACAATTTCAAGTAACACTACAACAGAAATGGCTATTAGCGGGGAAATTTTTCGTCGTTGAAAATCGATTTTTTATCGCTAAAGAGATTTGACGAGAAAATGCATTTCGTCGCTTGTTCCTCGCAAAAAGCTCGTCAAGGAAAGGTTAGTCGAGGGGAAAATATTTCATCGCTGAAACTTTTAGCGATGAAATCGTTTTGTCTCGCTGTAACTATTAACGACTAATATTTTCCTCGTAAAAGGACAAATGTCTTGTCGCCAAAAAGTTGAAGGATTCGAAAATAGTTGTTGAATGTATTTGACGACAAATATAATTTCGTCGCTAATATGTTTTTTCCTCGTTAATGATTATGTCTAATTGTGTTAATATTATTGGCGACTAAAATTTTCATTGCAAAAGGAATACATTTCGTCGCACAAGTAGTGAAAGATTCGAGAATATATAAAGCGATAAAAATAATTTCCTCGTTAAAATATTTATTTCCTCGCCAGTAATCATAACTTTTTAAATAGAATTTTTTTTAAAATAATAAAATACTGGAGAAAAACATATACAATTAATAATCAATCAAACTAGTAATGCAAATTGAATTCCAAAATTAAAATCCAAATATTTCTAGCTAACTACAATGTTAAGAAAATCCAGGTCTTTCTAAGCAATTACATGCTCTTATTTTGACATGTAGTCTTCGATCTTCTTTTTTTTTTACTTCCTTCAAATCAATGATCACCTTGGCCTGAGCTTGGACAACAAGTTGAGTTTCAACAAGCTTTTCTTATTGTGCCTTGTTCTTCTCATTCATTTCTTGCGTTGACACTAGTAGAGAGAAGAGAGAAGAAAGAGAAAAAAGGGTAAGTGCCATTAGAACATGAAAGCTAGCAACAACTAGCTAACAACAGCAAGCTCAATATTGCCCAAGAGACAGGCAACAAAATCAGCAAGAATCAATAGATAATCCAAAAGCCAAATTCGGCACAAAAGCTAATAACTACATTCATTTAATTCGAGGACAAGAAGGGCGCAGGTCATCCCATAAAAATATTGAACTGAAGCAAAATCAATGGATGACTCATCAGTTTAGCAATTAAGCACAAAATCAGGCCAACAATTCCCAAATTCCAAATCCACCAACACCTAGATGTGAACAACAAGTTTTTTAAAAATGAATTACCAAAATCACAACTAGTTAAGGGGCGTATGAGAACATAACAGCACTTACCGAATATAAATTAGAGTCGCTCAGGAGAAGGGGAAGTCAAAGCCAAGTCGGGATGAGTACATGCGACCAATTTGGACGAATTCGACGCAAGTAAGGAGCAGCAGCGGTTTCCTCACAGATAGACCTCCTGAATCACGAGGCAAGCAAAGCAAGCCATGGGGAAAACATAGCAAGCCACAAGCAAACACGCCCAACAAAACTAGCAAGTTACGTACATAACCAATCCAGTACAAAGGTCAATAAATTAACCACAACTAGTAAATACATCAAGCAAATTCCACAAATGACTTCATATATAGTTCAAATTCAATTCAGTTATAAATCAATCCAAGAAGAAATAATCAAGTAGCCCACGCTTCAAATAAATAAATGTAACCATTAACTAAATTTAAGAGCTAAATTCAGCCAGAATTCACTTCTAAATTCAGTCCAAAAGCATGACGCTAGCAAGATATGTATGGCTAAAAAGCATCATAGAACAAACCAGCAAATATCCATAAGCTTGAGACTTAGAAATGACTCAACTAATTTCAGATAAAAACAGGAAATTTCAATCAACCACATGCAATTCAATTATCAAAGTCTCACGATCCTAGCTAGGTTCAGCACAAATCAAGCAAGGCAAAGTCAGGAAGATGCAATGCCACAATCATCACCAAAGCTAAGCCACAACGACAAAACCAACAACACCAACAACAAGTGGAAGCAAGTAATAGAACATGTGTTATCAACAAATTGCCCTTACCATATAGCAATTCTAAATCCACTTCTGAATCTTCATAAAACATAATTTGTCCGATAATGAAAGACAATCACAAGCAATTTCAAGTTACAACCTTTACAATCCATTCCAATCGAGCCAAATCAGCATTCATGAAGCAACATCGATCGCACTACCATCACATTACAAAAGGGAAAAACAACAACACAAACTGCAGTAATCAGGCAAGCAAAGCAATCGATGATTCAATCAATTCGGCATCAATTATGCACAAATTCAGCCCAACACTACCAAACGAAATCAACACTCGATAATCCGAGACACAACAAAGCCACAAATTCAGCATTATTAGACGTTTAGTTCAATGCTAAAGATCAAAAGCATTGGAGAGATGAACCTGCACTTACCTGAGGCGAAATCGAGGTTGAAGTTGAAACTCTGAAAGGGAGAATAAAAGCCATATCAATAAGCAAGAATCTCGCAGACGAAAAGGACGCTGGTGATGGCGACACGGAGAAGGTCGGTGGTGAGGAGCAGAGAAAGAGGTCGAGAGACGGAGGAATCGCTGCCAATCGGGAGCAGCAACGGTGACGGTGGAGAGAGAGATTGCGGTGGTCGAAAGAGATCGATAACCAAGGTCAATGGTTCGGGTTCCGGCAGGTGCAAGGAGAACGGAGAGGCGGCCGGAGGGAGAAGGTGGATCTCGTGGAGCGAGAGAGTCAAAGCGGTGGCCTAGGATGGACGGTAGTGAAGCGGCGGAGAAGAAACGAAGAGGGCTGCGACCGGGCGAGGTGGTGGTTTAGGGTTCAGGGGATAGCGCGGCGAGCGAGTGAGATGGTGGATCGCGGGATGAAGGAGACGAGGATGGGAGGCGCTCGGGCTGGTTGGTAGGGCAGAAGGAGGGAACAGAAATACATGTATTCAGCGTCTGCCTTGGTTTTTTTTTTCTTTGTTGATTAATATATTTATTACACTTTTTCCTTGACAAACATTTTAAAGCAAGAAATTAAAATCTTTATCACTAATAAATTTGGCAAGAAATTTAATGCTTTCTTGTTAATAAATTTGAGTAATTTTTATCTACTTTCACCCAACCTATTAAGACTAAAATGAAATTTCCTCGTTGATTAATATGATTAGCGACAAATTTTTTCATCAATAAATATACACTTTTAGTGAAAATTTCTAATATTTGTCGCCAAAAAATTTGGCGGGTTTTATATAATTCACATCAAATATATATAACGATAAAATTTAAAATTCCTCGATGATTATACTTTTAGCGATGAAAATATTCCTCAATAAAAGCTCTAAATTTGTCGCTATATTTCTTTTCCTTTAGGCGACCACATTATGATAACAATTAGCGATGAACCAAAACATTTGTCATTGAATGTCACTTTTAGTGAGGAATATAGGTTCCTCATTAAATTTCATGCGCCCTTTTATGAGGATGGGACATGTTTGTCGCTAAAGGTCACATTTATCGAGGAAATATAATTCGTCGCTAAAATTTTGGTCGCTAATAGACATTTCTGTTGTAGTGTAAAAAAGGATCAAAAGAGTGCAAACAATATGCAACAACCTGGCAATTAAATTTCAAGTAAAAAAGGATCAAAAGAGTGCAAAATTAGGGGTGTCAGCATTCCCGGAGAGGCTTGAAATATAATATTACCACTGGTTCATGTGTGAATACAAGAATAAGAAAGCAAGATCAGCAAGGAGAGGCTTGAAACATAATATTACAAATGCACTTAAATCGAAAGGAAGCAAGGTTTTCTTATTTTCTCACATGAAGAGCCTAAATTATAAGCATTGACAGAAGCAAGACTGCATACCTATCCTTGTCTCTTTTAATAGTCATAAGCTTTGGTTGTGCAGTTGGATCCGGGAGCTCATTACGAAATCTAATAAACCAATGAAGATGTGTCAATAATATAAATAAATTATAGTTGTTGCATCATCACTTCTGTTTGATGATGAACACAGTAGCAGAAGGTTAAATCAGCACTTGTGTAAAAATAAAAAACTTGAGGTTTTGATGATGAACACAGTAGCAAAAATTGAAAATACAGTAGCAGAAATTAGAGTAGAACAATTTCACATATCATATTTTACAGATCAACCTCAATTTTAGCCCTAAATTTCACCCTCAGTTTCACCTATCAGCCTCAATTTCATAGAAATAACAGCCCTAAATTTTACAGATTACCCCACAGACTCAAATACAAACTGAAACAGAGAAATGAATATTCTGGTACCTTGAAATTATAAACATCACGAAGGTTCTGCTGGCTTAAAGATTTCTCCTGCTCTAGCTCCATAATCTGAAACAAAAAGAACTAAAGCAATACAAATTACAGTACAAAGCCAAGAAACCTAAAACAACTTAGAAGAGTTGACAAGAATTCAAGAGAGAAAAGAACAGAAAACTAAGGGAACCTGAGCAATAACTCGTGGAGTTGAGCAATACAAATTACAGTACACGCACATTCTGTTTATTAGAACCTGGGTTTCAAACTTGAGCAATAACTCTTAATAGGGCGGATTTTTTACACCATCAATTTCGAACGAAATCACTAACTCGAAATCGTTCGATTTTTTACACCATCGACTATTGAGAAATCCAATTGTAACCTTGGGCGAATGAAATCAAACGAAATCGATAGAGAGGAAGTGAGATGAAAGAGAAGGGGAGAAGGAAGACACCTGCGTCCGGAGGTGGTCGGAGAGCTTGTGGCGGCGGCGGTCGAAGAGCTTGGTCGGACGGAAGCGCCAGCGCCACCTCATTCTCTCTCATTCCAGCGTCATCTTCCTCGATCTCTCTCTCACTCCTCATCATCCTCAGTTCGTCGATTTCAATTGGGTAGATTGATTGAAGATGAATTTTGTAGGAGTTAGATTGATTGAAGATGAGTTTTGTAGAATTAGGGATTTGAAGGAAGGAGAAAGGAGGAGGGGATAAAGATGTCAGCAGTGTTCAGTTCCGTTAGAAAGGATTGGACAGTTTTGTAAAATTTTCAAATATATGGATACTCCTCTAATTTAGCCAATTTTTATAGATAATTTTGTAAAGGCCCCATTTTTTTTTCCCTAAACTCCGGGGTTCGTGGGTCGAAGGGTGGGGCGGCCGCGTACACGTGCCCCACCCTGGGGCCGCCCCTGCTTGAGAAATAGACTTGGAAATATCTGACAGGAAACCTCTCCAGATCTTGGCACATTCCGATGGTGTAATTATAGTACGATCCGGGGAAACCTATAAAAGGATGGGGTTTACGTATATGTGTAAATATAAATTAATCCTCCGTAAAAACTATATAAACCATATCTTCAACCATTACTAACGTACAATACCTTTAGAATTTCTTTAATATAGGGCGGTTTTCAACGAATGATTTAAATTTCGTACTGATCGATTGGAGATGCTCGATCTAAACACCTAACGCTAACTAGTTTGCATGAGAGCATGACTTGTATATATGTCTGTGAGCGAGAGTTCTTGGGACAAATATGGTGCAACAGCAGTAAAATGAAAAATAGTGTTATATTAATATAAATATTGTGTTATTTGGATATATGTGTTATGTATAGGAATATATCATAGACGGATCTAGGCGGGGCAAGTGGGAGCATACGCCCCCTTCCCCCTTTCATCTGACGAATCACATATATTTGTTCTACGTGTTGATAGCTTCGTTTTGATATATTATAAGCCTGAATCCGATAAACGAGTAAAAAGTTATGACCGTTTGAAAGTTAAACACAAATTAATTATTTCAAATGTCTTTCAATAAATCACGATTCTTTTATATTTTACTTAATTTGATATTTTGTCAATATAATTCAACCTGAGAGCTTCGAAACAAGAGGTTATATTACTAAATTCGATAATTATATAAGAAATTATGCAAGTTTAAAATTTGTATATTTTGTTACACGTTATTGTATGCTAAGAGAACAAAAAATTGCATATTGACTTTGTAGGTTTCAAACGATATATTTTTAGACGAAAAAATAAAAAACGACATTGTTTTTTTTGTGTTTAAAGATAAAAAATATATAACACCTCACCCCCCTTTTTGAACAAAAAAAAAACATTGTTTTAAACTAAAATATCATCGGTTAATCTAAAATATCATAGTTTTGGTTCGCTAAACGTACTATAAAAAAAAATCTATTGAAGAGTGAATCATACATTTTTATAAAACTTCGCCCCCCGATAAATTTCTGACTCCGTCCCTATGTGTCGAATTTATGTGTCATGTATGTGTATAGGTATTAGTATAAATACCAAATTAGTATAATATGGCAATCATGAAATGAATTTAATCAAATGACAATTACTTTCCTCCCCACCTTTACTCTATCGCTCTCTTTCCATTGCCCTTTCATGTTTCCCTGAACACTAGCTTTCTCCATTACCATCTTCTTCCCCAGTACTCCTCTCCAATCTCTTTCTTTTCACTTTCAATTTCACAAATCCCAACCGAGACATTACATTATGAATATATGAATATTATGATTTGTTAATATGAATATATTTTTATTTATTTTATGTTATATGAATATAAATAGCATTCATATACTCATAATTACATCATATAGACACACACACAACATAATATTCATATGTTTATATTTATTGAGAGACATTACCCTTCACTGTTAACTAGCCATTAGATGTTAGTTAATTTGGGTTAGCTAGCTAATCTTTCGGTTATTATCGTTTCCTTTTCACTGCATTTTGCATCTTCGAATAAGGACAAATGTGGTCCAATTTGTAAAGGGTATTTAAGCCCCGTTTTTTTTGTTTTCTTGAACTGAGAGAGAGAAATGAAATGCAGCTCGGCTGCCAGGGGAAAACCCTAGAGAAGTTTGCCTTATTTGATCCTCCATCTTCATTACATGTTTGTTTGATTTCTTACATGTTCTCTGCATACATTTGGCTTGTGTGAAGCCATTGTTGTCATCAAAATCTTCTTTTTACATGGTATCAGAGCCAAAGGGTTTGTTTTGTTGTTTTCCATTACGACGTATTAATGAAGAACTATGGTTAATTAGAATCCTGGAAACCATGAAACTCAAGGTAACTTTGGTGATCCTCTATTTCTAGCTAACTCAGATGAAGAGCTTAAAATTTGGCCTCACCGGTAGGTCTTACAAATTTCTCTATGTTATGTTTGTGTGCCTCTGTACATCTATCATATGACCCAAAATCTTGGGTTGCTGCTTAGTTTTTCTTTGTAGAAGTTGTCTTCATGGAAATATTTTCTGTATGTAGTTTTGAGTTTCGTCTGAGGGTTACCCTGGGACCAGGAGGGGATCTGATGTTGACTTCGCGTATAAGAAACACCAACACTGATGGAAAACCGTTCTCTTTCACATTTGCATATCACACCTATTTCTCAGTTTCAGATATCAGGTATTTTTGCAAATTATATCCCCATCTTATTGTTTGACAACCAAACTTCTACTTGTTTCCATGATTAAACACTCTCTCCCTATAACTTCTGCTTATCGGATGCTTTTCACCTATTTGACATTGTTGAACCATGTGAATGCTATGTTAGTTTTTTTTTAAAAAAAATTGATTAGCCGGTGAAATTATTAAAAATGAGTGTCATTGCTATTACACTGATTTTTTAGAGATTGCTGGGAACATAATAATGGCGTGTGGCATGTGTCAATGTGTTATGATTTGGCTTAGTAGCCAGTTTGAGAAGTTGGCTTTTGAATGGGTTTGGGAAGGTGGGTTGAATTATAATCAGGCAAAAAGATAGGAGATTTGTGGTAGGGGCTGAGGCTCCCTCATTGCACCTTTTTTACACAGATATCATTTTTTATATTCATTAGGATATAAACTTCTTTTATATAATTTTGTTCTATACTAGAAACTAACTCGAGATATTTGAAAACATGTTGAGATGTCATCTGATCTCTCAGAAGCAAAACTTGGACATATTTACTAACATGTGCATACATTTCAGTGAAGTTCGTGTTGAGGGACTGGAGACATTGGACTACCTAGACAACTTGCAGAATAGAGAAAGGTTTACTGAACAAGGAGATGCAATTACCTTTGAAGGAGAAGTGAGTCTTGGCCCATATCTTTTTAGCCTTTGGATTTGCTTTGCTGTTCTTGAAGCTTATTTTGATGGTTAATGCAACAGGTGGATAAAGTCTATCTAAGCACTCCAACTAAGATTGCTATCTTGGATCATGAAAGGAAGAGAACATTTGTTCTCCGTAAAGATGGACTTCCAGATGCTGGTAAGTTTCTCCACTAACGACTGTTATCAAAAGGTTTGATGTACTGGGAATCTGGGATATATAACAGCACTAAATTGGGTCTTCGAAGGAGAATTTGTTCTGGCTGGTGAACCTGAACCTTCTGTTATTCATATGCTTGTACTTCTCCTGGCATTATGGTCTCAACGAAAACTTGTTTAAGATTGCTGCTGCCTATGTTATGATTATTTGTGGAATTGAGTTGTGCGATCTTGATTTTTGGGTATTTTATCCTTTGGATCAGTATTAGGTAGACTGTTCTTTCCCATCTTTATTTTTCCAATGTTTGAAGATCGGTCTGTTTTTTATTTTTTTAACCAAAACTAACGGGCATAAACATCTTCATTGTGCTATGTTATAATGTGCTTTTCAAGTTGACCTCTTCTCCCTTCGCAAAGAGCTGTTCTTACATCCTTAATTTTCTTTTGTAGTCGTCTGGAATCCCTGGGATAAGAAGGCAAAAGCATTGGCTGATTTTGGAGATGACGAGTACAAGCACATGTTGTGTGTTGAGGCTGCTGCCATAGAGAAGCCTATTACACTCAAGCCAGGCGAAGAGTGGAGAGGAAGGCTAGAACTATCTGCAGTTCCTTCCAGTTACTGCAGTGGCATGCTTGATCCCCAGAAAGTCCTTGCGTGCTACTGAACTGATATCTCTCAATCTTGTCCAAACCCTGTGCAGGTATTTTTTTTGTTGTTGTTGTAAAGCAACTTCTTCACATAATTGATATTTATTGTGCAATTCTATTGCTCTGCATCATATTAATTGGTAAGTCTTTTGTTTTCTCTTGGGTAACAGATTTATCTCAAGGTTGCTGTCATGTAATGAAGTTTGAAGCTTGCAGCATTTAGTGCAGTACATCCTCGAAATTCTTGCAAGGTTTCCTCATCTGGACTTGATTTTCATGTTACTATTCCTATTCTACTTTCGGTGGAGAGCACATTATCAGAGTCCCTATAAACTTCTGTGAAATAATTTTGTTCGTTACGAACCTTCGGTTGGTGGATGGTTATATTGCAACGAGTATCCCACTAGTAGTACTATCAAGTATCAACTACAGTCTACAGACCCTTAGTCGCTTACAGTTTTGGTTCAGTTGAATGGTGAAATGTGGTCCAATTTGTAAAGGGTATTTAAGCCCCGTTTTTTTTGTTTTCTTGAACTGAGAGAGAGAAATGAAATGCAGCTCGGCTGCCAGGGGAAAACCCTAGAGAAGTTTGCCTTATTTGATCCTCCATCTTCATTACATGTTTGTTTGATTTCTTACATGTTCTCTGCATACATTTGGCTTGTGTGAAGCCATTGTTGTCATCAAAATCTTCTTTTTACATGGTATCAGAGCCAAAGGGTTTGTTTTGTTGTTTTCCATTACGACGTATTAATGAAGAACTATGGTTAATTAGAATCCTGGAAACCATGAAACTCAAGGTAACTTTGGTGATCCTCTATTTCTAGCTAACTCGGATCATCCGGAAGCTGGGTTTTATTAATGGATCGTGTGTTAAACCTCTCCCATAGAATTCTATGGAATCCCAGAGAATTCCATGGTGAGCTCTATTAAGGAAAGTTTTATGTATGTGGATTCGGCCAAATAGCTTTGGGATGAGATAGCAGAGATGGTCAATCCAATGGACCCCTTATTTTCAAGCTTAGGAAGAAGCTTAGCTTGATAGTGCAGGGAGGATCATCTGTGTCAGAGTATTTCAACAAGTTGAAGACCATCTGGGATCAACTTCAAGTGTTAGAGGGCATTCCAGCTTGTGTTTGTGATGGTATTGCGAAATGTAGATGTTATTTACAGAAAAGGATGAGTGATTTGGAGATGAAGAATAGGCTCTGCAGTTTTTAATGGGATTGAATGATTCATATGAAGCAGTGAGAAGTCAGATATTGTCTACAAATCCCATTCCTAATTTGAACAGAGCTTATTATCTTGTTAGCCAGACTGAGAGAAGTCAGAAAGATGTCTTAAATTCAAGCGTTCCATCACAAGATTCCAGTGCTCTTGCTACTGGAAGACAAGGGAACAAATCCTTCACGATGAACTATAATCAATCAAGGCAATTATCAAAGTGGTGGATCTCATGAGAGAAGAGATTTCAGAAGGGAAACTCAGCCTAGAAATGATAGGTATGGGAATTATAATGACAGATTTGATAAGTCCAATAGGAAGTGTAACTTTTGCAATCAAAAGGGACACTTCATGGAGCAATGCTTCAAGTTACATGGCTATCAAGAATGGTGGCAGGGTTCTAAGGATAGTGTGAAGACAACTGCTAATTCAGTTGGGTTGCAAGATCAAGATACACCTCTGGATGATGAGAAGTCACAGAGAAATACAAGAGACAGTCGATTGGACAAGGCTCTTGTCAATGCTGTTTTTCAAGAGGTCATGAAGATGAGAAAAGGAAATAATCAAGTGAAATCATCCATTGCAGCAAATTTTACAGGTAAACATTGTTTTGTCACTCTAGATTATATGACTAAAGAAGAAATAGGTGTAGAGTGGATCATAGATACAGGTGCCACTGACCATATGGTTAAGGATGCGAGACTGATCTCAGACAGAAGGAGATTGTCTCAACCTTTTTATGTTGGGATGCCATATGGGCACATCATATTGGTAATTGAATCAGGAAGAGTTTTTTTTTTATCTCTGCATGTTACATTGCAAAATGTTTTGTATGTTTCTGGTTTCAAGCACAACTTGCTGTCTGTTGGTAAATTGGTTGATAACTCAGACTTCAAGGCAGTTTTTGACAAAAAAAAATGGGTTTGTTTTACAAGGCTCTGGTTTTAAGGGTATTTTGCTGAGAGGATACAGAAGAAATGGGTTGTACAAGGTGTTGCAGTTGAAGAGCAATGGAGTTACCAATGGCATTTTGCTCTCACCATCTGTTTTTGTTTATGCTAAAGTAGATTTGCATTTACATCATGCTAGACGTGGGCATACTTCTCTTTCTAAGTTAAGACATATGGATCATTTGAGTCACTTCAATATGAGTGACATGTTTTGTGACACTTACAACCTTGTTAAGCATCATATGATGCCTTTTCAATTGAGTAATTCTAGAGCCAATGATTTGTTTGATTTAATTCATGTTGATGTATGGGGTCCTTATAGGACACAAAGCGCCATAGGTGCAAATTATTTTATGACTATTGTGGATGACCATAGTAGAGCTACTTGGTCCTTCTTGATGAAAGGGAAATGGGAAATGTGCACTGTGATAAGGAATTTCATGAAGTATGCTGAGACACAGTTTGAGAAGAAAATCAAATGTGTCAGACGTGACAATGGAACTGAGATTGTGAACAAGGATTGCTCAGAGCTCTTTGCCTCTAATGGTATATTACATTAGAGAAGCATTCTTTATACACCTCAGCAGAATGGAAGGGTGGAAAGGAAGCATATACACTTAGTTGAGACAGCAAGGGTCATGAGGATTCATGCCAATCTTCCTTTAAATTTGTGGAGTGAGTGTATTCTTGCTGCCACAGATGTCATCAATAAACTTCCTACTGCAGTGTTGCAGTGGATGACACCAATTGAGGTGTTGTTTAAAAGGAAAGTGTATTATGATGATTTGAGAGTTGTAGGTTGTCTCTGCTATGCCCTAGTGAATCATTCATAGAGAGCTAAGTTTGAAGCAAGAGGGAGAAGATGTATCTTCCTCAGTTATCCTCAAGGGCAGAAAGGATATAAACTGTTGGACTTGAAGACCAAGCAGATTTTTGCCAGTAGAAATGTAGTTTTCAATGAGGAAAATTTTCCTTACAAGGATACTGTCACATAGATTGATAAAGATGTTCAAGAGAGATTGTTACCTCTTGTTAATCCTGCAGCAGATTTTGAGAATCAACCTTTGCAGTTTGATTACAGTCCAAACCCAATAGTTACTCTATAAGAGAAGTGGCTCAAGATGATCCTTCATCCTCGGATCATTCTACTACTCAGTCACCTTGGAGGATGATTCCTCAACGAAATGGTGACATACAACCAAGGCTTGATGAGGCAGAGTTTCCACCATTGAGAAGATATGAGAGACAGGTGCATAGGCCTGGGAGATTTAATGATTATGTGTGTACTGTCATGACTCAAAGGAAGTCAAGTGTGTTTTTGGCCAAGGTGTTGTGCCCCCTGAATCAATATGATGGAAAGTTTGTTGAATCATTCTCTAATATGGCAAGCATACTAGAACCTGGATCTTACAAAGAATTTATCAAGAGTTCACTTTGGCAAGAAGCCATGAACAAGGAGTTGTCAACTCTAGACAAAAATCAGACATGGTCTCTTACTCCCCTACCTAATGGTCACAAACCAATAGGATGTAGATGGGTTTATAAAATCAAATATAATCCAGGTGGATCAGTAGAGAGATGTAAGGAAAGACTCGTGGCAAAGGGATACACTCAAGTTGAAGGGAAGGATTATAAACATATTTTTTCTCCAGTTGCTAAGCTACCTACTTTGAGATTGGTTTTTTCCCTAGCAGCAAAGAAGGATTGGAATGTGTTCCAATTAGACATCAACAATTCCTTCTTACATGGTGAATTGGAGGAGGAGATGTATATGCAGCCACCAGAAGGTTACTTAATACAGCTAGGGGTTGTGTGCAAACTTAACAAATCATTGTATGTCCAAAGCAAGCATCAAGACAGTGGAATACAGATTTGACTCATTTCATGTTATCTCTTGGTTTCATTCAATCCAAGAATGATTACAGCTTGTTTATCAAGTCAGTAGAGAAGGGGCAGATATTGGCTTTAGTGTATGTTGGTGATCTTCTTCTTACAGAAGATGACGAGGCTGAGATTAATCGTGTTAAGTAGGCTCTACATCAAGCATATACCATAAAGGACTTAGGTCCAGCAAGGTGCTTCTAAGGCCTTGAAGTCACAAGATCAGATGTAGGAATTTCCTTACATCAGAGGAAATATATACTTGATATTATTGATGATTGTGGTATGGGAGATTGTAAGCCAAGTGGTTTGGCTCTTCCACAAGGCTTAAGGTTATAATTGGATTCAGCGACACCTCTCAAGGAGCCAGAGAGGTATAGAAGATTGATAGGGAAACTCTTGTTTTTAAATTTAACAAGACCAGATCTCTCTCATGCTATTCAACACTTGAGTCAATTCATGAGTGATCCGCATGATTCTCATATGAATGTTGTTGCACATGTTGTTAGATATCTAGTTGGAACAGTGGGTATTGGATTATTGTTGGCTAGAGATGATGATTATAACATCATAGGATATTGTGATGCAGATTGGGGCTCATGTGCATACAGTGCATGGTCCCTTACTGACTTTTATGTGTTCTTTTGGAAGATCATTAATCTCTTGGAAAACCAAGAAGCAATTGACAGTTTCAAAATCCTCAGCAGAATCTGAATACAGGAGCATGTCTAGAACTACAAGTGAATTGGTGTGGATAGCAAGCCTTCTCTATAATCTATATATTGCTTCTACATTGCCAATTCCTCTTCACTGTGACATAGAGTTGTAATTTATATTGCTGTCAATCCGGTGTTTCATGAGAGGACAAAGCACATTAAAGTTGATTGTCATTTTATTCATGAGAAAGTGTTGGAAGGGTTCATATGCACTCCACACATTCGAACAGGGCTTCAAGTAGCTGATATGATGACAAAGTCATTAGGTGAAGAAAAATTCAAGAGCTTCTTTTGCAAGTTGGGTCTTGTGGATTTCTCCCCAAGTCCAACTTGAGGAGGGGGTATTGAGAGATATTACCTTCCACTATTAAATAGTCGTTAGATGTTAGTTAATTTGGTTTAGCTAGCCAATCTTTCGGTTATTATCTTTTCCTCTGCAATGCGTTTTGCATCTTCGAATAAGGACAAATGTGGTCCAATTTGTAAAGGGTATTTAAGCCTCGTTTTTTCTGTTTTCTTGAACTAAGAGAGAAAATGAAATGCAACTCGGCTGCCAGGGGAAAACACTAGAGAAAGTTTGCCTAATTTGATCCTCCATCTTCATAACATGTTTGTTTGATTTCTTACATGTTCTCTGCATACTTTTGGCTTGTATGAAGCCATTGCTGTCATCACAATCTTCTTTTTACAATATTCATAGCACATAATATCCTTACACATATAAAGGTGAATTCTCTTGAATGAATAGTAAACCCCATTAGAATTATTTTATTGTTTAATTTTTAATTCAATTTTCTATTTTGCCCTTATACATTATTTTAGATTTTGAGTTTGCCTCCATTCATTATGCCTATTTTGAATTGGTCTTCTTGTTTTATATATTTTTGTAAAATCCCATATTTACCCATCAAAGTTTGAGTTTAAAAATATTTATTTTTTTCTATTCATGTCTATTTTGGTTCTTTTGAAATTAAATTTGTAATTTTTTTTTCTTAAAATCACCCAACTTTATATATTTTTTTTTGTTAAACTACCCAAGACAAGCTTAATAGTATTGTCAAAATGCTACTCTTATTTTCCTTTTTTCAATATACAACCTATTTATTATTATTTACATTTTAGATTATATTTTATTATTTACATTTTTTGGGAATATTGTTATCTCAAAACCATGTCACTTACATTTTTTAATTAAAGTACCCAAGTTGTACTCTTGAAAAAAAATAAAAATCATCAATATTTATATTTTGCTCACAAAACGCTATTTATTATTATTTTGTTACTACTACCATTATTATCATAATTATTATTATTCTATTGTTTGTATTTTTATTATCATTGTTTATTTGTACTTTTTTTTTTTGTAATTTTATTGTTTTACCCCACCTTATATTTCCTTATAAATTAATCACTTAATTTATAGGTTTGAATTTTTTTTATAAGAAGTACCCTTATTTACATTTTAACCAAAATATACCCTTATTATTAGCCAAATGAAAATTAGTGTGAGAAGTAAATGATATATATTTTTCGCTGACGGATGTACTACGTATGCACTTATATACCTTATCCCAAGAGTTGGTCTCTCTTCGCAGAAACACTGAAAGGGTGTCCAGAAGCTTTTGTCCATCAAAAGTGGCTTCTTTTTTAATCGGTAGAAATGATGATACCAGTGTAGATTCAATGTCATCCTGTTGTAATGCTATGTGTTATATTTCCCTATGTCTTGCTTTCATATGTGTTACATGTAATATTGTTATGTGCTTGTAATCATGTATGAGTGTATGATGAGTATACATATAACATATATTATATACTTGGATATACATGGATGCACAAGTTATGATTAGGCTTGACTGAGTTGTATTGAGTCGAGAAATCGACTTGATCCTCTAACGAGTCTAGTACACACTTGTGGAGTGATAATGTATAACCTATAGTATATATAATGTATGTATAATATGTATGATATAAGGATTGGAGATACTTACCCGGATGTGGGCCTTAGGCCCATTCCCAAGCCCAAAGATCTCTCCAGCTGAGCAAGCCTGGCGGCCCTATCCATTGGAAGTGAAGCGCTGCGTTTTGTCTTGGCTTCACTTGAGATCCGAAGCCCTAGCTATTTAAGCTCGCTAGCAGCTTCTGGATCCTCAGTTCAGCTCTCTCTCTCCTCCGTCTCCTCTCAAACGCTCTCAAAGGGTTCTAGGGTTTCTAGGGTTTTCTCCTGGCTCATCCCCGGCGATTGTGACGACGAAGGCGTTAGCTGCTCTCGGTGATCTCCTGGTGGTGGCGCGGCTAAGCTCCTGGCTTTGGTTGCCGCTTGTCTCACGTCTGGAGATCTAGGGTTTGGGAGTTTCGAAGAGATCTTCGAACTCCGGTCATCCCACACAAGGGGATCTTCTTCTCTTTGTATCTCTGAAACTCGTACATGCTAGATCTAGGGTTTATCTTTGCATTGCTTGATTGTAACCCTCTGTTGAACATTACCTAGTGGATTCGGCCTGTTCTTGAGGCCCCGAGGACGTAGGCATCTCTTTGCCGAACCTCGTAAAACTCTGGTGTTGTTCTCGTGCATGTTTGTTTGAGTTTCTTGTTCTTATTTCTCGCTTCCGCATAAATCACTTTCGTTATATATATCGAATCTCGATTTCAATAAGTGGTATCAGAGCTTGAGTGTCGCGTTTCCGATTTCCTGGCTCATTGTTGAGTTCTAGGGATAGGTTACGGGTGTAGGGCCTCGGGCTGACCTAAAAGGCGACATCGCTGGTGCAGCACCCCCCCTACACGACATACCACTGCCTTGTTTGCTTAGATCTAGGCTTGTGTGTTTGCGTTTCTGTGCTCTGCTCTTAGGTTCAAGGTTTTCTTGAATTTCTTGCGTGATTTACTGTGTTTTGTTAAGTTTTTTTTAAAGTTCTTGATTATAAACATGGGTGAATCCTATCGCTTAAAACCCTTCAATGGCACTACTGACTTTGCTATGTGGCAGGTAAAAATGAAGGCCATATTAATCAAAGAAAACTGCTATGAAGTGCTCTCTGGAGAAGATGTCGAAGAAGACAAAAAGAAGGATCTAAAACGTCTTGATAAAGTAGCACACAGTGAGATTATGTTGAGACTGACAGACGAAGTGGCTAGGCAAGTTCTTACTTGCACAACTACTGAAAAGCTCTGGAAAAGGTTGGAAGAATTATACTTGGTAAAATCACTACCAAGTAAGGTAAATCTCTTCAACAAACTCTTCAATTATAAAATGTCTACTACTTGCACTCTTGCTGAAAATCTTGACAGATTCTTGGCAATTACCCAAGATCTAGAGAGATGTGGTGACAAAGTTGATGAGACTCAATTGTGTGTGTTGTTGCTTAATTCTTTGCCTGCACAGTTTACTACTTTTGTTGATGTTGTTCAGTATGGTACTAATGAGTTGACTCAAAAGGAGCTTATTGACTCTATCATACAGAAAAATGAAAATCTGAAAGTGTTTAAAGCTGTAAATGGAAATAAGACTGACCCTAAACCTGAAAACAAAGATGAGGTTCTTATGGTTAAGTCTAAGTACAAAGGCAATAGGAAACCTAAGCAACAGGAAAATAAAGACAATAAATCTGATTCTGTGTCTTCTGATAAATCCAGTGGTGAAAAACCTGATAAATCTCATCTTTTATGTACTTACTGCAATAAAACTGGCCATCTTGAGAAACATTGTTTTAAGAAGAAAAGGGATATTAAAGCTGGTAAGAAACCTAATGTGTCTGCTGTTTGTGAATCCCATCCTTATATTACTCATGAAGTTCTTGCATTATTAAGTGACACTGATTCTACTACTTGGATTTTGGATTCTGGGTGTACCATGCATGCTACCTTTCATAAATCTTGGTTCTTTGAGCTTAAATGTTTTGATGCTGGTACTGTTATGCTGGGTGATCACTCTATCCTTAAAATTAAAGGTGTTGGATATGTTGCTTTAAAAATGTTTGATAATGTGATTAGAATTGTTAAGGATGTTAAATGGGTTCCTGATTTAAGGAGAAACTTGCTCTCTGAAAGTTCTTTTGAGGAATTACACTATGATATGTCCAGTTCCAATGGTGTTAGGATTATTTCTAAAAATGGGAAGCCTGTCATTAAATGCTTTAGAAAGAAGGGTCTTTATGAAGTGTTGGCTACTCCTGTTTTGAATTATTCTGCTTCTGCCTTTACTGCTTCTGTGCATACTATGTCTCTGCATGATACTATGTTGTGGCATAATAGATTGGGTCACATTGGTAATAAAGGCTTGGAACACCTTCATAAAACTGGCATAATCAACTCCAAACCTTGCATGATTGATCTCTGTGAAAATTGTATCCTAGGAAAGCATGCTAGAAAAGGTTTTAAGCATTCATCTTATGTTGCTGCTGCACCTCTTGAATATATGCATTCTGATTTGTGGGGACCCTCTCCTGTTCCTACTGTAGATCATAAGAGATATTTTATGTCTCTTATTGATCACTACAGTAGGAAGGTCTGGGTCTACTTGCTTAAAACTAAAGATGAGGCTTTTGAAACCTTTAAAAACTGGAAAGTTGGAGTTGAAAATGAAACTGGCCTTACTGTTAAATGTTTAAAAACTGACAATGGCCTGGAGTTTTGTAATTCTTTGTTCAATGAGTACTGCAAGTCTAATGGTATTAAGAGACACTTAACCATTCCTGGAACTCCCCAGCAGAATGGTACTGCTGAGAGTATGAACAGGACTCTCCTAGAAAAAGCTAGATGCATGCTTATATCTTCTGGATTGAAACATTGTTTGTGGGGTGAAGCTGTTGTGACTGCTGCTTATCTGATAAATAGGACCCCTTCCTCTGTTATTGATTTTAAAACTCCCTATGAGTTATGGACTAAAAGAAAGCCAAACTTAGACCACATTAAACCTTTTGGTTGCACTGTGTTTTCTTATGTTAACCAAGGTAAGCTTAATCCTAGGTCCCAGAAATGTGTGTTATTGGGTTATCCTGAAGGGGTTAAGGGTTATAAGTTGCTTCTTGTCCAACCTGGAGTTTATAAAACTGTTGTGAGTAGGAATGTCTTTATCAATGAGCATGAATTTCATTTCAAGAAAGCTTCTCCTGTTATCTCAGATGCTAACTTGCAGGTACAAGAGGATCAATTCTTTGTGCCTAAGCACAATGATGATGATTCAGATGATGAGTTTGACAGTGGTTTTTCTCCCTCTTCTTCCTCTACTCTCTCTACTCATGATTCTTCTCTGTCTACTTCTAATGATGCTACTGTTTCTGATAATATGCAAATTGATGTTGTGCAACCTCACCAATTGGGTGGGGGAGCAAATAATGAACCTAATTCCTCTTCTACTTCTCCTATTTCTGTGAATGAGGATGATGTTGTTACTTCTGTGCCTGTGTCTGGTTCTGGTACCTCTAGTTCTTCAGCCACTGAAGGGCATGATTTGACTAATTGGCAGTTGACTAGGGATAGGAGCCCTAGGACTGTTATACCAAATAGAAGGTTCATTAATAACATTGTTGAGTTTGCTTGCTTAGTTTCTGATGTTGTGAAGATCTTTACTCTTGAAACTTATGAACAAGCTATGAAGTGTATTCACTCTGTTAAAATGGAAACATGCCATGAATGATGAGATAGAATCTATGAGGGTGAATAAAACCTGGACTTTGGTGCCTAAACCTGTGAATGCTAGATTGATTGATTGTAAATGGATCTACAAACTAAAAGATGGCATTTCTAAGTCTGACCCCCCTAGATACAAAGCTAGGCTGGTTGCTAAAGGTTTTACCCAAAGAGAGGGTGAGGATTACAATGAAATATTTGCTCCTGTTGTGAAATACAAAACCTTGAGATTGTTGCTTGCCATGACTGCTGTTTATGATTTTGAATTGGAACAAATGGATGTTAAGACAGCTTTTCTTCATGGTGACTTGGATGAGACAATTTATATGAGACAGCCTAAGGGCTTCATTGATTCTGTGCATCCTAATCATGCTTGCTTGTTAAATAAATCCATCTATGGTTTGAAACAGTCTCCTAGACAATGGAATATCAAATTTGACAAGTGCATGAGGTTCAGTCTAGGGTTTAAAAGGAGCAAATTTGATACCTGTTTATACTTTAAGGGTGTCAATAAGAGTCCTGTGCTTTATGTGCTTTTATATGTGGATGACATCTTGCTGATTTCTAAATCTGTTGATGCTATTCATGATATTAAAAAGAACTTACAAAAGCATTTTGACATGAAAGATTTAGGCATTGCTAAAAAGATTTTAGGCATGTCTATTATAAGAGATAGGAAGCATAAGAAGTTATGGTTGCACCAGTGTGACTATGTGCATAAGGTTCTTGAAAGATTTCATATTTCTGGTGATAAGATTAACAATATTCCTTTAGGTGCTCATCTTGATCTCACGAAAATAAAAGGAAAGTTGTCTGTTGTTGAGTTGAATATTATGAAATCCATTCCTTATGATGCTGCTGTAGGTTCAGTGATGTACTCTATGATTTGTACTCGTCCTGATATTGCATTTGCTATTAGCACTCTCAGTAGGTTCATGTCTGAACCAGCTGAGAAACACTGGGTGTCTATGAAATATCTGTTAAAATACTTGCTTGGAACTGCTAATCTGTCTTTGTTATATGCTGAACACTCCTCCTCTTATAATCTACATGGCTTTGTGGATGCTGATTATGCTTCTAACAAGGATACCAGGAAATCTATTACCTCCTACGTGTATACATGGGCAGGCAATTGTGTTTCCTGGAAATCCCAGCAGCAACCCATCGTTGCTCTCTCATCCACTGAAGCTGAGTACATAGCAGCTACAGAGGCCTGCAAGGAGGCCATCTGGCTGCAAGGTATCCTTAAGGAGATAGAGAGGAAGCACTACACTTCTGTCTTACACATTGACAGTCAAAGTGCACTCTATCTTTGCAGGGACCCCATGTACCATGAGCGTACTAAACATATTGATGTTAGATACCATTTTATCCGTGAGAAAGTGGAAGATAATGTCATACATGTTAAGAAAATTGATGGTAAGTATAATCCTGCAGATTTTGGCACTAAAATTGTTCCTTATGAAAAATTTGTGTTCTGCAGGAACTTCCTCCATTTGGAGGATTTCCATGGGTGATCCTTGCATGTCTGGGCTGATGATGGATGGCTTTGAGTCCACTATGTTTAGGTTATAGTCTGCCTGGAGCAAGACTTAGAAAAATAGAGGGTGATTTGTTGTAATGCTATGTGTTATATTTCCCTATGTCTTGCTTTCATATGTGTTACATGTAATATTGTTATGTGCTTGTAATCATGTATGAGTGTATGATGAGTATACATATAACATATATTATATACTTGGATATACATGGATGCACAAGTTATGATTAGGCTTGACTGAGTTGTATTGAGTCGAGAAATCGACTTGATCCTCTAACGAGTCTAGTACACACTTGTGGAGTGATAATGTATAACCTATAGTATATATAATGTATGTATAATATGTATGATATAAGGATTGGAGATACTTACCCGGATGTGGGCCTTAGGCCCATTCCCAAGCCCAAAGATCTCTCCAGCTGAGCAAGCCTGGCGGCCCTATCCATTGGAAGTGAAGCGCTGCGTTTTGTCTTGCCTTCACTTGAGATCCGAAGCCATAGCTATTTAAGCTCGCTAGCAGCTTCTGGATCCTCAGTTCAACTCTCTCTCTCCTCCGTCTCCTCTCAAACGCTCTCAAAGGGTTCTAGGGTTTCTAGGGTTTTCTCCTGGCTCCTCCTCGGCGATTGTGACGACGAAGGCGTTAGCTGCTCTCGGTGATCTCCTGGTGGTGGCGCGGCTAAGCTCCTGGCTTTGGTTGCCGCTTGTCTCACGTCTGGAGATCTAGGGTTTGGGAGTTTCGAAGAGATCTTCGAACTCCGGTCATCCCACACAGGGGGATCTTCTTCTCTTTGTATCTCTGAAACTCGTACATGCTAGATCTAGGGTTTATCTTTGCATTGCTTGATTGTAACCCTCTGTTGAACATTACCTAGTGGATTCGGCCTGTTCTTGAGGCCCCGAGGACGTAGGCATCTCTTTGCCGAACCTCGTAAAACTCTGGTGTTGTTCTCGTGCATGTTTGTTTGAGTTTCTTGTTCTTATCTCTCGCTTCCGCATAAATCACTTTCGTTATATATATCGAATCTCGATTTCAACACATCCGCTGCCTGTTCATCCAAACGAATGGCAGCCATAACAGACAACATCTCCACACACTGCGCCCGGCCCACAAAATAAATGCATGCATGATATATCCAAACTAAATTCAATTCGATCAATTCTAAACTTAACGGGTGGATGTGGATGTAGAGATCGATTACTTAATTAAATATATATACCTGAGATGTAGCTTTTGATACGATATAATCAATGTCCTCATCGCCATTCCAACGCCTGGGTTTGCGATTTATTTCGTCATAGTTAAAGACCTCTGAGAACCTACACGTACATTTTGCAATTGGCCGCCGGTAATTAATATGTGTCCAAACTCCAAATTAATAGACGAGTAGGTCAAAATTAATTAAGTGAATATACACACACACACCTAACCGTCATGTATAAACCAACCCTTTTAGCCGTATCTCTTGCCGCCTTCTCCACTATACGGGTGCCGTAGTTTTCTAGTTGTTGTAGTTTATACTCGTATATTGCTTCATCCAACTCAAACTCAGAAACAGATTTACTAAACTCCGACTTCACACCTTCAATTTCTTTGCAAAGAAGCTCCCTAATCTTTAGCCAGCTGTCTTCTCTACTACCCTTTTCCAGGTGTGTTCGATCGTGTCATTTCCTCTAAAGTACTATTTGATCATTTTTTCTGCATCCATAGAAAATACAATATATAATTCAATATCAACATCGCCATATATAGTTACCACTATGCCAAATTACATCTCAAGCGACGGACCCAATTCGTCGCCTGAGAGGGGTTTTTCGTCGCCTGGCCACTCAGGCGACAGATGTTCGTCGCCTGATCCGTGGTCGGCTCGATGCTGTCCCTAGAGTATTCAGGCGACGGATGTCATGTTGCTCGTCGCCTGAGTAACCTCAGGCAACCAAAAACATGTTCGTCGCCTGAATCCATTGTCAGACCCAAAAGACCTTTCTAAGCCGAGCCGAGCCGACTACAATTCAGGCGACGGATCGATCGTGATATGTTCGTCGCCCCAATTTGGTTTAAAATTTTATAAAATAAATAAACGTGACTCAGGCAACCATTATATTAGCTGAGTCCGTCGCCTGAATATGAATTGATTTTTTAAAAAAAAATTAGGCAAAGAGTTATGTCAATGTTCGTCGCCTGAGTATGGTTTGATTTTAAAAAAAAAATTGAAAAATGGCCGATGCCCGGTTTGCAATTGCACTAAAATTGTGCACCAAAATTGTGCACAAACCTGTTTCATTACACACCAAACACAAACCTATTCACAACATTGTGTGAAGTTCACAACCACACACAAATTCACAAATCCAGTTTGCAGTCACATACAAATTCACAAACACAAAACTATTCCCAAATCCAAGTTCATTACTTAAGAGGAAGTAGGAGAAGAGTGCTGGGAGATATCGGCTTCAGCTGCGCAGATGAGGGCTGATCGAGGAGCCGAATCATCCTGCGTATTCAAAGGCTCCGTATCCAGAGCAGAGATCATTACTTGTATGATTTCCTCAAGAAGCTCCTCACTGGAAAGTTATCTACAATAAACAATAGTTCATATATGAGTAACAAACAGTGGAAGGCATCCTATACCAAATCGACTTCAGCAAGTGCTAACAATTTACATGCACCAATCAGATACTTACTAGTATTAGGAATCAACATTTTAAATCTGAATCTACTGTACACCAGTGCCAAACCTTGATAACTGCATGTTGTCTTCAATTTTGACAAGGCAAGAGGACCAATGGACAGCTCACAGCTACACAGCTACACAATACCTGAAACTGCGAGCTATTTGACATGGCAATCCAATGTAGTCTCCTGGTTTATGCACAAACAATTTTGACAGTTAAAACATAAAAATCAAACATTTATAGTAGGTATGCAAAATAAACTCAATAGTTCAAGGCTTTCAAAACAAACTTGATATGCAAAACAAACTCGATATGCAAATCAAACATTTATAATAATAAGAAATGAAAAAGGGCAATTTACATGCTAACTGCCTCCAGCTGACTCTTGTATCTGAAAGCTAACTTTCCTTTCCTCATTGACAGCAACTCTCGATCCCTCCTTGAAAGTTAACCTGCCTTTTCAATAAAATCCTCATGACCAACAACTTTTTTTCAATAACAATTACAATAACCAAAAGGGCAATTGGAGAACAATAAGTGATCATTTGAAAGACCATAGCTAAATTGAACATGTACCTGGATCATATTTGTGACAGGTTGAGTAGTATATGTATTAAATCAAACACAAAAACTTTGGAACCTGAGCAAAATAGCTAAATCAGTTACAATATGCAAGGTACTGAACTGAAGTTGCTAGTTGGGCTACATTTTATTTGTGATCAAGCCATTTTGCTACTATTTAAAACATACAAGGTACTGAAATCATTTTGTTTGGAACAAACAAACAAACAAAATAATTTTATCAATGCTCTGTGTTTATGTTGGTGTGCAATGCATATCCAGAGGTTTACATATTGTGATAGAGCCATGAGTCCATGACTTAGGAGTCTTGGAACCTTATAAATAAATTCATATAATTTTCATATATGTAATACTAGCTACCTGATTTTTGCCCAGTAGACTAACACTTTTATTTACTTATTATAGCAAAAAAGAAACATATATGTGTGTGTAACTGCTCGATTTAAATTTGCAAATAAACAAAGAAAGACCAAATTCATTACAGAAATTAGCAGGAGCAATTTCATATTAATTGAGCACAAATAGAGATTGTGTGGTACCTACTGAGCTCGAATTTCACCGTGTCTCTCAACAGAAATTGCAAAAGATTCATCAAACTCGTGAAGCTTCGATTCCATGTTTTTCCACTTTGATCTCAAAAAACACACTGGGAGCCATAAAAACAAACATGAAGAGTATATATAGCGGATACTTGCAGTAGTTGAAACTTGAAAGGGAATAGAGAGCGAAAAGTGAGAGAGAAAGCACAAATCGGAGACAACGACATAATTTTTCTAGTAAACGAAACTAAATATTTCAGGAACTAAGAGTTCCAATTTCAGGAACTAAAGATTTCCAATTGATTTTCCTAGTAAATGAAACCCTAAACAGATTTCCAATTTCAAGAACCCTAATTTGAAAAAATTGAAGAGCCATCGATTGAAGGTTATAAACTTAAAACTAGCAAACAAAATATTGTGATTTAGCTTAGACCTAGCAAAACATAAGGATTGTAGTTGAACGTTCCCAAACGCTACGAGCTGCAGCAATATCTTAGCACAGACTAAACTCCAAACGAGCCCATTGCAGTTGCAATAAAGCATCAGTGCCGAAATCCTCAACAATAGTGCACATCTACCACGAAAACCCTAATCTTAATATCATAGAATGAAATTAGACCCTAAAAACCCTAGATCTGAAAATTAGAGAATGAAATTAAACCACGAAAACCCTAGATTTGAATTTGAGAGGAGCATTTGAGGTCTCAAAACCCAAGGGAAAGTCGAAGGAGACCGAGGATGTGAGTGCTTACCAGAGAAGGGGCGGAGGAGCATCAGTGCCTAGATCTCTTTCTCGGATCTGTGTGAGCTTTGGATTCGTCATCGACATCGGCTCCAGATCCGACCAGCTCAAGCGACACGAGGCCATCGCCATCGACGTCGCCTCCAGACTCCGGTGACGGTGACTGCTGGCGCTGGCTTCGAAAGGATGGATGAGAGCGAGAGAGAGGCGCGGAGGAGAAGCCATGGAAGCTCAGAGGGGAGCTCGATGGAAGAATAAGGAGGAGGATGGGCGGAGGTTGAAGGAGAAGACGAGGAATGGCCTGAAGAACGGAGGTAGCGGGCGGCCATGGATTCCTCTCTAAAGGAGCAGGGACGGCGAAAGGAGGTGTTAGCCTGTTAGGGTTTCGCGGTTGAGGAGAGAGGAGAAAAGAATGAGTTGGTTTGGGAACACATTATAGGTTTTATACTCGTTTTTATTCAGGCGACGGACATTAAACAAAATTTTCCCTCGCTTGAATGAGTTTCGAAATTTGACACAGATTTACGCGGTAAAATTATGCGCCATGTACTCCAGTGACCAATATAATTACATTCCTCGTCGCCTGAGGAGATTTAAATTTTGAGGAAAAATTATGCACAAAACTAAAATAAATTAGTACAATTCCCGCGCCATGGCGCGTTTTTTTTTAAACTAAAATATAATATATAAAAATATTAAAAAATGTTAAGATAAAAATAAATAAAAAATTTATTACAAATGTATCTTATAATTATCTCAGAAAATTATTTTTTTAAAATCTTATGTAAAGTATAATACATAAATATAGATATTTTAAATTACTCAGTAATAATAATATCAATATCATTATAACATTGTTTAAATGAGATGTGTTATAATCAATAGTTATATTCAATGTTTTGAATTAAGTCGAATAGTTAGTAAATAAATTTGAGTTACGCCCAATAGTTATATTAGATTGAATTCAATGTTTTGAATTAAGACTCCTACATTGCCTCTAAGATTGACACATCATCCTAAACTCTTCTAAATTAAGAGTTTATTTAGATTTAGATATAGATATAGATAGATATAGATTGTTAGTAAAATTAATGAAAAAAAAAGAATTAAAAGAAAAAGAAGAAAAAAGGAGAACTAAAGAAAAAAAAGATTGGTCGAGACTCCTAAAATTTCTCTAAGCTTGACACGTCATCCTAAACTCTTCTAAATTAAGAGTGTGAAAACGATATAGCAAAATAATATAAATTTGGATAAAAAAATATAATGCTTATCAATATATAATATATGCGGCAAAATGTCAATGTCTCACATTCCTAGCATGGTCGGGTTTGAGATTTGAAATGCCCGGGACAGGATATAAAATGTCAATGTTAATTTTGGCTCTACTATTATTTTTTGTTGTGTTAATGGATTGGAAAGTAAGACTAGATAATTTGATAGTTCGACTACAAAGTTTAGGTGAATAGAGTTTTAAAAACTTTTGAATGGGGAGCACGTAAAATGTCGAATACGTGATGTTAAAGTATCATAGGTAAAATTAGTCTTAAATGAGATGGAGATGAGGCAATGTGACTGCACGATCTCTATGTTTTAGCTCTTCATTAGGGATGTTGACTTCAGGAGTGAGGTAAAAATGTTTCTATTTTGAAGTTGTTATGTTATATATATAGATGAGTAAATATGATAATTAAAGTGAATGGATAAATATTTGTTTAATAACTAAGTAGTAAAATATTATGAATATTAACTCATTATATTCATAACATATATGAACATAATATTAACAAATACAAGAACTCGTATAAAAACATTATAAATATAGATCTAGTTAAGTGGTTTACTATTAATTTATTAAAATATTATGAATATTACCTAATGAATATGGTTAATCTAATTAACCACTCAATCTTGATCTCGATTTAAATATAAATCACAACTTCAATCTCAATCTCAATAGCAATCTCGATATTGATCTCAATCTTAGACTCATATGAAAATTGAAAATTTATATGTAACATCTGTCATAAAATCTATATTTAACAACCAAACTCTCAATATCAATCTTAAAATCAATCTCAAACTCAAATGAAAAATAGAAATTTATATATAACATTTATCACAAAATCTATATTCAACAACCAAAATCTCAATCTCAATCTTGATATTGATCTCAATCTCAAACAGAAATTGAAAATTTATATGTGATATCTATTATAAAATATATTAACAACCAAACTCTCAATATTATTCTTAGTCTTAAACTCTAACGGAAATTAGAAATTCACATATAACATCCATCACAATGGATTTAAAATTTTAAAGCTCTCAATATCATTCATTCATTCATTCTTAGTATAATGGATTCAAAATTTCATAGCTTTTCTATGGTATATTTATAAGATTTTTTAGTTTATCAAAATTCATTAGATTTGTTAAAAAAGTAGGCTTTTTAAATTTACATTCATTTTAGACTTCTTAAAAATAATTAACATTTTAGGAGCCAAGAGCATGAAAAATCAATAATAAATGATCATTTGGAAATTTAATTTACATCTCTATAGATTATAACATTACAAATTATTTTTACAAATATAGCGCTAGTTAGTATGGTTTTATAAAAAAAAATTATCTAATTAATGTTATACTATGGTTTTAACTTTATAAAAATATTACATAATTAATTTATAATTTATGACATTATAAGTTATGATTTTATAACAATATGATTATAACATTACAAATTTATTGATTATAACATGATATATTTGAATGTTTTATAACTTATGAGTTATTATTAATAACTCATAATATATTCATAACATATATGAATATAATATTAACAAATACATGAACTCATATAAAAACATTATAAATATATCTCTAGTTAAATAGTGTAGTATTGTTCTATAGAAATATTATGAATATTACCTAATGAATATGGTTGTATTAAAATATTATAAATATATTAAAATTATAAATATATTAAAATTATAAATATAATAAGATTATAAGTTCTCAAGTGACGGACTTAGAAATAAATATTGGTCGCCTGAATGTGTTTCAAATTTTCACAATAATTTAGACGGAAAATCTCGGCGCTGAAAAATCATTCAAGCGACGGAAATCTATGTTCGTTGCCTGAAATATCATTCAAGCGATGACATTTATATGTTCGTCGCCTGAAATATCATTCAGGCGACGGACTTTATATCTTCGTCGCCTAAATGGGTCATTTCTGACAACCACAATTGGGGCCTTTGGGGCCTATATTCAGGCGACCGTATTTATATAAATGTTCGTCTCCTGAAATAAGTTCGTCACCTAAAATATGTTCAAGCGACGAACATTGAAACTAATTCGTCGCCTAAATCTAATCTGAGATGGGTTTTGGTCTTGGGTGATTCAGGCGACGAACCCTTAAAAGTTCGTCGCCAGAATTGAACTCATGCGACGGAAGATCAAAGGTCCGTCGCCTGAGGTGCAATCTGGCATAGTGTACGTACTACTGTACATATGTTACATAAATTCACTATACATATATATATATATATATATATATATATATATACAAAAAAACAAATACTCCGTCGCACGTTACGGCACGTACGTACCTCAAAGTGAGAAACTATCTCAGACAACTTCCTCTCATGAACAAGTAACGAATGTTTCTTGATTTTACGTAGCAGTTTCTCTCGAGCACTTTTTGAAGCATCACGCCAATCGGCTTGCTTTATAGCAGCCTCTGTACGTAAAATGAATTAATAGGAAATTAAGAATAATCACCTCGATCAGCATTAATCTGAGTCTAATTTTGCAATGCATGCATAAATTAAGTTGAATCAAATAATGAACTACACGTACTGCCGATATATAAAAATAAAACACGTACTCCATTAGCAAATTAGTGTACGTAGGACTATAGGTGTAGATAACTACCTGCACACCAATTGTCAAAGTCACGCATACAAGAGTTGCCGTACTCGCGAGAAGAGGCTGCAAATCCTTGTCCTTTGCATAAGGCAGTATTTAGTTGATTTTCATATTTATTAGTAGCTTTAGAGGTTAGATTGCCCAATAAAGTTTCATAGACAGGACGCACAACCTGTACGTGTACCATTTAAAACAAGATCATTTCAGTTGCTGATCGATCTCATTAATTTGTTGAATGATAATTACAATATATAATAATAATAATAATAACAACTTTCAATTCATTCATGAGACCAATTTTGAACCATTGGATTGAATTTTGATGAATGGATAAGATAAATGCTTGATTAATATATTTATGGATATCTTTTTAATTTTTAAAAAATATATTTACTAATAATTTAATGCCTTAAATAAAAAAAATTAAAAAGATTTTTCTCTCTCCTTAAATCTTCCACATTAAAATTATGATGTGAATATGAAAATATATTATGTGAATATCCATATTCATTTTCATTTGAATATAAAAATAGGTATATTCGTATATTCAAATAAATATTCATTAATTGAATAAGAGAAATGTAGTTCGCCTATCCCTTAGGCCAATATTGGCTCTCCTCTTCATTCAAATGAATATGAATATTAGTTGTTTGAATATTCATTTGAATATATCTATATCTGGATAAATATTGACTTATATTCAGATGAATATTTTTTTTAGCGTTAAAATTTTCAACCGTGTTTAACAAATTGGTGAAAGAGAAGGAGGGATATGGAGAGAGAATCTAATTAATTTTTTTAAAATGATTTTAAAAAAATTTATGTATTGTAAGGAGTGAATTATTCGTGCATAATAATGTAATTATTCATAGGTACCAAAGAATTATTCATATGGATGTACATACGAATAATCACATAGTACCTACGAATAATATTACTGTTCACAAGTTACTTTTGATCTCAACCGTTTGATCTTCTTAATCCGACGCTTTATATATATATATAGGGGTGCGCTCCGGTGAAAACCAAAATTGCGGTAAAAACCTGTGAGGACCAACTTTTTAGCCCGGTTCAATTGCTTTATAGCCCGGTTCTGAATAGAACCGATCTATAAAGTCACAAATTTTAGCCCGGTTCTAAATAAAACCGAGCTATAAAGTCACTATGTAATTTTAAAACATGAGTTTTTTAGCCCGATTTTTAGGCTTGACCGAACTATAAAATCATGTGTTTTTTTAAAACTGGAGTTTTTAGCACGGTTTTTAGGTTAAATCGGGTTGTAAAGTCATCGTGTGATTAAAATTTTTAGCACAGGTTTCAAATAAACCAAGCTTTAAAGTAGTCATCACGGTTTTTATCACAATTTGAGGTTTTCACCGGAGTCAATCCCTATATATATATATATGCTTCAACGTATATATTATACGAGTGAATATAACCCTACAACATTGTATGTGATCTTGCGTGTGACACAAAAATATTTATGCAATAAATTGATAATAAAAAGATTTAAAAAATTATGTTTATGTTTTAAACAATTGCTAGTATATGTTTATAAAAAATTGATGAAGATTCATTTTTTACACTTTTTTTTATAAATGAAATATTGATTATTTTAGAATATGATTTTATAAAAATTATAAAACATGTATTTTCATCAATTTTTTTCATAAGCATGTACTAACATTTGTTTGAAACATAAATATAATTTTTAAAATTTTTTTATTATACATTTATAGTATAAATATGTATTTTTGTGTGACACACAAGGTTAGACCATTGGTTGTAGATGAACTTATATACCTGTAACAAGTTGGACTCCAGTGTCATGCGTTTAGCAACCCGAACACGTTCATCAAAAAATTCGGTCTCCGTGTCATACCTATCAAGTGAGAGATTAGAAATTTTAAGAGAAAATTTGCGCCGAAGGCGCAAATCCCCCAATTTAGCTATTGTCCCCCAACTCCGTTATATTGGGCTTTTGTCCACGTAAATTTTTTTGGACAAAATTGCCCCCCGTATATAAGGGTTTTTGCTGGAAACCGCCTTTCTCTCTCCTCACTCTGTTTGTCTCTTGGCTTCTCTCGGACGATTCGCTCTCTTTTCTCCACCCTCTCCCAAGCGACTTTTGCGGTTGAAACCGACGATTCTTCTTCGATTCTGCTCCAATGTCAGAGAACAAAGTCGCCGGCGACCTCGAGGGACCTGCTGTTGGTGCAATCGAGCATAAACATTCAAGCGATCCTTCAAATGGCGGTGTGTTATCTGTGTTTTTAATTTTGTACTTGTTTTGAAGTTGAAACTGACATTTCTTTTCAATTTTTGTCGATTTTTAGAGAACAAAGACTCCGATGAGAGGGAAGGAGTTGATGTTGCCGCGGTTGACAGCAAAACTGGAAGTGATTCCGCACATGACGGTTTGTATTCTGTGTTTATGTCGTTTATGCATGTTTGTCGTTTTCCCCCCCTTATTACTATGTTTGATGTCGAATGTATCTGATTTGCAGTGAAGAAAAGCTCATCTGAGAAGGTTCCTTCAGTTGAAGGTAGCAGTTCATCCAATTCTTCAAGGAGAGGTGTGTCGTTTTTGTTCTAAAGTTTTGTATTTATGCTTTTCCAGGCCTTTGTTGTGTTTTGGTATGAAATGTATACATGCATGTGGTACTTTGTCTTTGATTTTAGCATAAATGCATATTTCAGCATAATATGTAAAAGACCTATTTCAGCAGTTGTCTCTATTCATGCTGAAACGGTTGTTGTGTATTCTTTGTCTGTGTTTTTTAGATGTTAATGCCTCTGCAAGTGATCTTCAAGAATATAAATGTCAATTCGATGTGAGTATATTTTTTTTCCATACCTTATCCCCCTTTGTGTGTGTTTTTATGTTTATTCATGTTTATGAATGTGTGTTTTTAACAGAGATTGCAGTATTGCATTCCTGTGAAGGATAGATTTTGTGCAAAATCCAATGTTTACTGCGCCCCAGATGTCTGTGATGTTATAGAGGAACATCTGTCCAAATCTGATTTTGAGTTGCTGAGGAGAAGCCGCTTTGGATGGGTCTTTGTTCAAAGAGATAAGATGAAACTTAATTTTCAGTTGATTCATCAAATGATGCTACGTTTGATTAAGAGTGATAAGCTGCATGAATTGTGGTTCAAGGTTGATGGTCTAGTTGCTCGTTTCTCTCTGGTAGAGTTTCATGCAATTACAGGGCTTCCTGTCATTGATACTAAAGTTAAACCGCCTGCGAAATTTAAATGGTCTCATTTTCTGGGGCGGGAGCAGTCAAAGTGTACCTATGATGAGTTGTTGGAGGCATTTAAAACATGTAGAAAATCGTCTACAAAGAAGCTTCAGATGGCAAAGCTGTTGATTATCGAGAAGATGTTATTGTTCAAGCGGTCTAAAAGTGTTAAGAAAGATCATGCTGCTCTTGTATGCAATCCGGCGAAATGTGAACTGTATCCATGGGGGAGGTTGTCTTATTCTTTGGTTGTGAAGTATTTAAAGAAGGTCCTGGATTGCGATCGATCTGATCCGAGACCATCATATGAATTGTTTGGATATATTTATGCTTTTCAGGTAATTTAAGTCCATGCATATATGTTTCAGCATCTGTTTGTTTCAGCATTTATGTTTCAGCAATATTTGTGTTTCAGCAATTGTATGTTTCAGCATCTGCTTGTTTGGTTATATTTGTAGGCTTGGATATTGGAGGCTTTCCCGGTGATTTCTGATAAGTTCCTTTGCGATTTCAAAGTTCGTGTGGGTGATCCATATTCTCTTCGGTGGGAGTGTAAGTTACGACATACTTACATTGAAGCGCAAGAGTTGTTTGATGGCGATGTGGTATTATTCTTGTCTCAGATCTATCTTCATACAATCTTCTTTTTTTATTAATTTTATTTTTATAATTTCAGTTGTCTTATTGTGTGTTAATATTATTGGTTGTTTAGGCACCCATGTTCCCAACCTTTGGGGAGTTTGCAAGGTCCCCAGGAATGGTATTTGAAGATGAAGTTGCTCACCCCATTCTTGATCACATGACTGAACCTGTATTTTCCCAACCTGAGGAAGATAAGCTGTATGATTGTTGGAGACTTAGGACAAGAGCATACTGGAGACGGTTCAATTGCTATGCAGATGGTGATTTATCATTGGATATACCTTCTGCTGAAACCCAAGGTGAAGAACAACAAGAAGTGAATGAAGAGTCAGGTGGCAAGGAAAGTGGAGGTGCTGCAGGTTCGAAGAAGCGAAAGACTGTGAGTAAAGCGCCGCCATTGGTGAAGAAACAGAAGATTGAAACAAGCAAACCTACGCCAACGCGGAGAGGTCGGTCTGCTGGTTTAGTTTCAACAAAACAAGTTGATGAAATTGGTTCTATTAGAAAAAAGAAGACAAGGGGTAAGAAGATGTCAGCTGCAAAGAAACCACCAGCTGTTGAAGATGCAATTGCGAAACCTAGGTTTGTATTTCGTAAGAGAGGTAAATCTGTTTCTGAAGATTCCAGTGATTTGTTTATGCCAATTGAAGTTGCATGTCCATCCTTTCATCGAGTTGCTGAAACTGCATTGAGGCCGGCCATCGAAGCTGCACCTGCAAAGGAATCTTTATTATTTAAGGGTGGGAACGATGATGCTAATGACAGAGTAGCAGAGGGCCCCCAAGGGGGTGTGGCTCAAGGAGGGGACGATGCAATGAATGTTGAAACTGATGACTACATAAACAATGAAGGCACTGAGAACGTTGCCAGAGATGATCACTTGGAAGGAGCGGGGAAGAATGTGGATGGCGCTCAGACTGATGATTTCAGCAAACAAGGGGGACATCCTAGCTGGTTGAAAGAAATACAGATGAGGTTAGATAAGCTTGAAGAGTTGCCTCAAAGAGTCTCTGATTTAGCTGCGAGGGTGGAGATGCTTGAGGAACGTTTGTCAGGATGTTTAAAGTTGGTGAATGTTGTTGATAATCTGCTGAAGAAGGTAGATTCCTTAGAAAATAAGTTAACAATGCAAGAGTCAATGCAGTTTAAGACCCAGTCATCCAATGCTGCAACTTGTGATCCAGCAATTTCAAAGGCTGTGAAGGAGGTGTTGGATGAAATTCGGTAAGAGGTACCTACTGAGATTCTAGGTCAACCAATTGGTACCAATGTTTCAGCATCTGTTAATGAGATCATTCCTGTTACCCTTGTTGAAGGGCAGAGGTCATTAGACTCATCTTCAGGGCATGTATATGCGGTTGACTTAGGGCGCGACTCTGATTTCGAGTTGAAGGGTGGGGATCCGTGCTTAGATGATGGAGGTTCTGTTGGGGTGAGGAAGGTGGTTGGTGGTCCTGAAGTCAAGGCAGCTGGAATTGAAGTTGTTGAAACAAAGGTTGCTGAAAGTATGGTTGCTGAAACGAAGATTGCTGAAAATGAAGTTGCTGAAACCAACGTTAATGCTGAAGCAGCATCACCTCATGAGCAACTAGACAAAGATGCTGAAATGGGTGATGCTGAAGCAACAAAAGATGCTGCAAGCAAAGATGCTGCTGGTCACTTAATGACCCCACCCCCTGGAAAAACAATACATTTAAGTGATGGTGAAAGTGACGATGAAGACTTGGTGAAGAAGCCATGCATTCAGTGGGATACAATTTCTAAAGACCCTAAATGTGTTGAAGAAATTGAAAATTTTAGGCGTTCAAAGCGTCTTCCAAAAGCAAGTAGTTTTCTGGTGAGCCCGTTTGTTGCTGAAAAGTTAAGGATCCCAAAGCATGTTGAAAAAAAATCATTGCTCAGCAAGGTTGACCATGACTTCATGTATCAATGTGTTAAAAGCTCAAGGTATGTCCATCTTAAAGTTCCATGTGTGTTTTCAAGTGCTCTAGCAATATATATATATATATATATATATATATATTTCGAGTGCTCTGACCCGATTTTTAAATCTTGTAATAATATGTGCAGGGATTTTTCAGTACTTTTAATGGGATCCAGAAAAGAGAAGTCATTTTTTAAGAGCATTGTTAAGAAGGATGGTTGGCTTGACATAGATGTAAGTATGCTGAAACTGTTTTTCTTTACAGCATCCTTTTTCGGGTAAATGTAACTATGTATGTATTTTTGTTTATATGAATTTCAGCACCTTACACTGTTTACTGTTTCAACACCTTGAAGCTGGACTGGTTCACATGAGGAAGAGAGTCAGTGAAGATCCTAGCAGTTTTGAAGGCATTGTCGTGATGGATCCTATTTTTCATCAAAAATATCTTCCAGAATGCACGTCATCTTACGAAGAAACAACAACTGTTGAAAATTTCACTGCTAGCTACTTCCTGGGCTTATATCCTAGTGATTATCCCAAGAGTTGGGAGTCTGCAAAACTGGTCTACACCCCTTTCAACATAGACAATGAGCACTGGATTGCATTGGAGATAAATCTTGCTGAAAAGGTTATAAATGCATATGACTTCAACCACTACATTGTGTCTGCTGAAAAGCTTGTTGATTATCTGCGTGGGATGGCTGAGTGGTTGCCAATTCACTTGGATAAGGCTGGTGTGATCCCAAATTTTCAACCGTCTACATTCCACATTAACAAGGTCCCCGATCTAGTGCACGATACAACGGGGTATGGAAACCTACATTTACAATGTCTTTAAAGCCTTATAGAAGCATTATGTTGTTGTGCTTGTTATCAATATGTTTTGTTTCATTTTTTACAGCGCATCTTGTGGGGTCTTTGTACTGAAAGCAATCGAGGCGCTGGTGTTCGGGGGAGATGTCAGGAAGTTTACCAATGAAAGAATCTTTCGATACCGAGAACTTATGGTCTCAGACTTGATTCAAGAGAAATGGAGCTTTAAATTCTAGTTAATAGCATCTTGTGTGTAACACCGTCTATCAGATTTAGGGATTTCAAGACATTCTAACATAGCTGTGGTTTAGATGTATTTCCGTGGGATATTCTGGACAACTGTTGGTATTTTGTATCATTTTGGATGCGTTTTCAATGGCACTCTTTGAAGCCATTGGAATTGACATTTTATCTAATGTTTTAATGTAAATTATGTGTGCATTTCTGGTTCAGCATTGTTTTCTGCTAGTTTGTTTCAGCAAATGTTCCAGCAAGGATTTCAGCAAATAATTCACCATATCTGTGTTGCTGAAACAGTGTATAAGTCAACCAAAAATCAGAAATATAATCTTTAAAGAGGGTACTTATTGCGTCTGTCAAGGTGCCATAGTTGTTCAAGTTATATTTTCAGCATTTTCCGCCAGGACATTTGTTTTCAGCACATTTTTCATGCTGAAACAGAGATGATTGCCTAGAACAAAGCTTAAGCATAGCAATAAATGGTAAACATAATGAACTAAAAACAATATGATATAGCAAAGCAATGACACAGAGTACAACTGATTAAAAAAAACACAAAGCATCTCGTAAAATTCATATCAAATTGCTGAAACGGTGTAAAATTGAACTAAAAATTAAAATCAGCACATTTTTCTGTAGCCAGCTTCATTGGTGTTGAGCTTTTGAACTCTGCCCGTGCTCCCTTTGAAGCCATTCCTTACTGTATTTTGCTCTTCTCACAAACTCTCCCTTGGAAAGTAACCTTTTCTGAGGAGGTCGACCACATCTTTTCCTTACATTGGGGGGGTAACACTTAATCTGTTTAATATATTCAGGGAGGTTTATTTCATCATCAGGGAGGACTGGATATATGGTTTCAGCATGTGCTAAAATCCAAGCTTCATTTGTGTAGAAACCAGCAACAAAATCTGCAACATCAAGCCTTTTAGACACTATCGCCGACAGAGCATGTATGCATGGGATTTTTTGAATGTCAAACACCCTACAGGTGCATTGTTTTGCTGAAAGATCAACAACAGTCCGCGTACCTTCTCCAGTAACCTCAAATACAGACTCACTCAAGTGCTTTACAGTGTATGCACCGACATCCTTTTGCAATTCCTGGATCATTTTCATTATTGCAGGGGCGACTCTCTATGTATTCAGTGCTGCAGACTTCCTTCTATCTTGAGACCACTCTGTGAACTTATCTCTAAAAAACTCCAACAGTGCAACAATGGGCAAATTGTTTTTACCACTCAAAACTGAGTTTAAGCTTTCAGCGTTGTTGGATGTCATCATGTTATACCGATTACCCTTTGCATGCGCTCTTGCCCACCTCTCCAACCCCGCGGATATCAAATATTTTGCTAGGCTTGGGCATTCTTCTTTTATACGCTCAAATTGGTGTGCAAAATCACCAACAGTGTAGGTTTCAGCAGCCTGTTGGAACATGTCTGCAAGATGCCTTTTCTTGAAAGTTGCTTGGATGTTCTGCTTCAAATGCCACATGCATACGCAATGGGTAGCATTAGGGTATATCTTTTTGATGGCCTTAGAAATGCTGGAATGCCTATCAGAAACAAACACCAAATCATCTGTAGGTTGTATAACTTTACTGAGTTGCTGGAAAAACCACTCCCAAGATGCATTATTTTCTGTGTCAACAATCCCAATAGCAAGCGGGTATAATTTCATATTTGCATCTTGTGTAACTGCTCCAAGCAATGTACCCTTATATTCCCCTGTTAAGAATGTGCCATCTACTACAACAACCTGCAAATAAGACGGGAACAATTTAAATACTGAAATCACCATAATTTTGCTAAATTATAAATTATTATGTACATATACATACCTTTTTTAAGATGGGAAATGCTCTAATGGATTGTCCATAAGACAGGAATAAGTATTCGAACCTTTCATCGCTGTCTGTTTTAATGAGAGCTACTGTTCCTGGATTTTTCTCCATAAGAATGTGACAATATGACGGCAAGGCAGCAAAATTTGATTCCGGCGACCCTTTTTCCCTCACTTGAGCTATTCGTGCTGACTTCCATGCCTTCCAATAAGTAATTGAGATCTTGTGGTCTGTTCTCATCTTATCAATAATTTGTTTTGGGGTGTATCCACTGTTGAAAACACAGAAATCAGTAACAATAAATATAGTGCTGAAATGAAAGCTGAAACTAAAATGTTGAAAACTAACTGCTGAAACAGTATACACCTTGACTGTATGAGGCCTGCAATAACATTGGATGGCGCATGCCTGGAGTGTCTTGTTCTTGTATCCCATGTGCATGTGTGTATATCTCTATACAATATCACCTCATGACAAATAGCTGAAATTCTCTTTGTATGCAATCTCCAACCACAATTTCTGTCTATGCATGCTGCTCTATAATATTTTGGTGTTGATTTTTTAACCTCAAATCCAAATATGTCTGTCATAGACATAATGTATAGAGCATCCTTTACTGCTTGTCTAGATTCAAATGTTTTTCCAACATACATAACCCTTGGGCATTGAGTGACACGGGTGACAATACTGTCCGTGGTATAGCTTCCAGCACCCCTTTCATCAACTGTGTTCCCTTTTCTATTCATCATTTCATAGCGCTCATTCCAATACTCATCATTGGAGTTATCTGAAAATGATTCACTGTTTTCAGCATTAGAGGAATATGAAAATCTGTCAGCATCCATATCGTCTTGTGGCACATCCGGATTCTCATCAAAAATAGAGACATTTTCTTTATATCTAAATTGGTGCTATATCTCTCATCAGTTTCAGGAAGCTCAACAGTTTCAGCAGTAAATTGAAACTCATGGCCAACAATATCCAATGGCAAGGTGTTTGTGACACACAACTCTACAGAAAAATTCACTCCATCCAGCTTACTCAACAACAAGAATTCTTTTAAATCAGCATCAGAATCTACCTTAAGTGGTGCTCTCAATCTCTTGAAGGGGTGCAAATGGCTGAATTCCAATTCAACTGATTCATCAACATTGAATCTGCTGCAAACCTTGTCCCTCAAGGTTAATAAAGTGATTGTATCCTCTAGCACAAAAGCCTTTGAAGTAGTGTTTCCATCGAACAGTAATCCTGTTTCAGCAACTCTCCACTTGCCCCCATACACAACAGTTACAATGTTTGATGACATTTCTACCCCTGCAATGGATTGTTTGACAGTATTAAAGTACTTGAAATATAATTGGAATGCATTTCCGCAGAAACACTAAAAAACAGAGCTGTTGGAAGCAACTAAAAAGCAGATAACTGCAATCCACATGAGATCAATATTCCACAGTTTCAGCAATCGAAAACGATAGTTTCATTCCACATGCTAATGTTATATAGAAAATCGAAACATATACTTGCAAAAACACTTTTAGTTGCAATTAAAAAAAACAATTCTGTTAGTTTCAGCAGATCTCGTAGAAACTTTGCGCGCTCACAACAGACCACAGCAGAAAGTGTTGAACTATAATAAATTGATAGAAAGTATTGATCTATAAGAAATCACAACTGAAACAATATAAACGATCATAACAGATCTGTTGGAACGTTACTTGTAGCAGAAAAATCGAAAATCCGTGTTTCAGCAAACCGAAAATCTGTTAGTTTCGATCACATCAGACCAGATCTGTAATCAATTAATAGCATAATCAAAATCTCGAAGAACATTGCTGAAGAATAGTCCAAAATTACAGAAAAAAACGAGCGACAACGCTTACCTTCTGTTGTGATCGCTTAATTTGTCGATATGCTTACGTAGTAAAAGTAATTCAGCAATTTACAGCAGCAATTCAACGTTACTTTGTCGATCGATGAATTTACAGCAGCAAGGATGAAGAGGAGAATGCGTGTGCGGCAAGGTTTTCTGTGTGTTTCGGTTTCAGCATGATGAAAAATTTGGTGGACAAATCCCAAATATGGAGAGGGGGAGATCCTGATTCCTAATATAGGCTAATTTCGTGGCCTGTATGGAAATTGCCCCAAATTTTAATTCAAAGCAAAGAAGAAGAAGAAGAAAAAAAGAAAGAAAAACAAATTGATTTATGCTAAACGTTGGAAGAGATGTGCGTCTCCAAGTTGGCGGTTAATGGGGTTGTGATTTTTTTTTTGGATCAAAATGGGGTTGTGAATTGGAACATACTCCGTACTTTGGAGTTTAGTAATAAAAAAAACTAGTACGATCCCCGCGTCATGACGCTATTTTTTTTATAAATAATATTTAGATATAGATAAATCATAGACATTAGATTTAATTCAATATTTTTAATTAAACCCATTGATTAGTAAATGTGTTAAAAATAATAGAAAAAAATACACTTGTGTTAAAGAGATAAAGAGAAAAATAAATAATAAATAGTGAAAGATAAAAGTTTTGAATTAATCTCATTGGTTAAAAAATGTAACATCAAATAATATTGGGTAATTAATATTAGAATATTTTTCAAAAAAAATAATATTAGAAAATATAGTTACCATAATAAAATGATATTATGTAAATAATATTTTCACATATAACTTTGAACATAGCGAGGACATGTAGGACATAAGTTAATGTATATAGATATAGATAGTTAGTAAATTAATTTGAGTTAAGCCCAATAGTTATATTAGATTGAATTCAATGTTTTGAATTAAGCCCAATAGTTAGTAAGATTAAAGAAAAAAAAAAGAGAATTAAAAAAAGGATTAAAGAGAAAAAAGAAAATTATAATTGGCCAAAACCCCTAAAATCTCTCTAATGTTGACACCTCAGCATAAACTCTTCTAAATTAAGAGTTTATATAGATATAGATATAGATATAGATTTTTAATTAAACCCATTGATTAGTAAATGTGTTAAAAATAATAGAAAAAAATACACTTGGGTTAAATAGATAAAGAGAAAAATAAATAATAAATTGTGAAATATAAAAGTTTTGAATTAATCCCATTGGTTAAAAAATGTAACATCAAATAATATTGGGTAATTAATATTAGAATATTTTTCAAAAAAAACTAATATTAGAAAATATAGTTACCATAATAAAATGATATTATGTAAATAATATTTTCACAAATAACTTTGAACATAGAGAGGACACATGGCATAAGCTAATGTATATAGATATAGATAGTTAGTAAATTAATTTGAGTTAAGCCCAATAGTTATATTAGATTGAATTCAATGTTTTGAATTAAGCCCAAAAGTTAGTAAGATTAAAGAAAAAAAAGAATTAAAAAAACGGATTAAAGAGAAAAAAGAAAATTATAATTGGCCAAAACCCCTAAAATCTCTCTAATGTTGACACCTCAGCATAAACTCTTCTAAATTAAGAGTTTATAGTTAGTAAGATTAAAGAAAAAAAAGAAAATTAAAAGAAAAAGAAAAAAAAAAGAGAATTACAAGAAGGATTAAAGAGAAAAAAGAAAATTATAATTGGCCAAAACCCCTAAAATCTCTCCAATCTTGACACCTCAGCATAAACTCTTCTAAATTAAGAGTTTATATAGATATAGATAGTTAGTAAGATTAAAGAAAAAAGAATTAAAAGAAAAATAAGAAAAAAGAGAATTAAAAAAAGGATTAAAGAGAAAAAGGAAAATTATAATTGGCCAAAAACTCCTAAAATCTCTTTAATGTTGATACCTCAGCATAAAATCTTCTAAATTAAAAGTTTATATAGATAAAGATATAGATAGTTAGTAAGATTAAAGAAAAAAAAAAGAAAATTAAAAGAAAAAGAAGAAAAAAGAGAATTAAAAAAAGGATTAAAGAGAAAAAAGAAAATCATAATTGGCCAAAACCCCTAAAATCTCTCTAATGTTGACACCTCAACATAAACTCTTCTAAATTAAGAGTTTATATAGATCATTTGGGAGATAGTAACCATAAAGAAGTAATTTGGAGAATAGCCAAACTTAGGTAAACTTTTTCCATAAAAACTAAAAAATTATAAAAGTAAGCCAAACTTTTTGATAAATTTAGTTTATATCCTTTGTATCATTTTTATTCTTATCTACCTAAATTTTGAATTAATATATTTATGTATTTTTATATTTATATATGTTCTCCTATAAATTGGTATCAGAGTCAAGTTAATTAAAAAAATAAATCTTAATTAAGTAAGTCAATCCGGAGGTGTCTACAAATTACTAGCATAAAAGTTATCCTCATGCACCACAATTGGATAGAGCCAAGTTTGTGGGTCCCACTAACATTTTAAAAAAAAATTACAATTTGTACAGTGGGGATCTTCTACACCTCTTGGTGTGCCCCATGGTGCAACACAAAGTTATTTGTGTTATAAAACAATGTTAATTTTTTTTTTAAAAAAATTATATTTAACTGGTATACACTCATAATCATATGTTTATAAACTTTTATCACAAAAAATTATGTTAAAAAAATTTATAGAAAATGAAAATACGAGTTATTTTAGAAAATGATTTTTCTATTTTTCTATAACATGATTTTTTATGATAAAAGTTTATAAACATATATATATGTATATGAGTGTATATAAGTTAAATACAATTTTTTTAATTTTTTTTAACATTGTTTTATAACACAAATAATTTTGTGTTGCACCACATGACACACCAAAGAGTGTAGAAGATCCCTACTCATAAGTATGTTTGAAGGGGCCCCACTGAAAGTGAAGTAACACACGTGCCTGGTGAAAAAAGTCAGTGCGGATTCCCTGTCACTCTTTTACCCTGTGTCACTGTCCCTTCTCACCAAATTTCAACTCTTTACTATTTCCTTTTTTTTTTCAAACTTTAATCAATTTCCTTTTTTTTTAATATTGGGGGATGGGGGAGGCAATGCACAAGCCCTGTCTCCCAGGGGATCCCATCCCCAGTGGCTATCCATTATTTTAATCAGGCAAGTCCTACTATTTTTTCAGCAAAAAAAAAAACTTTTAATCATGGTCATTCATTCTTTTAGATCAAATGTCCATATTTACGTACAAGATACATCCTATGGGCCGATTACATCCGAATTTTTCTCCTTCTCAAACGGTTTTGGTTGGTTGGCAGAGTTGGTGGGATTGCGGAGTGTGATCTTTTAAAACCGAGTTGCATGCAGTTTGAGGAGAGCTTGATTGAAAAAATACAAATCCTTCAAAATTGAGAAATTGTTATATTTGAAAAAAAAAATATGAAAAATATGAGTTTTACTTGTCTAATTTTGAGAAATGTGTAGAGAAGTTGTTGGGATTCTCTAATTAACCACACAAATTAACACCTTGACAAGTTCTTACTTTGTTACCCGAAAAAGCAAAGAAAAGTATCAATTTTCATTGAGGCAACATGTGCATATATGTTTACGTTACACTAAATTAATGTGATTTGTGTAATAAATATATTGACTTACTTTGAAAGAACACTACGCCATGGTGCAACTCAAGCAACGAACAAATACATTGTCGTTGCTGGAAATCGGTTCAGGCGACGGACAAAGTCGGATTCGTTGTCCCATACAACCCCAAGGCAACCCCTATCTTGGATTGGATTGAGGTGACCAACATAGAACAATGTTCGTCGCCTGAATCCACTCAGGCAACGAACATTGTTGTATGTGGTCACCTGAGCATATGACAAAATGTGACCAAAAGTACATAGTACTCGGGTGACGAACATAGTAGCAATATTCGTTGCCTGAATGTACTCAGGCGACGAACAATGTGGAAATGGTCACCTGAATAGATGACAAAGGTTGACCAAAAAGTGGGTTTCATTCAGGCGACAAAATGATACTATGTCCGTTGCCTGAATAAAGGGACCCTACCTACCACATTTAAAGTTACTGGTTGAGGCAACGGATATATTCTAATGTTCGTTGCCTGAGTGAAAATTTTGAACAACCGCATTCACTATTGGATACTTGTACACGAAAAGTGATAGTTTTCCCAACAATTTCGACTTCTCCATCTCCATCCTCACCCCTTCATTTTTTTCTCCAAGGAAGTCAAGTTGAGGTTTGTAAATATATACATATTTAATTTATTATAATTTTTGGGGAGTTTTCGTTTATTAATCTATGTAATTAAGTGAAAATGTTATATTTATTGTATTTTTTGGAGATTTTTCGTATATTAGGTTATTTGTTTGTTTTGGAATATATGATTGAGAATGGGATTGGGTTGAGATTGTGTTTTGTATTTTATTATATAAACTAGATTGAGATTGAAATAGTGATTTTGGTTGAGATTATGATTCAAATGTTTATTTATTGTAATTTTGTGTTGTGAAATTTTGAATGAGATTGTCATTGAGATTGTTTATTTATTTATTTATTTTGTTTTATAAATTAGGTTGAGATTGGAATAGAGATTTTAATTAATATTTTCAATGAAATTGTGATGGAAATGTTTTTTGTTTGATTAATTGAGATTTCAAATGAGATTGAAATGGAGATTGTGATTGAGATTTTAATGTTTTGGATTTTTTAAAGTTGTCATATGGTTTAGAGAAATTATGATTGAGAATGTGATTGTGTTGAGATTGTGATTGAGATGTTTATTTATTGTAATTTTTTGTTGAGATATTTTGAATGAGATTGTCGTTGAGATTGCTTATATTTAAGTTATCATATGTTTTTTTTTGTTGATTGAGATTTCAAATGAGATTGAAATGATGATTGTGATTGTGATTAGGTTGAGATTGACATTTTAAATGTAATTGAGATTATGATTGTAATTAGGTTGTGATTGGAACAGAAATTAGGTTGAGATTGGAATGGAGATTGTAATTGACATTGGAATTTATAATTGATGATGTGATTTTGTTGGAGATTCTGAATATGATTGTGATGATAATTGTTATATAAAACAGGAAGATGGAGGTTCCGGATAAGAGTTGGATGTTACTTCCTCGTGGTCATCCAAAATACAGTGAGGGGATCTTTTTGTTTTGTGCTTGGGCCTATAACAAAGCAAATGGGATGTCACATGTTCATTGTCCATGTGGTCATTGTCGCAACTCTCGTGGGGTTACGGTTCCGCAGATGTTTAAGCACTTGAGCGAAAGAGGTATGTTGGCTAGCTACACGGTATGGGACAAACATGGGGAGCAACCGGTCGATCGAAGAACAGACCAGCTCAGAATGCAGATATTGGATCGAGGGGCTTCCACTTCTAACGAGGGTCCTGTGATGGAGATGTTGCATGATGCATTTCCGTATCATGCTGGATACAATGCATATGTAGGGGATAACCCTACCGTTGATGATGGAATGCCTACCTTCGAGGATGTCACTGATGATGATTATAGGAAGTATGAGATGCTTTTAGTTGAAGCTCGGACTCCGTTGTACCATGGCGCCGATATCACTGTTCTAGGTGCTGTTTTAGATGCAATGAAAGTGAAGATGAAGAATCGGTGGACAGATATCGGCATCCATGACATGTGCAGACACATTAACCGTTTGCTCCTCCCCCGTGAACACAAGTACCCTGTAAGTTGGAAATCGATGAAGGAAATTTGTATGAATCTCGGGCTTGGCTATGAGAAAATACATGCTTGTGAGTACAATTGCGTGCTTTTTTATAAGGAGTATGAGAATTACGATGTTTGTCCCATATGTGAGACCTCGAGATGGAAGCCATGCCCGGATAGGAGAGGAAGAAGGATTGCCAGAAAGACACTTCGTTATTTCCCATTGACTCCTAGATTGAAGAGGTTGTACATGGAGCCTAATATTGCAAAAGCCATGCGTTGGCATGGTGAAAGGGTCACTTCAGATGAGTGGTTAAAGCATCCAGCGGATGGGGAGGCGTGGAAGGAATTTGATAGGATGTATCCACATTTTTCGGATGACGTAAGGAATGTGCGGCTTGGGCTAGCAACTGACGGGTTCAACCCTTTTTCTACGTTGGGATTGAACCATAGCACATGGCCCGTCATTGTGATGCCATACAATTTGCCTCCCTCGATGTGCATGAAGAAGGAATTCAATATGCTGGCATTGTTGATTCCAGGGCCAAAGTCCCCAGGAAAGTGTCTGAGTGTGTTCCTAGAGCCATTGATTGATGAGCTCCTACAGTTGTGGGCCATTGGAGTCTGTACTATTGATCGATATTCAGGGTCCGCTTTCATGATGAAGGCAGCTGTGATGTGGACAATTAGCGACTTTCCAGGGTTGGGCTTGTTGGCTGGTGCAGCTACAAAGGGTTATAAAGCATGCCCTGTTTGTTTGGATGAAACTGCTGCAACGCACGAACAAGGACGAATGGTGTACGACGGTCATCGTAGATGGCTTGCACCGAACCACCATTGAAGGGCAGCACGTCAAGCATTCAACGGCAAGTCCGAGTACAGACAAAGACCTCCCAATTTGTCCGGAGAGGAAGTTCGTGATAGAATCGACCGGTACGAATCACACCTTCAATTTCATTCCATATTAGATTCGAAGACATATGCCTAATCCATTTTCTGTATATATTTGCAGGAGTATGTTCCCCGTCCTCAGCTTGCACGATAAGTTCAAGGTACCCTATAATGCAAGAAACCGGAGTTGTTGGACTAATAAGTGCCAGTTTTGGAGATTGCTTTACTGGGAGCATAGTGTGGTCAGGTATACATTTGACGTTATGCATATTGAGAAGAATGTCTTCGATAACATCATTGGGACCACACTTAGCATTGTCGGAAAGTCGAAAGATGGCCCAAAGGCAAGGGACGCCTTACAACAGAGAGGGGTGAGGAGAGAGCAAACAGAGAGGCGTAGAGGACGGCTTTTGCACGCACCGTTCTTGGTGAAGTCGAAAGATCTTCTCGACGTGTTCGAGTGGTTCAGTGATGTGAAGTACCCTGACGGTTATGCTGGGTGTCTGAAGAACAAAGTTAACTTGCATGAGAAGAAGTTTCAAGGATTGAAAACACATGATTGTCATGTGATGTTTCAACGACTTCTCCCCATTTTCATTCGTGCATACTTGCCATCGACCGTCGTGAAGCCTCTGGTTGCACTGTCCAGATGGTTTCAGAAATTATGCGCTCGCGAGCTGCGGAGAGAAAATGTTCAGGCGATGGAAGAAGAAATCGTCCAGATTCTATGTCACCTGGAGATGATTTATCCTCCACACTTTTGCACGATCATGGTTCACCTCATGGTGCATCTACCACGTCAAGTGCTGCAAACCGGTCCTGTGCACTATACTTGGATGTATCCAATAGAAAGGTATAAGGTCGCCTACATTATGATTATGTCCCATGTTGTTACTTTAGCAAGACATAATGTTGATCCTATTTCCTTCTGATGTTCTGCAGACAATTGGGTAGTTACAAGCAAAAGGTAGTCAACAAACGCTTCCTAGAGGGAAGCATCACGGAGAAATACCTTACAGAAGAGGCCATTACTTACTGCAGATTGTACATAGGGGTCGATGATGATGATGACGAGGAAGCTGATGTCACTCATGATGCAACCCACCATGCTCTTTCCGTTGTGTCCGACCTCGTGCGACCTCAAAACGAGGACTATCGACGGAGGTTGAGTCGCGATGAGATTGCAGAGGCTCACTGGCAAGTTCTGATTGACTGTGATGAAGTGACAACCTACATGAATGTGCATGAAGCCGAGTATATGCGGTTGTACCCAAATGACCAAGAGCATGGCCGCAGGAACAGTTTTCACCCTTTCTTCCTTCAATGGGTAAGCATCTTCACTCAAATATTATCCTCGTCTCGTAATTTGAGAACATTATGATCCGTCCCCTAATTGGATGTCCATCTTCACTCAAATGTTATCCTTCTCCGACACCCGGATTGACCCCAGTCCCCACTTCCTCGACCCCCATTGAAGGGCAATCTTCGACCTCGGCGGGTTCGGCACAACCGCTCGTCATCACCTCTGGATCTGCTGCTTGCTCCGCCAATGTCGCCGAGTGGGACGATGAACTACCCTACATCAGCATCAGATGTCGGAATGTGAACGGTGAGAACTGGGGTCTTCGTTTCCTTTTGTTACTTCCATTTGGGGTCTTGGTTTCCCCTTGCCTGAATTGCAGTTCAATAATCTCTTTTGTTTCTTCCTTTAAATGTCTTCGTTTGGGGTCTGTTGGGTGAAAAGAGAAGAAAAATCTGCAAATTCATCCTATTGCTTCTATTTGCCGTTGTGTATAGGTTTACTGTTGTCATTGCTCTTAATGTTCTATTGCTTCTATTTGTTGTTCTATTGCTTCTATTTACTGATGTCATTGCTCTTAATTTATAGGTTTTTTTTCCTTCAATTTCAATTTAGGAACTACTGATCGTCATTTCAATTTAGGAACTGCTGTCATTGCTCTTAATTTAGGAACTACTGTGAAAAGAGAAGAAAAATCTGCTGTCATTGCTTCTATTTACTGCTGGAGCATTTTATCTATCTTGATTCTTGATAGAAAAGACTGAAATCCCTAAATCAAGCGATCAATGATACACAAAGAAACGAACCAGTTCAATAACACCAAGGAAACCTAAATTGCCTGCTAACCATTCCGTTCTATATATATAAATGAAGTTTTACCTCCGGTGTTAGAATACCCTCATTAGCCATCTCAAAAAACATATTCTAATATGGAGATAATGTTTAATTTGTTTGATTTTTTGTTATCTGAAGTTTGATTTAGCCGGGGCTTATTCAAAAACATATTTTGCCCAACTCATTAGCCATCTCCCATTTGCAAAATTAATATAAAAAACTAACAAAGGGCTAATGTCTAATGGGGAGTAGTTTACCAGAGAAAACAGCTTCATGTATGAAACTTAAAATAAACAGAGGAAGTTTTAGCAGCAAAACAGTTGGACTAAACATAAATGGAAGAGTCGTCACATCACCATACATTCATCTATTACAACTTGGCTGGCAATTGCATAATTTGCATTAATGTATTATGTTAAGTAACTTGTGAAGTTTGATGGCGATTTCAACTCTTGCTGGAAATGTACAGCAACTACAGTTGCATTAATTTAATTTCTTACATATGTATATAGTTATTCTATATATATTAATACTACAGTAGGTTAGGTTTTTAAATTCTGTCTTCACATTTGGGCCTAGCTCAGTGGTTAGGCACTCATCTCAGATCTGATGGAAACTAATTCATATTCAGCAGAATTTTAGGCCATTTTTAGATACAGTATTGGTTTTTGAGATCATGACAGTTGACGACGAATGACGATTTTGCGGTGCTAATGTGGTAGTGCTCGTTTATTTATGATTTTATGCTTCGTTGTCCCTTATGTTGATTTCATGCTATATGTCGGGTTTTAGACTACGAATTAGGTTTTTCGATATTTGCTAGACATGTCTGATCTATTAAATCTCAAGAATTACTATTTCATTTAGAAAAAAAAAATAGTTCACAAGACTTGTGTAAGATCATGAATTCTTTTTTAAAATAAATAATCTTTTTCTTAGTGGGAGACAGAATCTACCCAATTTAGAGCAAATACTGAGCAGATGATATTGGGATTATGAACTTGAAAAGATAATCTGTTTAGTTGATCAGTGATGTATATATGATATTTACACTCACATCAGGTCTTAGCTAGAGGTGTTCAGGTTGCTGGTTAAAGATCAAACACCATAATCTATTCAGCACTGCAGGTGTTCAGTTTGATGATATATCAAATGCTAACAAGGAAATGAAATCACCTTCAAAAAAATTATAAAAATAAAAGAAAAAGAAAGGTTATATATATATATATATATATATATATATATATATATATATATATATATATATATATATATATATATATATGAGTTTAATGTACCTAGTAAGTACTACAGAACTGTGCAACAATCAATATCAGTTTGTTTCTACCAAGCTAACTTGAAGTTGTGATGTTTCTCTGCCTAATGCTCATGTTTGTACCAAAGGACAATGAAATGTTTGCCACACCAATAAAGCAAGGGTAGAAAACAAAGTACCCAAACCCCTAATTAATACTTCAGTAACTTCAGTTGGTTCAAATGTACATGTACTCTTAGCTTCATCTCACATATATTTATAGTTTGAGTGAGTAAAAGAAGCAACATGGTGTCCTTCTGGTGGTAAATTTGTATCAGACTTACTGCATAAAATTACATGGAACATAAACAAAATGAGTTCTACAGTGTGTACAAGTGTCAATTTCACATACCCGGAATCGGCAAGGAGGATAAAAGATAGTTATATGCACAGGTTTACTGCATATATATATATATATATATATATATATATATATATATATATATATATATATATATATATATATATATATAACCCTGAGATCAATTTCGCGTGCAAAATCTTCTGTTTGTTATTATTTATTAGATCGAGTAAGGATTCGAAATACCAGACAATTAAATCTTTGGTCTGTGCAGGAGAAGCCCCCGCAAAGCAGCGCAACATAGCGAGCCACAAAACCATGGCATTGAAGACGGCATTAGGAAGGCCACTACCCTTGGTCTGGTCCAATTTCCTTTGTGGCCCAGACTCGACTAAGACGTTCACTGCCCTGGTGAGGGACATAGGAGCTGCGGTGAGGGGACATGTCCCAATGCGAGCGGCGTCCTGGTCAGCGCTTGACAAGGAGCATAGGGACGTCCTCTTTACATGTTTTCATCCAGAACATGTACGATATCTTGCAAACAATTCTCTGTCATACATCAGATTAATGTTTTGTATGGAGATATCTTGCAAACAATTCTCTGCTGAGTTAGCTTGCTTTATTAGATTTTAATGTCTTGTGTAGATACTCTTTATCTGTTGTGTTGTCACCTAAGTTATCTTGGTTAGTATCGATACTCTTTTTCTATATTGTTGTTCCTAATATAACTATAGCTACTCTAATTTCTCTTTATATTTATTTTTATTGTGGTTTCTTGTTTTGGGTCCTTTTATATATATATTATCATGAAATATTTATACAAATTTTGCATCAGATTTTGGGGATACTCTTATATAGTTTAAACTTGAAATTTTAAAGATCATCACTTTAGAATTTAGAAATTACAAATAAACTTACTAACTTTCTGATTTCTTATGTCATCCAGAACATGTACGATATGGAGAATCTAGATCCACTTATCCGAGGATTCATCAATGGACGTGCCAACAGTATCTATAGATCTTGGAAATGTCGGTGCCGGAAGATCTATACTGAGTACGGGAGAAGCCGGATGCCGGATGAGTTCAAGCACCGTCGATCTGAGTGGAAATGGTTGATAGAGAATGAGTTCGAAAATGAGGCAAAGAAGGTAAACATCTACTGCTGGACATTTTTTTTTTGTATATATATATTTGTGTGTGTGCATTTATAGTTGTTAAGCGTTCTCTAATTTGCCAAATTGTGTTTATTTGAGGCATTGTGTGCACGGAACAAGGAGAACCGCACCAAAAACCCAAACCCTATCAACCATCGTTCTGGCCCAAAGCCATTCACCCACAGGGCAATTGAGCTGGCTAAAGGAGGTAGTCAGTCGCCGTTTGTTGAAGTCGTGCTAAACATGTACAAGTCTTCCCCAAATGCTGGAGAACAACTTGTAAGTTTTATTTTCAATGTAATATTGTATAACTAATTTGTAAACTGATTTAGGTTGTTATTTATAGGCTCTCTCTCTTATGATAGGCAAAACTTCAGCAAACATTTGATGAGATAAAACAATCCAATCCACCAGACTCGGAAGCGGCACCAGCCCCCTTGACCATAGAAGCACAACACGATATCATAATATCTTGCTTGGGAGAGCGTCGAGGAACAGAAGTTAGAGGTATGCCACCAACACATACACTTTATTTAAAATATAAACTGCACTTCATTTTAGTTGTCCCCTTTTTATGACAATTTTTAACAGAAATTGTCTATATATATACTCTATCAGATTGTTTGATCTCCTGATTTCATTTTACTCTTTATCAAATTACATTGCTCTTTATCTATATATATATACACTCTTTTATCAGACTAGTATGTGAACCGTGCTACGCACGGCATTGTGTTTCATATTGTAATTAAAGCCACAAATACATTGAAAGACACTGAAATCAAAACAAAAACACTTGATAGAGAAATGCAAATATATTGAGCAAGTTAAGAGAAGCAAAACAAAAACAAAATTTAGAGTTCCAAATGTTTTTAGTAACCCATTTTCCCGAAGAAGAATATTGATAAATCATGTTAGATGGTAAATAATGGGCACATCAATTAAAAAACATGAACTGAAGTAGCAAAGCTTTACCAGATTCAATAAGATGATAGCTAAAGAAAATATGGACTGGAAACTTTAAATTTGCCAAGGAGCTTAATAAAATAACCCAAACTTGTTGAGATGGTGCACTCAATCAAAAATCTGTAACTTTATGGATTCCATGTGCATCCATCAATAGGTTCTCTGGTTGTTAGAGAATAGAAAAGGGAATATATAAAGCAGGGTAAAATGAAAAGAATGATAAAGAGATTGTCAAGTGACTAAATTTGTATCAACAAACCAATAAGTAGAGTAAAGCCAATTATAACTTTGATGGGAAATAAAACCAAACTACCTAATAATATCGTTGCTCCCATTATAAATGAAATCTTTGCTATATAAACAAACAAGTAATGTGCATACATGAAACTACGACAAGAAATGAAATGCTAAAATTCTGATGGGAATAAAGAATTCAATTTAGAACTCTATAAGGGAAAGTGAGTACTGGACAGGAAAAAGGTCATAGAGATGGAAGTGATGGAAGAATGAGAGAGGGGCTTACATCATATTTAGATGGCTACCCACGTGTTCAGTATAGAACCAGTGAAAATGTTTCATGCAACCTCTGAAGTTTTAAAGTTCTCCATGCTGCTAAGGTAATTAGTTTGTGGACCATTGAGATATCATCCCGAAACTCCCTACAAAAGGAATTAAGTGAGCTTATTGGCTTTGAATGCATGTATGATTAATGAGATCAAAGAATCACACTTGGGTTGGGACTTACAGCTTCTCTAAAAACTTCAGATTAATAAAGGAAGATGAAAGCATTCATGTAACATATGCAGATTCAAGAGAATGGGATGAAGCAGATAAGTTAGTTACAACAATGGATTGAATCTTTGATTATTGATGTTGTTCTTCATTTAGAGTAATTATAAGAAATTAAGGGTAACATAACTAAATAAATTGGATAAAGTCTTGTCCAATCAATAGAGCCTGGATCTGTTGAGATCTTGGAGCTGGAGTAGATTGTGGTAGCTCCACCTCGGCTCATCCCAACGCAATTTAATTAAATCCCTTATATCTCTGATTGCTCAGGAGTAGTCCAGGAAGAGAAGATTGCGTTTCATTCCAAGTTCTGATCAATATTGACTTTAATCTGATCGATTATGAAGAAAATACTTTAATACTTTAATACTTTAATAATGTATACTCTTTTATCAGATTACATTATTCACTGAAATTGACTTTAATCTGATCGATTTTGAAGAAAATACTTTAATAATGTATACTCTTTTATTGAAAATGACGTTCAGATTTTGAAGAACTTTGACAAAAGAAAATTTACTATAATCTATATGTATAGATCTGATCAATATTGATGTCAATTCTTTATTCAAATACATGCCGTTACATTTTAATGGTGTTTATGTAGGTTTGGGAGGGGCTCATCAGCGACCCCCAAAGAAGAGGGGAGGCCCATGGGCTGCTGCTGCAGCTGAAGAGAGGAGGGAAGAGAGGAGGGAGCTGGAGGAGAGGGCTTCGAAGGCTGAGGAGGCTGCTGTAAAGGCTCGGGAAGATGCTGTAAAGGCTCAGGAGGAGGCTGTAAAGGCTCAGGAGGAGGCTGTAAAGGCTCGGGAGGATGCTGTAAAGGCTCAGGGGGATGCTGCAAAGGCTCAAGAGGAGGCAAGGTTGGCCATATCGGGCCTTGCTGAGTTGCGGGAGGTCGTGCGGGGGTTAGTCGCAGACAAACAAGCTTCGGTTGGCACCCGTGCAAATGAAGCTTAAGGTTTGAATGTGATTCTCTTCCTCATCTTTTGACTATTTAACTCTAGTATTGAACTAGTTTGATTAACCTATGAATGTGTGTAGTGTTGGTAGAAAAGAAGGGCTGGGTTTTGTGGGTTTTTGTTAGACAAAGTTGAATGTCGATTTGGGAATATTTTGTTGGAACGAAAAACTAACTTGAATGTGACATTCGTATGAATTTGAAATGTATGCACTTTTAGACAAATGTGGATGTATATGGATGTCAATTATGAATGTGAAATGTATGTGCGAGATGTCCACAAGCTTGTGAATGTGTTATGAGAAACAGGTGATTTGGATGCGATTTGATGCGTGTCCGCAGGGAGAAAATGGAGCTTCCAAATAGGATTTTGTTTATTGGGAACTCCATTCGAGCAACGAACATAGGGTAAACCCGTTGTAAGAACATTTAAAAAATGATCAATATGTCACTCGGGCAACGAACAATGATCACTCAGGCAACGAACAAAGAAACCCTTGTGGTTGGTACAAAATGAAAAAACACCTCCTTCAAGACTCAAGCCACGACATCATATCCGTTGCTAGATGACTCAGGCAACGAAATAAAGTTACTTTCGTGGCCTGAGTATTTAGATTTTCTGACGGGGAACGACGCTCAGGCGACGAACAAGACTTAGGCGACGAACTTATCTCGTCACTTGAATGGCTACAACCGATTGCAAACCCGTTGACCATATTCAGGCAACGGACAGTGTATTCGTTGCCTGAGATAACTCAGGCAACGAACAAACGGTTGTTCGTCGCCTAGAGATCAGAGGCACGGGCTTGAAGCTACGGGGTCTCAGGCGACAACATGTCCGTTGCCTGAATTCTCAGGTGACGTGAGAGGCCTTCAGGCGACGACTTTATGTCCGTTGCCTGAGTTGCACCAGGACGTAGTGGAAAGATCTTCAAGAGTAAGCTTAGATCCTTTCCAAAACCGGAATATTCACCCCAACTAGCTGCCTCCTTCACTTTTAACCAACCCTATATATATTGATGTAAACAAATGAAATGAAATAAATCTTAATTTGCAACAATAGTAATTAGTTTAAGTTGTACTTACATATACGTATCGAACTATAATTGATTCAGTAAAGAATTAGTTGCTGCGTATGCAGTACATATATATACCTGATCTTCACAAAAGCAGCTAGAGATCTCATTGATAATCTCATCACACCTAAAATTGTCCACCGTCACCTAATTACAACAAATCAAAACATATATGAAGTCGTCCTAATTAATTACGGATATATATAGAGAGAGGCAGAGAGAGTAATTTGTTAAAAGTAGCATACAAATGTGTAGAGCTATGTGGGTCTAATGGGCTTTGTTAAGCCGGCTGGGACGCCGGTGTTGGAATGGTGGTTGTCCCATATCGGTAGTTTAGAGAATACTTAAACAACATATAAGGTTGGTGGGCTACTCCTCTCATTGCCAATTGGTTTTTGAGATGGAATCCCGTTCGGGTTTATGTGTTGTTCGAGTCTCCCGTATGTGGAGACGCACACACGACCTCCCTCCACACCTCTCATTGTCAATTGATTTTGAGATGGAACCCCGTTGGATTTATATTTTGTTCAAAAATTCTCTATATTATCGATGTGGGACAATCACATTCCAATAGACTTCAATATGAGCTTCAGGCTAATCAGGAAAAAGAGCCCACTTGAATTGTTGTTTAATGTTTTTATTGTTTTGTATTTGCTAGATGTTAGTTAGCAGTGATTCTCCCAAAATAGTGTAAATACTTAAATAGTGGTAGAGCCTGTATCTATATCTTTTTCCCCAAGTTTGCAATATAAAAAATTCTCCCAAAATATCTTGAATTTCCATAAAATGCAATAGCAAAACCACACCTTGTGAGCAGGCAGGTCAAGATCTTTGTTTTCCCTAATTTGTTTCCACATCGTTTCTGCACTTGTTGAAAATACGGAGCCCGCCACAACAGCCTTTCTGTCACCAGCAAGACCACCGGGAGCAATCGAATTGTGAAACAACTTCTTAAGTTGTGCTACCTGGCCGGAACGAATTTTTAGTTATTCATATCTTCGTATAAACTAGGGGGAAACACCCTTAATTCAATTCAGAATAAACAAATATATATAGTTGTATGTTAAGAAGATGGATGGAGGGAGGGCATACTTCCTCTTTGAATTCATCTTTTTCATAGTGAGGCAAGGCAGTCACTTTGATCTGATCCATGAAAACTTTGTATTGTTAAATAAATGTGTCCAACGGATCGGAGTAAGTCAATTAATTAGGAATTTAATTAATTAATTAAAATCAACATTTTAATGCCAACTTACAGTAAAAAAATCACTCAACGTACGCTGCGTTTTTGCGAGCTTCAGGCTTAGGAATTTCCATCCATATCTGTGCCCAATTATAATTTAGCAAGAGAATTAACACTACAGGAAAAGTGGTTTCTTTCGACGCTTTAGTTTCGACGCTTTTTAAAAGCGTCGAAAATTTTCGACACTCTGAACCGTCGAATTTTTTTGACAGTTATAGGTGTCGAAATTGACAAAAATCTCGACGTCCTAAAGCGTCGAGAATGGCTTCACTAAAAAATTTAACCTAACGGAGAGGAGACGGCCTTCACACCCTTCACTCGCGATTCACTCTCCCCGACTCCCGTGCCCCTCTCTCTCTGCTTCACACCTCCGAAGAACCCTAATTGCGCCCACCGGAGACGGCCTCCCACCGCCCACCGGAGACGTACGGCCACCTGAAGTCTGAGCAGGTTTGTCTCTCCTTTCTTGTTCTTCTCTCCCATCGGCAGTCGATCTCTCCATTCTGAGCACCTTCCCCTGCCTCCTCTCCGTCTTCGTCTCCCTCGCTCCAATCTCCGCCCCATTTCCGACCTGATCTGCTTTTCTGCTCCAGTCGATTTCTGCTTTTCTGTGTGAGTTTTACCTTCACCTATTGATTCTCGGTTGCGACTGCCGATGGTGTTAGACGCCTTTTCTTAAGTTTGATAAATCGATTTTGTTGTTCAGATCTGCTTGCGTTTTGCTTGTTTGTAGCTTAATGTTTGTGTGATTTGGGGAACTGGTGCTGCTTCTTTCCAAATTGAAGGGTTTCGTTGATTCAATACGTGTTACATAGTCGACGGCTTCCCTTCTCAAGCTGTCTCATAGGTATGTTCCTCTCTCCCTCCATCCCTGACTGAACGCTATTGATCAAGTTCTCCATCTCCATGCTTTATTTATGCTTAATTTACTGTCACAGGATATTTGACACTTGACTCTATCCATTGAGAACCATCTTGTGAGTGCTAGCACCTTTAGCCGAGTCACAGTTCAATTCATCTTGCCAATGTTAAGAAGGAAACAGTTGTTAGATATTTGACACTTGAACCCCTATGTTAAGAAGGAATATAGAGAGAAAATGAAGCTGTGACATGGTCTATACTATTTCTGACAGCATTAGAACATATAAAGTTAGATCATGATTTATGATGGTTAGTGATGCACTGACATCATGGGGAGGGATAGAAAGTTGGAGTTGGATTTCAGGTGTTAGAGCCTAAAAGTGTCTTTCAGCTGCATTTTTTTCTTGCTAGTAGATGATCTGTGTGCCTATGCTAAATATTGGTTTCATCTGGATACTTATCTGACTAATTGAATATATTGTTCCTTGATAGAATTCACTATTTCTTGCTAGTAGATGATCTGTGTACCTATTATATAGGGTATAAATGCATATGGTGTGACTGTTGGTGCAACTATTATAATAGTATTAGCTGTTGCTGCAGCTCGACTAAGACGTTTAAATTTGGCATGGTTGAATATGTTTTTTTTACTTTCATTAAGCATCAGGTGGTCACAAGATGATCCAACACTGATCATTCATCAAGAGCCAAGTTTTTCGCATTTCTCACGTACAGCTAGAAATTTCAATGGATTTTCCAAGAAACTCAGATGATGCCAAATTTCTCACAGCTATAATAGTATTAGCTGTTGCTGCAGCTCGACAAAGAATTCAGTGTAGTTTTTAGGTTTATAGCTAAATGGTATGCCCAGAACCAAAGAGAGCATTGATCACATACCTTGTACACTATGCCGAAACCACCTCTGCCTAGTTTGTTAGCCTCTGAAAAGTTCGCAGTGCCAGTGGCAGATTTGATTCTTTGAAAACTGAGCTGCAAGGACTCGATAGTACTGATCTCATCTTCATGAACTGACTCCTCACTAACCTTATTCAATCTCTTTTTTCTTTGTCTCAATACGCAACAGATTAAGATGATCAATAGTAAAGTTGTAACTGTTACAACAGCGACAATTAGAACAACTTTGAATCTGTCACTCCCTTTTCCTGCATATTTCAATAACAACTTTAAGCTCTGGATTGGTAGATCTCAAAGGTTGTCAAGTCTAATGAATTACAGAAGGAACTCACCTTTGCCTGTAGTTTTTATAGGATAATGAAGATATATCAATTTAATTATTTTATTTTTTTGATCAAATGCCTGCCTGTTTCTTGGAATAATTCTCTAGTAACCTGTACTGTTAATTTCAGTGCTGAAGATACACCTTCATTATCCTATAAAGAGGATGACAGCTGCCATGATAGACTTGTACTGTTACTTTAAACTGCCATACAAAGAGGATGAAAATCAACTATAATATTCTAGTTATACCTTTTTTGGTACCCTTTGCCCGTTAAGGCTATTGATACTCTTTTCTGATATTAAGGCGATGCATGACAGCTGCCATGATAGACTTTAAGCTGAATTTTGCTTATGTTCATTTTGATTGAGAGAAACAGAATTATATTTTCTGTAACAAATTGGAATTCTATTTTGGGTAAAAATGACAAATTGTGTACCAGGAAACTGATATAAACAAGACCTTACTGTCTGATCCATTGACCTCCCAAGCTCAAAGGGTCACAGATGGATTATTAGTTGTTAGTTTATTAAGGGACTCAGCTTATTTTTTTAACAATTTGTTCTGCAATCTCAGTTGACCTATATTTGATACAGTTGGCAATGGTGTCATGCCAGCAACATGGAACTGGTGTTCCTCTAAAATTTCAATGGATCAAACCCTGTCATGGATCAGTAGGAAAGTTGAATTATCCCTCTTGCTGATTCTGACTGTAAAAATTTCTAATTGTTTTGGATCAGTTCACCATTTCAGATCTACCTGTCCTTCACTTTCATTGACTTTATAAGGCTTTTTTATTGTACCCTGTCAATTTAAGCTGCTTAGGATCAAGATCAAATTAACTAGTTTTTATTTATGTATTTATTTTTATTTTTTTGTCAATGGTTTCTCCTATCTTGCAAAGTTTACCCTATTCTGTATGCTGATTGCCTCAAAGAGATAATTCTTTTTCGGACAATAGTGAATCTTTTTTTTAGCATCATTACTTTGGTTCACATTGTGTACGTAAATGAGTGACATTCTGCACTTTAGTGTCACTGAGGCAATTGGTAATCAGGGACTTCCAATGTCTTAAATTATGGGCAATAGGTGGAAAAAAAGAAGCAAATTTAATGCCTTAGTTTCTTCTCAATCTCAGCCTTTTTTCTGATCAATGCCTTAGATTTTTCTTCTTCAGCTGATCTGGTCTCAATGCCTTAGTTTCTTCTTCTTCTTCACCTGATCTGGTCTCAATGCCTTAGTTTCTTCTTCTTCTTCACCTGATCTGGTCTAATTTCTTTTGTGGTTGTTGACAGGTAAAGATCTCTTCATTAAAGTCCAAGCTTTTTGCATTGAGTTCTCACGGATAAGAGAAGCTGCTGGATTGTTCAGGCTAGTCGACATTTGAGAAGCTTGAAGATCATGGAATTGTCAATATAAGATAATTTCTCTACCTTATTTATATTTATAAGCTTATCTCGGATCTTGCGCTATATTCCGTCTATGTGATTGGCTACGTTGAAAAGGATGGATAGACGTTCCTCTGGGTCCGGAAAAGAAGCCTTGTGAAACAGTCTTTTCCAGGGATGCTGGATTATCTAGTAGCTGGAGGATTGGTTTGTTACTTAGCAATGAAAGTTTGCCAAATCTTGTTCTGTGCATATTTTGACATGACTGTGTCTGTTTCACTATTCTTCATTGCAGCCTCATGCAATCAGGCCTACCGAAAACATATTGAAGGAATGCGAGGAGGAGGCAGCAATACCGCATTCCATCTTGAAAGAGTAGGCCATCTTTCTAGCAATCATCTTCCTATAAATAAAACTGTCTTTACTTGAATCCATTTATGATCTATTTCTTCAGGGTTAAATCAGCAGGTGTTGTCTCTTATGCCGACATTGATGGATAGTGAAACTGCCTGAAGGATTTATCCCTAAGAATCTCGGTAAGCCAGCTGCAGCAATGCCTTTCAAGCTCCTTCACTATGACAGTTGCACTTACCAAAGTGTCTTATGTGAATGACTCAAAATTCTCCAAAAATATTTCCTTCAATTATTCTTCATTATTATATTTTCCCTTCAATTCCTTGCATTGCAGGTGTGTTGCTATGTTTTATCGATCCCACATCTCCATACTCATGCTCGATAGGAGTGAGCTTGTTATCTTGTTTTTTCATCTTTCAATGTCATATTTTATTTCAGGTTTATTTTTCATCACTAGTTATTGAATAATATAATGTCATCATGCCCAGATGGGATCAAGGATGAGCAATTAATGAATGAGTGAACATGCGAGAATGAGTGGATGATGTGGACTTTGAATCTGAGGTGCAAAATGTCTAGAAGGACACAAACCCTCTTTTCCATTGATCAACAATGCCTCCAATGTATGTATAATGTATATATGGTACGTCTTGATCTGTCTCCCTAATTATGAGCTCATTTTTATTAGTTTCCATCTTAATTCAATCTTGATTTTCGTTTTTTTAAGGCGCTAGACAAATTCCATCATTCAAGATCTTTGCAAAAACTTACCATCATGGCCTGTAGCTAGCTTTGCAATCACCAACAATGATTTGTTCAGCAATTGTAGATTAGTTATATGAAATTTGAACTCGATCCGATGATGAGCTGCGATTATACTAGTATTCAGTTTTAGTTTATTGTTTTCACATGTCCTTAAATAGGCAATCAAGTAAGGTGGAGGATGGGATTGTTGATGAGTAATCTAATTGCTAATTCTTTGTTTTTCTTCCATGGGGTTGGTGAATCTCTTTGTCGAATGTTATAATTATTTTCATCTATCTCTTAATAGCATTTTATGGTGATGTTGCTGCTTTTTTTCTTCAGCTTTGCTTGTTGTTTTGAGTTGTGATTTGCAATACTCTTGCCAAAGCTTTCAATGTTTCCAATAGTAAAGATTTTTTTTCTTTATACTTGTATGTTTGTCTTCAATTTATCGGGAAGATTGATTTCTTGTATTACAAGTGGACAACAGTGAGTATATATATAGCTTAATAACCTATTTTAGGAAATTATTTATGGATTCTTGAAGTCCACTGAGCTGAAAACCAGAAAAAGATGTTTCCAAAAATCTGCTTTTATAGTTTTGTAGAAAGCTCATAGGTGGTAACTGAAATCTAAACCGATTGAGCTCTAAATTTTCTGGTTTTATTTTTTTTGCCACTACAGATGTTCTGTAGGAGTTGCATTGCTTGTGTACATGATGAGCGGTTTTTTAGTCGCGTTAACCGTATCAAAATAATTTCGAACCTATCTAACTAATGTAGCGTGGTAAGCACGAGTCGATCCCACAGAGAATCAAGTTATTCCTAAGTTATGTTTATTTATCAATTAGTATGAAACGGGGGTTTTTTGGTGGTGAAAATAAGAAAGAAAATAAAATAAACTATAAACAAATTAATGCAAATCAATTTAGAAAAGATCGCTCTCCCTACAACTATCCACTTTATTTGGTCGAATTGATATTGTAACTTCCTCTTGTCCTTTTAGTCTTCCTATGAATGCCCTTGTCCCGACCTAATATAGTTACTAGTCCAACCAGTCCTAGAAACCCTTATTAATCGAACAGTCCCTAAAGAAGGATTTAACCCAATTGATAGCTTTAAGTCCAGAGATTAACCAAGGTATTTGCAGTCCCTAAAGAGGGATTTAACAACACATCCAACTTCCTACTCATTCAATTAGTTCAACCAGCCCTAAAGGAATAAGTTTGCCACTTGGGTTAAGGTTCACAACCAGGAATCTACAAAACCCTAGCAATTGAATTGATTCTAACTAGTTGCGCGGGCTAGATAGAATAAAACAATCAAACATTCAAGCACAAAGAAGTCGAAACATTCAATATAGGAAATAAGGAACAAGAATTAGAAACTCATAATCAATCCAAACAAAGCTTCAAATTGTAGACAGAACGGGAGAGTTTAGGTCTCCATAAAAATAAAACAAAACATAATTAGGGTTAAAGGTGGTAACTGTAGTCGGCCGGTCACTGTCACATTCCGGCCTCTCCCTTCTCCCGTATCGTATGAATGTATATATATATATATTATGAATTCCTAAACCTACATCTATCTATTTTATATAATATTATACTCCGTATAATTCTATCTAAACTAATTTCTAACCTAACCAACGGCAAATAACTAAAAACTTCTAAAAGTAATACTATAGCAGCGCCCACACCCATAAGCCGTATGTGGGCTCCTCCCACTTTGATGGTATGTCGGTCTTCAACCCAAATATGTAGCCGGCCCATTTGCTTCCAATTTGTATAATAATCCGAGCAATCTTTTAAATTCATACGATCCAGCTTAGAAATACCTGAAATATATAAAAACACTAGTGTAGATTCCGAATACTAAATAATATAAATTAACTATAAAACATGAAAAAATGTTCTAAATTAATATGCAAATCTACACTAAAAATATGACTAAACTAGACCCTATCAGTACACGACATTTAAAACAATTGAAAGAAAAGACCATGAGGAGTAGCAACAGCGTCTCTTGTACTGGGCAGGTCAGCATTCCCTTGAGTAGTGCTATTGACTACTTTCATCTTCAAGTGAATTTAATCAACTTGCTTATTATGTGTATCCAGTAGTTCAACTTTGAAATGATGTAGGTATAAAGAAGAAGAAATTGTACATTTTATTGTTGTTGATCCTCTCATTTTAGCTGTCAATCTGTTATGTATATTATTTTTAATTCACTCAAGTATGATCTTGATTCATTTGATTAATCCTTTATTGGATTTGTGTTTATGTTTTTTTTTGTTAATTAAAGGATTTTAATTAATGTGTAATGAAAGGGGATGTAAGAAGAAAAATACACATTTTTTTTTGAAAAATAATGTGCCAATTTCGACGCTTTAGGGTGTCGAAAATGGCATGTCATTTTCGACGCTCTAGGACGTCGAGATTGGTTGCGACGGAATTCTGCGTCGAAAATAGCACTTGCCCTTTGTGACACAAGAATTTTCGACGCTTTTTAAAAGCGTCGAAATTGAAATTTTCGACGTTTTAAAGCGTCGAGATTGGTCATTAAAAGCGTCGAAATTTACACTGTTTTCTTGTAGTGTAATCTGAATGAGCTATACAAGTAACTGTAGCCTGTAGCTAGGAATAAAATCTGGAAAATAATTCAGCTAGTATATATATTACATCTACGTACGTTTTCAGTTGACTCGATCAGCGTCTTCTCTAATTTGTGAAGAGGAGTCTAAAAATGAATCAATGAAAACGTACTGAGTTAAATTAGCACCAGATCGAAACTATATATATTAATGTCAATGTAATATATGAGATCGCCAGTAAATTTAATTTAAGAAAAAAACAAGTAATGTAATTAAAGTAGCTGGTGTAACCTTAGTCTTATCACGGATTACAAACAGAAGCGTTGTTTTGCGAGGGGTAAATAACTTGGCCATAACCTACATTAATATAGATACGTACACCCACCAGACTTACAGTTAATCGATTAGCTCGTAACTCATCAAATTCACTAAATTTAAAACATTAATCGTGGAAAGAAACGGCTTTAATAAGGACATGAGGACCTGGAAAACAGTTCTAAGGAGGGGCTTGCCGGCACCAGACTCCCGGCCAACATCAGTGCACCATCTGTAGATACATCACATATTCATATTCACATACAATAATATTAGTATGCAATATATTCATATTCACATATTTAAATAACAAAATATTCATATCCAGACGCCACATGTGAAAGTGCATATATCCTAATTACATCACTCAAATTATATAAAAAAAAAATGGTAGAATATATGTGAATAAAGCAGTGATCGATATTACACACAACGTTACTTGACATTCGATCGATCCCCCTGAGAAGGTGTTATGGGATATTGAGGAAGAATCGGAAGGTGATACTTACATGTTTATCAATACAACATCAGCAACAGCCAAAGCAAACATTGCACTTTGCTTCTCGAATGTTTGATCCTGATTATAATATAATTAATAATAAATATATATAACATCAAAATATAACCAGCACAAATTTAACAAGCTCAGATATATACATAGTCGATCATTCTTAGATATTTTAAAAAATTTATGATATATATTATACATATTGCTGGGGAAATTATAACAATACCAAAATCATTTAATTAAAAGCATCGTAACATACTGTTGAGAATATATGATAATACGATGTGAGATATATAGTATTCCACGTGGAAAATATAGTGAAGAAAGAGAGGGATGGATGGGTATGATTCGAACCCACGCCTTCCCCTCCTCCTCTTGAAATACATCACCCATTACCCATTGTGCTAACTAAACAATATGATCATTATCATATCTATATTGGATATATCATTTGTTAAATGGAGTGGGCTGGTGAATGATTCGCCCTTGCTACTCTTCCTAATACCAATTGATTTTAGAATGGAACTCCACTCGGTTTGTGTGCTCGACTTGGTTGGCGTGTATTGCGCTTTGGCGTGCATGGCCCCGCACGTCATATATATGACCCACTGTTATTTAACATGATATCAGAGCCAAGGTTTGGCTGAGTGTGGTGTGGTTTGAGTTCCTGTTCTAGTTAGCTGGCCGGCCTTAAGGCATCGAGTCTTCAAGTGGCAAATAATGTGTGGCCAGACCGTTGCGCTTGAGGGGTGTGTGTTGAGAATATATGATAATATCACGTGGGATAGTATCCCACATGGAAAATATAGTAAATCCAAGTCTTGTACATAAGTGGGTGGAGTGGGGCACCCAAAAAAAAAAAAAAAGCCTTCCGTGTTTTAGAAACGGAAGTAGTGTATATTAATTATTTCTTTTTTTTTATTTTTTGGAAAATATTATACACAACTTCCGTGTTTGAAAAACGGAATGTCAAATCAACTTTATACCTTCCGTTTTTAAAACACGAGAGACAAAAGTTGTTTTATGCCTTCCGTTTTTTAAATACGGAAGTACAAAATAGCTATTTGCCTTCCGTATTTTGAAAACGGAAGGGTATGTTTAAATTTTTTTTTTCGGGTCAAAAAAGGTTCTGATTTTCTTCTTAATAGGGCGAATATACTAGTCATAACCGGTATTTGCCCTAGTTTTCGCCGAATTGAGTAGAAGAATGTCAAACCACGCATCCAATGGTAACGAAGAAGTCAACAATAATATTCAGGTATTTCAATTGTTTTCAATTCGTGAAATTTAATGATAATATTGATTCAATTCGTGAAATTTGATTATTTTCAACGCTATTTCAATTGTTTTCAGTTTGATAGGATAAACATTGTTGGATTCGATTATTCGCCTTGTTTTGCGAATAACTATTACTGGTCGGATAGAAAATCGATGTTAGAATGGGCTCGTCAGATGGCTTTTGTGAACAACTTTGTTCCCACAATTGTAAAATCTTGGAATAGCTCTGCAACCCGATACGGCTCAGTATATTTTTGATGTGAAAAATATGGAGAAAATAGAAATTGAAGAAGAAAATCAGAGGTGCTGATGTACCATTAATAGTCCCGTGGGATGGAAGGTCTAAAAAAAATAATTGTCCGTTTTTGTTGTATGGTTGGAAAGCCGAAAGAAATGTATGGCGGCTGAGAGTGGAGTTTGGTATGCATAACCATAAACTGCCTCTTAGACTGCAAGGTCATCAGATGGTGGGACGATTGACGAATGAAGAGATTCAACTAGTCAAAGATTTGACAGTCGGAGGGGTAAAGCCAATTCCCCTTCTTGCGACATTGAAAAATACTTTCAAGGAGAATTTGAGCACGATACAACAAATTTATAATGCAAGGGCGAGAATCAAGAAGAATGAGATGCAAGATATGACCCCAATGCAACACCTCCACAATATGCTCGCGTATCGAAAATTCACTTTTAGTCACAGGCTTCGTCCCGATGGGTCTTTGCAAGACTTAGCATTTGCTCATAAGGATTCACTAGAGTTGTGGAAGAAATTCTCATACGTCATGATTATGGACACAACCTATAAGACCAATATGTAAGCTTAAGTTTTGGTAATGCAGACATTATTCTAATTTTATTGTTTGTAATTGAATCATCTAATTTAGAAAATGACTATGATGTAGGTACGATTTGTCGTTGTTTGAGATAGTTGGACTAACAAGCACTGAGATGACGTTTAATGTGGGATTTGCATTCTTGGGTGATGAAACTGAAAATACATACAATTGGGTGCTGCGACAAGTGGAAGGATGGTGTCCAAACCGTCCAGGGGTGATAGTGACTGATAAGGATGGTGCTCTTATCAATGCGGTTGCTACAGTATTTGGGGATGCAAATCACATGTTGTGCGAGGTTCACATGCATCGTAACATAGAAGAAAATGTTTACAGGAAGTCCCATAACCAGGAGTTTATACAGAAGGAATTTTCTAGAGATTGTTATGCATTGTTCAGATCTAAGTTAAGTCAATCATTCGCCCGACGTCACGAAAAGATGAAGGGTTGTTGGGGGACACGGTGGGGTTTGATGGAGTATTTGGACCGTATGGGTTAGTCATAAGGAGAAATTGGCTTGGCACTTGACCGACCGATATAAATATCATATATGTAATGTTATATAAACACATAGATTAATTTTGGTTGTCATTCATTCTAATGTTGATGCAGCGTCGTCAACATGCTGTTTTCATGGTGCTTGAGCTACACGAGCGTGGTGAGGGTGCATCCGCAGATGAGATAGCTTTATTGCATCGTGTGTTGATGGGTGATGATCCAGTGCCGCGTGTCGCCCCAGAGTGGATGCCATCCCAACATCAACAAGTAGGACCTAGCCAGCATCGTCACTACTCCCAAGAGTAGTTTCTATGTTGATTACTCTAAATTTGTAGTTTAGTATGTAGACCTATCAGTTGGACGTTGTCTGTTTTGGAATTCCTTTTGTTCAACGTCCTTATTAGAATATTTTAAACTTGCAACTCTATGAAAAATTTATTTTTGTCTCTTTAGTTTGGGAGTTAGTTTGTTAGGTCAATGAAATGAAATGATATAAATATGTTTTATTATTGTTGATCGTTGAGTTTAATGATATAAATATGGTTCAAAAGTTTTGAATGTTGGTTCGCAAAAAGCCAATAAACCTTTCTTTTGCATTCAACGATAAGTTTTGAATTTCACTTAAAATTAAAGTTTTGATTGGTTTTATTTTTATTTATTTTTCTTCCTCTGTACCATGACTTTTAAGTTAGTGAGCAAAAATGAATCCCCATTATTTTATACGGCCTCTAAATTATTTAGTTTTTATGTTCTGTTTAAGTTAATTGTTTGAGAATATATTGGTTTATCTCACATATACTTTTATACAAGTTTAACATAATTTTGGTTGAGTTTGTTCGGATCAATTTATATGTTATTGTAAAGTATCACAAATCATTATCAAAATGTAACTAATTGAATTTTAAGGATTTTATTATATTTTAGTTATTATTTATTTTCTATTATTATTTGATATTTTTTATTAATTATATTAACAAATTTTTATTAAAAAAAATCAAATATTTATAAAACATTATATTAAAGGATATCAAAACGTAACTTATGCAATAAATTTGGTTATTTACTCTTTATTGGATAAATAAGTGAAAAAATATTAAACTGTATGTAAAGAAGAGTACTTATTCTTATATGATATACTAAAATATAATTTATTAACAAAACGCGCAAGGGCGTTGGTAACCGTTACAATTTATTTATTAAAGTTATGTGTGTTTCACTTTTTTTTTTTAAAGAAATAAGTTAAAATCAAACTCGTTTGTTTTTTCAAAATACATTAAAAAATTGTACTCCCGTATTTATAAAACGAGAGTTATAAAATAGTTGTACTCCCGTGTTTGAAAGAGGGGAGGTGCAACTAAAATTATACTTCCGTTTTTTAAATACGAGAGTACAACCCAGTTTTATAACTCTCGTTTTTTAAAAACGGAAAGCAAAACTAAAAGTTGTACTCTCGTTTTTCAAACACGGAAGTACAACTTATATTTTGAACTCCTGTGTTTTAAAAACGAAAGGCATAAATTAACTGTCCATTTACCCTTTCGTTTTCAGGGCACGGAAGTACAAAGCCTTTTTGAATGCCCACATCAAATCCTTGTGGTGGAATTAGGGGACACGTTTTTAAATACGTACTGAATAGCAACAACTAATACTCGTTTTTTAATTTGTTTGGTTCGAAGATGTTTCGACTTAGGAAGAAAAAAGAACTGGAATGGAATTATACTAGTTTATTTTAAATTGCAATTTAAAAAGAAAAACGGGATCGGTGTTTGTTAAAGCTAGTAAGCTTTACCTTCCCTCTTTCCTGACCATCATTGCCCTCAATGTCCAAAACAATTGTCAAAGGCTTCACATCAACTGCCTTTGCCATCCAAATGCCTTTTTGTAGTTTGGCCCCTGCGGAAATTTGGAAAAAAATAAAATTAAAAAGCGATATTCGGACATATACTGTATTGTATAGACTTGATTATGCCATTCATTTATGTATAGACTAGTTTAGTGTCCGCACATTTGCGCGGATGTTTTTTATAAAATAATTTTATACAATGTAAAATATTTATATAAGTTAAAATAGAATTATCGGAAATTCTTATAATATAAACCTAATTAACAAAGGATTTGGATCAATCTAATTACAACTAAGTATAATAATAAATTAAAGAAGAAAATATCACTTTATCTATTTTTTTTTGAATTTACATAAATTTAGTATTAACACCCGCTCAACTATTTATTTTCCTTTAATATAGTTAAAAATTCAATAATATATTATAAATTCTAAAATCTATTATGTATTAAAAAATAAACTAAAATAAACTAATTATTTTTATTTATAAATCTAATAAAGTAATTTATGAAGTAATTGCCTCAAAATATTTGATATATTTTTAGTGAATTATTAAAATAAACTTATTATTAAACTTAGCTTTTTGTTAAGTTTTTATCACTGTCTTTACATTAATTAAAGGATGAATAGTAAAACATTAAATCTATCAATTTCATTATGATAGATTATTTAATGCATCACTAAATCAAAGTAGAATTTTTTTTTAATTGGCTACAGATAAAAGAGGTAGAATTTAATACATCCATATATAACGAAATTGAGTAAAATCTTAGAAAAATATATCGATATCTAAACAAATTGGTTAAAATTATCTTAAGCATATCTTGCTATATTGATTAAGTGGTGTTGGATAAAAATTTGATAAAATCTTATCTTTATCACATATTGCTATATTTTCTTGATTAACTAACAATTTTTTTTTTCTAATTGGTTGAAATACTGCGATTAAGGAGAAGTCGAATTTGGACACGACTTCTCCTTAATGGCAAATTTGCTAAAATGACCTCCATATCAGGAAGGTTTGCAAGAGTAACCCAATCCGGAAAAAATTTGCATGAAAGGGGTGTAACCTTTGCAAATGTTGTGGATAGGGGGTTAGGCTAGCAAACCATTTCGGGGCAAGGGTCATATAGTTTAATTCCCTCTTATTATATAATAGATAGATTACAAAAGATTGGGTCAATTCTAACAAATGCTTATTTTAATTAAAAATATAACTAAAAGATACTTCATATTTAATATTTGATTCTTTATAGAGTTTTCTTTTCTTTTATGTCAATTATAATTAATAGTACAACCTTCATTTATATTATATATAACATTCATTTTTATCATTGAAATGAGAATAATGGATTAAAAAATATAAAATAAATTATTTAAATACCATTTAAAAAGATTTTTACTCAAAAAAACCATTTAAAAAGAAAATCAATCAGTTAAGATTTAGGAAAAAAATAATTAATCAATTAATTTTATTTATGATAAATAATTAATTATTTAAATATAGAAAAATACTTAATTAGTTAATATACCTATACTAAAGGAGAAGGTGTCACGTGTCGTAGGTGACTTCTTCTTTAGTATTAAGTATTGATATTGATATTGATACTGGTATTGATTTAATCATTTTATATTCAGTAAGATAAAATTTCATCTCATAATATTTAAACTCTAATTATAGTTAATCACATAAACTCATATTTAGAATTAAAATAAATATAATTACAAGGAAAACTAGAAAGGGACCCATGATTGATTGTCACCTACATATTATTAAAAATAACACTTTTTATTTTTATCTTAAAATTTTTTCAAGGTTTTGATTTATTTATTTAAGAAAATTTTAAGCATATTAATTTCAATTAAACATGATTTATTTACCTATGATATAGATACATATACAACAAATCATTTGTGAACACTTCTTATTGTGTAATGTGTGTGTGGATCTAAACTAAACATCCTCATAATTTAGTTTATTGTTATTGAAAGAAAATATAATTTATACATGATCTTGTTTATTAAGCAATCGTTGTACGATGTGCGTGGATAATAGGACTAGTTGGATAAATATTTGGTTAGTTAATTAATTAGTTTGGTAAAATCTTATCATAACCACTTTATGTGAAACAATATGATTTATTGATTACTACCCTAACAAAAACTAGTATTAAAATCCGGTGGGTCATCCGACGTGGGGGTCACGCACGCCAAGCGCACACGCGCCAACCAAGCCGAGCGGGGTTCCATCCTAAAACCAATTGGTGTTAGGTGGGGTAGTCCACCGGACTATATGCAAGGCTTGAATTCAATTTTTAATCAATATGGGATTCCCACAACTCATATTCTCAACACTCCCCCCTCAAGCGCAACTACCTGGCCACGCAATATCTGCCAGTTGCGCTTGACGACATAAGCCTTAAGGTCGGCCAGCCAATTAGACCAGGAACTCAAACCACTCCGTACCCAGCCGAACCTCGGCTCTGATACCATATTAAATTCCGGTGGGTCATCCGACGTGGGGGCCATGCACGTCAAGCGCACATGCGCCAACCAAGCCGAGCACACAAGCCGAGTAGGGTTCCATCCTAAAACCAATTGTTGTTAGGTGGGGTAGCCCACCGGCTTATATGCAAGGTTTGGATTCAATTTTTAATCAATGTGGGATTCCACAACTCATATTCTCAACAAGTAGAGCCAAAGAAGAGTTGGATGGATTGAAGTTTATTTGTCAAGACCTTGCACTCTTGACCCTCTTAGAGAAGATGACCATGGATCGAGACCGCAGCTAACGTTGTATTTGAGTGAATGATGTTTAGTTTTGTGCTTTGTCCCCTTGTTTCTATATATATTGTTGCTTGCTTGCGCGCGTTTACTCCTTTAATTTTGACTTATTTTACGATCTTGTTGAAAATACACTCTTGACTTATTTGAGATAAGAGTTTGTACATCCTGACCCCCTGGACTCTACTTCATCGCATGATATAATAGGTTGTTGTTGTTGTGTACTAATGATCACCTTAACGAAATGGAGTAAAATATTAATTATCTTAAACATATATTGATATATTGATTAAGTGAAACTAAATTAAAATTTACTATTATATATTAAAGTATTTTAATAATCAAATAATAATAAATTAAATTTTTTTATTAAATATTAGCATTGCATTAATTGTTGGTGCTATGTAGAAGGAAATTTTAACATGAATATTTTTATAATTATTAATTATATTAAATTGAGAGAATTAAGGAGAGGGTACCACCTATGATTAGAGGCTTTTGCTTTAATATATTTTATAGGAAATGATAATTATTTTAGTGAATCCATTTAGCTTTATACTCCTTCCGTTTACAAATATATGTCGCTTAAGACAATTGGCACACAAATTAAGGATTATGGAGAGATGGATAAGTCGTACATAAGACTCTGCAAATTCCTTCTTCTACCAAGTAATCCCATCTAATTAATTGGAGCCAAATTTAAAAATTAAACAAGCATTCTTGGGACACTTAAAAGAAAGTCACTGTTTCAATTCAAATTGCAGTCCATAGTACATCTAATTATGGAGTATTTTTAATACTCCTGTAAACAAAAAAAGAGTTAGTACATTACAATTGAGTGGGAACTGGCCAAACGTCAATTATTTAGCAAAACAGGAAAAATTACTAAAACGTCAACTATTAGTAAACCGAGGGAGTATTGAAAAAAACTTAATTAATAAAAAAATATATATGTTAATTGTTGCTGGATCATTAGAAAATTAAATGAGGGGTTGAAAGATGTGGATCATTAATCGATGTGGTTAAAGTGGGACTACGTTACACTTTAAAATACGACCCATTGAAAAATTCAATTAGAGACCGACACATAGAATTCAAGAAACATACATATACATTTTTATTAAAAGAAATGCGAAAAAATAACAATATTAATAATTAATAATTAATATAGTTTGTCTATTATGTGTTTTAAGGGTACAAAATACATGATTAGAAATGAGTAAACCTTATAACCTAATTTAAAAATGGCCTAAATCATATATATATATATATATATATATATATATATATATATATAATTAATAATACTGACCTGCCCTCAAGCTCATCCATTTCTGCGAAATCTGTACGGAACAGGTTGTTAAACAATGTGCTTTTTCCTATATATATGAATCAGTGAATCAGTTAATGTATACGGAGTAATAGATTGTTTGATGAACAAAAGGGAATGGACGACTATATGTACGGTACATTAAGTGATAGAGCAGGATTTCGTTTAGTGTGGGGCAATTTTTTTTTTTCAAATATTATTTTTGTATATATTATAACTACAAGAATTTTTTTTAAAAATAATAAAGAAAAAAATTGTTTTATAATTAAATACATTATTTTGAATAAAAATAAGCAAACCAAGAAGAACTTTGATTAAATATAGAAAAAAACAAGAATATTTTTTTGTAAAAAATAGAATGGAAAGAAAACGTTAAATTTATCATAATAATATGATAGTTTGGTAAAATTGTTATGTAAAAACATTGCTTTTCTTCTCTTCTCGGACACTACCAACTAAACTAAAAAATTTCAATGACTTATTTTTTATTTAAATCTATTATATTATATTATTATATTAAAATACTAAATATATATAAAAATAATAACTTTGTGGTTTTATATATACAACATAGATAGGTTAGGAAATTAATAAAAAGATTTTTACCGCTGCTCTGAGGTCCCATGATGGCTACAACTGCATAGGAAAGACCAGACTTGGCCAGCTTCACCGATTCTACGAATCTTTTGAGATTATTTAACTTGAATGCCCCATTGCCGTCTATCAGCTGCGTTGATCTGCAACAATCCTCTGCCATAGCCATACTTCACCAACGAACGAAAGGATGAACAAAGATCGAGCTGGATAGGGAGACTTAATTCAGGCAAACGAAAGAGCTGAATTAATTGTGTAAAAGCCGGGTGCAAGACAGCTGCTTTTATAACGAAACTAGCTAACATGTAACTTTCAGCCTACCTACGCGTACGTTCATGTAGACTAAATTTTAGGGGGACATAGTTTGATCGATCAACGTTCAAATTCAGCCATTATCGATAGTTTGGATGACCATTTATTATAACTTATAATACATAATACGGAAATTTCACGAGAAAAGGGCACGAGGTGAAAGAATTACAAACCTCAGGGGTACCATATAAGAGGTAAAGAATTGGTCACCGCGTGAATTTCGCGATACCTCGGAGATACCTCGTGAAATTTCCGTACATAATATTACATAATATACATTGGAGGAGGAATATATTTTATACTTACTAGCTTTTGGAAGAATTTATCGAGCCTATACACCGATTATGGCCTATAATGTAATTATTCGTTTGTATAAACAAATATAATTATTTACATTTAATAATATAATAATTCGAATGTATTAATATACTAATAATCACATAATACCGAAGAATGGTTTCATTGTCCACAATTACTATTGATCGAATAATCACCTTTCTACTACATGCATTTTTTCAAAAAACCAGCTTTCCCAATTTCTTAAAATAATTTTATACTAAAAGTATGAAATTATTTTAAATATTTAATTTACAAAATTTGATATTTTAAAATTATGGAAGGACCGGTATTATATTATTTTATTGGATCTACACATTTTAACAAAAATATAAAATATACAACTCTCGATTAATGTCAAATAAAATAGTTGTTGTTTTACTTTTGACACGTTTTTTTTAAATGATAAAAAGTATACTCCATCTGTTAAATAAAACATGTCGTTTTAGGAAGTAAATCTTGCTAATAAAAATTAAACTTGACATTTTAGGTATTTTGTCATCTACTTTACAAAATTTCCCTTGTAGTGATTAGATAGTTGTTAGTTATAGTTTTTGAGAAAGTAAAAAAGTAGAGAAATAATTAAGGGTATAAGTGTATTTTTTATTGTTTTCTTAAAAAGTGTGTAGATTTCTAAAATGACGAGTTTTAATTAATAGAGGGAGTATAAAATATTAATTAATTTTTTAAAATAATTTCATATTTAATGCAATTATCTACGGAGTATTAAATTATTTTTAAAAATTATTTAAAATTTTGATATTAGTTTTTTTGCTTTTTCAAAAATGTGTCAAAAAGTCAAATAACAAGTGTTTTGAGATGGAGGGAGTAACCTTTAAAATATTATTTCAATAATTTTGAAATGTATATATTCCCAAGAAAAGGCCAATAAAAAAGACATGATGTCACGACTAAAAGACAACGATCGAGTTTGTACCGAGATACCAATTGGTCGGGAAGAATCCGAAAATGCAAGCTGTCACCAGTTTACTTGGACAAGGTCTGATCAGGCTGCCTTGGATTGGCATGTCTAGTTCCTTAGTAAACCTAGGAAGAAGTTTCCTTCAGGTTGGGTTCTATTAATTTAGGAAAATTGAAACACACTCTGACGACGGATCAAATTCGTTACTTGAGGTGTTATTTGGTCACCTAACATCTCAGGCGACGAATTTATTGTCACCTAAATGTTGTTGCATCCTTGAGTTGAGTATATATTGAAGCCACGAACTTACAAAGTCAATCGATTAAGAGCATCCTCATTTGGGAGTCCGGATACAGACCCTTAATTTACTTTTCGTTTACCACATTAGCTAAAGGGTTCCATTCCCCCGTTATATATATATATATATATATATATATATATATATATATATATATATATATATATATATACCCTCATTCGTGAGTCCGACTCTCGGATCCTTAAGTTGCTTTTTATTCCTTCATCCGTTAATTAAAACATGTCGTTTTAGCATCTACTTTACAAAATTGTTCTTGTAATGATTATATGTGTTAGTTGTAGCTTTCAAGAAAGTAAAAAGTATAGCCATAATTAGAAGTACAAGTGTATTTTTATTTGTTTTCTTAAAAAGTGTGAAGATTTCTAAAATAACATATTTTAATTAACGAAGGGAGTATTTACCTTTTTCTATTATTATTATTATTATTATTATTATTATTATTATTATTATTATTATTATTATTATTATTATTTACAAGAAATTAGTGGGTAACCGAGATACTATCTGGGCACCCACTCCCTTAGTGATAATAAAGCTAAGTCTAGTAAAAATAAAAGCGGTATCACGAGCCCCAACATCATGAGATACTGAAATTTTTTGACTCTGCTTCAAAAAGGCAATAGCATCCGTGTCTAGCTCCCCCAACAAAGAAAAAGAGAAGGGTAGAAAACCATAGCCAGCCGCCATGCACAAATCCCGATACTTGACAAACTTATACTGAGCAACATTAATAACAACACGGTCGGGCACAAAGTCAGACACTCCAGACTGAGTCAAGGGGAAGGATCCTTGTCATATCGACACACACATCCCGCCCCATGTCCTAAGAATAAAGGAGCAAGTCCGCCGGACGAAGATGTTTATCATGCCCATCAACCAAACCGATATCAACCTTCTTATCGGCATACATCCCATCCCTATTGCAGATATCCAATAAGGTGATGCGAACGAGGTTATGTCGATGTTTAATGCCCACAGTACCAGCACAGAACACAACATGATCGTCATAGACATCACCCTTAAAGACCTGAGAACACGTCGGACAAGGCGTAGACACCGTAAACAACGGAACACCCAGTCGATAGCTAAGCACACTACGATGTGTCCATCCATTTATAGTCTGCGCCAGCCCAGAAATAGGAACTGCACACAACAAATTAGAGTGAGCACCCTGCTGAGACTTCCACAATGCCATCTGTCGCGGAGTTACAGAGAAAACAGAGTCCGATGTATCAGTAACCTTCACGAAATATATATCTATCAATTTCTTCATAAGTTTAAGGGCAACGATTTCACTAGGCTCGCATAGAATATAAGAACCCGTGGTCTCATTAAAAACACGCCAAACATCATCAAAAGTAGGACCAGCAACAACGATATCAGAAGGATGAAGAACCCGTGGTCTCACACTGTGGGTCATCAATCCTTGCAACAAAGTCCATAAGCTCTATGGTCTTATGTTGTGAGCCTAATTTTCCATGTTTTACACTTACTTTTATATCGATTTCAGCATACATTTCATGCATTTGGGGTTAGAATAGTACATAATTTGTGTAGTTTATGCTTATTTGCCAAATTATGGAGTCTACACTAGTTTCTGTTTAATTTTGCAGAAATCGAGGCAAATGACAGCAATTCGGAGAAAGGATGAAAAGCTCGAAGTCAACTACAGAAGGTCCGAGGTCAAGGAGCAGCTGAACCAGGACAAATCGAGCAGAAATCAAGGAAGGAGCACTCGACACAGCTAGTCGATATCGACTACTTCTGGTCGATATCGAGTACATCCAGTCAAAACCGAGCATGTCGAGCAGCAGAGTCACTCGAGGAGCCCAGATCTACTCGATGTCGAGGAGACTTACTTGATGTCGAGTACACACGACGAGTCTAGATGGTGCCTGAGCTAGAGTACAACCCAGGAGGAGAAAACGCTAGTCGACATCGAGTAAACTACTCGATGTCGAGTACCGCCATGCGCCAGTCCGAGTCCGAATCGAGTGATGTCCGAGTTGTTGAGCTTACTTACCATGCAAGTCACGTGAATTCTATCAATATCAAGTGAAGATCTATCAAGTCAAGGAAGGATTTATCCACATTAGCTAGATTTATTTCCTTATAGATTTAGTTGTCTTAATTCAAAACTTTATCTTATGTCTTTAGATATAGATAGATTGTTCTTTCTTTGATTAGCAAGGACTTGAACATTATAAATAAAGCCTTAGGGGCTGAGTTCTAGGTATTCAATTTCAGTCACAATTAGTTACATATAGCGAGTAGAGAGAGAGTGGTGGTCGAGTGGAGTTGGAGAAAACGAGAGTGGAATTTGGCTTCGTTCGGTTGTAAGCTCTATTTGATTTTATTAATGCAATTTAGTTCCCTTATTTTATTAATGGGTTTATTGATGATGAAGAGCGAGTAGTCACCCAACTTCTAGGGTCGGGGTGAGCCCGACGGTAGCGATGTAAGGTAAGTGCGATAAAGGTACAATCTTTCGATGCGAATTCGTCTTCTATCCCTATGAGCATGATTCTTTTGCGATAGTTGAAGGTGATCCTTGTTTGTGTTATTGAAGCTTTTGCGATAGTTGAAGGTAATCCTTGTTTCTGTTATTGAAGCGAAAGTGATCTTAATACAACTTGGATTAATTATGTGAAAAAGGGTTAGTAACAATTAGGGTTTATGCGAAAGCCTCTATATTCCTATTTGTTAATAACGATAGTTATTTGATGAAAAGCATGATCTTTTATACCTTTTGCATGATTCTTACATGGTTATCGTTGTGGCATTGATACCCCGATCTTGGAAGTCCTTTAGTTAATTGATTTATTTCCCACCAATTTCGTATTTCTGTCTTTTGTTCGTTGCAAGAAATTTAAGGTTTTTGGTTCTGCAGAACTCGAGATCGACAACATCTAGTCGGCGTCGAGTAGGCTTTAGTCGACGTTGAGTAACTTTTACTCGACATTGCCTGTTTTCGTTCGTATTTGCGTTTCTGTTATCTATTTTGCAGTTTCTGTCGACTAAGGTTAATCGAGATCGAGTACCCCTACTCAAGATCGAGTGCTTCTGCTGGTCGAGACGAGAGTTTTCCGGACTAAAAAGGCGGGCGCTGACACGCTTCCTCGTGGATCGATCCTGACTATCTTCTACTACAACGGGAGGAAGTCTTGTATTTATTTGCTGAGACAGGGAGTCAGTTTGATTTTATATTTTATATTTATTTCATACTTGACACATCCTCCTACGACAATATCTTATTCACTTTCTTTGCCACAAGTTCATTGGCAAAAACAGGGCACGCACTGACAGGCCCACTCAAAAATTTGACACCACGTGAAGGTCGAGTAATGGAGGGGGGGGGGGCATCAAGTAGCTGACTCCTAGGGTCTTCTGTAGGCCAAAAAACCTCGGCCTTATCAACATTAAGATGAAGGCTAAAGCGGGAACCATCCTCCATAAGCAGCTTTAAAACGTTTCCTATAACCAAAATGTTCCCAACAACAGTGCCATCATCTAAGTACCATGCCTGTAGAATCAGGGCAAAAGAGTCTCTAATCTTACACACCAAAGGATTCAACACCAAAGCAAAAGGCAGAGTGCCCAAAGGGTCCCCCTGCTGAATCGCCCAACAAGACCATAAGTTATGCTCCCCATAATACAGTCGTGTGTTATGCGCCTATTTTGCCATGTTTTGCACTTACTTTTATATCGATTTCTGCATGCATTTCATATATTTGGGCAAGAATAGTAAAGATTCTATGTAGTTTATGCTTATTTGCCAAATTATGGAGTCTACACTAGTTTCTGTTTAATTTCGCAGGAATCAAGGCAATTTACAGCAATTCAGAGAAAGGATGCAAAGCTCAAAGTCAACTACAGAAAGTCCGAGGTCAAAGAACAGCTGAACCTGGACAAATCGAGCAAAGAACGAGAAAAGAAGCACTCGACACCAGAGGTCGATATCGACCTAACTTGGTCGATATCGAGTGAAGCAGATCGAGCCGAGATGCAGAAATCGACCAGACACCTGGAGTTGTACAGAAGAGGTCGATATTGACCACACTTAGTCGATATCGAGTTAACTTTGGTCGATTTTCACCCAGAAGGCCAATATCGAGTGTCAGAAGACGGAGCCGAGAAGACGGTCAATATCGACCACACTTGGTCGATATCGACCAGTACCCAGAAGCCGATTTTGAGCCATTCCGAGTCCGAGTGCTGAGCAGGCTTTCTTCCACATGATGCAAGAGATATTCTATCAACTCAAGAGGAGATTTATCAAGTTCTATCAAGAGAAGAAGGATCTATCCACATTTATCCTAGTTTCCTTATAGATTTAATTGTTTTAATTAAAGTTTTATCTTATATATTATAGATAGATAGATTTAGATATAGATGGATGTTTTTTCCTTGATTAGCGGGGTTTGAGCACCAGAAATAAAGCCTTAGGGGCTGAGCTTTAGGGATCTTATTCGAATTCAATTCTAGTTCCAATTACATAGAGAGAGAGAGAGAGAAAGAGAAAGCTTGTGGCGAGAGAAGGTGGAGTGTTGAGAGACGATTTGGCTTCGATCGGTTGTAAGCTTTCTTTTATTTCATTAATGCAATTTAGTTCCCTTTTGTTATTGATGAGTTTCTTGATGATGAAGAGCGAGTAGTCACCCAACTTCTAGGGTCGGGGTGAGCCCGACGGTAGCCATGTAAGGTGATGAAGTTAGTAACAAATTGGATTAATTATGTGAACAGGGGTTAGTAACAATTAGGGTTTATGCAAAAGCCTCTATATTCCTACTTGTTAATAACGAAAGTTATTTGATGAAAAGCATGATCTTTTATGCCTTTATGTGTTACTTTACATGTTTATCGTTGTGGTGTTGAAACCCTGATCTTGGAAGTACTTTAGTTTATTGATTTATTTCATCAGTTTTGAGTTCTGTCTTGCGAAAAGGTGAGATTTTTTATTTCTGTGCATCAGTCGATTTCGGGTGATAGGTCGATATCGAGTAGGTAGGTCAATATCAACCAGTTTGAGTTTTCTGTCAGTTTCTGCTTGTTTCTGCATTTTACAGTTTCTGTCGACAGTGTGGTCGATATCGACTAGACAGGTCGATATCGAGTGCTCTCCTGGTCGAAATCTGCCGAGTTTTTGGAAATGAAAAGGCGGGCGCTGCACTACTAGAAATTTGTTATTTAACATCGGGTAATAGCCGATGTCTTTCAAAAACAAAATCGATGTCTATGTGGAGGATGTAAAAAGTCAAAAGTTTTTCACATCGGTTAGAACCCGATGTCTTTCTATGTTGTAACATCGTTTATATTTTTTAATCTGATGTCTTTGTTATCCTATAACATCGATAATAAAATATTACCGATGTTATAACATTCAAAGACATCGGCTATTACCTGATGTTAAAACGTTTTGACTTTTTACATCCCCCACACAGAGATCGATTTTTTTTTGAAAGACATCGACTATTACCCGATGTGAAATGACATATTTGCGATTTTTTTTTATTATCATAGCCTATGCGGGATTTGGACCAGCATCTTTGTGTTTGAACACAATGCTCTACCATTTGAGCTAATAGGCTTTAAATTAGATAGAATGTTCTTACATAATAGCAAAAAGAGCATGTGAAGCTTAAGAAAGCTAACCCATACTTAATTGATAAACAATAATGAATCTAGCAGGGTGGGTGGACACCAAGGAAAATATGTACTCCCTCCGTTCGACAAAACTTGTCATTTTAACTCTTCGCACAACTTTTAATAAAGCTAATAATTACACTCCTTTTTTACTAATTTACCCTCATTTATTACTCTACTTTTTTACTTTATCAAAAACTACAACTTACAACACATCAATCAAATCAAGGGCATTTTAGTAAAGTAGAAGCAAAAATACATAAAATGACAAGTTTTTCCGAACAAAAACAAAACTCTAAAACGACAAGTTTTGCCAAACGGAGGGAGTATATTTAAATATTTAACATAAGTTGTTATCCATGAATTCAAGACAAATAAGTAAATGGAAGTGGGAGAGATAGGCAGAAAGAAGATATAGTTATGGAATATCATCCATGATCTATCTACGTTTCAAGTCTTTCAACTACTCAAAGACAGAAGGTATAAAAAAAAGAGCAGAATTCAAGTTGAGAGAGAAACAAACCTTGGCCTTGCTAATGAACACCGGAGCTAGTCCTGACCTCTCTAAGCTTGCTCTTCCCAATCTCATTATTCGCTCTAGCAAATCCCTTGAGCCCCGCTTTCGCCTAATTAAACAAAACCGAAAAAATCATTAATCGTGAACATCGAATAGTCCATACACATGTAAAGAAGCATTAATAGTGCATAAAATAAGAAGTAGAATTTAGATTCCAAAACATGTAAATAATTTACAAGGAACAAAGACGTGAAAACTTTGGACTACTTTGAAAAAAGTACATACACATGTAAAGAAGCATTAATAGTGCATAAAAATACAATATTATAATAGGAAGATTAGTCAAGACAATAAAGTCTGAAACATACCTGCTTTGTTGTAAACTCAAGGGTAACTTTGTATGAACACCTTATTGAGATTTACTCTTCTCAACACCAATTTGGAAAGCTTGGGAAGTAATATCACTTATAAAGACTAAAAAGAATAAGTGCAGGAGTAGTAATAGTAAGGATCACTTTCAACATACAAAAATATGATCAATCCCACAACATAAGCAAGCTAAGATTCTGCACACTTACTCTTCAGCAAGCTAAGATTCTTACTAATAGTAAGGGTCACTTTCAAGGCCATGCTTCAACACCAATTTAATGTATCTGGATTAGGTACAATCAGATGAACAAGACCTGTCTTGTATTAAGTAGCAAAAACAGGAAAAAATTATGCACACTTACTCTTCATCATTGATGTTGTTCAACACCTAAGTCCTCGTCCCACATTAAGATATAATCATATGGCGGCACAATGTCGGGATGAAGAAAGCGTTTTGCAAACCACCTTTGACAAAAAGAAGAAGAAGAAGATAGTCTCAGTGAAAGGAGCAAGGAAGCTCTAAAGACTAAAGCAAATAGTTCACCATTTCGTCTGCTTTGGAGCACTTATATGGATGGTCTGCTTTGACCACTCAAACTCATCCCATTCAGGGAACATTTGCAATGATCTCAAATCTCAAGCCCCAAATCAAGTGCATAATTAAACCCCCAATTAATTTCAAGAGGAACAAGTGAAAACCCTAACAAAAAAAGCGAGAGAGACTGACCAGACCCGTTCCACTGTCTAATTTCAAGAAGTCTAATTCCTAATGTCTATATGTCTGTTAGAGATGGAGAAGTAACAAGTGAAAACCCTAACCGAAAAAACCTAAAATTGAACAATTAAAGGTCGGGCTAAAGTCGCAAAAATCACTGGTTCGGACAAACAAGGAGGTGCGACCAATCTACTAACTAGATTTAAGGGGAAAGAGCGAGAGAGACTGACCAGAACCAGGGAAGGAAGAGAGAGTTGTGATTTCGGGTTCATGGCAGTAGATCTGGACAGGAATTGTGTCGCCCCATATGTGTGGTAGTTTACCATCGACAGGGAGGTAGAAGAACAAAAACCTCAGTCTCATCGCAGATCCGAGATTGGGAGAAGAGGAACAAGAGGAAGAAGCTTACCAGTGGAGATGTGTTTCACTCCTCTTTTGAGGGCCATTGATAGAAGTAGGAACAAGAGGAAAGAAGCTTACCAAAGGTTGTGTTTTTAGATCTGGTGTTTGGAGAAGAAAGGCTTGAGAGAGGGAGACGAGAGATAGGTTTCACGTATGGTAAGTGGTAACCCTTTTTCTGAACAAGGGATTGTGTTTTCAAAGAAGCGCCTTCTAAAATTGCTGAGCGGGTGTTCAAATTAATTTTAGAAATGCTTCCGTGCTTTCTAAATGTTTTTTTAAAACACATATTTAACATCTGTCAAATAAATTGGATGACGTCTATACTTTTATTTACATCACAAAAAAAGAAACCGATGTCAAAAAACTGCTTAGCATGGCAGGTTTTTCTGACTGATGTTAATGAACCGATGTTAAATAACAGAATTCTAGTAGTGCTGACACGTTTCCTCGTGGATTGATCCTGACTACCTTCTACTACAGCGGGAGGAAGTCTTGTAATTAATTTGTGGAGAACAGGGAGTCGAATTTGGAATTTATATTTCATACTTGATTTTCCTCCCAACAAATTTGGCGCCGTTGTTGGGGAAGCAATCAATCGCGCCCTTTTTAGTTCCTTTTACTCTTCTTTTTGCTTTTTAGTTTCTGTTTACTTGTTTCTTTTTGTTTTTTCTTTTCAGGTGTATGCGGAGAACTGATCGCACACCCATAGACCCTATTCTCGAGCTTGAACGCTTTTTCCATCTTCAACAAAGGCTAAGGAAGAGACTCATGTCGAATCCCAACAACGAGAATGTGGTCCAGCTCACACCAGCACAAGAGCTTGAGCAACTCCGGCAACAGATTGAGGCACTTACCACCAGAGAAGTAGAACACGCCCGACGAGAGACGGAATATGCACAAAATCAGCAATGGTGGGAGGCAAGGGTAGATCGCGAGGTCAATGCTAGAAGGTAACTTGAGGAGCGGATTGGGCATATCCCAGCCAACACAAAGGAGTATCTACATCCTACTCTTGAAGTTCCAGAATCGCCGATCGTTCTTCCCCCTATTAATTTTGAAATTCATCCTTCTTTTATTACTGAGATTATGAGGAGTCAATTTAGGGGAAGAATCAATGAATGTCCTTTAGAGCATGTTACTACTTTTATAGACTTATGTGAAGCTATAGCTGATGGTGCTAATCTTGAATATTTAAAACTAAAGGCTTTTCGTTTGTCCCTTGCAGGAATAGCACAACGGTGGTTGGAAGGATTGCCTGCACAATCAATTCACACATGGAACGAACTGCAGGACTTGTTTCTCAACAAGTTCTTTCCACCTGCAAAGACAGCTGCTCTCAGACAACAAATCACGGCTTTTAAACAGAAGAAAGGAGAACCTCTAGCACAAGTCTGGGAGCGCTAAAAAAGGCTTCTGAAATCCTGTCCTACGCACGGACAGCCACCCTACGTCATCCAGGAGATCATCTTCAACTGCCTGGATACGCCTACTAAGGATCGGATCAACAACTACACCGTCTATGGGTATCTCGAGTACACTCCGCACCGTGCTTGGGAAGTCTTTGAGACGCTGGCCAACTATGACAACACATATGGGACTTCTGCGGCCTCTTCTAACGAAAGGTATGAAAGGTCTGCACCATCTATGTCATTGTATGAGGCACCAAAGGAGGTTGATCCGGATGTGAGGGACTAGTTCCATAATGACCAGGTAGGTCGTCTGACCAAACAAGTTAAATTTCTCTCTAAAAATCAGCCTTGTTTGGAATGTGGGTCTGTAAGGCACAATACTACTGGGTGCCCACACGCGATCAAGTACAACAAGCAGAAACCCACGAAGAGGTAAGGTATGCAGGGGGACACTACTCAGGGCCACATCAGAACCAGAACTGGAGCTATTACTGCCAGCCCCAGCATCAGAACCCCCTTTCCTACAGAGCACCTGATCACCCTAACAGAGAAGGTAAGAAGGATGACCTGCAGACCATTTTTGAGGAGATGCGGAGGAATCATTCAGACACCAAGCAATCTATCAATTCTATATACACTCAGATGCATGGTGTAAACTCTAGGCTTGGAGAAATCGATATTTGGCGGAAATCGATGGAGACTCAGATGGGTCAATTAGCTTCGTCAATCCCCAAGCAATCAGGTACGCTCCCTGGATCCTCTGAACCTAATCCTAAAGGTAAATCTACAGGACAGGTGGCTGCAATGAATCTAAGGAGTGGGCGACAGATGCAAACGCCCAAGCAAACGACGGAGGAGGAGGGAACTGGAGATCAGTTGATATCGACCAACCCAGTCGATATCGACCGGTCTCCGCTCGATATCGACCCCCCTAGGGTCGAAATCGACCCAACTCCTCAACAGAGCCCGAGGCCAGCGAATCCAGTCGATATCGACCTAACACAACTCGATATCGACCAGACACAAGTTGATATCGACCCCCCCCCCCCACTCGACATCAGCACTTCCTCCGAAGAAAAAGCTGCCATTTCCGACGAAATCTTCAAAGGATCCAGCAAAGAAGAAGTTCCAGTGTTTCATCAAGATGCTTCAAAGGCTCAACGTCACGATACCCTTCACAGAAGCTCTTAATGAAATGTCGTCCTACATCAAGTTATTCAAGGAGATTCTAAGCAAAAAGTGATCAATGGCTGAGATCGCAGAGGAGTGCAGCCATATGGACTTATTAGAGAGAAGGCCAGATCCGGGTAAGTTTGCTATAACTATTGGATTTGGTCAATATAAATTTAATGCTTTGTGTGACTTGGGAGCCAGTGTGATTATAATGCCTTTATCAATCTGGTCCAAGGTTAAGATAGGTGCTTTAGAGCCTGTGGATGCTAAACTTTACATGACAAACAACACGGTGGTCATCCCAACAGGCATGGTGGACAATGTACCAGTGTAGGTAGGTAAGTTCTTTGTCCCTGCTGATTTCTTAGTTATTGATATGGTGGAGAACCCTACGTGCCCAATCATTCTAGGAAGGCCCTTCTTGGCGACGGTGGATGCCAACATAAGCGTAAGGAAGGGAGTGCTCACTTTCAACATCAGCGATGATGTAATTGAGTATTCCTTTAATAAAACTGAAAGGCATACAGGTCCCATGGAAGAGGTCAAATCAATTTCAGCCAGGTACATCATATGCGGGGAGCCTAAGGTAAGAAATATGACCCCCGAGGAGCTGGAAAAGAGGGATATGGAAGCCTAGGTGGAGGAGATCATGACCATCCTTACAGAAGATACAGAGGATCCACTCGACATCAACCAAGGTAAGTCGATATGGACTAATTATTTTTCGGATACTTTGTCAGGTCTTAAGTATGGGGTCGAAATCGACTAAGAGAAATCGACTGAGCCACAACAGACCATATCGAGCCGATCCCACCTAAGACGAAGCCAGACGAAATCGAGCAAAGAGCTCGATATCGACCACTACTAGTCGATATCGACCGACCATATCGAGCCGTCTTCCTCTATATCGAGTGACACAGGTCGATATCAACCAGATCCTCAGGAGGTCCCGAATCCCAAATCTGAAAAGGTAAGCCAAGGTATGGATCTTTCTTCTCCTATTTCAATCAAAGATTTATCTATACATGGGAGAGGTTTGCCTTGGTATGTGCGCTTATGCAGGGTTTCCAATGACGATCCCAAATAATACGAAGTTGGAGACAAGGTCTATGTTTCCAAATCAAATGATCATTGGTTCCCTAACAAGTTCAAAAAGAAAAAGATGGGACCCTTCACGATGAACAAGATCCATTCCGGCGGACTGCATCCGATGGACAAAAATGGAGTCCTGTTTGAAGCCCAAGCTACATGGGCTCTGCAAATGGCACCTTGAGCTTAATGGAGAAAGCCAGCCTAGCGACTATAAAGTCTAGAGCTTGTAAATAGACACTTAGTTTTTGGGATTTTTAGACATTGTTGCCTTTGGTTTTTGGTTTTGGACATCATTTTTAGGTTTTTCTATTGTGGGTATTTCTTTTCTAACAATTTTTGCAGATACAAAGAAGAAAGCAGCAGACATACTCGCAATCGCGTAAGCTAGGTCGATATCGACCAGTTAACTCGAAATCGACCAGTCCTACAGAAGCAATGCCACTCGATTTCCGACGGTCTGCACACCTTTCTAGTGAGTTTCTTTCTTTACCCCTTGTTTTTATACAGTGAGGACACTGTAATGTTTAAGTATGGGGTGGGGGAAGAGCTTACTTTGTGCATATTTGATTTATTTGACATTATGTGTGCATATTTTTGAGTTTATTTTGAGAATTGCTTATGCATGGCTACTTTGGAATTCATATTTGATTTATGTGCTTGTATGCATGTTTTCCAAAGTTTATAAAAATCACCCCATTGAAAATTTTGATAAGTTTCATGGAAGTTTTATTGAACTCGACGATGCAAAATTAGATTCATTAGAGATATAGCATGAAATTACCTAGTAAAGGGAAGTCACAATGAAGTGCATTATTTTATTGAAAACCATGAAATGAGATAAAATTTGATATTGCTTTTGACATGTTGCATGATAAGAGGATGGAGGAATTTATATTTCCATGTATGCTCATATTGTTATATCCTAGCCTTACCTATGCTCATGCATCACAAAAGCCATATTGAGCCTTATTTCAATTATGCTCCACATGATCTAAATATTGCCCATTCTTTACCTTATTTCCTATCCGGGGATTATGTTGAGAATGATGTTACATTATGGAGATTATCATATGGTATTGTGTTGTTATATATCATTACTGGAGTTTGGCAGGAAGTTTGAAATATATGGAAATTTTAATGAGTGAAAGAAAATCCGGTCAAACATCGACCCTGCCAGTGCAGATAATAGTTCGACGGGATGGGACACTAAGGTGAGGAGTCCAAAGCACCAAGTATCCGGGGCCATTCATGACACCCATGTTTGCGACTCGCGAGAAGGCAGTGCTAAGGTTAGAGAGGTAAAAGCATAATATTGAAAAAAAAAGCATTGAGCGAAGGAGAGAAATGTGAGAAATCAAATGAAGAAGGAATGTGGTATGAACATTTGGAAAGTACTCCATTTTCCCGGATCATTAGCACCACATGGCCAAAAATTGCCCACCTTAAGCCTTTTACCAATTCTACTCCTTATTGAGCTTAATTAAAGTCCTCTTGATTATTAATGCTTTGTCACGAATTATTGTTTTTGCATAACCCTCCTTTTGTGAGTAGATGTTGCTTTTTATTTGCACATGTATGGATTTGTGACATTAGTACCTTTTGAAGAATGGTAATTGACTGCAGGGTTATATGAGAATGAATCTAATATGTTGAGAGTTTGTTTTCTTCCCCTGTATGACAATTAAAGGTATTGCTTGAGGACAAGCAAGCTTAAGTATGGGGTGTTTGTTGTGAGCCTATTTTTCCATGTTTTACACTTACTTTTATATCGATTTCTGCATGCATTTCATATATTTGGGCAAGAATAGTACAGATTCTATGTAGTTTATGCTTATTTGCCAAATTATGGAGTCTACACTAGTTTTTGTTTAATTTGGCAGGAATCAAGGCAATTTACAGCAATTCAGAGAAAGGATGGAAAGCTCGAAGTCAACTATAGAAAGTCCGAGGTCAAAGAGCAGCTGAACCTGGACAAATCGAGCAGAGAACGAGAAAACAACCACTCGACACCAGAGGTCGATATCGACCTAACTTGGTCGATATCGAGTGGAGCAGATCGAGACGAGATGCAGAAATCGACCAGACACCTAGAGCTGGACAAAAGAGGTCGATATCAACCACACTTAGTCGATATCGAGTTAACTTTGGTCGATTTTCACCCAGAAGGCCAATATCGAGTGTCAGAAGACGGAGCCGAGAAGACGGTCAATATCGACCACATTTGGTCGATATCGACCAGTACCCAGAAGCCGATTTTGAGCCATTCCGAGTCCGAGTGCTGAGCTGGCTTTCTTCCACGTGAAGCAAGAGATATTCTATCAACTCAAGAGGAGATTTATCAAGTTCTATCAAGAGAAGAAGGATCTATCCACATTTATCCTAGTTTTCTTATAGATTTAATTGTTTTAATTAAAGTTTTATCTTATATCTTATAGATAGATAGATTTAGATATAGATGGATGTTCTTCCTTGATTAGCGGGGTTTGAGCACTATAAACAAAGCCTTAGGGGCTGAGCTTTAGGGATCTTATTCGAATTCAATTCTAGTTCCAATTACAGAGAGAGAGAGAGAGAGAGAGAGAGAGAGAGAGAGAGAGAGCTTGTGGCGAGAGAAGGTGGAGTGTTGAGAGACGATTTGGCTTCGATCGGTTGTAAGCTTTCTTTTATTTCATTAATGCAATTTAGTTCCCTTTTGTTATTAATGAGTTTCTTGATGGTGAAGAGCGAGTAGTCATCCAACTTCTAGGGTCGGGGTGAGCCCGACGGTAGCCATGTAAGGTGATGCGGTAAAGGTACAATCTTTGGATGCGATTCGTCTTCTATCCCTATGAGCATGATTCTTTTGCGAAATTTGACGGTGATCCTTGTTTGTGTTATTGAAGCGAAAGTGATCTTAATACAACTTGGATTAATTATGTAAAAAAGGGTTAGTAACAATTAGGGTTTATGCAAAAGCCTTTATATTCCTACTTGTTAATAACGAAAGTTATTTAATGAAAAGCATGATCTTTCATGCCTTTATGTGTTACTTTACATGTTTATCGTTGTGGTGTTGAAACCCTGATCTTGGAAGTACTTTAGTTTATTGATTTATTTCATCAGTTTTGAGTTCTGTCTTGCAAAAAGGTGAGATTTTTGGTTTCTGTGCATTAGTCGATTTCAGGTGATAGGTCGATATCGAGTAGGTAGGTCGATATCGACTAGTTTGAGTTTTCTGTCTGTTTGCTTGTTTCTACGTTTTACAGTTTCTGTCGACAATGTGGTCGATATCGACTAGACAGGTCGATATCGAGTGCTCTCCTGGTCGAAATCTGCCGAGTTTCTGGAACTGAAAAGGAGGGCGCTGACACGCTTCCTCGTGGATTGATCCTGACTACCTTCTACTACAGCGGGAGGAAGTCTTGTAGTTAATTTGCGGAGAACAGGGAGTCGAATTTGGAATTTATATTTTATACTTGATTTTCCTCCCAACATCGTGCAGGACTAGAGTAACAAAACTCCACCCATGAAAATAAGTTTTTTTTATTTACAATATATAAATGCCTAAAAAAATGGATTAAAAGGGTTAAATTCCATCACTGACACGTGGCGCCCAGGGAGTCAGCCACGTGTCAGCGTCTGCTTTTTTTTTCGCCCGAGTTTAGCATAGAACGCTGCCTTTTGAGAATTTTTTTTGGAAATAGCCAAAAGTGTAAAAATAATTTGCGAACTAGCCAAAACATCAAACTATTTTGGGAAATAGCCAAAACAGGGGTAAGTCGCTGCTACAAACAGCGACTTACCCCAAAATTTTTTTTAAAAAAATTGTAATATTAAAGTCGTTGTTTATAACAACGACTTAGGTTTTTTTTTTAATTTTTTAATATATTATATGTATTTATTTGCTGAAAAATCAAAAAAAAAAAAAGAAAAAAAGGAAAGCCGCTGTTCACAACAGCGACTTTCCGTACACCTCCCCTAACCCCCTCTTTTTAACTCTCTTTCCTATCTATCTCTCTGTCAAATTGAACCCCAAAGACCAAAAATAAAAAATAAAAAATTCAGAACCCCCTCATTTTCTATCCCCCTCTCTCCACTTTTTCATTCCCCCCTCTGTCCCCTTCGTTGCCCTATGGCCCACCCCCCTCTCCTTTTAATTTCTCTCTCTCACTGCTCTCTCTATCTCATACATCATTTAAAAAAATTACAAAAGGAGAGTTAAAAAGAGGAGGTTATGGAAAGTCGCTGTTGTGAACAGCGACTTTTTTTTTTTTTTTTTTTGATTTTTCAGCAAATTAATACATATAATATATTAAAAATTAAAAAAAAAATTATAAGTCGCTGTTATTAACAGCGACTCTAATATTTTATTAATTTTTTAAAAAAATTTGGGGTAGGTCGCTGTTTGTAACAGCGACTTACCCCTGTTTTGGCTATTTTCCAAAATAGTTTGATGTTTTGGCTAGTTTGCAAATTATTTTTAGGTTTTTGGCTATTTCAAAAAAAACAATTCGCCTTTTGATCCGTTCAAGATCCAAACGGCGTCATTTTGGGTCTGTTCGGTTACCAAACACTCACGTGATCCTCTTTATTCGCGCTATGGGCTCACAACAAGCGGGCTCCTATATACGAGCCTTATTTCCAGACCCTTAGCTCATATTGGTTTTTTTCCTCCTATGTGGCCTCTTTAAGTAGGCATGTCCACGGGACGGGAAGTCATGACCCAAACCCGAACCCGTGGAGAGGTGGGTCGACGAGTCAGGGTGACCCGACGGGTCACAGGTCGACCCGCGAGGTTGATGAGTCTTTTATTTATTTTTTAAAAATCGATTTTTAAAAACTTTTTAATGCAAATATAGCGTTTTTCAAAAAAAAATTGTCGACTTGGTGGGTCAACCCGACGGGTCATTTGTTCAAAATCCTTGACCCTAACCTGAACCCGTGATCCGCCACGATCCGCGACCCGTCTGACTTGCTGGGTCACAAGTTGACCTGTGACCCGTGGACAGACCTATCTTTAAGGAGCCTCTAGGATGAATGAGCATGGCGTAATGTGATTAAGGCGACAAACTTTGTATGATTGTTTGGAATGTGAGAAGCCACTGAAATAGTCTCCTGAGAGCTAAAGCGACCGACTTGGACTGATGATTGGGGATTGTGTGCATGAGTGCACATAATCCCCAATAACTTAGCACAAAAATGAAATAAGGTTCTATTTTAACATCAATTGGCAATAGGAGGATTAGGAGTAGTAACTTACCAGCTTATATACAAGGCTTGAATTGTTAAGGTCATATTTTCGATTTGTAACACTTGTCCTTTCACATTTTAACATGCCCCGCAAGTACGTGCTACTAGGGGAACCCGACTAGTTGACACTTGGATAAACTGGTCTAGCATCTTGTTCTCTTTATAGCTAGTCCAAACTAGGATCGACTATTAGGATAAACGTCCCCGCAAGTGAAACTAGAAGAAAATGTCAGTTTGGTTTTGTGCAGACCGTCCCTGTTCCTAGGTTGATGCCCAAGCAAGAAGAGCTTTCGTTGGGAACTAGGTCATCACTAAGATTGTAATACAAACTTAGATAGAGAAAACGACATCAATTTAGTAGAACTTGACACCATTTTTATCGGTTATTTGGAAAGAGAAAACAATGTCAGTGGTTTCGATCTCCCCAATTTCATACTTACTTATTTACTTTTTTTACTTTTTAATTGTTAAAATTATAATATAATATAATATAAAAAGAGGGGTAAAATTGAAGTTTATCAAATTTAACCAAGATTTAAACGAAATAATTTCGAGGGTAGTTGATTGGCGATGAGAGTTATTTAAAAGTGGTTTTCTGGAAATATCAGTTTAAGAGGTGATTTATGACAAATGGGTATATTTAAAGGATGATTTTGGCTAAATATAGGTGGCATCATTTATTGACTTAAATATATTTTTACCAATTAGCTAAAATATATACAGATAGATTGTGACTTATGATAACTTTCTATAAACTATGATAACATATTATTTTAATAATTTTTTTTCTATAGTCAACCACAATACAATACATAAGACGCTATGTATCGATTTTAGTAGATGTATATAAATAGATAGGTAGATAGATTTATGGGGTGGCATAAGTTTGATTAATCAAAGTTCAAATTCAGCCATATATTATGTATTGGAGGACTATTCTATGCTTACTAGCTTTTGGAAGAATTTTCCTCTATTTAGATTTTATTAACTATGCTTACTAGCTTTTGGATTTTATACATGAAGATTGTTCATTTGTACAAATAAGTATAATTATTTGTATTTAACAATTTTATTATTCAAAGTATCTTATACAATACAAAAACAGAAGTTAAACTCCCAAATGTCACCTTCTGGTTAAATATTTTCCCTCCAAAAGTTATAGTCAATTATAGTATGCTACATATACATTATAATATCACTTATTTATCCATATATCTGTGATTTTATTTTTCATAATGGCCAATATTATTTGATAAGAATATCTATCCTCATTAGAAATATTTACATTTTTTTAATTTTTAATTTATTTTATTTTTTGTCAATTTCTCCAATTTATTCATTATTCACCTAAGCTTTTTTTTAAATTCAATAAGATAATTCTAGCTGTGATTTTTAAACTATAATAAAATGAGATTTAATGAGATCAAAGCAATAGGTAAATTTAATAAGATAATTCTCCAATTTATTTGTGTTAGTATTTTCTTCTTTGATGTTGGATGGATGTTTACATATTGCTTTGATCGTTCATATACATACTATGATGTTTGTTCACCATATTCTTGCTTTCACATGTGCTCTGATGTTGTTTTTGATGAGGCAAAGGCATGGAGGATATGTTTGTGGGAGGATAGGTTGTTGCTATATATGTATGTGTGCGCGGGGGGGGGGGGGGAAGTTGGGGTGATAGTGCATATTTTACATAGGCATTCTAGCTAGTTTTAGGATAGGTATTGAATGATTTATAGTTATTTCGTATATCTTATCATTTGGCGGCCGATCGAAGTTCGGAATCTACGTGTTTTGTGGTTAATTTTGCAGATTTGCCAATTCGAACTCAGAAGGTATATCAAGAGGGCGATGCTGGAGCTCTAGAGTTGCTGGAGCTACTAGAGAAGGCTGAGAAGGAGCTTAAGAAGTGTCCATGAAGAAGCCGAGAAGAGACGAGATGAGGCAAGAAAGGGCAAGACGACATACTTGCAAATCAAAGGTGCACGGGCATGTGGTCCATCCGCACGGACGTGCACGAGCTTGAGTAGTGAAAAATGTCACAAAGCATAAGCGCACGGGTGTGCACTTCACAGAACGGCGCGTGTCAATCCCTATTAGCCCCCGCCGATGTGGATAAGGCCGAATCCACGGCAGAATCTTCTGAATTCTATGCTTGGAGATTTGATCATATCCTTTAGAGATTTATTTATATCCATTTTGACCGGTTTTGCTAGAAATTTTGGCCAACTCAAACACTATAAATAGCTTATTTTTCATTAGGTTAGACACTGCTTCACACCTCAAAAGAATTTATAAGGTGACACAAAAGGTGAAAACAGATCTGCTTCACGCCTGTCACCTTCTGTGTCCAAATGATACCTAATTCAGTTTGACCAGTCAGATGTTAGGTGATGATAAATAAGTCACCTTAGATGTTAAGTGTCCAAATGATACCTTGATAAGGCATATTTTAGTAGGCATTATAGGATAATTTTAGATGCATTTCAGTGTCAAATAATCATGTTTTATAGTTAATTTCATATTATGCTCTTTTAGTGGTAAAGTTCAAAAACTACGCTATTTTATTGGATTTATGCAAATTCGTAGTTCTGACATGGTGAAGAGCTTGGGAAGAGACCAAAAATTAAGTCCAAAGAGCATGGAACAAACCAAGGAAGGGTTAGAAGTCGAATTGGAGAGCTAAGGAGCACGAGAACAAGAACAAAAACGAAGGAACATGGAGAAATCTCCTCTACAAGCTTCTGAGAACTTCAAATCAGCTTATGAGGTCTTCATGTGAATTGTAGTCCTGGAAAAGATCTTTCAAAATCATATTCGTATACATCAATCGAACGAACGACGACTCCAGAAAGTGCATTACAAGTTCAGTCTGTCGAAGCTGGAAAAGCGGCACCCGCCGGTTTTGTTTCGCTGTTTCCGGATCTGCGCAACGCGACCCAATTCTATCTTTGTGGAAACTCTATCTATCTTTTCTAGGGTTTGTGCCGCCAAGTTCCAGCCTTACATTAGACATATTTTCAGTAGCTTTAAATCAATTAACAATCTAACATTGAGACTTTTATCAGCCACTTTTCTCATTCAATTCAATAGGTTTTTAGGTTTTATTTTTCATTGAAGATAAGAAAGTTAGGTAAGCCATGCTTGGATAATTCTCCGTTGTTTTCATTTACACTTTTGAGACTTGACTAGTTGCTTGAGACTTTCTAATAAGTTATTATTTCTCTCTTTAATATCCTTTGAATTTCCTTGTGCATATTCCGATATTATTATGCTTGATCACCATGATAGTATCTTGGTAGGTTTTTATTCTATCATACTTGAATGAATTCCGTAGTAGCATGCTTAGGATTGTGAGAACCTTGTTTGATCATGACTAAGTAGGGAATTAGACATAAGTCTTGAACGTCGGTTACCGTGTTTACTTGGTGTTATTCTTATGCCTAGATTCTTCTTAGGACTTTGTGCTATCTTTATGTTGATTCTTTGTCGTGCTTAGGTTACATAAAGGTGTAAGGGGTTAATTTCACTCGTTGTGTTTTAATCTATTCGAACTAAGATGGGAGGAATTCATGGAGAACAACTTTAATTGGATTCGACGACCGATAAAGCCAAGCAATGTCGAGAATTTGTGGGTGGAAACATCTCTTTTATCTAACACTTGCTTTTGTTTATATTAGTTTCTTTTATTTTCTTTTGCTTTGATTTATCCCATCTTTTTCTTTTCAATCAATAATTGCACAATTCTTGGAAATACTTGTTCCTTTGTGGGACTGACCCCGTACTTGCATACCATACTAGTTTGTTTGTTTGGGAATTATTTTGATAAGGAAAATCAATGACTTTCTCTCCGTAAAATTGGCGTCGTTGCCAGGGATTCAAGTTTATTTTGTTTGTTTTATGTGTTTATTGATTTGTATATATATCTATTTTCCAAAAAAGATATAGGATAAAAAAATCGTATTAATTAATACCAAACTAGGCATGCCAATCCAGGGTAGCCTTAAACCTTGTCCATGGAAAAGTAAATTGGAAGGAGGTGACTTGCATGACAGATTCTTCCCGATCAATTGGTATCTCGGTTCCACCATGACTTTTAGTCGTGGTCGTCTTTTAGTCGCGACATCAAGTCTTTTTGGCCTTGTCTTGGGAAATTAATCAAATTATACATTTCAAAATTATTGAAAAAAATATTTTACATATGATTTTCCATTATTTTAAGTATTTTATATTTGAAATTAATCGGCAGTACGTTGTATATTTTATATATTTTAGTTAAAATGTGTAGGTCCAATAAAATAATATAATACCGGTCCTTTCATTTACAATTGTAAAATATCACATTTTTTATTTTTTTAAAAATAATTTCACACTTATTGTATAAAATTCTTTTTAACAAATAAGAAATTTTATATTTTATATATTTGTTTAGCACTTGAAAAAATGCATGTACATGAATAGAAAATGACATATCTGTATATAACTTTCGTAATGTATCATGTTAACCGCTTTAGGCCACTTAATTAAAAACATGAGACAGATGAGATTAAAAATAACTTGTGATTTTTCATTGATCATAGGTGATTATTCGATAAATAGTAACCATGGACAATGAAATTATTCTTTAGTACTATATGATTATTAACTGTTAAATATAAACAATTATACTTGATTGTACAAATGAATAACCTTAATAAAATCCAAATAGAGCAAAATTCTTTGAAAAGAATATTGTTCCTCCTCCAATACGTAATGGATGAATAGTTGATCGATCACATTTCTATCTGTCGGCCCTGCCACCACAGCATCTCTTCTCTTTATTATTTACACCGCTAACTGTCGCACCGAGATACAATAGATTTAATGACAATTAAGCAACTCACCATACGTAGTATGGTGTAGTGAATTAATGGTGTATACGAAACTCCACCGTTGTATGATGCGGTGGATTATTTGTTCCGTCTGAATCCCACCGCATCAAAGAGCATTAAGTTGAAGACGGAGCCTTTGAAAGAGAATCTTCAGACCGGACCGGGGAGTCGGGGACCCACCGCATCATGCTGCGGTGGGTCGGGCCTGGGATTATGAAAAAATAAAAAAAAAGTATAAAAGGAGGGAAAAATTAACAGGAAAACAAAATGAGAAATGAAACTACGCTAACACAAAAAATGAAACAGAATGACATAAAAAATATAACGGGAACATTGTTTGGAAAATGCGGTCTAGGAATCCAGGAATAATAAGTACAAAGATGCAAATACAGTGAAATAGAAAATGCTAATAGCGCAGCTGACGACCACCATCCCGCCGACAGTAAGCTCTGCATCGTGCAATCCTTGCTGCAAACTGGTCGTCCCACCTGTTGACACTGGGGTGGTGGTGCGTCGTCCGTTTAACGTATACCAGGGGTAAAGGCGATCCAGGCAAGAACCAAATTTGTGGATAACATACGAATATTTGAATTATAAGGGGAAAATGAAAGTTTACCCACCTAGTGTATACGAAATAGAAAGCGTATCGGTATGAAGTGGGTGTTGTTACCGACTAAAGCTATCCCATCTAACTGTTCGTAGGACGGTAATGACAGGCCATTGGTGGCATACAGCGGGAGGCACAACATTGGCATTATCTGTGACAGTATGACCAATGGACGTTGGTGAACCGTTACAAACACTTTACCCATGATCAGAATCTTTATCCAATAAGTAGCATCACGACACGTTTCAAAGTAGTTGACTCTCATGATGAGCTCATCTAATGCTGGATAGTAATGGTAGTGATCTGCATGCACCTGCAACTCAGCGAGCAACTGCCTTCGAACCTGTGGTCATGCGTCCTGCCCCAAGTTCAGAAGACAAGCAAAGGATATGTATCCACAATGGCCATCACCTGCAACATTTGTGACAAATCGGATGAAACTTATCAGGAACTAGTAAATGTTGTCGGTTCCCCAATTATATCCAAGGCGTGTGACACCCTCAAGTGGAAGTTTAGTCAGTGGTGCAGAGGGAATTTCAGCCCTAGGATCCGACGTAGATCGACCTTGCCCTCGCACATGGCCCCGAGCACGTCCTCATCCTCATCCTCATCCCCTTTCATACCTACTTACAGAATCGTTGACGTTAATTTCATTGGACCTAGTGACATTTTCATTCCCTTCAGTTGTAGCAACGTTGTCTGATGATGATTGACCTCGACTTAGTCCCCTACCTGAGACGTTGTTTCCATCTCTATCGGCTTGACTTTGGGCCCAAGCACGCTCACGTTCCCACGACAAATGGTTTGTTTGATAGGGATGGCGAGTCCTCGGTCTCCCGGTCAGACGACGAGCCTCTGGATCAGGTGGAGTCAATGGCGTATCGAATGGTCGATCCCCATCGTTGAATGCCAATGATATCCTCCAACAAGTGTCCTTGTCCATATCTCTACTCTAGAACAATGTGATTAAGCGCGTCATGTCGAAATTCGCTCTTGTGAGTGGAGTGTGATCATCAACACGCTTAATGCAGGGACGATCCCAATCCAACTGCTTCCAGAAAATTTGAATCTGCGACGGTCTTATCGATGTCTGTGAATCCCGACAAGCTTGCATTTCATGTGTGCCAGGCAGACCGTAGATGTCCCTCCAGAATCTATCTCTACATGGCTCTGATGGAGGATTTATTTCCATTTTTGTGTATATATCGAACAACAAGTTGAAACATTCTTTTGACACAATATGTCTTACCCGATCGAATATCCATAGACTGTGTGAGTCTGTCAGCCATGTGTTGTACGCTCAACAAGTGGTGGACATTGAACTGTCATTTCAAACATTCAAACCCCACCACATTAACATGCGGTGGGCTTGAGGGCATAACGGCCCCCGTTTCCACTACCCACCGCATCTTTGTGCGGTGGCCTCAAATACAGCCACAGTCCACCGTTGTACAATGCGGTGAGCTTGATTATATGGATTAAAATCCCTGCAGTTGTTAACGGTAGAACTAGTAAAAATTAGTGGTATAGATAGCTTTCCCGATATATAAGATACAATTGTTACCCAAACTAGACATGCCAATCCAGGGCAGCCTCAAACCTTGTCCATGGAAAAGTAAATTGGAAGGAGGTGACTTGCATGTCAGATTCTTCCCAACCAATTGGTATCTTTTATTGGCCTTTCCTTAGGAAATTATACATTTCAAAATTATTGAAAAAATATTTTACATTTGATTTTCCATTATTTTGCAACTGCTCGAGTTATAACACCGAGTTACATTTTGAAGAAATAAATACCTTCGTTCAGATCTTGCAATTCAAGTACAGGTTAATTTAAATCCGAAGGGGTTAAGTTTTGAAAGGATGGATTTCGAGCCCTAAATTTGGGAATGGTCTATTGGGGACCCGGTGTTTACACACCGTCACCTGTCATAATTTCTAATTCTTGCAAAACCATTGAGTCAATACAACCAAGTAGAAACAGAAGTGCGGCAAACTAAATACAAATTCGTCACGACAGGGTCAGTCCAAAACAGAAATACGAATACGAAATCCCAATAAACCATAAAGTGTGTGTGGTCAAGAGTCAGTCTCTCCAGAACACCAAGGCAATCCCCGCCAAATCATCACACATCAAGCAAGGTAAAAGGAGCTGGTACCTGAAACTATACAACAAGTCAAGGCGAGCCACTCATCCGTGTCCCAAAGACATCGCTGAGGCCACATAATATGTCCTAATTATAAGCCTTAATAAGGATGCTCTAAAGCAATGCAGGAATTGAAACACACAAATCATGCTTATCAGGGTATAATAATAATATGCAGAAACATTGTTAATGGCGCCCAAAGAATGCCAAGTGGCATATCCCTCTCCTAATCCTGCACCCATTCTCGTTAGTGCAGGACCCAACCGCGTTCGGTGCTATATAGCGCCATGCCGTCATCTCATCATTTCAATCTCATTTTCATGCTTAATTCTTGTTTCAATGTCATTCTTAATATCATGCTCATGTTTCTTTTCTTTCTCATAGTATAATCATAACGACTCGATTAGAAACGAACCGGCCGATAAAACTGGGCCATCCTATAACCCTAGCAAAAGGACTCTAGGACTCATCAAAAAGTGGGTCGTCCTGTATGAATTAAAAGATGAAGAGAAAAAAAAGAAATAATAAGAGAAAATTGTGATTAGTTGAAAAACCTTAAATTAAGGAGGTGTTGACACATCATCAAAAAGTCTTCTAAACTAAGATATTACTAGTACAATTCCCGTGCCATGACCCGATTTTTAAAAACTCAAATCTTCAAAATATATAAAATATTAGTAAAATTTAAGATAAAAATCATAAAAATCTTTACCATAAATGTATCTTATAATTCTCTCAGAAAATTATTTTTTTTAAAATCGTATGTAAAGTATAATACATAAATATAGATATTTTAAATCTCTTAGTTGTAATAGTAGTAGTAGTAATATCATTGTAACTTTGTTTAAATTTGATGTGTCATAACCAATATATTCAATTTTTTGAATTAAGCTCAATAGTTAGAAAGTAAATTTGAGTTAAGCACAGTAGTTATATTAGATTGAATTTAATATTTTGAATTAAGCTAAATAGTTAGTAAATAGGGTTTTGGTTGGGAAAATGAAAAAATATTGAAAGGAAAAAAAAAGAAAAAACTTGATTGGGCGGAAGGGAAAGAAAGGTGGAGAGCGCGCAACGTAAGTACAAAGTATTATGAATTATAAGTGTAAGTGTGTGTGTGTGTGTGTGTGTGTGTGTGTGTGTGTGTGTGTGTGTGTGTGTGTGTGTGTGTGTGTGTGTGTGTGTGTGTGAATTTAATGTTTTGAATTAAGCCCAATAGTTAGTAAATAGGGTTTTGGTTGGAAAAATGAAAAAAAAATTGAAAGGAAAAGAAAAAAAACGTGATTGGGCGGAAGGGACTGAAGGGTGGAGAGCACGACACCGACACCAACATGTAAGCACAAAGTATTCTGAATTAAGTATATATGGATAGTTAGTAAATAAGATTTTGGTTGGAAAATGAAAAAAAAATTGAAAGAAAAAAAAAAGAGAAAAAAACATGATTGGCGGAAGGGAGAGAAGGGTAGAGAGCGTGACACGTAAGCATAAAATATTCTGAATTAAGTATATATATATATATAGGTAAAAGTTTTAGTGAAACGAAAAATATGGTGCAACGGTGAAACAGATGAATATTGTGTTACATTAGTATGAATATTATGTATGTGGGTATGAATATATGAATATTGTTATGTGTTACATTAGATAGATAGATAGGTAGATAGATAGATAGATAGGTAGGTAGATAGATAGATAGATAGATAGATAGATAGATAGATAGATAATGGAAAAAAAACTTGAAAGAAAAAAAAAAGAGAAAAAACATGATTGGCGGAAGGGAGAGAAGGGTAGAGAGCGTGACACGTAAGCACAAAATATTCTGAAATAAGTATATATATATATATATATATATATATATATATATATATATATATATATATATATATATATATATATATATATATATATATATATATATATATATATATATATATATATATATGTCTTATTGTGTATCATATACACACTTCTAGGTCCTTGATTAAAGGAAATAAGTGGGTGAGATTAAAAGGTAATTTTACACTTTTTTTTAATTGAAAAAATGGTGGGCCCCACGCCTTTTATTACCCACTTCACCACTTGCCAGCGTGTGATGCACTCTCCTTAAATTATTCGATTATACATTTAGATTATTCGATTATACATTTAGATTATTCGATCGTATCGACGGATTATACGATGATATATCTAGATTATTCGATCGTATCAACGGATTATGCGATGATATCGATAAATTATTCTAATCGGCTACCACCTTGAAAACACCAATTATTCGATGATATATCTAGATTATTCGATCGTATCAACGGATTATGCGATTGTATCGATAGATTATTCTAATCGGCTACCACCTTGAAAACACGCTAAAAACGTGTGAACTTTTAACTAAAAATTATTCACTTGTATCGCTTGATTATTCGATGGTATTATAGTATTATTCGGTTACTTATGTCATTTTTACAAATATTTAAAAATTATTCAATAGTATCACTAGATTATTCTATGGTATCACATGATTATTCCATAGTATCGATGCATTTTTCATTCATATATGATCGCCCACATCAACAAACTCACATCTCTAAAGCACAAAACCAGTCCATACATATGAATAATTCGGCTTTTTTCCCCGAAACAACCGAATAATCCATCATAAAGCAAGGAATAATGAATCAATCTCATAAAATTACACAAATCTCAAACAACTTTCAAAAACCCAAACAATGAATCAATCTCATAAAATTACACAAATCTCAAACAACTTTCAAAAACCCAAAGAAGTTGATGCTTACCAATTCCATTAATGGAGGCTTGAAGCTCAATCCAGATAAAGAGACGAACAGAAGGAGCCAAATCAGCCCAATTGCAGCTGCTGATCGCCTGGATCAGACCTTGCCGCCACCGTCGATCGCGTCAACGCTCTGCCCTTCCAATCGCACACGAATCGCCGCCCTCCCAATCGTCGTCGCCGGCCTTCACCTCCTCTCCTCTTCGCCCAAAAACCTCTTCAGAACCCATCGGCTCAGATCTAGAATAGAGGAACCAAGATCTGGATATCAAATACGTCAATCCGTCATGGGAGCAACACGAAGGCGATCTAATTCGTCGCCGCCATCACTACCTTTGCCTCTGCAACCGCCATCGCCATCGCCTCCGCCTCTGCAACCCCCATCATCTCTGCCATCGACACCTTCGCCATCGCCGGATTCGTCGCCTTCTTCACTCGCCACCTTCACCATCGCCGGATTCGTCGCCTTCTTCACTCGCCATCACCTGTGAAGAAGCCAATGGCTGATGATGGGGTACCGCAATCGTCGAAGCTTCAGAGGGAGAGGCGTGAAGAAGACAATGGGTGAAGAAGCGGAGGTAGGGTTTTAATTCTCCCAAACCTCCCACGCGCTCCACGTGGCTCATTATAAGCCATCCATTCCAATAAGATTAAAGGCCCAGATTTGTGTACATGATACACAATAAGCCTTGTGTAAATATGATCCATACTCTATATATATATATATATATATATATATATATATATATATATGGGGGGTGGTTCCCTTGTGCACACCCCTTAAGGTATACCTTGTGAACGAATCTGAACCGTTGATATAAATAGGATGGATGGATAGGATTAAAAGTGGGTTTTTTTATACTTTTCTTTTAAAAACGTGGGACCCGTTGGAAAAAAAACACCCACCCACCTTCCCACCCTTCTTTGATGCGTGAGTTTCACTGATGTGGGCAGGTAGGCAGGCAGGCAGGTAGGTAGATAGATAGGTAGGTATGTAGATAGGATGATAGGTAGATAGATAGATAGATAGATAGGTAGATAGATAGGTAGGTAGGTAGGTAGGCAGGCAGGTAGGTAGGTAGGCAGGTAGGTAGGTAGATAGATAGTTAGTAAATAGGGTTTTTGTAACGGCTTGGATATAAATGCCCGGGTTACGTTTCGAAGGTCGGATACCTTCGTTCGAATCTTGCAATTCAGGTATGGGTCGAGGTTTCAAACCTCTTTAAACATTAGTGTTAAAGCGGGGATTTCGAACCCCAAAACCATCGTAGGGCCGTTGGGTACCCTTAACATGTCTTAAAAACTAAATCGTGGAAATTCATTTAAGGAAGCAGAGTCGAAAACGAAAGTAAAGTACCTAACACTATCCACGAAGTCAGGCCGGTTCTTCGATTTCGCCCAAGGAGATTTCCCGTCATAGAAGCATGGAGCAAGCAAGGAGCAAGTACTTGACATTATCCACGAAGTCAGGCCCAAAGATGCCTGCGGGCCCTAAAGACCGCTCTGATGCCATATAATATGCATATACCTAGAATAAAGAATGGTCTAATGCAGTACAGAATTTAAACACATAAGGCATGCTTTCATCAGGTATAATATAATGCAGAAAGACTGTAAAGGGCCCTAGACAATGCCAAGTGGCATATCCCTCTCCTAACTCCACCCTCTTTTTCATGAGTGGACCTGGCCAGTACGGTACCCATTGTTTCCCCATATATGCGTGCACATAATCATCATCATCAAGTATCATCATCATCATCAAGCATAACATAAGGTAAATCAAGCTCACGCCCGATAGTGCGGGGCTATCGTCTCAACGCATATAATGACTCCATGATTCAGGACAAACCCGATGGTGTTGGGCTATCCTATGACCCTAGCAAGGACTCTAGGACTTACAGGTAATGGCCGTTCTGTTTTCAAACATACCAAGTAACCAAATGCTCATTCACAAGTGCAATCCTAGCATGATACTACATGGCATGCTTTTATCATATGCAACACCTACACACTATATGACACATCAGGGAGGAGGTCCGAGTTGCTGAGTAAGCTCCCGTAGGATACTTACCTAAAAATGCTGAACAGCAAAGATAACGCAAGTGAAGATCCAAAAGCATCAAGCACCTATAATCACATAGATGCCATAAGCTACTATACTAACAACCATGCACATAGAACCCAAGTTCCCAAATGTTTCTAAAACCAATGAGAATAAAGCATTTCAAAGTCTTTTCGATGTAATAACATCAAACAAGGCCATTTTGACCATTTCAACTCCATCAATACTCATTTTACAAAGCTCGTTCCAAAAACCAATATCGATCATGAAACTGAAGTCAAAGAGTCCCGACATTAAATAGATCATCCAAAATCGTCCAAGTGCTAAGGCTGAAAGTCCGAGTTCTGTCAAATCTCAAAATCATTAAAATAATATTTCCCAAAACCCCATTTATGAAATTCGACGCCGTCAAAATCATTCAAAAGAATCGAATCAAAACCAACAAGGAATCCAAAGAATAGGGACAAGAGGCTCGGCCAAGCCACTGGGGGTATGTCACGGTCGCAAGAGGTCCGGTCGCGGCCGCGAGAGGTCGTCTTCAACCTCTAGACTGGGAGTTCTGGCTCACCGCGGTGACCATGGTTTCGCCGCGGCGAGACTCGAACCTATCTTTGTTCGTTTTGCTCGTTCTTGCTCGTTTTAAACCTGTCCACCGCTATTAAATATGCTACTCCGTAGTATACTACAATGAATAAAAAAACTAAAGTTCAAACCCCAAATGTTCAATAGGTAAATTAAGTAGGATTACATATGGATTTTATCCTAATTAACACTCCAAAAGTAATGATTTTTAATCGTTTTTAACCAACCAACCCCAAAAGTAATGATTTTTAATCGTTTTTTTTTTCCTAATTAACACTCCAATACGTAAATTAAGTAGGATTGATTTAGTAAGAAAATGCAAAACCAAAATAAATAAAACCCTATATATTTTTTTAAAAAAAAACTATAAAATCGTAGAAAATATTTATAAATCTGGGTGTTTAACCCATTATCTTACACCAGTTTTTTGTTTGTTAAAATCGTGTTCTAATTAGTTCTGCAATTTTTTTTTTGATAACCAGCCGATCAATGTAATTAGAATCACCAAATGCTAATTTCATTACATCAGTAAAAAAACATTGATTTAAAGTAGTAAAGAAACTAATCGCAGGTCTCTTCCCTGCCAAACTATGTGCAATTTGATTTCACCCAAGTACTAATCATATAATTACACATACACTTTCACTTAAAATCATACGAATTAAACCAAAACTAACCTCGCTCATATGCTCAACACGAGGGTCGATCGACGGGCCCAACTCGCCGTCTCCGGCTCCACCTCGCAGGCGTAATACTGCTTTCCATCCTTTGATTCCTTTCCACCCCATGGTTGGGAGATGAAGAACCACTAGGGACGGAGGCTACGTTGGAGAGAAGGAAGGAAGGTATACTACGGTTTTGATTTTTGCAGTCGGAATGAAAATGAAAGGGTCGAGTTTTATAGAAGGTATGGTCACCTTCCCACGGATTACAGAAATGTAGCCACCGACCGCTTGGAGGAATCTCGCAGGCCTACCCCGCACCGCTACACAGGGCTACATCATCGGGAAATTGCATCCGCGTGCTACAGTCCTCCCGTGGTTTGTGGAACTGTGGCTGGCTGGTGTGATGGCCTGATGGGAATCCCGCTCGCAGAGGCCATCAGTACGGGGAAGCAGGCTAGGTCATCGAGAGTCCGCATGCTACAGTTCTCACGGTTTGCAGAACTGAGGTAGCCGGAAATTGGGCCCTTTTTGGGCTTTTGTTGGCTTTTTTTTTGCTTTAATTTTTTGGGCTTTTTTTTTTGTGATTTGTCAAACTGTAACCGTAGCTAAGCCCACGATTTTCAACTCCGTGGCCGTGAATATTTCTATGGTTTTCAAAACTAAAACCACAATATTTCCCTACGGTTTTCAATTTCGTAACTGCCATTGTGTGATTGGCGATATTTTGGCCGTGCAGATTGTCACCCCCATGTGAGCCTTTTGTTGACGTTTTTTTGAACTATCTATATCAAAATATGTCATCGTAATTGTTATTTTTGAACTATTTTTATTATATTTAAATGTACGAACTTATTGCGATTTGGGAAGACATGTTTTATTTTGACAAGAGGAAAACCTGTCGTTGTTCTTGCCAAAGAATACTCAAACTCACAACTAGTATAGTGTGTAAGCAAGAGATCGATCCACAGGGAAATCTATTCAATTCGAGTGTCAATTCTAATCACTAGTAATAATATGGGGTGTTTTTGGTGTGAAAAAGATCCGCCTTTTATGAAAGCGGAAGCAAGCAAACAAAGTAAATTGATTGTAGAAAGCAGTGGAGATAAATAGGTTCACCTACAATTTATCACTTCGATTGATGAATTCGATCCTTGTTTCAGCCTCTAGTTCTTGTCTTTTCCTATCAATGTCCTTGTCCAGATCTTATGTAAATTACTAGTCCTACGAGTCCTAGTAACCCTTATCTCTAAATAACCCTAACACGGTTAAGATTCAACCTAGAGATAGCATTAAGATTATGAATTAACCAAGGTACACATTATATCAAGCTACGAGTCGATATTCAACATGTATTCAACTTCCTACACATCCAATTAGTCCTACGAGTCCTAAAGGGATATGATTGCTACTTGGGTTAAGGTTCGCTACGAGGAATCTACAAAACCCTAGCAATTGAATGAATCTACTCTAACTAGTCGATCAGGCTAGAGAGAATAAAACACATCCAAGCAATTAAGCACAAAGAAGTCAAAACATTGGAATAAGAATAAGAACTAGATTAAGAAACTTACAATTCAACAATCAAAGATCCAAACTGTAGGCGAAACCTTGAGAGTTTAGTTGCTCATGCTCAACGGCGCTCTCAACAATGGAATAAAGTGCATAAGGTTAATGAAATAATAAACTAGAAAAGTCTTATAAAGCCTCTAACAAGTCGGCCAATTCTGAATGGCGTGTTTCTGCGAGGGCCGCGGGGCAGCCAACCCAGGCCGCGGGGCGGCCGGCGATCAGCGAAATCGCTCGTCAGAGGTTCGGGCCGCGGGGCGGCTTTTACTGTTCACAGCGATTTTCCTGTTTTGAATTTGGTCTCGATGTCAACACGAAAGTTGTAGATCTCGAAGAGAGCTTTCCAACGCATGGTTATAATAGTCAATCGGACCACTGAGGCCTCCAGAAAGTGCGAAACAAGTTCAGCATGTCTGGCAACAACTTTTGATGACTTGTTATTCACTTAGGCTCTCGAAATTCGACTCCGCTCCCGTGCTCTTCACTTTTCTTCATCAACTTGAATCTTCCTTCATCCAAGAGTCTCCTAATTCCTCGTCGGATCCACATTTACCTGAAATTAACCATAAAATTGTATAGATTCCGACTCTTCCAACACCACAGGTAAACATGTAATTGTAACTAAAATATGCACTATTCACAACTAAATTATGCTAAATGCATTCTATAATGCAACACTAATCATGCTCTATCAAATTCCCCCACACTTGAACCTTTGCTTGTCCTCAAGCAATAGAAAACTCAACTTTGCCGCCCCACAGAATAACAATTCATGTATCCACACCTCAATACTCTTTTAAGTGCATGAAAACTAGCAAACATTATAGATTAATTAACAACATCATAGCACATAATTGCAATAATCAATGAAACTAGGCAACCATATCCATTCTAGACCTCACAGGGAATACGTGTTTCACTCTCACTCAAGTGTTTAAGGTTAAATGTTTACGCTCAAAATTCAATCTTCAAAAACTTAGCTACAATAGTCTTGCACTAGTGTTCTAATTCTCCACCGCTGGTGACTCTACACACAACAAAAATCATGAGGTCTTTCAATTGGGTTGTAACTGGGCCAAGGTAGAACATATAAGGTATGGAACAATTTAGGCCATGTGATGCTCATAATCCGGGAACTAAGGAAGCAACCAAATTATAAAACCACTCATAAACTCCTTAGACCATATCTCTATAATACCAAACAACACCAATCTGAAGCATAAAACTTTACAAACCATACTCAACTCATTCCTTTATTCTTTTCTCTTTTTTTTTTTCTTTTTTTTTTCTTTTTTTTTTCTTTTCACGCTATATTAAATGATTTTCCTTGACTTTTGCCCCTAAGTGAATTTTATCCTCCTTATGTCCCAAGTAATGAATGTACTAGCAAGAATCAAATCTCATAAATGCACCTCAAACATACACAATCCACCACTCAAAACCATCATCCACAATATAGATATTCACCAACTATTCCTATATTCCCGGATGAGGTCAGGCTATCATTGACTATGGAAAAATCTTGTGGGGCTACAAAAGAATAGGCAATTAGGCTCAAACTGGCTTCAAGCAGAGAATAATATGCAAGGTATCGCTAGCATCCTGTAGGACCTATGCTTTCTGAATGTGACCCTTCGTCTGATTGCATGCCATTCTTGACTTATTATATGATCATGGTTGCCATATGTGATAGATACTATGCTGCTCTTATGTGTTCTCGTATAACATTAGGTCGGATTGTTACGATAACCTCGTGATGATGCATTGACCTTGATTGTTGATATATATACCCCGCTAGTGCATTGCTCGTATATGTGATATTTGCTCTGTTTGGTAAATCCCGCATATCTCGCTTAAGACTACTAGGCGTTATGGCTTTCATGAATCGATAGACTGTTAGCTTGTATCGCATGCCCCTCAAGGTAGAACTCGAATGTGTCTTTTGAATGTACATGTATGTCGTTGATCTTCAAGATAGGTACATGTTAGTGTGGGTTGATATGGTTGATTGATTGAGATGAACCCTTGCTACTTGTCACAAATTGTAACCTCATAGATTTTCATAGGGGCAATCGTTGTCATTCTCGGGTCAAAGTCTTGTCTCTAGTCTTGTCGTTCTTTAGCCTTGGTCTATGTTTGGTTCCGAAGTGAACATTGGGTTGCCCGTCCTTGTCACTCCCCTATCTCTGCTAACTTAGACTCCTCTGCGATATTTGGTGAGCGACTGCTTGGAAGAGAAAGGAAGTTGCATAACGATAGAGCTGTGTGGCGGAAGCGTGGGCCCATGACCCACAAGCCTTATGATCGACGGTGTTGGTGGGACAAGTATGTTTTGAGGATTGCGACTATCGAGTACGATATGACTTGCAGGCGGGAGTGTCCTCCGTTTGAATTGCTAACTTTTCTGAATATCTTGATAACCATGTTGCAATGCTTGATGGTGACGTTTATGTGTTGATGTGCTGACTTGATGATGACTATTGCCTGATTGCCTGTCGTCTATGATGATATGATGTGATGCCTTATGGATCTAATGTACCATGATGTCGTGACGTGTTGCTACTCTAAGTTGCTAGGCATGATTTGAATTCCTTTGCCTGTAAAATGTGAACTACATATGCTAAGAGACTTGAGTTGTATCTGATAAGGTTATAGTGCAACATGTTAGCTTGACTTCAGTATGCTCATATATGATGTTTGCAATGATTATTGAGCATGATGATAAATTGAGACTTGTTGAACCCATGATGTTATGTTTATAAATGCTAGTTGACATGATGTAGACCTTGTGTTTGATGATTTTAATTATTGCTTCTTCCTTAAACCTGTGGGTGAGGTCGTTGGTAGCGTGGTAGAAGAGTGGTGAAAGAGCTTGAGTGGTTAGGATGATCGGGGATGTTATGAGATAAGTCGCAAGAGAGAGATGTTGGTTTAGGTAAGACTGAGTGAGCTTTAGGAATTTTGCAAGGCATGATGCTGGTGATATCTTGGGAGGTGTGGGAAGTGTAAGAAATGGCCTTAAGAGAAGTGAGGATATAGTATGAGAGGGTACTCGGGTGTGGAGTTAGAGATAGGAGTTGGATTCTTAGAGGTGGATGGTGTGTGTGAGAGTTTGGTGGAATGAGGGCGAGATTTGAGCATCGGGATGAATTGAGATTTCTTTGGGAAATTTTGTCTAAGATGAGGTTGGCGGGTCTAGAAGAGGATTTGTCTTGGTTTAAGAGTGGAGATGGGCGAGTGGAGATTGTGTTTTATTTTGACTGGTATGATGTGAGGATTTTCTTGATTATGTGATTTATTTATATCTGCTGGCATGATGTTAGATAGTGACCATGATAAAACCTGATATGGAATAACATTCCCTGTTGAAATGCAATGTGAAAATCTGGTTGGTAGTGACTAGTGTTATCATGATATATTGGTGTTTTGCTATCCTGTTATGTTGTTTTAGAAGCATGTTAGGATGTGTTGTGATATGATAATATATGAGATCATGATGTGTTATTATGTGGAAGCATGATGTATTATTATGAAGTAGTAAGCATGATATTATATTATATGGCCGGTAAGCATGATTATGAATATGTAAATGATGAATATGGCTTGGGGCATGAATATGATTGGTTATATATGAAATAATGGTGTCTGAAGGCTAAATGATCGTTATATGGTGTTGTGACGAGTTAAGGTGATGTCTTTTAGGGCATATTAACATTTTGATGGTGAGATACTTCTTGATCTCCCCTTTTTATTGAATCTTAATAGCACGACCTTGACTGTATTGATGTGTTGATAAGTAGTTTTGTTCCGTTGACTTATGATTAAATTTCGCTATGGCTAACCTTGCAAGTACCAATGATTGACGTGTTAAAAATGTTATGCTAATGCTGGATAGAAATTGGATAGGATGACTATGTGAATTTATGGGTTAAATGATATCCCTTGCTGTGACTGACCCTACTATGATTGCGATGCTGATATGCGATAGTGAGATATCCTTTATGACTTTTGGTGTGATATCGAGATGTGTGTTATGATTTTAGCATAGATGCATATTATGACATTTAGTATGAGGTGGAGACGTTGATGTGATCTTGTGGCAGTGTGCTGGCATATGTTTGAGACTTGTTATATGATGTACTCGTTGATGATCGATTGGTTATGTGGTTATGCATTGCTTATGACTTTTGAATCTTACTTGAATTGAGAGATTGATTTGATTATGGAAACTAGGAAGAGAATATGGGATTAGCCCTTAGAGGTGGATGATTCCACCTCCCAACTTCTGAACTTGATTGGTTGTTATGCGGGAAACTTGGAGGATTTTGACGAAAGTTTGATTGAAACGATTCTACTTATTTTGGTGTAAAGTTGCTTGGTTAAACGTCTTATTTGAAGATTTTGAGTGGTTAGGAAAGGAATTACTTGAAGTTTTAAAGAATAAACGTTATCGAGAATTTCAACGATTTTGAGGCCAATTTTTTTTCCAATTGCGGAATCCCTTTAGAAACTTTTCAAACCCGGGCAACTCTATGATATTTCACGAAGTGGATACAAGCATTTTATGAGGGCGCTTGTAGGGTGCTTGCTAAGACCTAGTGATGATATTGTAGAACTGTTAGAGTTGTGGTACTTCCAAAAAGTCGAAGCGAGGATGTGATAGGGGCGCTTATCGCATACTTGTCAAGGCCAATTGGAGGTGTCACGACCGTGACTAGGATGTTGTGAGAATCCCGGAAGACGCAACCGAGATGATTACAAGATTCTTGGACATGGTCCTTTGACTCATCAATTTCAAACTTCATTCCCTACTTTATTTTGGTTTTAGTCTCGGGGACGAGACTTGTTTTTAGAGGTGGATGATGTAAAGGCCCGGATTTTTAAATAATAAATTTCAACAAATAATATAAAATGGATTTAAGTCAAAAAAATAAAAATAAAAATTCGGATTTTTTTTAAGGAAAACTCGTCTTTAAATTATTAAATTGAAATTTGAAACTCTTAAAGCGAATTCCGGCCCAATTTTTAACTTTGAAGGACAATTCTATCGTTTTGCCTCGGAATTTGAAATAAGCTTTGGGATGTCGATATCTTTATAATTTTGAAGCGTTATATTAATAGAGTCGGATTTTGGTTCGAGCGAACGGGTTTCGAGGTGTAATTTCGGGTATTCAAACTTTACCTTCGGGACCGCAATTTCCGTCTCATATCACCAATTCTTATCAAATCTTTAGATTTGGTCTCCTGCTTGACCAATTCCAACTCATCTATTCCTCTTTTGGGTAAATTCTATCCTATTCTTTACTCTCTCTTTTCTGGTTTCCCCATTCTTGGTAAAAAGACAACCCAATAGTACTCTCTCTCCCGTGATGCTCCCTCTCTCCAGCTCATTCTTTTCCCTATTGAGGCCCTCAGCTTGTTCCCACACTCCACCAATCCCTCTCACACTTTCTATCCTCTGTTGAAACCTACCAGAAAACCCAGGAAAGCAATTCATCAAGAACACTATCTCTCACCTTCTTCGTTCAAATCGTAGCACCGCCGAGAGCTCTGAGCTCTGTTGCCGAGGGCGATACTGCAGCAGCACCTTCTCCCCCTCCTCTGCTCTCTCTCAGTCACGCAGACGCAACCACAAACCCTCCTCGGAGACTTGTTTTCCGATTCCAGGAATCCACCTCAAAAATCAACACATACTAAGCACCTGTTCTCTTCAAAATTCCAGACAGCTCCCAAGCTTTAACTCCTCCTCACCATCACTGGCGAGCCGAGCACCACCTTTCCGACGACCGAAGAAGAAGAAGGAGGAGCCCTCGGAATCGCAAACCATCACCGGCCTGTTTCGTCTCCAAGGTCGATTTCTTATTTTCTTATTCGATTCCGGTTCAAACCTCATCAAAATCCCTCTTTGCTCATCCCTTACCTCTTCCTAGGACTTACCGGTGTTGATTCCGCCCTCGACGAAGCCCAATCGTGCCTCGACGAAGGTTCCGGCGAAGTTTTCGATCTCGGAGAGCTCTCTTCTTTCTTCCCCTTTTACTCTCGTTTTCTGTCCTTTTGGGTCGGGTGAGGTCGGAATAGGGGTTCGGTCCCATGGGAAAGGGTTGGGGTCGAAGCAAAGGCCGCCGGTGGCCTGAGGTTCTCATCCTCCATCTTCCGTCTTTTTCCGTCGTACTGTGCTCTGTCCGAATGAAGAGGGTGACTCCCTTGCCTTCTTTCTCTGATAGGGCTTGGGCCTTTTATTTTCCAGATCCGGATCCGTTTCCCTATTTCTTCTTTTGGCGGGTCGGGTTGCTGGGATCCGGTTATCCCTTCTTTTCTTTCTTCCGGGTTGGGCCGAGTGTTGGGCCGGGTTGGGTCCTTCCATCCGAGTTATACTTTGGGCTTTAGGGGCTGGATTTTAAAGAGTGTTTTATTATGAGTTTGTCTTTTGTTTATATTATGTGTTATATGGAGTTATATAATTGTAATTCATTCTTAGATTAATACTATTGTTAGTATTAATTTCTGATTTAGGAAAATAAATTATAAATTCTGTAAAAGTATTATATATATATGTTGAGTTGTTTTATAAAAGGGATAGTATTTGGAAAATGTTGTATTAATGGATGTTGTTTTAAAATGTGACTTTAAGAATTTGAAGGGATTTATTGATGTTGACTTATAAATGTGGCATATAAAGATGAATTTACTTGGTGTTTATTTTAGATAGATATGGTTTGAACTAATTAAGAAGAGATTTTCAAGTCTTTGAAATTATCTCTTTTAAGGATTTGTTGTTTGGAAACCGAAGTGCCGGAATATTTCTATAATTGGATTTCGACAGAATTATTTTAAGGTTTAAATGTTTAATGTCGAGATTCTTTGTCTTGGTTTGATAACGTTGGTTTTAAGAAGGAAATTGGAAGAATGATTTTGGTTGATGTTGATCATATCGAAAAGGTTTTGAAAAATGGTTTCACTATCGGTTGAGAACTTGGGTTCCGTATGGATGAATGTTGGACCGGTAGCTTATAGAAATGGCTTGATGATAGGTGTGTATTGCTTTGGATTGCCTTGGACTTGCATTTGGGCCCTTGCTTGCGTTATTTTGCTGTTCTGCATCTTCAGGTAAGTTCCCTAGGGGGCTTACTCAGGTTGGACATTCGTGCCTGTTGTTGCATTTTATGTTAGGTGTTGCATATGCATAAAAGCATGCCATGTAGTATCCTGTTTAGGTTGCACTAATTGAATGAGCATCTGCTTACTTTATGCGTTTGAAACAGAACGGCCGTTATCTGTGATAGTCCTAGAGTCTTTGCTAGGGTCATAGGGTAGCCCAGCCTCATCAGGTACCCTGAGTCAATCGAGTCATGAACTTCCTTATATTATGAGATGCCTGCGGGCTTTATTGTGGAGCGGGTTAGGCATGCGTGCCGCCCGATTATGATGGAATGCATTCACGAGCTGGCCGGTCTCCGCCCTATCGGAAGGGGGTGGAGGTAGGAGAGGGATATGCCACTTGGCATTGTCTTGGGCCCTTTACAGTATTTTTACACATTGTTATAACTAGGAGCATGCTAGTGTGTTTGACTTTCGTACTGCATTAGAGCATCTTTATTAGGTATAGCACATACTATGTGGCCTCAGCGAGGACTGCCGGTCCCGCATGAGTGGCTCGATCTGACTCCTTTCCCCGTTCTTTTTTTTAAGGTATTTTGTGCAGATTTTGAGTGCTCGATGTCTATATGACGGGGTTTCCTTTGGCGAATTGAAGAACCTGGCTAATTCTCTAACTTGGTATAAATGGTAATCATTCGCTTACGTTTTGGTTTTGACCCGGCTCTGCCGTGACACTTTGTATCTTAACTTTGTTTCCGCTTTACTTTCATTTGAGCTGAATTTCGCGACATAGTCTTAGGACAGGTTAAGGGTACCCAATGGCCCTTCGAGGTTTTTAGGGTTTGAAATCCCTCTTTCTGCTAATATTAAATGAGTTTGAAACCTCGACCCGTACCGGGATTGCAAGATCCGAACAAGGGGTTTTATCCCTTGAAACGTAACCCGGAAATCATAATTCTGGGCTGTTACAATGTTTAAGTCATGTGCAGAAATCATAATATGCAGCCTTGAAAAAGATATCTAAATGCAAGTCAAAGAGGAAGAAATTGAAGAGAGTACACTCAACAAGCAAGAGGACTTAATAAGGTGCAGTCCTGAATAGGCCAAAATAAGCTCACCAGGTCATGTCTAGAACTTCAAGATCAACCAAAATTCCAAGATCTTATGTGCTCAATCATTAATCAATCATGCTCACCAAATAGTATAGAAAACATATATCGAAAGCTTCCACAATCCAAGCACATCATGGGGCATAAATCTCAATAGATAGAATAGAGGACAAACGGTATCTATATGGGGAAATAAGACATAATCCTAACAATGCAATTTATAAATAACTGATTTTTTTTGGGGATTTTCTTTTTAAAGACTAACATGCTGATATGCAATATAAACTAAAAACAAAAATAAAAGTGCAAACTAAATATAAACATGCAATCCTATCATACCATGCGATTCTCCCCCCCCCCCCCCCCCCACACACTTAAATCAGGCATTGTCCCCAATGACATAAAAGACAACAAAAGATAAAAATATGAAGGAAAGAACCTAGGCGCGGGGTGGCCTGAGAAATTTAGCTCTTCAACACCTTGGGTTGCCTCCCAAGTAGCGCCTTTGTTTACTGTCATTGGCTCGACACTTTATTCATCCACTCATTCAAGACTCAAGAAGACATCGTTAGCGCCCTCAAAAGCAGATCAAACTCTCGTGCCCAACCGATATTCGAATGCACACTAAAGATGAAACAATTGGTAATTAGAAATATAGCAATGAGAACTATTACCAACTTACCCTTCATTCGAGCTTGATTCTCCCTCGAGGGTATGTAGGACCACCAACACAGTTCTGCTAGTGGTTTGTTGAAGTAGTGGCTCCATGGATCGACATATTCACCAAAATCTCCCAATTTGCAAAAAGTACCAGTTTCTTGTTCAGGAACCACAGAAATTGGTTCCGGACTTGGCTCCTTGATAGGCGAGTTGGAGATGATTTCTACGAATGGAGGGAGCATCGAAACACACTCAATCTCAAGGGACGTCTCTTGAGATTTTGTCTCGATAACAACTAGACGCGCTTCCTCATTATCAGAGAATTCATCGTTGCTTCCATATTGGCTTTCATCAAGTTGAGGAATAGAACATTGCTAAACTATAAACTCCTTCAATGTTTTAGAAAGTCGGATAATTGCATTCCCATTTTGATTCATTGCTTCCCCATTTTGATTCACTATCTCATGTAATTGCCCTATTTGCTCCATCAAGACAATGGTTGATTCCTCCATGGACGGGTCGGAGTACTCCATTGGTTGAAACGTCGAAGTGTAGGATTCTTCCTCCGCCGATTGGTCACCCATATAGCAGAGAAGATCCCATAATCCCGACACTCCTAAACCAGCAAAGCTTCCATTGTTTATGGACCTGGCAAGTTCTCGGGTCTCAGGAGTCATGCCCTCAAAAACGCAAACCACCACATCTCGCAAACTATCTCGGAAACCCCGTGAATAACGAATGTCAAATAAAGTTTGCACTATTGTGAGGTAATTGTGAAAATACTCTCCCTGAAACTGCGATAACTTCAACATCTAGAAATATTAGTAATAAGGTGTCGTGAACCATAAGATAGGTCCACGACGGGGTTAGATGTAAATATGTACCAAAGTTAGCGATAAAAAAAACACAAGAAATTGATAAGAATTCCCCGGCAACGGCGCTGTAAAGGCTCGGATTTTTAAATCCTAATTTCTCAAAAAAGAAAGAAAAAAAAAAGTCAAAATGAATTTTAAACCGGAACTTAGCAAAAAGAAAAAAACTTTTTAACTCGGACTTTGATTTCGTAGAACGGATTTCCGACCTAATTAAAATTTTGATAACTAATTTGATATGGCAACATCATTCTCGAATTTTTAAAAATCTAATCGGTCGAGAGTGCGGGTTCCAAATATTGTTCCGGGTGAATTTTAAATTGGGGTTTTTGGTACCACTTGTGATCTTTTTCCCCTTCTTTTACCCAATTTCAGTCAATGGATGATGGATCACCCTCTCTGCCGATAGCAGCTCCCTCAAGAAATCCATTACCCATTTTTGACAAAGTAACCATCCCCCATCTTCTTCCCCTTATCTTTCTTGTTTCATGCTTTTGGAAAATGCCAAACCACCTACTGCAATTTTGACCAAGACAGCCTATCACAAACCCATAGCACCACTCAAAAAGGGGGGAAAAGCAAAGCTCACCTTCTCTTTAACAAAATCAGGAACACAAACCCTCCATATTTCACTTTCAATTTCAGATTCCCCCTTTTCTCTTCTTGTGAGGTTGCAGAGGAACCTACTCCCCTCTCCTCCAAATTTCACCTCCTTCCTTTCGAAATTCAAGCACCCATCCTTGGCTCCTCCACTGAGCCCTGTTTTGTCACCACCAGTCACCATCCCTCCGCCACCAGTGGACGCCGCCGCACCTCCATTCTCCTGAAAACGCAGCCCCGTTTCTCTGTTTACCGAGAGCCCAGCAGCAACTCCGTTTCTTTTCCTCCGCCTTCTCCGATGACCGAAGCCGACGCCGAGCAGCTCCGTCCCTCCTCTCCTCCTCCTCTGTTTTCTGTCCAAAAGCCCAGGTAAGGCTCCTCTCCTCCTTTCCGATCGAAAATGTTGCAAAGTTTCACCGTTAAGCCTCCTACCCTCTCTCTAGGCCGAGAAACGAAGCCCTGAGCCTCCGGCGAGCTCAATCGCGCACCGACGAGATTTTCCGGCGAGTCGAGACCCTCGGTGAGCTTCTTTCTTCCTCCTCCTTCCATTCCTTTCCTTCCTGGCCTGATTGTGTGTCTATGTCGTCGGATTTGGTATGTGGGTCGTCGGCCAAACCTTCCTTCTCCCGCTGATTTTTCAAACGCAGAGAGCCTACAGTGAGATTGAGGGGGGGAAGTGAACAGTAAAAATCGGGTTGGTTTCTAATTGATTTGATTCTGGGTTCGGTTCAGTATTTTAAACCAATAAAACCGGTTCAGTTCATTTAAATGGGAGTTGGGCCTAATTTTGTTTCAGAAAGTATTTGCCTATTTGGGCCTGTTTTCCAATGGATCCGATTTTTGGGAGTTTTACAAAAAGGGCTAGATTTTGGGGTTTTGTTAAATAAGGGTTGTTTTGGTGATTTAAAAGGTGAGGTTTTTATAAAATGCAAATGGTTGGGCATATTTTTATAATAATATATATACATTAAAGGTATTTAAAAATATATTATGGCTTTGTAAAGTATGGAGAGTTAAAATGTAAATTGGACTATTAAATATTATAAGACATTATGGATGAGATTTAAAAGAAAAATATATGTATATATATTACTTGTGATTTAGACGATATAATATTATGAGACTTGGATTTTAAAAAGGTATTTGACGAACATTTTCCAATATCGGAATTTCTATCTAGTTAACTCGGGTTTCGAAACGGTTTGCGGGACTAACTTGGGTATTATATGATCGATGACTAACTAGCATGATTAATGTGAATGGTTGACTAATATCATGATTGATTGACTAATGGCATGATGAAGTGTTAGACTTATGTATAGTTCACTTACGCTTTCGCGATATGATGAATATGACGAACTTGGTATATGTGATAAGTGGATTATTATTGCGGATATATTGTGGCAAATACATCAATGTGGCTGAATGGAATGATGAGAACAATATGGCCTTGTGCAATGTGTCAATATGATGAATGGTTGAACTTGACGGAATGATGTTTGCGATATGGTTGTTATTCTCGTTGAATGATGTATGCTTTGAGTGCTTGTATGATTAGACATAGACTTATATATGTGTTCTGATATGTATCTAGGTGATACTTTGTGATTATGATCAATGTGTGTCGGACCTTCTATTATGCTGTTCTGCATAGCCAGGTGAGTTCCTATATGAGCTCACTCAGATTCGAAAAGAGATCTCCCTGCTTGTAGCCATGTGCATACTAGGTGCTTGCATTCATAATAAAGCATGTCATGTAGTATCCTGCTAGGATTGCACTCATGATTGAGCATCCGTTTACTCATTGCTTTTGTAAACAGAACGTCCGTTATCTGTGAAGTAACTAGAGTCTTTGCTAGGGTTATAGGACGGCCCAGTCCCATCGGGTCCCGTCCTGAGTCAATCGAGTCATGAACTTCCTTATATTATGAGATGCCTGCGGGCTTTATTGTGGATACGGGTTGGGCATGCGTGCCACCCGATTATATGGAATGCATTCACGAGCTGGCCAGTCTCCGCCCTATCGGAAGGGGGTGGAGGTAGGAGAGGGATATACCACTTGGTATTCGGTGCTAAGGCCTTATTATATTTATGCACTTGATCTTAGGACCATGCTAGTGTGTTAATATTCCGCCTTGCATCTAGAAGCATCTTTATTAGGACTAGCGTGTGTATATGTCTGCTTGTTTGGGATTATATTGCGTAGGGCTTCGATCTGACACCGCCCCGCATACATTTTTTTTAGGTTTGTTTTGCAACATGATTATTCCTTGTTTCCGTGACGTGGGAACTCTCTTGGGCGATCTCAAAGAAATGGTTTAACTCCACTAACATTGTATATTAAATTTCGATAAATACGCTTATTGATTTGGTTTTGACTCGGCTCTGCCGTGTCACCCTCTTGTATTACACCTTGATTCTTCTATTTGTATGACTGTTGGTTTTCCACGCTTAGACTTATGACATGTACAGGGGACTTCCCCGGGGATTCCAACGATCCCTTCGAATTTTGGGTATGAAATCCCACTTTAAAATGTTAGGATAGAATTTCAAACCTTCAACCTGTACTCGGGGCGCAAGATCCTAACGAGGGGTTTTATCCCTTGAAACGTAACTCGGGAATCATAATCCCGGGCCGTTACAAAGATGGTATCAGAGCCAGGTTGTGCAAACCGAGTATGATAGGTTGAAGTGATTTTGAAAATGGCCCAAGGTTTTCAAATGGTTTTCCAAAATCTTTTAGAAAGGGCAAAATGAATTTAATATGGCTAACTCAAATGGACTAAATACGAACTTGACTCTATAAATACGGTTATCAAACAAAGGGAAACGAAGGGGAAGTAAAGGCGTTAGACCATCCCTATTGGATGTAGTTGGGAACGGGTAGGCAAAAATATAGCTTTTTTTTTACAGATGGGCCTACAAGACTCCAAGGCCTTGCGTCGTAGTGGCTGGAGTGGCGAGTTAGGTAGAGACCATGAGGTTTTGCCCCTCAGGTTAGTCGCCCCTCGAAGGGCGGCCCATAGGATAGCTTGATCGTTGATTGCTTCCATGCTGAGTGCTATTGTGCTTAGGGTAGAGAACTAATCAGTATACCTTGACTTGAGTCATGTATTGAATAACTGTACAAACGGGATAGCGGGAGAATACCTTATTCTTATGTCATTGGAACTCCTGTCTTGTCGAAATATCTCTTCCATAATTCAAACCCCTGATGATTCTGACTCCGTCAACCGTCCCACCAACACATTTAGGCATGTTAGCAAGGGTCGAAGAGCATCCGCTCTCCCCGTTTCAAGTCCTGTTTTGTATCCCACCACCAATGCTTCTATCGAGTCACGTACCTTAGGTTGGTGTCTTCCACGGGAAAATTTGGGTCAGTCAACTAGCTACTTCCGGGGGTGTGTAGGATATGGGAAATCCATGAGTGTTTTAGGGAGGGTGATCAATGAAACAATTTCGAGTTAGAAGTGATTTGTCTTATGGAGTTATCCTTCTCGATTCTTATACTGATCAACTGTGTCTTCTTACCACGAGAGTCTAAACAAAAATTATACCCTCTCATCTTGAAAACAGTGTGAATGTCCTTGTGTCATACCGAGCGAGTCATATTAGCGTCCCACGGGGAAACAGGGTGATGAGTCGGTGATTGTATGACATGGTATGTTGGTATATCTCAGCATGACTTGTCTGATAACTTGCATGATCGCACTTATGAACGAATATATATATCGAATCTATGAATTCCCATCATTGTTACTCTCCTTTGAATTAGGTCCATGATAGTGTGGTCAACCCTCTTTGTATGAGTGCCCTGAGAAATGAATTTTTGAGCATGTTAAGTTAATCAAATTGAACCTCATTGACTATGTATTTTCTTAATGAGTGTTGGTAGTATCATGTAGGATATACATCTCCTAATTATTGACCATCATGCATCTATGTGCCATACTTGTCATACTACATGTATATGGTTGTGTTGGATGTGATAGTTGTTATGCCCAAATGACTTAACCATACCCCTTGACACGATTATTAGAGTGCATCTTAACATGCTTACCTCGAACCCACATTGTTTTGACCTACTTATGTGTACACTAAGTGAGTAATGGATCATACATGTGATATCCTATAATGCTCGCTATGTCATATATAACTTATGCTGCATATGTCTATTGTTGGTTTGTGCATACATGATATTAATATGTCAAGCATGATTAGTGCATGGGATGATAAGTTTTAGCCTGTCCCATGTGCATGTAAAGTTGATTATGTGAAATGTTATGGATGCATAGGACGCTATTCCTTTAATAGGTACATGATAGTGTGGCATGATATGATTGAAATATTTTGTGATTGCCATGTGCACCTAAAACCTTATAGAATACCCTAAGGGGATTGTTGTAACTCTTGAGTCTGTGTCTTGTCTTGAGTCTCGTCATCTCTAGTCCTGGTTTGTGTCTGAATTCTTAAGAAAGTCGTTTTGTCCTCCCTTGCCCTCCCCTATCTCCGTGACTTCTAACCCCTCGTGATCCCCTTGATGGACGTCGACATAGAAGAGAAAACGAGCGATCGAGTGGCACCAGAGTGGCGCAACGGAAGTATGGTGGGCCCATGGCCCATGGACCCTAGGATCGACGTCACCAAAGGAAGGACGCCTTTTGAAGATGGCGGTTGCAGACGTAATCCTCCTAGGTGACTCAAGAAATGACTTTCTCTCCTATGCGAATTGGAATTGGTGTCGTGCGATAGGCTTGGAACTGACTAAACGAATGTGTGATGACTGATATGCCGAGCCGGTAGTGAATGATTGTCTGACTAACTTGTGTCTGTGATGATGTGCCTTTATGCTTACGCGTATTGACTTGCTAGTAAATCGGTTATGAGTTATATAGGTGGTGGTGTTCTTTCTTGTGCATGAGTCGAGTGATCCCTTGGTGAGACGGATCGGGAAATGGCAGGTAGATTGAGGTCTTCGAGTTGGTCATTGGTTGTGCGAGATGGAGTGCATGAAGAATGTGTTAGCTTAGGTAGAGTCGAGTGAGTTATGGCTTGTCGGAGATAGTGTCCAGTGAGTATATTTGAGCTTCCAGGTAGGTCTTAGGTGAAGAGTGGAGTTAGCATGGTGAGATTTCGAGGAAGAGGTCCAAGCTAGAAGTGTCGGTAGATAGTGGGTGCAAGTATAGGTGGCTAGTGTAGTTCTAGAGGTGGATGAGTGAGCTAGGAATGGACCGGACCAGGAGAGAATGTCTAAGGAATCGTAGAGTGTGGACTAGGTTGTGTGTGCTATGATTAGGAGTGGTTTTGGTAAATGATGAAGTTGAGGAATTGCTAAAGATGAGTAGTATAGGGTTGCTTGAATTGGGAAATCATCGATCTTGGGGGTTTGATTGTTCATGTCAGGACTGTACGTGTGATGAGTATTTGGGGTTGTTAGATAGGGTTGGAAATGCTTGGCGAAGTCATGATTGAAATATTTCTAGATGCGTTGTTGAAGGATTTTAGCATAGGGAAGAAATCGAAGCTAATGCACGAAATTTTTTTTATCAAGGTATTGAGGAGGTAGAGTGAATCTTCGAGGAAAGGTTGGTAGCTAGGCGAGAATGTCGTTGAGGTTGGAAGTAAGACTATGGACTTGAGGTTGAGATAGGGAGATTCCGAGCATGGATTTAGGGACTAGGCAAAGCGGGAGGTATTGGGAATGTTAGAGGATGAAAGATTTTAGGAGGTTGGCAAAATGGCGGTACTTGGGAAACTCGGATGAGGATGATTTAGGGATTTACGAAATGATGATCGGTAAAAGAGGGCTTTGGACGGTAATGTATCATGGTTAAGAAGTAGGAGCTTGGGGCAATTTATGAATATGAAGAGATTAGGAACTGGAGTATGACAATTTGAGGATTTCGAATGGTTAAGGTTTAGTAAGATTTGGAATGAGGAAGTTTGGGAATATGCTGAGACGGGGATCGAGAATAGGTCGGTCGAGGAATCGTGGATGTTCAGGTTTCATGAGAATTGAAATGGGACAAGTAGGTGGAAGTTGTGATTGGTCATTGAGGATAGGCGCGGGTGATGAGGAACTCGGTGATACGTGGTTATGAGTTAGCACTAGACAATTTTCTGCGTTAGAGTTGTCGAGAGTAGGCGGTTGAGTGGATTCTAGCAAGGTAGGATGCTTGTGTTGGTAATGTCGAGAATAAGGATGGGAGTGTCAGGTGTGAGATGGTCGGTATGAGTTGGGTTCTTAGAGGTGGATGGCTAGTGAGAGTGATTAGTGGTACGGGAAGTGTGATCATGTTAACAAGAGTATTCGAGATGTCTCTTTGGGAGATAATGGTCAGGCAGAGTCTTGAGAACCTAGGGAGAGTAAGCGAGATTGTTAAGGAGCACCTAGATCGATCGTGAGAGTGATTGAGTCGAGAGCTTGAGATTCTTTTAGAAGGCGAGATGGGACTGGTAGAGGACTCCTAGGATGAGGGTGTGCTTTATAGAGAGTCTTGGTTGTTGGTCGAGTTGTTAAGCTTGTCGGAATAAGGGAATTGTGCGATTGGGAACTCTGAGATATGGTTTTAGGTGGTCAAGTAGGATTTGGGGTCAGAATGTCGAAGTGGGATGGTTTTTAGATGGCTTGATGGCATGGGAATTGGGACCCCTAGTAGTTGGTTTGGGATGCAGGCTTTGAATTGCGGATAGTTATTAGGCTAGAAAGGTTGTGTACTAAGCGGAATTCAATGGTATTTAGATAGTATCGGATTTGAGTTGGTAGAACTAGGTGAGGTTGATCTTGATGCGAGAGATGAGGAGTAGTGGTCGTGTCTTGTTATGGTTGATAGTTATAGGCAGATTCTCTTGAGGATGTGATCTAGTGTATGCTTTACTTTGGGCCGAGTGTTGTGCGAATTCTATGCGATAGACGATGATGATTCCTTGATGTATTGCCCTAGGCGATAGTGAGTTGTTAGTGCTAACACTAGTTATCCCCTGAACTTGATGAAATGCTAGTGTACGGAAGTACTGGTTTGCCTCTAATGTGATGATGCTCGATAGTTAGCGTAAGTATTATGTGCTTATCTGAATGATATGATGTGCAACTTCTGTGGTATGATATGATGAATTCTACTATGTGCGATGCTATGCTAAGATTTGTTATGGCATGTGACTACCCCAACATGAGTATGATCTGTTTATGAATGCGTGATACGATTGTTATGTTACACGATTGTTATATGTTATATGATGCCGTGAACTGGAAATTGCTAGGATGGTAGAACCGAATTGATGAAATGTGATTCTAACTTGGAACCTAGGAAGGAAATATGGGATTAGCCCTTAGAGGCGGATGATTCTACCTTCTTAGATTGAAACTTGCTTGACTAACATCGGTTTAAAGGAGTTGAATAATGTTTAAAAATTACTAGCTTGGATTTGAGAAATTGAACGCGATCGAGTACTTCAATGTTTTTGAGGCTAATCCTTTTCAAACTATGGAACCCCTTTTGAAATTTTCTGGTCGAGCTTGCATTATGATGCCCCACGAAGTGGATACATGCATTTTATAAGGGCCCTTATAGATTGCTTGCTAAGACTTAGTGGAGATGATATAATGCTTTTCGAGTTATGATATAATCGAGAAATCGGGGTAAGGATGTGGTAAGGGCCCATATCACACTTTCGCTACGATTTATCGGGAATATTATGATCATGACGACGATGTTGTGAGAACCTCATAGGGGCACCTATGAGGCACTTACGGATCGACGGAATGATACTTGGACTCACCAATTTCAAACTTCATCCCCTACTTTGTTATGATTTTAGTCTCGGGGACGAGACTTGTTTTTAGAGGTGGATGATGTAAAGGCTCGGATTTTTAAATCCTAATTTCTCAAAAAAGAAAGAAAAAAAAAAGTCAAAATGAATTTTAAACCGGAACTTAGCAAAAAGAAAAAAACTTTTTAACTCGGACTTTGATTTCGTAGAACGGATTTCCGACCTAATTAAAATTTTGATAACTAATTTGATATGGCAACATCATTCTCGAATTTTTAAAAATCTAATCGGTTGAGAGTGCGGGTTCCAAATATTGTTCCGGGTGAATTTTAAATTGGGGTTTTTGGTACCACTTGTGATCTTTTTCCCCTTCTTTTACCCAATTTCAGTCAATGGATGATGGATCACCCTCTTTGCTGATAGCAGCTCCCTCAAGAAATCCATTCCCCATTTTTGACAAAGTAACCCTCCCCCATCTTCTTCCCCTTATCTTTCTTGTTTCATGCTTTTGGAAAATGCCAAACCACCTACTGCAATTTTGACCAAGACAGCCTATCACAAACCCATAGCACCACTCAAAAAGGGAGGAAAAGCAAAGCTCACCTTCTCTTTAACAAAATCAGGAACACAAACCCTCCATATTTCACTTTCAATTTCAGATTCCCCCTTTTCTCTTCTTGTGAGGTTGCAGAGGAACCTACTCCCCTCTCCTCCAAATTTCACCTCCTTCCTTTCGAAATTCAAGCACCCATCCTTGGCTCCTCCACTGAGCCCTGTTTCGTCACCACCAGTCACCATCCCTCCGCCACCAGTGGACGCCGCCGCACCTCCATTCTCCTGAAAACGCAGCCCCGTTTCTCTGTTTACCGAGAGCCCAGCAGCAACTCCGTTTCCTTTCCTCCGCCTTCTCCGATGACCGAAGCCGACGCCGAGCAGCTCCGTCCCTCCTCTCCTCCTCCTCTATTTTCTGTCCAAAAGCCCAGGTAAGGCTCCTCTCCTCCCTTCCGATCGAAAATGTTGCAAAGTTTCACCTTTAAGCCTCCTACCTTCTCTCTAGGCCGAGAAACGAAGCCCTGAGCCTCCGGCGAGCTCAATCGCGCACCGACGAGATTTTCCGGCGAGTCGAGACCCTCGGTGAGCTTCTTTCTTCCTCCTCCTTCCATTCCTTTCCTTCCTGGCCTGATTGTGTGTCTATGTCGTCGGATTTGGTATGTTGGTCGTCGGCCAAACCTTCCTTCTCCCGCTGATTTTTCAAACGCAGAGAGCCTACAGTGAGATTGAGGGGGGGAAGTGAACAGTAAAAATCGGGTTGGTTTCTAATTGATTTGATTCTGGGTTCGGTTCAGTATTTTAAACCAATAAAACCGGTTCAGTTCATTTAAATGGGAGTTGGGCCTAATTTTGTTTCAGAAAGTATTTGCCTATTTGGGCCTGTTTTCCAATGGATCCGATTTTTGGGAGTTTTACAAAAAGGGCTAGATTTTGGGGTTTTGTTAAATAAGGGTTGTTTTGGTGATTTAAAAGGTGAGGTTTTTATAAAATGCAAATGGTTGGGCATATTTTTATAATAATATATATACATTAAAGGTATTTAAAAATATATTATGGCTTTGTAAAGTATGGAGAGTTAAAATGTAAATTGGACTATAAAATATTATAAGACATTATGGATGAGATTTAAAAGAAAAATATATGTATATATATTACTTGTGATTTAGACGATATAATATTATGAGACTTGGATTTTAAAAAGGTATTTGACGAACATTTTCCAATATCGGAATTTCTATCTAGTTAACTCGGGTTTCGAAACGGTTTGCGGGACTAACTTGGGTATTATATGATCGATGACTAACTAGCATGATTAATGTGAATGGTTGACTAATATCATGATTGATTGACTAATGGCATGATGAAGTGTTAGACTTATGTATAGTTCACTTACGCTTTCGCGATATGATGAATATGACGAACTTGGTATATGTGATAAGTGGATTATTATTGCGGATATATTGTGGCAAATACATCAATGTGGCTGAATGGAATGATGAGAACAATATGGCCTTGTGCAATGTGTCAATATGATGAATGGTTGAACTTGACGGAATGATGTTTGCGATATGGTTGTTATTCTCGTTGAATGATGTATGCTTTGAGTGCTTGGATGATTAGACATAGACTTATATATGTGTTCTGATATGTATCTAGGTGATACTTTGTGATTATGATCAATGTGTGTCGGACCTTCTATTATGCTGTTCTGCATAGCCAGGTGAGTTCCTATATGAGCTCACTCAGATTCGAAAAGAGATCTCCCTGCTTGTAGCCATGTGCATACTAGGTGCTTGCATTCATAATAAAGCATGTCATGTAGTATCCTGCTAGGATTGCACTCATGATTGAGCATCCGTTTACTCATTGCTTTTGTAAACAGAACGTCCGTTATCTGTGAAGTAACTAGAGTCTTTGCTAGGGTTATAGGACGGCCCAGTCCCATCGGGTCCCGTCCTGAGTCAATCGAGTCATGAACTTCCTTATATTATGAGATGCCTGCGGGCTTTATTGTGGATACGGGTTGGGCATGCGTGCCACCCGATTATATGGAATGCATTCACGAGCTGGCCAGTCTCCGCCCTATCGGAAGGGGGTGGAGGTAGGAGAGGGATATACCACTTGGTATTCGGTGCTAAGGCCTTATTATATTTATGCACTTGATCTTAGGACCATGCTAGTGTGTTAATATTCTGCCTTGCATCTAGAAGCATCTTTATTAGGACTAGCGTGTGTATATGTCTGCTTGTTTGGGATTATATTGCGTAGGGCTTCGATCTGACACCGCCCCGCATACATTTTTTTTAGGTTTGTTTTGCAACATGATTATTCCTTGTTTCCGTGACGTGGGAACTCTCTTGGGCGATCTCAAATAAATGGTTTAACTCCACTAACATTGTATATTAAATTTCGATAAATACGCTTATTGATTTGGTTTTGACTCGGCTCTGCCGTGTCACCCTCTTGTATTACACCTTGATTCTACTATTTGTATGACTGTTGGTTTTCCACGCTTAGACTTATGACAGGTACAGGGGACTTCCCCGGGGATTCCAACGATCCCTTCGAATTTTGGGTATGAAATCCCACTTTAAAATGTTAGGATAGAATTTCAAACCTTCAACCTGTACTCGGGGCGCAAGATCCTAACGAGGGGTTTTATCCCTCGAAACGTAACTCGGGAATCATAATCCCGGGCCGTTACAGGCGCCAAATTTGACAAGAGGAAAACCTGTCGTTGTTCTTGTCAAAGAATACTCAAACTCACAACTAGTATAGTGTGTAAGCAAGAGATCGATCCACAGGGAAATCTATTCAATTCGAGTGTCAATTCTAATCGCTAGTAAGAATATGGGGTGTTTTTGGTGTGAAAAAGATCCGCCTTTTATCAAAGCGGAAGCAAGCAAACAAAGTAAATTGATTGTAGAAAGCAGTGGAGAGAAATAGGTTCACCTACAATTTATCACTTCGATTGATGAATTCGATCCTTGTTTCAGCTTCTAGTTCTTGTCTTTTCCTATCAATGTCCTTGTCCAGATCTTATGTATATTACTAGTCCTACGAGTCCTAGTAGCCCTTATCTCTAAATAACCCTAACACGGTTAAGATTCAACCTAGAGATAGCATTAAGATTATTAATTAACCAAGGTACACATAATATCAAGCTACGAGTCGATATTCAACATGTATTCAACTTCCTACACATCCAATTAGTCCTACGAGTCCTAAAGGGATATGATTGCTACTTGGGTTAAGGTTCGCTACGAGGAATCTACAAAACCCTAGCAATTGAATGAATCTACTCTAACTAGTCGATCAGGCTAGAGAGAATAAAACACATTCAAGCAATTAAGCACAAAGAAGTCAAAACATTGGAATAAGAATAAGAACTAGATTAAGAAACTTACAATTCAACAATCAAAGATCCAAACTGTAGGCGAAACCTTGAGAGTTTAGTTGCTCATGCTCAACGGTGCTCTCAACAATGGAATAAAGTGCATAAGGTTAATGAAATAATAAACTAGAAAAGTCTTATAAAGCCTCTAACAAGTCGGCCAAAGAATAAAACAAAAACCCTAATTAAAGTCCAATTCTGAATGGCGTATTTCTGCGAGGGCCGCGGGGCGGCCGGCGATCAGCGAAATCGCTCGTCAGAGGTTCGGGCCGCGGGGCGGCTTTTACTGTTCACAGCGATTTTTCTGTTTCGAATTTGGTCTCGATGTCAACACGAAAGTTGTAGATCTCGAAGAGAGCTTTCCAACGCATGGTTATAATAGTCAATCGGACCACTGAGGCCTCCAAAAAGTGCGAAACAAGTTCAGCATGTCTGGCGACAACTTTTGATGACTTGTTATTCACTTAGGCTCTCGAAATTCGACTATGCTCCCGTGCTCTTCACTTTTCTTCCTCAACTTGAATCTTCCTTCATCCAAGAGTCTCCTAATTCCTCGTCGGATCCACATTTACCTGAAATTAACCATAAAATTGTATAGATTCCGACTCTTCCAACACCACAGGTAAATATGTAATTGTAACTAAAATATGCACTATTCACACCTAAATTATGCTAAATGCATTCTATAATGCAACACTAATCATGCTCTATCAGCTTTCTTATTAGATGTTAGAATTGGGTCTTATTTTTATTGTAATATGAACCCATTTCATATATTTCAAAGTAATTTATTTATTACATGTGAAAATACAACATTCCTATATTGCTTAGGTGATTTATTGTACAATTAGCTCGTCGATATTATATTTTAACATTTTTTTATTTTATTGCTCTTATCGTAAAATTTGATTACAAAAAGTTAAAATTGATTAACTTGAAATCGACCTGAAACCTGGTCAAACTCAAGTTCGAGTCAACCCGGATATACCCAAGACCCGTTTTACCGGAAACCGAAAGTGACTCGATGCGATTCTTTTTTTTTTTTGTTTAACTCTCCCTTCCTTTTTTTAAGTAAAGACCTTTCAACTTCCCAAAAAAAAACCCTAGCAACATTAGAAATCAAACATTCGCAGGCAACACTCGCACAACGAATTCCACCATAAATCAATTATTTTTCCAACAAATATCGACATTGGAAATCAAGTTAACAAGTAATTCAATTCGGCCTGTTTGTTTGCTAAGTTCTCAAGCTGTAAAGAAGAAAATCAGCCACCATAATTGCTCTACACAAACACAACGAAGAACCAAATTAATCCATCAGTAATTAGGAGAATTACAATGCTTTAAAACCGAATTCAATCCTAAAAACCAATCAAAGTAGCAGGACCCCCAAAAATCAGATTAATCCAAACGATTAACCACAAACAAAGCCAAAGCACCTAGGAAACAAGCAAAAACCCTCAATTAATAGGAAAAGCACAAGACGAAAAGGAAGAGGAGGAGGACCTGTTCGACGGGGAGAGAGTGGAAGGCAAAAGCGAGGCGGAAGCGGAGGGTGAAGGATCCAAGGATTGGGGAGGCGGTCTTCGCCGTCTCTGGAGAAATCATTGGGATTCATTGTGGTGTCCATCACACCCACTCCCTTGTCATCACCACCACCGTAGCGCCACCGCTTGCCATAACCAGGTCGGTTGGTCCACTCGCAAGATCCGCCGCTACCATAATTGGCCGAAGTTGGGTTGCAATTGGTCGGAAATGGCTGGATCAGGGGAGGAGACGCCTGACGGAGGAGGAGATCCGATGGCTAATGAATTGCCACCACATGTTCCACAGATCCGACGTCCTTACCGGTGTCCATCCATCTCCTCCATCATATGAGCGACCTCACCGACAGAAGCTTCAGAATCGAAAAGGAGAAATTGAGGAAAGGGAGAGACAGAGTTAGCAATGGAGCGCCTGAAGAAGGGGAATGGTAGATTGAAAAAATAAAGCGAGGGTAAAACGGGGTTTTCAAAAAATTATTGGACATTTAACAAAATGATAGTTTAGGTAGACAATTAGCAAAGGGAAGTACAAAAGTGGACATTTAGCCAAATAACTTCTTTATAAAATATCAAAATTTTAATTAATTTTTTAAAAATAATTTCATGTAATTAATAATAAGTATAGAATTGTTTTAATGTTTTAATATTTTTAGAATCTTTATCTTCTTTAAAAAATGTGTTGAAAAATAAAAAATCAAATACTATCGATCGAAGGGAGTATCACACAATACAAATAAGGAAAAATGACCGGTAATAATACGAACTATCAACGGTGAACCAAAAATAATACAAACTTTGAAAATTAACAATTCATATACATATTATAACACATTAAACCAAAATCGATACAAGGTCCAAATTTCACAAACTATAAATTATTTTAGACTCAAATTATAATTAATTAGAAAGCTTGGGAAAATTTTATAAAATTATATTCATCTAAAAAAATCCCTAATTCCTTCATCTTCCCCAATTGTTAGTGAAGTCCTCAGCAATGGAGGAATTCGACCAACCCGCTATCCATTCAGCTGGATTTGTGGCTGATTTTGGGTTCCCGTTTTTCGTTCTCACGGATTCGACCTTTAATTTGGGTATCTTCACCTCTCTCTTCTCGGTTGTGTTTCGAATCGGGCTCCGACATGGCGGAAGGTCCGCTTCAATGGCGGAATTCAACCAGCCAATCAACTATGTTCGTCTGCGCTTGTGGTGGTTCTGCACCTCCGTCGTAGTTCTGGTGCGCGAGGGTTCTGCATCTCCATCATTATGGTTAACCCATTCCATTTTTCATTTTTTCTTTGGTCTTTATAGGAGAAAACGAGGGCATGACCCTAATTTACAAAGAGACCAAATCTTTCAACAGATCTTTGAATTGAGATGCGCGAGGGATCGGGGAGAGATTCCATGGCAAAAAGGAGGGTTAGATCTAATATGAGAGGTCGGGGTTTAGGATTCAGAGGTTCAACTTCACATAGATCAAGGGGATGAAGGGATTCGATAATCAATGGGTTTCACTTCAGATCTAAGATATTTGTGAAATTGGGTTGGAGGCGGCCAGCGACGTTCCATTCTTCAACTGTTCTACAATGGGGGAAGTAGGAAGATGATAAATTCTGAATTTTAAAATTTTAACCACAATTTATTATTAATTATAAATTGAGTCCAAAGAAATTTAGAGTTTGTGAATTTTGGACCTTATATCAATTTTGGTTTAATGTGTTATAGTTTGTATATGAATTGGTAGTTTTAAAAGTTCCTATTATTTTTGGCTTACCGTTGATAGTTCGTATTGTTTTTGGTAATTTTTCCTACAAATAAATATAAAAGTTGATTTAAAAATGAAAGATCAAGTGATTGTAATTATAAAATGTAATAAAGTGGAATCTCCATAAAAAAATTTAATCATATATAATTATAAATCAGTCGAGTAAATCGGGTTAAAATTACCGGATCAATCAGGTCACCGGGTCGAAACCTAGATTCAAAGATCTTACAAGGGTCACATCTCCCTTACCACTAGTGACGAAACCCGTTTTTTCAGAATTCCTTGTCGGCGGATTCCGGGATGAAGTTGCACGCTGGCGAGCTCAGACGATCGGGCTTACCTGAGACGCACGACGAGATTACCGTCGGCGTACCCGACCCTGTGCCGATCCGAGCTCAAGCCACTCGCGGACAACCGTCCTCCCTGCAGGGCTCCATCATGTGTCGGTCTAGCCGAGACTAATCCCGCTTGAGAAGGGGGGCTCATGGCCAGGGAATCCGGCCTAAGCCTTATGTGATTCCAGTTTCCGACCCTTTCAAATTATGCTACACCTTCTTATTTATAGTACAAGCACACCTTCATACAAGCTAACTCGTCGCCAAGTGTCACATGCCTTGTGACATATGGGAGGGAGGCATGGTTGCCAAGTGTCACATGCCTTGTGACATATGGGAGGGGGGCATGGAAAACAAGTGTCCCGACATGCATGTCAGAGTCGTAGACGATTTATCGTCCGCGTACGTCATGAGTTTCTATATTGACCGGCATTCGCCCATTTTTCATGTTTATAATGTTCTATTTATATAGCGGGGAACCTTATTTATTTATGATATTTGTGAATATCATTATTTATATTTCGGGCATCATCAACTAGGGCAAGGGGTCATTGGTTAATTCCTCCTCTCTTCTTCTCGTCTCTTTCTCTATTCTTTTTTTTTCCCGTTGCAACACGTTATCAACACGCTCCAAGAAGAAAATATAATCCCCTGAAGTAGATCAACTAATATTTATTTCAACTCTTGAAGCAGTTAAATCAATTGAAATTTTTCCCTGAAGTGAAAAAATTAATATTATTCTAACCCAAAGTGGTTAAATCAATCAAATCCGGTTTTAATCCATAGAGTGGTTAAATCAGTAAAATTTGTTAAATCCCTTAAAGTATGGGTGTTCAAAATTCATTTCAAACCGAAATTTTAGACCGAACCGAGTCAACCAACCCAGACCTAAACCGAACATAAGAAATTAGGTTCGATTTTCGGCTCGCAATTTCTAAAAATGTGGTTTTATGTTCGATTTAAGTTTGGTTCGGTTCGAACCTAAATTTTATTAAATTAAATAAATAAAATTATACGACACTAGTTTAGGTTGAATCAATTCTCATAAAAAAAAATTATATCCCATTATAAGATATTGTGTGTATTTTAAGAAATTTTATATAACATAATTTTTTTTATTAGACATTTTAATTTTTTTATATAATTAATTGTCAATTAGGTTCACTTTGGTTCGAACCTATACCAAACCAAAACTAAGGTGTTAGGTTCTGGTTTTTGTTTGTAATTTCTAAAAATTCGGTTTTATGTTTGGTTTGGTTTTGTTCTGCCTAGTTCGGGCTGATTTTGAACTGATGAGCGACCTTACCTTAATGTTTGGATAAACTAATTTAAATCCCTAAAGTGGTTGGATTACTTAAATTTGTCGTATTCTCTGCTATATATGTAAACTAATTTCAATCCCGAAGTGTTGAATCAATCAAAATTTTCACATCCCCTGGTGTGGAAATAATTTCAACTCTGAAGTGTTGAATTAATCAAAATTTCTATACCCATGAGGTGGATATATATAAACAAATTTTAATTGGAGTATTGAATCAATAAAATTTGTAACATCTCCGAACGGATAAACTAATTTCAACCCCTGAAGAGATTGAATCAATCTGTCATTTTCTATAAAGTAGATGTTCTTTTTACTTGGTCTATCCTTTAATTTTAGTTATTATCGCACTAATATTTTCCAAGTTGATGTTTTTAAAAAAACAACTTATGCACCATGGTCCGATAAATCAAATTCCTCAAATCAACAATGGAAATCACACTATGTTTTGAAAATTTGAAGCACCTTATATTTATGTTTACATTAAACGAAGTTCAACACTAATACATGCAAGTGAAGCGTAGTGAAGTCAATCATGAAGGCATCCCGAATTCTATATATCAACGACAGAGTTGAGACTCGACCATAAGTTCATGAAGTCAATGTCATTGACAAGAATGAGAAGACTTCGAGAAGAATGTTGAATTCACGGTAGTATACACACACGTTACGTAAAAATATTCTTATCTTTAGTAATCTCTTTGTTTACTATTTTCACCTCTTATAGTTTGTCTACTATTTTAATCATGTTAATTTATTTTTTCTACCAATTTATTAGAAATTGTATTTTCATGTAATGGCTCAATTCAATTTAAGGATATAGATCGGACCGTAAATAATCAATTTACCACCACGCAAACCTGGTCATTGGAATTTGATTTCACACATTTTTTACTCTCTTTGGGTTAGATAGATTTGTTATAGGTTTATTTTTCATCAAATAATCCCGTTAATATTTTTATAAATAATATCAATGTATTTATTTTTATTTTTAAAGATATGGATAAGACTAAGAGAACCTTTTTTCATAGAAATTAATCTACTCTAGATTTTTTTCTAGATAAAATATTTATAAAATAACTTAAGGTAAAATGATAAGATTTGTAAGCTAGATATGAGGGTAAATATTTATACAAAAACTTAATTTAATCACTAATTATAATGCATACATAGGATGACACATTTAATCTTTAATATAACATATTTGAATTTAAATTAAATATAAAAAAGTAGAACCAAACTTTTATTTAATGAATATAAAAAATGAAAGCATATCTCAATCACTTAAATTGAAGATTTTTTTAACAGAAAATATATAAAATTGATTGAAATTACACGTAGATAAATTGATTAGACAGTTTTATGACATGGATTAAATTGATTGGACATTCATTAATTGATGTGTCAAAAAAACCGATCAGAATACACCAGAAAAAGACACGTAAGCGAATTGCACCAGAACCCGCCACATAGAATTTCAACGCCTCTGTTTTAGTATTATATATTGATGAACGAGATCAATTTTTTGTACCTATACTAGGATATTGGGTGGTGTCAAACGGGCTAAGATTATTCATTAATTATAATAAGGATTTTTTAGCTAAGTGTCCATTTTCTACAAGGCATTTTGCAAAATGTCCACTTTTATTTTCCCTTTTGCAAAATGTCCTAATTTTACATTTTTGCCCCTCCTTCCCATTCCCTTCCTTCCTTCCCATTTTTATTTTGACAATTGACCAGTCAAAGTCAATGAATTGGTGACACAAATTTGATGACACACGAAAAAATTTGGTTACAGTTTTTTTTTTTACGAAATTAGTGTCACCACCTTTATAAGTGATGACACCGGTCAATGACTTTGGTGACACATGTATGATGATAAACAAATTTTAGGGTGACAAATTTTTTTTTTTTACGAGATTAGTGTCACCGCCCTATCGTTGTCACCACAACCCATATCGCTGTCACCACCACCCATATCGCTGTCACCACCCTTATTGCGGTCACCACCCCTATCGTTGTCACCACCACTCCTATCGCTGTCACCACCACCTCTATCACTGTCACCGCCACCTCTATCACTGTCACCACCACCCATATTGTTGTCACCACCCTTATTGTTGTCACCGCCTTTATCGCTGCCGCCGCCCTATCGCTGTCACCACTCGTATCGCTGTCACCACCACCTCTATCACTGTCACCGCCACCTCTATCACTGTCACCACCACCCATATTGTTGTCATCACCCATATTGTTGTCACCACCTCTACCGATGTCACCGCCCTTTCGCTGTCACCACTCGTATCGCTGTCACCACAACTCCTATCGTTGTCACCACCACTCCTATCACTGTCACCACCACCCATATCGTTGTCACCACCCTTATAGCTGTCACCACCTCTATCGCTGTCACCGCCCTATCGCTGTCACCACTCCTATCGTTGTCACCACCACCCCTATCACTGTCACCACCACCCCTATCACTGTCACCACCACCCATATTGCTGTCACCACCTTTATTGCTGTCACTGCCTCTATCGCTGTCACCGCCCTATCGCTGTCACCACCACTCATATCACTATCACCACCACCCCTATCGCTGTCACCACCACCCCTATCACTGTCACCAGCACCCCTATCACTGTCACCACCCTTATTGCTGTCACCACCCTTACTGCTGTCACCGTCCTATCGCTTTCACCGCCCTATCGCTGTCACTGCCACCCCTATCGGTGTCACCACCACCCCTATCGTTGTCACCACCACCCCTATTGTTTTCACCACTACTATCGCAGTGACACTATCGGTTGTGACATATACAATAGCAACTTTTTTTGGTGACAAATTTGTTATTCAGGTTTTTTTTACGGAACCACTGTCACTACCATTATCACTGTCACCACTGATGTCACCACCCTTATTAGAGGTGACACTCTTGGTGACACATGTAATTTCATGAAAAATTAAAAAAAAATATAGTGTAATCAAACACAATATGACAAAAATAAAAAAAAATAAAAAAACATATAATTTCATGAAAAATCTAGTGCAATTAAACACAATATCACCATAAAAAAAGTGTAATCAAACAAAGAAAGAAGCTGAAGATACAAATAAAAATCAACCAAAACAGTGTAATCAACCAAAATTTATGAATTCCAAAAGTACACCAATATTGTTATAAATTCCAAAACCTAACATACATGGAAAAGCAAGGGGCTATTAGAGAAGACTGATTTGATAAGGCAAAATAATAGAGGGGCACTCTTACAAGTAAATGTGAAATCTGGACACCTCTAGCAGTATCAATGTACAAATGTCTTCCTAGTATGTTTACTAGCACTTTAAAATATAAGCTTAGCAACGTCATTTACCAAAGTGACAATATCATTCTTCAACACTGCCGATTCATAAGTAGTAGCAGTAAGTTCAAAGACAAATTGCCTGCAAAACAAGTAGCAGCAGCAAAACTAAGTACCACTAGCAGTAACAGCAAAACAGAGAGAGATAGGTGATTAGGCTCGTTTGGCACCTAAAATCAAGTAGCACTACCAGCAAAAGAGACGGAGAATATGAAACAAGTAAAAATTAGCTACTCTAACTAACCATACATCTCGCCAACAGAAGTCAAGAAGCACTAATCAATTCGCAACTATTCAAAATTCTTAACTATTTATATAGCAATAAAGTGCAAGCACAAACGAGCAAGATGCGAAAACTGGATTGGTACAGAATCTAATTATAGTAATGAAAAATTGAACAAAGGAACAAATCAATTAGGAACTCACCGGTAAAGTTGGTGCGAAGTCATACAGAACCAAGAGAACACTAGCTGCGTTGGCGTCCTTTGCCAGCCAGCCCTTGAAGACACCAAGCGATTGAAGACATTCAATTCGCTTCATAATTGCTTCCCGATATTGCTCCATTGATTGATTGTAATCAGGAGACACGAAAACTCGAGACTGATTGTAACAGATTACTCTGAAGCATAAGATTGACCGATTTCCAGTTCCTGCAAAGGCTTGCCTAATCGGAATTGCAGTACATCCTCGCGCGGAGAATTGCAGAAATCACTCCAGGGAAGAAAGAGGAAAGTGAAGCCCCTTGACCTCGAGATCTGAAGACGAAGGTCGTTGGGTGACGACGGCACTTCGCAGATCCGAGGAGGCAACGACAACACAAGAAGCGAGAGCGCGGGGATATGAGACCAAGAGGAGGAAGGAAGGAGGAAGGAGGGAAATCATAGATGAGGACGGGAGGACGATGGCGGCGATCTGATAGATCCTTCGTTTCTTAATTTGACGGGAAAAAGAAAAACTAAGTATAATTTGATAGGTAAGGGTAGTATGGGGTTTTAAAAAAAAATGGACATTTAGCAAAAACTGATTTTAAATGGACATTTTACAAAAAGGGGTTGACAAAATGGACTTTTAGCCAAATATCTTCTAATAATTAGTCTTAATCGTTGATTTGATTCAAGGGCTAAGATTTTTTTATTCATTAATTCTAATAATTAGTCTTAATCGTTGATTTGATTCAAGGGCTAAGATTTATTTTTTAGGACAATATTAGGACATTTTTTATAAGGAGAGGATCCTATTCCGTGTTAAATCATGATCTATCACCCAATTGTAATAGGTGTATTTTCAGTGAAGATCCCCTACAACACCTTTCCTACCCTCTTCCTACATCACAAAAATATTTAACATTTATTCAATCTTAAAAAAAATTATAAAATTATATTTGGATTCCTTATATCTATTTTTATATGATTATAAAATTTTATTTTGAAAATTCATATATGTTTTACAATTTTTAAAAATTAAAAAGACAATATTTTACAAAATACAATTATTCAAAATTTTTAAACATGATTTTTCAAAATAAAATTTTGTAAATATATAAAAATATATGTTAGAAATATAAATATAATTTTTTTAATTTTTTTAAGATTAAATAAATGTTAAAATAATTTAGTGGAGTAGGGAGGGGTGTAGGGAGGGTGGTAGAAGATCTCATTTGGTGTATTTTTGTTTGTTTATGACGGTTATTCGTCTGCCGACTTGTCGGTCTTCGAGGTTCAGGTTTATCTGGCCTCGAATTTTTACCTAATAGAAAAAAATGATCTGTCACCCAATGACGTATGTACAAGGATAAGAAACTCCAGATGCGATATGAGAGGTCTATGGTTCATTCTATGTCTGAGCATAATCATCTTATCCACAACCTAATTTCACTTCACGGAAAACATGCTTGCATGTAGCTTCCTTAAAACACTACAAATGGTGCTGAGCGCTAGAGACGATCATCTTAATCTCCCAGAGCAGCACCACATAGTAGAAACTGAGTTAGTCATCGTGAGAGTAACAAAACGAGATACATTTTAAATAGACACATGTGAGAAAGGCAAGTAAAATGAAACTTTCTATATTTATGAAATTTTATGGGAAAATTAAAATGAAATTCTTAAAGGTACGATGAAACTATAGCTCTCTCACCAAATAAAATAAGTTTCTTTTTCTTTATTTAAAATCAAATATATAAAAATTTTAGTTTCTTTAAATCCTCACCAGACTTGTCCTCTATATCCATTTGGGATTTATTCCAGAAGAAGTTTCTATTGACTTGATCAATTTTATTTAAAATACCTTTTGAAAGTAAGAAGTTTTGCATAAGATAATTTATTTTAGAACTCGAGTTTGATTGGATAAGTACCACTCTCCCGGCTTGAGACAGGTTTGAGGCTTTCTATTTAGCTAGTTGTTTTCTTAGGTTGTCTACAACATCATCAAAGACACAGTTTTTTAATTCGGCCATTAACTAGAGGTATACCTAAATATTTTCAGGAGTTTTGGCTATGGAGATGCCCATATGGTTGGCTAGGTCTTTAATTAAGTTGGGATTCACATTTTTTAAGCTGAAGCGAGCTTTTGTTGTAGTTAATCGTTAAACCTGATAGGTTTGAAAAATTATTTATTATATTTTGAATCGTATTTAGACTGTTATGTGGTGCTTTTGCAAAGATGATTGTATCGTCAGCAAACGTTAAGAAAGGGATTGGAGTGCCATTCTTTTTTAATCTAATGCCAATCAAAACATCCTCTAATAGAGCTTCTTTATGTAGTTCGCTGGAGAGGTCTTCCATGACAAGTATAAAGATGTAAGGGGCAAGGGGGTCTCCTTGTCTTATGCTTCTATTAGACTTATATTGGATCCCAGGAGTGTTGTTAACAAGAACATAGAAGGAAGTAGTAATGATACACTTCATGACCCAGTTTATCCAAGTTAGATGAAAGGCAAATTTTTCTAAGACCGTCTTGATGTAACTCCAGTTAATTTTATCATAGGCTTTTTCCATATCTAATTTTAGAGACATCCATCCTTTCTTACCTTTTTGTTTGAGGAAGGTATAAAAGATTTCATGAGCTATCAAAGTGTTATCTTGTATTGATCTTCCATCAACAAAGGCTCCTTGAAACGGGTTAATCAGTTTAGGTAGGATTGGTTTTAGTCTATTTGCTATGATTTTGGAAATTATTTTATAAATAGTGTTGCAGAGGCTGATTGGCCTATAATGATTAATTGTTGTCGGATTATCCGTCTTTGGTAGACCTGTCAAAACATAACCCGACCCGAAAACCCGACCCGACCGCCCGGAAGTTTTTGGGTCAAGAGCCAAAAATTTTGACCGGGAAATTTTTTTCGACCCGAACCCGAAAACCCGAAAATTTTACGGGTAATCTGGGTTTCGACCCGGTGACCCGATTGAGCCGGTAATTTTGACCCGATTGACCCGGTGACCCGATTTACCGGGTTGATTTATAATTAAATATAATTAAATTTTTTTATATATAATTAAAATTTATCGCAAAATTATCAAATTATGATTTTTTTTTAATTTAAAAAAGAAAAAATTGACAAACCCGAAATCGACCCGAAATGACCCGAAACCCGGTCAAACCCGGGTTCTAGTCAACCTGTTTTACCCGAGATCCGAAGTGACCCGACCCGAACCCGATCCGAATGACCCGTTTGACGGGTCTAGTCTTTGGGATAAGAGCTAGGAATGTTTGGTTAATTTCAGTCAAAAGTTGACCAGAATGGAAAAAGGACTTGACAGCTCTGCAACAAGAGGGACCAATAATATTCCAGTATTGTTTATAGAATTCAGGGGGATATCCATCAGGGCCCGGTGTTTTGTCTTCTGCTATACTGAACAAGGTTTGTTTAATTTCAGTGCTTGATGGTAGGGTTATAAGGTTATTGTTTTCTACCTGAGATATTTGGCAATGAATGTTTCAAACATCGTTTTGATTAATTTGCTTTTGGTTATACTACAACAAAAAAGCCTTTTAGTGATGAAAATTTTACCGATGAATTATTTTTCCTTGGCAAATGTGGCTTTGGCGACAAACATATCCGCTCCTCATAAAATGGCGCGTGAACTTTAGCAAGAAACCTATATTCCTCGTTAAAAGTGGTATTCAACGACAAATTTTTTGACTCGTCGCTCATTGTTAGTGTAATGTAGTCGCATAAACCATAAGGAAAATAGCGATAAATTTGAAACCTTTATTGAAGAATGTTTTCATCGCTAAAAATAGATTCATTGAGGAATTTTTAATTTTTGCGTTATTTGTTTGGTGGGAATTAGGTAAAATCTGCCAGATTTATTAGCGACAAAGATTATGATTTGTCGCTAAAAGTATATGTTTTTCGAGGAAAGAAGTTGTCACTAAACATTTTAATCAACGAGGAAATTTCATATTCATCGTTATTGGCTTGGATTAAATAGAGAAAATGGTTCAAATTCATTAGCGAGAAAAGTTAAAATTCCTCGCTATATGCTCACATTTTACAAGAAATATTTTTGTCGTTGTAACAACCATTTAACGAGGAAATATTACTTTTGTCCCTACTTGTATAGGAGAAAACTCACCAAATTTATTAGCAACAAACATTGTAATATCTTGCTAAAAGTACGTGTTTCTCGATGAATAAATGTGCCACTAAAGACATTAATTAGAGAGAAAATATCATTATCGTTGTTATTGGTTTATGTCAAAATATCACACCATGCCTCCGAAGAGACGCTCTACCTCCTCCCCTAAGTCCGAATCTAAGCGGCTTCGTTCGTCCGATTACAAGGGCAAGGGCAAAGCTATTGAAGAAGATTACAAGGGTAAGGCTACTCTTCGGCAATTGGAGACCTCCTCGGAGAGTGAAGAAGAGGCTTCTCATGGTCGCTGGAAGATCATCAAGCGGGAACACCGTCCTCCTCCGCGCAATCATCCTCGCCAGGTGAATCCATCTGCTCCTAAGAAGGTTCCACAACAACACCAGCTTCAAACACCTGCAATTTCCGAGCTATTCTCCGACGCTCTTCTTTGGTGGTTTCCGAATCACACAAAATCCGGTATGTGGAAGGATGGGTTCGTTAATCGACCCATCAACTTCTGTGAACATGTGGATCTAGACTTTCTAAAATCCACAAAACTCCCGTGTGTCAATCTGTTGAAGAATTCGCATGTTTGGTCCCTTCTTAACCCCGACACCGTGGCCTTTCCCCGACCTACCAAACTCTTCTTTGTGAACCTTACTGCCCAGAGAGAACAGGGGGTCCTTACTCTCTCTTCTCAGGTCAAACAACGCAAAATTACTCTCACCTGCTCCTTTTTAGCCCTTATCCTTGGCGTCCCTGAAACTGTAAACACTCAAGACCACCCCAACAAGGCTTTTTGCCTTCGCAAAGCCCAGAAAGACCTCTTTGTTCGTCCTTTTCCCCCTGCCGAGTCCTACAAACCCAAGCCCAAGCACACTCACAACATCCTATCCCTTGAGGCTAAACTGGTGTTCACTCTCCTCGCTCGCTGTATTTTGCCCAGAAAGAACTCTCGCGAGCTTTTCACTGACAACTTGCTTCACATTCTGTATCTGATCATGGCGGGCCACGAGATTGATGTCCCTGACCTTATCCTCTCCTATATGCTTCACACAATCAATACCCCCTTGACCGCTCCCTTACCCTATGCAAATTTCCTTCCCAAGATCTTCGAATTCTTCGATATTAACACACAAGGGGAAGAAAATGTCTCCCACATCGACCGAATTGATGAGGACTGCTAGGAACGCCTAGAATCTAGCCGGTGGCTGGATTATGAAGACACCGTCCTAGGCTCAAGGAGACTCGGTCAAACTTGAGCACAGGATTGAATACCTAGAGGCTGAGGTTGATGCACTGAGGAAGGATCTGAACGCCGCCAGAGCAGACAGTGTGGACCGGCAAGACGATAGTCCCCAGCGGCTCATGATCATTGATAAAAAGTTGAATCGGCTTTTCATGCTTTGTGGCATGAATCACAGGGCCACTTCGTCTATTATGCCGATGGATGCTGATGCTGGCAAGCACGTTGAGGAGACCGCCAAGAACGTTCTCTTCAACTGTGAACGCAAGGTTCTTAACCGCTTCATCCTTCGCCGACTCTTCCCTAAGCCGAACATCCTCACTGTGAAGGAGTACGATATTGTCAAGAAATGGAGGGATGCGGAGGCTAGGAGGCAGGCTGAAATGTGGAAGAATCACACCGTGCGGAACGCGAAGAACCGGTGGCGTGAGAAGATCTTCCGAGGACGTCCAGACGAAGACGGTGTTCCCCCCATATACGACGAATGGTATGAGGAGGTGGTCATGCTTTATGATGACGAGTGATGGTGTCTGGGGCTATGTCTCTTGCTGGTCTTGAAACTATTTTGGGTATCTATGTTTTTGAAACTTTCTAGTGATGTCTTTTGAAAACTCTCTCTTTCCTTCTTGTTGAAAGACAAAAAGGGGGAGATATCTCTGGGTTGTAAGGCCTTACTTTTGTTTTGCTGGCCTTACTGGTTTTTAAACTATTTGATCCAACATTATCTATTGCACTATGTTTATATATGTTGCATGTTATTTATCTTTCACTGGAAACAGTTGCACAGGTTTACAAGTTTTGTCTTTCATCAAGGGGGAGATTGTTAACTCCACCTTGATGATAAGACCAGATTAATGAAGATTAAGGCCTTGGTTGGTGAAAGCCAAAACTCGGGTTTCCAGAGTTTGGTAAGATCTTACCGAATGGCTCAAAGTGTTGCACAAACAGGCTCGAACTCAATTGAATGGGCTTATTTGTCAAATGGGTCTATTCAAGTCTGCAGATCCGATTTTAAGGACCAATATGTATTGGGCCTATATTTGGATCAAGATTGAGCCTTAGTATTTCTTCGCACTTGTTGATTGAGGATAGAGTTGTTTAATTAATTCTATCTTATCTATTGTATATCTATTAGCTAGATTGTTGAGATTTTGTAGGAACTTGTTCAAGCTCAATCTTATGCTCCTCCAACGGTTTCAAGATCTCAATAAATCGGAAGTGAAGGTTCTGGAAACGTTTGATTTTCAAATCAAACGTACTGGTCTATATAAAGGAGAAGAGGAAGATTGTAGAGATACACGACTACTACAACGCTCAACGTCCTACTGCAATCACGTCTCCTGCAAAGGATTCGATCTCACATCGCTCTCCTTGCTAAGTGTTGTATTTACTTTGAGTGTGTGAGGTTGTCATTCGAGCTTTATAGTACAATTCATCAAGGTTATACTAAGGGTTCTTTACCCAAACGTATAGGGTACTCCGGTATCCTTAGAGCTTTGTTTCACTAGTGTGCTTGGGTTGCTAGTAGATCTGGAAAACCCGACCCGAACCCGGAAACTCGACCCGGTCGACTAGAAACCGATTACTCTAAACACCGACACAACCCGTCCATTTTGGACCCGAAATCCGAAAGAACCGAACCCGAAACCCATTAAGACCCGAACCCGATATAACTGAAATCCGAAATAACCCGAACTTTAAGTTACAATCTAGTAAATTTTTTAAAAATGAATATTGAAATAATAAAAACCCGAGACAACCGAAACCCGAATAACCGAAACCCGATACAACCGAAACCCGAACCCGACCCAACCGATTGACCAAATTATTAGACATTACCCGAAATCCGAATGACCCGAAACCCGACTAACCGAACCCAAACCTGACCCGACCCGCCCGATTGCCACCTCTAGTTGCTGGATAGGAAGTTAGTCTAGAAGAGGGTAAGTCTTCTAGAGGTTGTATCTAGAGCTCATAAGATAAAGTGAAATAAAGTGTGTTGAATCCTACGGGTTGGATAACCCTAGACGGGGACGTAGGCGGTTGTGCCGAATCTCGTTAGCAAGTAGCATGTTCTTTTCTCTCCGCTTTTTACTTTCACTGTATTGCTTGTTCGCTATTTCTTACTAACTCATTCTTGTTTCTCATATAAGGTCTTACTTCAGGTGCTAAGGTCTTACGATTTCTGTAATTTTGAAAAGTTTGCATACTCTATTCAACCCCCTCTAGAGTATTTGCATGCTTTATTTCTGCCTATTCCGCACTTCAATCATCTCTTGAAGTCATAACCTCAACAGTATTGATTTCCTCCTGTCTTTATTTTATTTTATTTTATTTCCTCCTTGTTCATTCTACGCCCCTTTGTTATCAAAAACTTGAGCACCTTGGTTCACTCATTACTTTCAGATACACAGACTATAAAGATTTTATTACCTGCTAACAAAGTAAAATCATATATTTTAGGGTCAATTACACTAACGATCCCTAAAGTTTGCAAGCTTTTCCTTATTAGTCCCTAAACTTTAAGTCTTTCCAGTTAGATCCCTAAACTATTAAAATGATTGCACCATTAGCCCTTCCATAAAAAAACTGTCGGATCTCCATTAAATATTATGAATAAATTACACAAAATTGCCTTAAATTAGGAGAGTTTTCACAAACTACCCATGAATTGGAAAAATATAGGAAATCCCCCAACTTTGAGATTTTTAGTTTTGAGATATCACACTTACCCCCCATCTAATATTTCAAAATGACTAAATTGACTCGTAAGAAAGCGAAGAAATTAAAAAAATGGCCCATAAATAATGAAAGTATACAAAACTGCCAAAAATTAGTTGAATAAGAAAAACACTAAACCCTTTTCAATGTTAGCAATGATTAAATTCGTTGAATAAGATAATAAATAAATTACACAAAAACACTCCTACCTATATTTTTTTTACTGGCCTATAACTAGAAAAATATATAAAAAAAAAACTATTCAATCTAGGTTTAAAGAACCACACAATCCATATCATTTAATAATTGTTTGAAAAGCATTGAATTCTTCAGAAAAAGGTCAAATAAAATAAACAATGTTGATTAAACATTTTTCTAGACTTTGAGATATTAAGTGATAATGTAGCATTTTTGTTTTTACATTGAAATTTTATGGTGGTTCTTTAGTTGAGTTATTTGTAAAAAAAAATAAAATTGAATTTACAAGTGGTTTTGTGAAAACTTCCTACTTTATCGATATTTTTGTATAATTTGGACATTATTTTATGAACCTAATAAAATTATTTCTAAATATTGTAAAGATTTTGGGTGGTTGATTGAAAACAAAACTCCAAAATATTTTATTTTATTTCAAAATTTTAATTTATGAGTGTTTTTGTAAACATTGACAAATTTATTGGTGATTTTTTGTAATTAGCATAAAATTTGGTGGAGATTTATGGTTGGAAGGATGGATGGTGCAATCATTTTAATAATTTAGGGACTTTATTAGAATGACTTAAAGTTTAGGGACCAACAAGGAAAAACATGTAAAGTTTAGGGACCATTGATGTAATTTACCCTATATTTTATGATAAAAAAACATAATATGGATTCATCTATTGACTAGTGTTGTGTGATCTAACCAATACAAAGATCCACCGGACATAGTATCAGAAAAATGATGTACCACAAGAGCCTTGCATACCTCAACCAACCGAGATAGCTCTCGCGCTGCATGTATATAATATTGATGTGAATAGAAAACTCCAAATAAAACTTTTCAGAATTCATTAATGTCTTCATGCAAAACCAATCAAAAGGTGTCATCAAACTAATCTTCCTACAAAAATAATAATCGCCGGATTACTAAAAAAAGTGAGGCATCCCACAACGTAAGAAATAAACAGAATTACAGAACATGGAATGATTTGATTGTGAAGAATAGGAAATGTTCCTATTACTTGATAATAGGGACAGACACAAGCGATAGACATGAGATATGTGGAGATTTGAACCCATATGTGGCATACATTTTACTTTATAACATTTGTTGACATTAGATTTAGAAATACATACCTTTGTACCCTTAATTTAGTGAGTGCATCAATTTCTAGGAATTTTATTATGTTGGTGAAGATTGTTATAATCTGTAGCAAGGTAACTCATCCTGAGCTCATTAACTCCTAATTTGTTATTGTCCTGGATTTTCTTCTATTGTGGTGGGGGAACATATCTGGTTGGTTTTTTCTCCTATTTTCTTTTATTCTAAGACTCTTAAATGATTTAGCAGTCGGTGAAAGCTACATTGAGCCATCAGGTACCACCTAAGCTACTTAGCTAAAAGGTGACATGGTTACTTATTCTTCCAAGGAACTTCTAGGCAATAGACAAAAGAGAACATTGACTTAGTCATCTTAGCTCAGAATAATTCATATATGGGATATCAGGGAAGAGAGGCAATGAAAGTGGATACTCCTCAACATATCTGAATTCACACAAAATACACAATCTGTCATGAATCAGTAGCACTCTAACATAAGAAATCCTAATAGCATGATTCCTGTGACATGGTGTGGTTTAGGTAAACCATTTAATCGCAAATATAAGCATGCTTAACACAAAGAAATCATTTATAAAACAAGATTTAAATATGAACATAAACTTGTAGATTTTTTTTATCATCTAGAATGAAGGGACAACCAAGTTATCCCCCAAAAATTATGCATAAAAAATCCTAGTTCATGCTAAAACAGGATCCTACACATTGGTTCTTATAAAAGATAATTTAAGCACAAAAGCAATTCAAGAACACAAAGTTAAATCAAGAATTAATATCATGAGGTACTACAACACACCATCTAAAAACAGCTATAACATGGCCTTAGATGAGTTATAAGAAAACATAATGTGAGTTCAAAGTTGTGTGATGTCACTCTGATGTAATTCCTTCTAGAAGTCTTAGCTTATTGCCCAAGTTTATATTTCCTAGTATAAATAAGACTCAGCTGTAATAAGGAATTCACTTTTCTGAATTCAGTTCAATACAACAGTAAACCTTCACTCATCTCTTTCCTCTCATCATGGTATCAGAGCCGGGTTCGGCTAGATCCGGCATGGGTTCGTTGTCAAGTGCGAGTTCCACTTGAGGGGGGCGTGTTGAGAGGTTTGATATGGGAGTGTTCCTCCCACATTGATTATAAAAGAGTAAAAATGATGGGTTATAAGGAATGGTGAAACTCTACACAATAGCTTAAGCTTTTGTGTTAAGTTGGTGGATCCCGACCTTATAACCGCAAAATTAATAATAATAAAACAATGTAACCCGACACGTGTTTGCCCCCCGTTAACGGCCCGTCGGATATTTCACATGACCCATATAAGTGTTATACGGCTAAACTCAAGTAGGATTGGTAATTAACATGAACCAAAGGGAAAACTAAAACTAGAAAAAGGAATAAGAAAAATCCATGATTCTTCTTTTATTAGATGCTTGATGGACTGAGTATCTGAAGGATATGTCACGACTAATGACATCTGGAAATAAATCAATTGAAATGCAAAGCCAAAACAAGAGAAATATATTTGTTTCTAATGGTTCCCTGTTGGGCATTTTGTCAAACAGGTTAAGGGCATTTCTAAATTTCATATGTAAACCTTAAATTTGAAGATTTTATAGTCCACTAATAGTCTAATACCCAGATAACATCAAACATAAATAGACAGAGCTCAGAATTTCATCAATTTCCGAAGTATTAAACCTAATAAAATATGGGAAAACTAATTAAAATACCCCCACCTTTGGGGGTATGGTAAAAATATATCCTCAACTTTCAAAAGTAATAAAAATATCCCGACCTTTGATAGTAGTGGTAATATATTACCACGATTTTTCTCACTTGTCAAAAATGCTGACAAGACATCCTACGTTGATTTTTTACAGGGATTTTTTGAACGGGTTCCTTAGGAAAAAAATAAAGAGTTGGACCGGTTTCATGCACCACGCCTTTTCCTCTCTCCTATCTTCTTTCGTGATCGCCTCTTGAGCTGTCTCTCACACATTTTCTTCCTCATGTCGGATATCTTGAGCTGTCTTGAGTTCCTCTTCAATGACAGTCTCCCTCCCTCGTGGTCGACTATCTTGAGTTGTCTCTCACATATCTTCTTCCTCTTTGATTCGTTCACGGACATAGCTGAATAAGTTTTTTTCCCTCTTTGTTGTTGTTGTTGCTGTTATTTTCGGTTTAGTTTTGTAGTTGTCAGTTTGGTGTTAGGAATAATCGTGTTGTGTTAATTTGAGACAGTTTTGACCAGATTAGTTGCTTGGTTGAATCAATTTCATTTTTTCGGGTTTAATTTTGTTGTCAGTGCATTTTTTTCCTAAGGATACCGTTTAAGAAAACCCGATTTTATTACTAATTTGTAAAAAGGCTTCCACGCAGTATGCCTTGTCAAAAACAAAATCAACGTAGGTTGCCTTGTCAGCATTTTTGACCCATGAGAAAACTCGGGGTAATATGTTACCCCTACCTTTAAAGGTCGGGATATTTTAATTACATTTGAAAGTTGAGGATATATTTTTACCATACCCCCAAAGGTGGGGGTATTTTAATTAGTTTTCCCATAAAATATCAGCACAATGGAAAAAAAACAAACAAGAACGAGAAACTTACACAATGGTAGAAGGAAGAATGAGCTTCATGTTGTTCATTGCAAGAAAGGCGGAGATGATTCAGAGGTTGATGCAATGGCGACGTCGAAGGTGGTGGTGACGATAGAGACGGACGGTGTGGCCATCGAAGGTAGTGGGCCTAGTGGCACAGTCAACTGATGATTCACACGATAGACTTTTGCTTTTAGAAAACGAAAAACAGTAGTTACTTGGTTATGAACAATCTTATGTGTTTGTTATTTTTGTAGGTGACTTTAAAATGTTACTATTAGTGTCACTGTGACATTTATAAAATAATAGAGATACTAAAGTATTTATTATCCATATATAATCTATCGTTTTTATACAATTAATTTTTTACCACTCTCGTATCTATTTGATCGTAAGCTTATAATTCTACTAGTTTAATTACTCGCCATTGTGCGATTTTTAATAAATTTTATTATATAAAACATTTTTTAATTAATATAAATTACTACTTCATATAAAGTAGATATAAAGATTGAGAAGAACTTAGTGTGGGCATTTGGGCAAAAAAAACCCCAACCCAAATACTCCGTTTGATGCGGTGCAATTATCGATGACTCCTGGTGACATTGAGGACAACATGAAAGTTCCATTCGATAGTCCTGTCACTCGTGCAAGGGTCAAGAAGATTCAAGCTGCAACTAAAGCCTTTCTTGTCCGTCACCATGGAACTCTAGAGCAAGGGTTCAGGCCACCCTGGATCACTTGGCTCAAGGTTACACCACCAGCACAGGAAGTGAGCTTACGTCCACACACGGAGCTCATGAAGACTCGTCAGCATCCCCCATGACTCACCTTACTCGGCATTTCCATGGGTCACTTGAGACCAACATTAGTCGAGTAGGCCAAAGGCTTTGTCGAGTGCATGGGCCGAGTACCCTTGTGCTTGGGCCGGTTATATTAGTTAATTAATTAAGTTATTATTTTATGCAACTTAGATAAATAAGGTGGAATTAATTATATCTCTTCTAGATATAATCCTTGGCCACCAAGTTATGAAACATTTATCTTATTAGAAAATATTTATCTTAGATTTATTTCATTTATCTTTAGATATAATAAATCTATCCAAACCTCTTTCCTTTGCAAGGAAGGATTGGTTAGATCTCCCATAGTTTACTATAAATTCATGTTATGCACCTTTGAATTAATCAGATTGAATTAGAATTGAGAACCCCTTTATGGATTAAAGGGTTCTTGGTTTTCGGCAACCACAATCAAATCACACTCCCTGTTCTTATCGAGATCGAGGAAGCCCAGCAAACAGCCCTGCTCGACACACCAGTGCAACCGAGAAGCCTGCGCTTGGTGCCTCTCGCTTCCAGCGACGCTCCCAGCGAGCGCGGACGCCCAGGCGCCCTCGCTCCCGCACCTGCTCGTCTTCGCTCCCGCGCCCAGCCCTCGTCATCACTCTCGCTCTCAGCGAGAGAAGTCCAGCGTGCCTACACCGCACACCCTGAGGACGTCGTCCTGTGTGCCCAGAGACCTCGCGCACCCCTGCTCGCTTCTCTCTCGCTTCCCTTTTACTTTCTGTCGCTAAATCTCTGTTCTTTAATTACTGAAATTTGGTTAAGTCTGAAACCGTCGCAATTCAGAAATTTAATTACTTGTGTAAATTGTTCCAATCATGAGATATCAAAGAGCATTGCAAGATCTAAGCAAATATACAGCGTGGTTCTTGATCTTGAGCCCACAGGCGAAGGATCGGGTATCCCAAACGTATCAAGTGGTATCGGATTTCAGGTTAATGCAAGTTCTTTACTCTCTTGATTTCTTAATTGAGTGATTTATTTTTCGTGCCTATTTTTCACCATACCCGCTGCATAAAAGTTAAATCTTTATTATTCACCCATCAAAGTTGGCACTTTATTTTTGTTATTCTTTGTTTGGATCTTTAATTTCGAAGATATTGAGTTCTTGACTGCAAGTTGTGATCTTTTATTCCTAGTTGCTACATATCATGCCTATGACTGTGATTCTTGGATTAAAAGCATTATATGAACTTGCACCACTAAAGAACCCTAATTTCTCTAGTTTCTAGCCTATTTTCCCTATTTCCTTTATTTTTGGTTACTTTTAGATCATCGTAGCTTGTTATTTTTATTTTTTTCTCTCTTACTCTTATTTTCGGTTACTGCATACATATTCCAGCAGCTATTTCATAGCCAAAAAAAAAAAAACAGTAAAGCCGAGACCTTCAAAAAAAAAAAAAAAAAAGAGAAAGAAAGAAAAGTTTAGCATACATTACCTTGTTGAGTTAGTAACTCTTCTCTTGTTATTTCTTTTCTTGCTACATGTTAGATGATCTGATCGGTTTTAAGCATTACAAAAGAACCCTACTTGTGTGATTTTGTGTTGTGCCGACACTGGAGCCTTGGTCACACCCCTCTTTTTCTGAACCGTGTTGCAACCGTCAGATAATAGTTGACGGAGTGTGTGCACTTGATTGCCCTTGTGATTGCTATTGTCGATTATTACACATTCATATTATTCAAGCAACACATTGTAGATCTTATTCTATCCACATTAAGCCGCTTGTTTATACTTGCTATCCTTGATATCCGACTTGTGGCTGATTTAATTTGCAATTTTGATTATTACTTGTTGTCTTCAATATTGCAAAATTCTGTGTCCAGGGGAATTGCTTGAATATTGTGCCTTGTTTTCTCGCTCTTTGATTTCTAAAACTTGAATCACTCTTAGGAATCACTAGAGCTTGCATTACTTGGTTTCTGGTCTTTGCTTCGGTTACTTGTTGCTCTTCTGATATTGTAGGAACATGGCAGCCGAAGGCACCCCCCCCCCCCCCCCACTACCCCTAACCCTATTTCTCATGAGACCTTAGACCGTATTATTCAGGCCGCTACTAAAGCTTCTATGGCCGAACATAGAAAAGAACTCGAAGCGGCTGAGGAGCGTTGGAACAAGCTCTTCCACGATCAATTAGCCCAACAAGCTAGCCTGGTTACTACTCGGTCTATAAATGGTGTTATGCGACATCTGGAGAAGTTGAAACATCAGGAGGAGTTGAAACAACAGAAGGCTTCTGGTTCTACACCCCCAATTGGTATGCCGCCTCCTGCAGCCCCTACACCTCCAATCGCCCCTACGCCACCTACAGGTAATCCGCCACCTACAGGTAACACCTCTTATTCTGTTAAACCTCCCCCTTCTGGTCAATTACATTATCAGCTTAAGTCTGCTACTCCTAACCCTTTCACTTGAGAGAATGACAACGATCATCTAGCGGGCTTCAATGGCAACCAAGATCGTCGTGGGTACACACCACCACGGCATCAACAGCAAGGGAGGTTCAATCAGCGTCAACAGCAACCGCTGCATGGCCGTGTTAACTGGGATGACAGCTGCAGCAATAATGATCTTTATGATACGCCGCATTTGGAGGATGCTTACCATGAGGTAAATCCTAACTTTGATGATTTACCCCCTCCTAATTTTGGTCATCCTAGATTTGATAATGCTCAAGCTATACAGAGACGAGATGTTAAGCTTAAGTTAGAAACCTTTGATGGTAACACTGATCCTGAAGCTTATCTTGTTTGGGAAAATCATACTGACTATCTGCTTGAACATTTACGCTATGAGGAAACGGAGAAGTTGGAAGTTGTTATATTGCATTAAGTAGGTAAAGCTCGCACCTGGTGGTTCCGCACTCGTGAGATGCGCCGTCGTCAGGACAAGCAACCTGTTGAAACGTGGCTACAACTTCGCTATCTCCTGAAGAAGAGACATGTGCCTGAGGAATACACGGAGTCTATGAGGATGCAGCTTGCGTCCTGCCGCCAAGGAACTCGCTCTCCTAATGACTACAGAGATGAGCTTGAACGACTCTCCCATCAGGCTAATGTTTATCTTACTGAACGTGCTTTGTGTACTCAATTTCTTGCTGGTCTTAATATTTCTATTTAAAATCCTTTATCTATCCATTCCATTAGAGATATTAACACTTTGACTCATAAAGCACAGCTTCTGTATGAACAACAGCAACAGCAGCTACGGCAACAGAGGAATAGATTCGACCAGACCTCTCAAGGTCGCAGGTTTGTTCCCTTTAACCCTTCTAGTCAATCTAAGCCTTCTACTTCTAACCCTTCTATGCAGCAAAAGGGAGTTTCCAACTCACCTCAACAGGGTTATCAGGTTGAAACTAGAAGAGTTACTGCACCCTCTACAGATCGCAATAAAGATATCCGCTACTTCACTTGTGGTAGTTCTGGGCATGTCTCTCGCAATTGCCCGCAGAAAAAGAAGGTTCTTCTCAATGATTTGGGAGACCATTACTATGAGGAGGAGATTGTTGAGGACCAGGTAATTTCGAGTGAAGTGGAGGAGGACCAGTCGTCTGAGCCTATTGAGGAGATCGATACTTCTGAGTACGACAACTTGCTTTGCATTATCAATCGACGGGTCCTACACATTCAGGAATCTCCCATGGCTGATCAAAGGGAGAACATTTTCCACGCTAGGTGCTTGGTTCGCGAGGCTACCTTAAGCCTCATCATCGACGGTGGGAGTTGCTGCAATCTCATCAGTGAAAAGGTAGTGGATTTCCTCCATTTAACTACTACTCCTAGAGCTACTCACTATGGATTAAATGGCATTACTGATGATGGATCTGATATAATGGTCACCAAACAATGTTTAGTTTCCCTTTCAATTGGATCATATCATGATAAAATATTATGTGATGTTGCTCGCATGGATTGTAGTCATATATTATTGGGTCGTCCTTGGTTATATGATCGTTTTGTTCTTCATGATGGTCATGCGAATACATATGCTTTCACTTTTGATGGGAGAAGAGTTACTCTCCTACCCCTTTCGCCACAAACTATTCTGAAGGACCAGGTTCGCAAGAAACAACAACAGGACGCCCAGAAGGAAGCTGAAAGGAAGGAGAAACTCAAGGGGAACTCGGCACAACAGGCCGCCCCCGCAGCCCAGACTGTCGCGCCCGCGGCCCCACCAGCCGCCCCTGCAGCCCCCTCGGCACCACCCCCTTCCCACTCGGCGTCCACTCAGCCCTCTTCTGCTTCACTTAAGGGCTCTGTAGAACGTCGATCATTGGTCTCTCAATCTCAGAAAGGGACCATCACATGGAATGCTCATCGACCTCATATTCTCCTAGTAATGAAACAGGTATTACTTAATGTTGAATTGAGTCATATTCATGCACCTATTGCTGCTCTTCTGCAGGATTATTTAGATGTGCTTCCAGCTGAGCTACCCCAAGGCTTGCCTCCTATTAGAGGTATTGAGCACCAGATTGACTTTGTGCCTGGGGCAGCCTTGCCTAATCGCGCCGCTTATAGAGCTAGTCCTGAGGAGACAAAGGAGCTTCAACGCCAAGTCATCGAATTGATGGACAAGGGCTTTGTGCGAGAGAGCCTATCTCCCTGTGCCGTGCATGTCATTTCGGTTCCAAAGAAGGATGGCTCCTGGTGCATGTGTGTTGATTGTCGCGCAATCGACCAAATAACGGTTAAGTATCGCCACCCTATTCCTCGTTTAGATGATATGCTTGATGAACTTCATGGTGCTTGTATTTTTTCTAAAATTGACCTTAGAAGTGGATATCATCAAATTAGGATGAAACAGGGTGATGAATGGAAAACGGCTTTTAAAACTAAGTATGGCTTATATGAGTGGTTAGTAATGCCTTTTGGTTTAACAAATGCTCCTTCTACTTTTATGAGGCTTATGAACCATGTGCTTATGAGACACTTAGGAAAATTTGTCGTTGTCTATTTTGACGATATCTTAATCTATAGCAAGAATATGCATGATCACTTAAGTCACTTAAAATTGGTCTTTGATTGCCTTAGGAAAGAAAAGTTATATGCCAATTTAAAGAAGTGTTCTTTTGCATCCGAGTCTACCATTTTCCTTTGTTTTGTAGTGTCTGCATCTGGATTGAAGGTGGATGAGGAGAAGATTCGTGCTATTCAGGAGTGGGCTAGGCCGAATACACCCACTCAGGTCCGCTCATTCTTGGGCCTTGCTGGTTTCTATTGACGTTTTGTCAAGGACTTCAGCCTGATTGCCGCCCCCCTACATGAGCTGACAAAGAAAGATGTAACATTTCGCTGGACTGACTCACATCAAAAGGCTTTCGACGCCCTCAAGGATCGCCTGACACACGCCCCAGTGCTGCAGTTACCTGACTTTGCTCAACCTTTTGAGCTCGAGTGTGACGCTTCTGGCACTGGCATTGGAGGGGTCCTGCTACAAAACAAGCGTCCCATCGCCTACTTCAGCGAAAAGTTGGGCTCCGTTGAGCTCAACTATTCTACCTACGACAAGGAGCTATTTGCACTGGTTCGCTGCTTACAGACTTGGCAACATTATCTCTGGCCTAAGGAGTTTGTGATTCATTCGGATCATGAAGCTCTAAAGTACCTCAAAGGACAAGCAGTGCTCAGCAGGCGACTTGCTCGATGGGTGGAGTTTATAGAGACCTTTTCCTATGTGGTTCACCACAAGAAGGGAAAGGAGAATGTGGTAGCTGACGCGCTATCACGCAGGTATGTCCTCCTAAACCATATGGATGCACATGTTTTGGGTTTTGCTTTGATAAATGAACTGTATGCTTCTGATGGTTTCTTTAAAACTATATATGCTCAATGTGTGTCTAAAGGTGAAGTTGATTCATATTTTCTTGATAATGGTTATTTATTTAAGATGGGCAAGCTTTGTATCCCATCTTCTTCTATTCGTCGATTGTTAACTCAAGAAATTCATTAATCTAGAGGACATGGTGGTTCCGAAAAAACCTTAGCAGGACTTAAGGAACATTACTTTTGGCCTAAAATGTCTAATTATGTGCTGAGATTTGTCAAAAGTTGTGTTACATGTGCTAAGGCCAAATCGAAATCTAATGCTAATGGTCTATATCAACCTTTGCCTATTGCTAATGCACCCTGGGAAGATGTTTCTATGGATTTTATTGTAGGATTGCCTAGAACTCCTAAGGGTCATGATTCTATCTTTGTTGTTGTAGACAGATTTTCCAAAATGGCTCATTTTATTCTATGTCACAAAACTGATGATGCCATTCATGTTGCTAATTTGTTCTTCAAAGATGTTGTTCGCTTACATGGATTGCCATTATCTATTGTTTCTGACCGTGATCCTAAATTGGGTACAAAATTGCTATTTTCTACTTGTTGTCACCCACAAACTGATGGCCAAACTGAGGTCACAAATAGAACTCTTGGGGCTCTCCTTAGAGTCATGCTGCGAACTAACCCCCGAAGGTGGGAAGAATGCCTACCATTTGTAGAATTTGCATATAACAGGTCTAGGCACTCTGCAACAAAGCTGACCCCCTTCGAAGTAGTGTGTGGACGAAATCCCCTTACCCCTGTGGACATGATGCCTCGGCCATATAAGGAAAAGGAGAGCATGGATGCAGCTAAGCAAGTGGACTTCATCAAGCGCTTGCATGAGCGTACCAAGGCGCAGCTGGAGAGAAAGACTGCGCAATACAAGGCCGCAAAGGACAAGCATCGCAAGGATGTGCAGTTCAACGTTGGTGATCTAGTATGGCTGCATCTCAGGAAGGAAAGGTTTCCGCAACAACGGAAGTCTAAGCTGGACCCCAGGGGAGATGGACCATTCAGAGTGGTTCTGAAGATGGGTCCTAATGCTTACAAGCTGGATCTCCCTGCCGATAAGTACAGCGTCCATTCTACATTCAACGTCGCCGAACTATCCTTGTTCGTGCCTGACGATGACTCTGACGACGATTTGAGGACAAATCGAAGTCAAATGGAGGAGAATGATGCCGTTCAATTATCGATGACTCCTGGTGACATTGAGGACAACATGAAGGTTCCATTCGATGGTCCTGTCACTCGTGCAAGGGCCAAGAAGATTCAAGCTGCAACTAAGCCTTTCTTGTCTGTCACCATGGAACTCTAGAGCAAGGGTTCAGGCCACCCTGGATCACTTGGCTCAAGGTTACATCACCAGCACAGAAAGTGAGCTTACGTCCACACACGGAGCTCATGAAGACTCGTCAGCATCCCCCATGACTCACCTTACTCGGCATTTCCATGGGTCACTCGAGACCAACATTAGTCGAGTGGGCCAAAGGCTTTTTCGAGTGCATGGGCCGAGTACCCTTGTGCTTGGGCCGGTTATATTAGTTATTTAATTAAGTTATTATTTTATGCAACTTAGATAAATAAGGTGGAATTAATTATATCTCTTCTAGATATAATCCTTGGCGACCAAGTTATGAAACATTTATCATATTAGGAAATATTTATCTTAGATTTATTTCATTTATCTTTAGATATAATAAATCTATCCAAACCCCTTTCCTTTACAAGGAAGGATTGGTTAGATCTCCCATAGTTTACTATAAATTCATGTTATGCACCTTTGAATTAATCAGATTGAATTAGAATTGAGAACCCCTTTATGGATTAAAGGGTTCTTGGTTATCAATCCAAAAACACTATCATTGTTCTTGTGTTCTTGAGAGTTTTCGGCAACCACAATCAAATCACACTCCCTGTTCTTATCGAGATCGAGGAAGCCCAGCAAACAGCCCTGCTCGACACACCAGCGCAACCGAGAAGCCTGCGCTTGGCGCCTCTCGCTTCCAGCGACGCTCCCAGCGAGCGCGGACGCCCAGGCGCCCTCGCTCCCGCACATGCTCGTCTTCGCTCCCGCGCCCAGCCCTCGTCATCACTCTCGCTCCCAGCGAGAGAAGTCCAGCGCGCCTACACCGCACACCCTGAGGACGTCGTCCTGTGTGCCCAGAGACCTCGCGCACCCCTGCTCGCTTCTCTCTCGCTTCCCTTTTACTTTCTGTCGCTAAATCTTTGTTCTTTAATTACTGAAATTTGGTTAAGTCTGAAACCGTCGCAATTCAGAAATTTAATTACTTGTGTAAATTGTTCCAATCAGGAGATATCAAAGAGCATTGCAAGATCTAAGCAAATATACGGCGTGGTTCTTGATGTTGAGCCCACGGGCGAAGGATCGGGTATCCCAAACGTATCACCGTTAACCCCTCCACCCCGCCTACCCACCGTCACCACCATCTCTTCTCAGTCCACCACTGTCAACCGCGCCGTCCCCCTTTCTTAACCTAATCGGCTTGATCCTCGGGCGTTTCGAGCCACCCTTCCTCCGTTTCGGCCGGATGGGGTGTTGTTTTCCCCTCGGCAACTCTATGCCGCCGTGGCCTAATTTCATCCGGCGTTGCCTCCTCTTCGACCTCCGGTGGTTGGGCTGCGGTGTGTGTCGACCGGTGCTTGGATGTCGGCGTTTGGTCCGGCTGTCCTCTCCGGTGTCGACGCGACCGCCTCTCCTTCGACCATGACGAGATCCTCCCGCTCTTCCTTGGTACTTGGGGCCCAAGCTTCGGGTCCTTCGGGCCCAAGGTTTGGGGGGGGAGGGGACCCGAAAGGGTTGAAACCACTCTTTGAGCATACCTCGAAAGGGCCTAAATCCCGTAAGGGCTTGAAAATCCCGTTAGGGTTTGAATAAAGTCTCTTTCATCTGAGAGGGATTCAAGGTGCGCGGCTCCTAGGGTGGTTTTTGGTTGTGATCCCTGTTGCTCTTGGCGTTCCTCTTCCGTGTTGGAGCTCTGGCAACCGGTGTCAGGATTGGCCGGGGTCGTGGCGGTGTGTATCGAGGCGACTCCGTGTGTAGGAAATTCCTTGGAGGATCGTCTTCACCGCCCACAGGACTAGCTCCTGATTTACCGCCGGCTAACGGTGTCGCCGCCTGGGGATGCTTGGCATCAGATCCTAGTCTACGTTGTCTCCAGCATATACGGGTTTGGCTCGCTTGCTCGTCCGGGTTTCTACGCCTCCCACTTTGTTATTGTTGCACCTTTTTATATGTAGTGACGGTTACACCGTCTGCCGACTTTGTCGGCCTCTCGAGTTACCAGGTACGCCTGACTCTCGAATTATTTCCTAATAAAACAAATATATAGATTGAGAAGAGTTAATCTCAATATTTTTGATAATAATAGTTTTAAATTTCAAATCATTTTTTATTCAGTTGGACATACATGGTTTAGGTTTTCAAAATTCTATCATCGATAGTTATTTATCAATGGAGGATTTTGTGAAATGTCCAAAAAAGATGCCTTAATTGGTGATTGTCCACGTTTTGGGACAAATTGGTGAATTGTCCACAATATAAGCCGCTCTCCGTCTCTCTTACGCACTCCGTCGCTCCGTCTCTCCCTTTGCTCCGTCTCTCTCTTGCGCGCTCCCTCTGCCGCTCTTCTCTCCGATCATAGTGATTCCAACGCCGAAGGCGCAAATTTTTTTTGATTGATAAGGAAATCGATTTGCTCGGCACCTACACCGATTCGTCTAGTCCTGCCGCAGAGGAGCACCGAGCAAGTTAGCGAGCGAGGTCGATGTCGAGCGAGCGGCGATGGCGGACACCCCTCAAGGTCGAGCAGTGATGGCGGACAGAGACTCGGTGCACACCTTCCTCCTTCCCTCCTTCGTTTCTTCCTATCTATGAAATTCGAAGTTCGCACAATTCAATTTGAGAAAATATATCACGAAATCGGCGTAGCAGAGACTCGGAGAATCGCAATCCCTTGCCTCTGAGAGGTATTCGATACTTCTAGTCGCATTCGGCGGAGATGATGCTGCTGCAGACGGAGGAGCGAGATTTGTGGCGAGGCGGTGAAGGCGAAGCGGCGCCGGAGGAAGGAGGTCCTAGCTGTGTGCGATTGCGATTTTCTGACTTCTTCATTCAAGAGCGTGATTAGAGGTTGGAACTTGCTTCTTTATCCGAGGCCTCCTCCTTGCTCGAGCTCCGGGACACCGATGAAGATGGCGACGTACTATCCACATCAGGAAGGATAGAAACTAGAGGATTTCATCATGAATTTCATTTCATTCCTTTGTTATTTTACTCGATGCCACCATACCAAGTACTTTCTCCTCTGTTCTTTTGCTCCATTTCACATCAGGAATGATAGAAACTAGAAGATTTCTATCCTTCCTGATTTTTCCTTTGTTAATTTTATTTGACAATTTTGCTTGGTGTGTATGTTAATTTTTTTTGACAAATTTTGATTGCTTGCTGAAATGGAACGATAAGTTGGTTAGGGCTTTGTATCTGCTCATTTGGCTTGCCATGTTTGCGTTTCTGAACTGCTTTTTCTAAACTCATCAGATTGGGATAAGGCTGAACAGATATTCTCAAGATTCACCATACTATGTTTTGGTGATAAGTATTTTTTTGCTTGGCATTCTTTGCTTTGGTGTCTTAGTGCTTGAATTACATCAACAACTCTTAATTTCCCTTCTGACTTTGGGCATGTAGAGCAGTTTCAGTTGATTAAGAGCTTCGGTTGTGTTTTTTTTCCCTTCCGTTTTTCTGATCTTTCTAAACCCAGCACAACCTTACTCCTATTATATAATTTTTAATGCAGAGAAATACTGCATCTGTCACATTTATGGAGATGCTCAGGTTGTAGTGGCATCATGCTTGCTGAATTGAAATATTTTCATGGTGGCTAGCACTTTGTTTCATGGCAATCTTTGGTTTCCTACCCATTAAAAGTGGATGCTGTAAAAGGGAATAGTAGCCTGATTTAACAGAGGTAAGTACTCGATTAGTGGTGGTTCATTTTTGTCATCTAAATTATATGAATCATTTATGTGCATTCAAGATTTCAATTGATCAAATTCAAATTACAAGTATTCGATTACAAGATTTCAATTATATCTTATTTTTGCACTTTTTTTTAATGTTATAGGATAGATTACAAGTATTCGATTTCTATCTCTAGTCTAGTAATCCTACTTGCTTTGTTTTGTGAAGTTACTGGATGATGCAGGTTCAATTGAATCAGATGTCTGTAATTTGCTTTGTTTTCCTTGTACTAGAACTGGAAATTTGGTTGATGTGGGTGCAATGGTGCTGAATGGGTTGTTCTTGGGTCATGGTGTTGCTTTTGCTGTCATGCTTTGGTCCCCATAAATACACTAATATATATATACAGTAATCTACATTCTCTTACTGTCATGCTTGGTGCTCATGTATGTTTATATATATATATATATATAGAGGACGGATCAAATGTTTACAAGTCTTAACATGTTAAATGCTAACAAATAATGACCGTTGATTGAGTGAAGATGGATGAATGTGATTAATCCATGATTTTTTGCATTTATTTTTAATAAAAAAGGGGGACCCACATGGATTAACACCACACTCTCAGATTGAGAGGGCGTGTGTTGCACATCAGTAACTGCTCAAATCCAGACTGAGAAAATCGTGGGAAGCGCTTGATTTTTTTTTTTTTGTCAATTTACAACAATTTCCTTTTTGAAAATATCATGATCAATTAATCTGGGTTGTGAAATCTTTGGAAATCAGTGACGGTTTCATCCAAGCGGACGGTAAAGAAGAGAAAGAAGCAAAGCGGACGGTGAAAATCACTGATGGATTCTGGTAATGGGTTAGAAAACATCACGAGCAGTTCAAATATTCGATGTTGGGAAGCAATTATTCGTTGTAACTATGCAATTGTTTGTGCTGATGGCGGTACTGGGATCATAAAACACATGGACTTAAGTTTTTTTTTTGGATTAATTGGCATCCTGAATATTCATCACAGTCTCTAAATTATTCGTCAAAATTTATCAAATATTCTTCACAATTTTCCAAGTAGTCATCAATATGCAGCAAAATTTATCAAATATTCATCACAGTCACTCAATTATTCATCAAAGTTTTTGTTAAAATTTATCAAATATTCATCACAGTCACTCAATTATTCATCACAGTCACTCCATTATTCATCCAAATTTATCAAATATTCATTAGACGACACTCTATTCCCCAAACGAATTCGGTATGTGCGGCCTTCAGATCCACCCACAACAGCTTCGCCGGAGGTTCTACTTCAAGCCGCGTCGCATCACGTAGCCGGAAATAGTTGCGGCACTACTCAGATGGACGAATCTCGCCGGATCCCCTTGTGGAGAGAGTCGGAGAAGACGGTGGAAGCAAATCGCTTTTGCACCGTGTTTTTGAGTTGTGGCTTGTGAGATCACGCGCCCTTGAAAGCCGATTAATGGGTGTTTTTTAATTTTAATAATATATTTAATTAAAAGTGGGGAATAATCTCATCCATCAATTTTCACTCAATCTATGGCTGAGATTTGTTAACACAAAACACAATAAGAGTTGCTTACACATGACCCTACCTCTCTCTCTCTCTCTCTCTCTCTCTCTCTCTCTCTCTCTCTCTCTCTCTATATATATATATATATATATATATAGGGGTGGCTCCTGTGGGAACACCCCTTAAGATGGGAACCTAGGAACAATTTTGGGTCATCGATTAGGAAGAAATTAATGGTTAGAATTATTCGGATTTATTATAATTAAAAAAATAAAAGCACAAATTCAGCCCACCATTCCCATTGTATAGCGCGGGTGGTCAACCGATCAATTCTTCCACTTTGTTCGGTTTCTTTTGAAATAACTGACATACTGTGTTTGTGTATATATATTTCGATATGAAAAAGACATTTTTTTTGAAAAAATAAAAGCACAAATTCGATCAGCCAACCATTCCCATTTTTATATAGATTTTTTCAACTAATTTCCCATTTACAAATGGTCTAAAATTTAAAATATGATTCGTCGGTAGACGAAAGATTATTCGTGGGAAATGAAAACATTATTCGTCCGAATAGGATGGTTTAGTTGTATTATGTATTAAGAGAAAGTGTGAAGATTATTCATACAAAGTGTAAAGATTATTCGTAGAAAATGAATACAATATTCGGATATAATTAGTGTTTATATATGCAAATGGTGTGAAATTCGAAATATGATTCATCGGCCGATGAAAGACTATTCGTAGGAAATCATAAATTATTCGTCTGAATTGATGTTAAAATTATATTATTCGGTTAAATTAGAAAGATTGTTCCGTTAAATATGATATATTATTCGGTTAAAATTGAGAGATTATTCGGGTTGATTATAAATATTATTCGTATGTAAGATGAAAATTATATTAGTAATATTATTCGGTTAAAATTATATTATTCGGCTAAATTATAAAGATTATTCGGTTAATTTCAAAGATTATTCGGTTAAATTATAAATAATATTATTTGGTTGATTATGAATTGATGTTAAAATTATATTATTCGGTTAAATTAGAAAGATTGTTCCGTTAAATATGATATATTATTCGGTTAAATTAGAAAGATTGTTCCGTTAAATATGATATATTATTCGATTAAAATTGAGAGATTATTCGGGTTGATTATAAATATTATTCGTATGTAAGATGAAAATTATATTAGTAATATTATTCGGTTAAAATTATATTATTCGGCTAAATTATATTAGTTTGTAAAGAAATATAAATTCAACTGGAAAAATAATTTCCTTAAATCCCCCTTCGCTATGTGAAATTAGTTGTTTTTTACCACCAAAGTTTTTTTTTTATGTGAAATTCGTTTATTTTTAAAAAAAATCAAAAACTTCGGTGGCCATAATTCCCATATACATAAATATACAAATGTCAAATGCCACTTTAAGAAATTGGTTTCCGTTTTGAACCAAAAAAGGGGGGCTCCGTTATGTACGTGTATGACACGCACTATCATTGAGTCTGATGACCAATTTCCGCAGTTCCCACCATTTTTTTTAAAAAAAAATCAAGATATCTCCATTTAATCTCCACCATCCATTCACCCTCAATTGATGGTTTAGATGTGTTCTTAGGTTCTCATCCTAATGGGTGTTCCCATATGAACCATCCTCTCTCTCTCTCTCTCTCTCTCTCTCGCTCTCTCTCTCTCTCTCTCTCTCTCTATATATATATATATATATATATATATATATATGTAAAGGTTCAAATGAAAATGAGGCTTAAAATGAAAATCTCTCTTAAAGTGAAAATAAGTCTAATTGATGGATTTGGGGCGCGGATCCGGATCATCTGTTAATGGCCCAACAGCCAAAACCCAATGTAGGCTTTAATCTGTGTCCCTGTATCCGCCTGTGTTCATTTGTTAATGGCCCAACCACCATTCTCTCCTTTCTCTCGCACTCGCCACTGCCACCTCTCCTTGCCGGTGTTCGCCACCGTTAGAAGCTCCGGCCTGCAGCAGCTCCCGCACCAACTACCGCCTCCCACTAACCACCAGTCCCGTAGAAGGCCGCCCCTGCCTCGCCCACCAGGCCACACCAGCCCGACCATCACCCTTCCTCCTTTACCATTGACAGCTCAACCCCCTATTCTTCCTCTCCCCCTCGAGGCTCCTTGGCGGCTCCGACGATGAGAGGTCGAAGTTGAAAGCTTTCAACCGGCTGGAATTTATTGCTTCTGAGGTATCTTCTATGGCCGGAAGCTTGGGGATTTGGAACGTGGTGACTTGTAATAGGCCGATTGAGGATTCGCCGGAGCGAATTTGAAGTCACCAATGGTAATCGCAATTTCTAGGGTTTGTAGTTGGATTGCTTGAACTTGTGCATTTCCTCCTTTATTCTCTGCCTTTCTTGCTTTTTCCGCCCTCTCTCTGGTTTTCAATTGGATGAATGCCCTTGATGGTTTGAGACGATATCAAAGGATTGTTGCTGCTACTGCTAGTTTGAATGTATCGTCTATCATAGGCCTTATCTGTGTTATCAAATAGGGGATTCAGTGCCATTATGATTTAGGTAGAAGTGCAAATGTAGGAGAATGAGTATCTGCAATTGAATATATCGTCTGTCATAGGCCTTATCTGTTGGACTAAGCTAATTTAAGTGGATTCAAACATATTCAGAAGTGAGAAACTTTTTATGCTTACAGGCTGTCAATCTACTTGGTTATTGCTATCATGCCATTTTTTAATTTGGCTGGAGATGTCCAAGCTTGGTTATGTTCTTTGATCATTTCATTTGTGATTATATTTTTGTCGCCGAGTAGTGGAAACGTGATATGATTTGGTATTAGCTAGAGCAAAATGTTATTAGCAAATTCAACATTTCTTTGACCACGTGGTGACTCTATTTTATGAGGTTAAACTGAAGTCTTCTGGATCTTTCATGGTCATATATTCAGGAACAAGAGTGTACAGATCTCAAAAGAGAAAGGGCTAAGCAGGACAAGCGGTTAAAATCCATTCTTTTGAAAGATGAAGACAAAAGTTTGAGGGGAGAGACCTCGTTAGTAAAATTCTGTATTTGTTACCTTGATCTATTATTGTCTTTGATAACGGTTATGGTAAATGATAGTGATCGTCAGTTGAAGAAGCTTCGTTTTCTCCATATGAATTATTAGGTGGCTGAGACTCTTCTCTGTGGCTTTTAAGGTTTTTGACACTAATGGCAACGGGTTAGTATTTCCAGGGCTCTGTCGTACCTTAAGATCTCGGCATACTTTGTTATGCTATTTTGATGTGCGCAATGTTCTGGTAAACGTGTCTTTCTGATCAACTATCATTGTCTCTTCTTTTAGAGAGATCGACAAGGAGGAATTCAAGAAAGTGATGGCCCTGATGCGTGTTGCCAACATACAAGGTGCTTCCCATAGGGATGATCTCTGTCCTGGTGATAAAATTGGAAGATCTGTGGAGACTGGAGGCCTGGTTTTGCTCTTCTTTGGAGAAAATGGGAAGAAAAAGCTGAAGCATGATGATTTTGTTCAGTTTCTTAGAGATTTGCATGATGAGGTATCCATTATGATCCCACATTTTCTTCAGCACACTATGATTAGTTTTTCCTCAAAAAAAGTTTTTGATTTAATATCCACATTTATAGCCTCTCTTTATACTCTTCCTATGTAACTTGCTCATTTGAATAAGTGCTATTCGTATTAATAAAGGCATGGAACCTGTTAAGAATTTAGGTTCTTTTTCCTTGCAAATAACAAGTTCAGCTAGCTGGGGGAAATTTGAAACCCTCGTTAATGATTTACACATATTTTGTGATTCTTTCACCTTATTATACGATGGTCGCTCGTTGTGATCAAACATGTGAAAGAATTTACTATTTTAGAAACAAAGTTTAATATTTGGCTTCTACTATACTTGTTGACTTCATATTACACAATTGATATCTGAAATTGCACTAATATATCTTATTTTTGCACTTAATATAGTTCAGATTGCATAATTGTATTCTAAAACTGCATTAATATGTGTGATTTGCCATTAAAGCCTATTAGCTCAAAATGGGAGAGCGATGTGCTATGCGCAAAGATGCGGGTTCAAATCCCGCATACGCTATTTATAGGTGTGTTATTTTTATTCTTGTTCATGAATAAGATTAATTTTCAAATCAAATTTCTAAAAAAAATAGCATTATTACAAGGGTAAAAGTAAGATACAATTGTGCAGAATTAGAATACAATTGTGCACATTTAGAATAAAAGTGTACAAAGTTAAGATACAATTGTGTAGATTTAGAATACGATTGTGCAAAAGTAAGATAAAATTGTGCAAAAGTAACGTATCCAAGTGTTGCACTGATTCAATAAAATCCTTCTTTAATTTCTTTAACTCAATTGTTTATGCAATAAAATTTGTGTTCATGTCTTTACTCTTTGATTGCTCTAAAGTTAGTTTTAACACTTCATTCTTCAATCTATCCATTCTTAGAAGACTATCCTTTGCTTTCTCTCCTTTAGCTTGAGCAAGATTATAGTATTTTAGAGACTGATTTTTCTCAAGTTCAAGAGTCTCTTGCCATATTGATGCTTTCTTTTGCTCAGCATCAGCTCTTGATTTTTCCACCTCAAGAAGACCTCTAAGATGGTTTAGTCTGCTTCCTTCTCAGAAAGTTGCACACTTGCACTGCAAAACCAGCCTCAACAGATTCATGATAGTGCTTTAGTGCCAGGAGTTCCTTCTGTAATGATTCAACCTTCATAGATTGCTTCACCAAATTATCAGCATAAGACCTTTCTTATGCGAACTTGCTCACATTCTGATCTGCAAGCTTTTTATACTTCAGCACTGTAGCCTTGGTAGACTCCCAATCATCAATAATTTTGGATTCAGCATGACTACAGGTGCATGTTTCTTTGAATATATTCTTTTGAGCTTCCAAATCACATTGTAGAGACCTCTATTCACTTTCAATGCAACCCAAGCATAAAATGCAAAACTTGCCAACATCTCTTCCTTTGTGCTAATTTTAGAACTTAAATGTGCAATTTTAATTTGAAAAAGTGCAAATATAAAAATAAAGAGTGCAATTTTAGAACTCAAATGTTCTTGGCTATTTGATATGTGGATTGAATCTGTGACGCAATTCCTACTCATTCCCCACCAATAAGAAGACCACAGTTTCGCTAAAAACAAAAAGCGTGGACTCCACGTGCTAATGCAATAATAAGATGAGGAAGTGCCAAAATAAGATGATGAAGTGCAAATTTAAGATGATGAAGTGCAAGAATAATAATATGAAGTGCATGAATAAGATTCCGAAGTGCACAATTAAGATTATAAAGTGCAAAACTAAGATGATGAAGTTCAAGAATAATAATATGAAGTGCATGAATAAGATTCTGAAGTGCACAGTTAAGATTATAAAGTGCAAAAATAAGACGATGAAGTGCAAAAATAAAATGATGAAATGAATGAATAAGATTATAGAGTGCAAGAATAAAATGATGAAGTGTATGAATAATTCATATGAAAATGAGTTTAATTCGTCATTCTTTCAAAATTTAAGCAAGATTTTAGGCAAGCACAACATTCCTAATCAAAAGTTTAGAAATAAAAAAAAAGTGCAAGACTGATATTGTAAAGTGCAAGACTGATATTTTAAAGTGCAAAAATTAGATTAAAAAGTCCAAGACTACTATTATAAAGTACTCAAATTAGATTTTTCGTTTAGAAAGAACCAAATTAGATTTTAATTTGAATGTGCAATTTAGAACTTAAATATGCAATTTTAGTTTGAAAACGTGAAAATATAAAACTGAAAAATGTAATTTTATAACTCAAATGATTTTTTTTTTGCATCTACTTTCATACAAACGGAGAGGAAAAGTGCCTGGTTTCAATAAAAAAAATTCATAACTTCTTCTATAGATTACAGATTTCATATTTCAAATAATATTACAGATTGTAGCAAAAATTATAGATTTTACTGATTTCACAGATTTTACAGATTTTCCTAATGCACGAGTAATGCCAAGGGAAATTGCTTGAGCTTGACCTGCAAGTCCTCCACCATGTGCTTTCACAAAGACATCATATGAAACTTCATATCCCAATGTAGCCAAAGGGGTTTTGATATACTAGATCCATAATGGATTTCTTTGAAGATATTCCTACACAAATCAGTGTTACCATAAGCACTGTTAGTAACATGGAAGTAGCAAAGTTTCATCATTATGCTGAAAAACCAGGTTCAAGTGCTCAGACAAGATTTCCAAAGGACGAGATAAAAAGATTGCCGCTATGATATCTCTCCTTCTATTTCTGTTACATCTCCAAAGGCTATACCTTGCACGATTAACTGAAGAAATGCTATATCATTGGGTAAAATTTGCAGTAGAAAATGTTTCTAAGAAGCTGGCTTGAAGATTCTTATCTCATGATGTGCATTTCAGGATCGAATTCAATAAACCAGAACCATTTCTTCTTCTATCCCGTTCTCTTCTCTTTTTTTTTAAATTCATTATTTGGTACATGGTAATAATCCTTAAGTTTCATGATTTCAACTTTTGATGTACACTGCTGCCTATGTAATACCTATTCACAGATTGCTATAACCAAAATTCAACTGATCTGAATGTGGACACTACAATAGCCAACAAACTCAAAGCGCCAACTTGATACTGTCATTGAAATAAGCAATATTCTATGCATATAATTTATCAAATTCATAACTTTTCAAGTAACCAGCTCTTTTAAAATCAACTTATACCTTCATTAACCTATGTAATACCTACCACCAGCATGTTTTCATTGAATCTCTTTCACTCATTCATTTGATAGTTGTCACATGTCACACTACAGAGAGATAGATCCATAAAACTGCCTGGCAATTGAGGAACATCTTACATATGGGGCTGCAACTACAAGCATCAATAACAGCTATCTAGTTTGCACTTCATGTTACCGTGTAACTAAAACTAGCAAGTCTCATTAACCTGAAGACTTTACGATCAAATAGAGATTACATCCCTAAAAACTGCAAATTAATACAATCAAAGCCACAAACAATTAATATTATAAAGTGCTTCCCTTTCCATACTCTCACCGAAAACTCCAACTCCATAGACTTTGAGTTGTTTACTGCATAATTCTGTTTAGTGCTTGCTGCTTTGCTATTTTCAGAAGAATACTCACTCGCCCTAAGCAAACCCTAAAAAAGAGTTGGTTTTTTACATTTGTAGCAAAATACATCAGGGCAAAGATTTATCAAGGATTCAAGCCTCTAGATCCTTAATCAGCAACGTTGTCAAAACAATTAAGAACAATAATCCCAAATCCAACTAAAAACACTCTCAATCAATCTAATTCAACAAGAAGTCATCATAAATAACTTTCAATTTCACTCATTCAATTCTAAGATTTTATAAATTTATTCAATTTAGCAAAAACTAAAAAGTGGGGGTTTATTAGAAACTTACCTTGTGGATTCAATGGAGGAGATGAGGAGGAGGAGAGGCTAGTCGGACAATGGCCATCGGTGGTCTGGTCGGAGGCTGGACTCGATTTGCCTAACTCAGAAGGAGGTTGTCGGCACCACCGGTGGCTGCTCAGCAATCAGGAGGAGTCTCGGACGCTCGTTGCTGCTGCGGAGAGAGGTCGGAGTCTTCTTGGGTCGGAGTTCAGGGCTTGGGAACTTGCCGTCGGCGGCTGGTGAGGTCGGAGGGACGGTGACTGGAGGAGGAACCAAGGAAGGTCTGAGAAGACGCGTTGCAGGCGAGAGGAGGAAGAGGATGAAGGTTTTTTTGGGGGTCGATCCAGTCCGCTTATGTTTTTTTTTCCTCTTTTTTTCCGGTTCACAGCGGTTCAGTGGTTTTTTTAAATAAAAAAACCGGGACGCGCGTGGTGAATACTCTATTTTCACTTTAAGCCAAATTTTCATCTTAAGCCTCATTTTCACTTTAACCTCACCCTATATATATATACAGTAATCTACATTCTCTTACCGACTTTACCGGCATCTTCTGCAAGGTTGCCGACATCCTTCCTCTACAACGGATCATCGAATTCGATTAAGAGCAATTTCTCCATGAGCCCTCCTTGAGAGTTGAGGATCGATCTATATTTTTTAGGTTAGAGGTTATTTCGGGATGTTTTCCAAAAAAATCCCGATAGAAACTGCTTTTTGAGAAGGGAAGGGGTGGGGGGGGGGGGGGGGGGACAGGAAACCATTATTTTGCACCAACTGTAAGAAAACCAATCATATAGTTGATCGGTGCTTCTTCATCATTGGTTTCCCTACTAGTTACAATACCAATCCGAATTCCTCTAGCTCTAATGCTAATAGAGAGAGGAAGGAAGGCACAGATAAGATGTTTGCAGGATCTATTTCACAAGTTCAGAAACCAGATTTTACTAGTGATCAGATTGCTCAACTAGTGGCTTTGCTGCAGTGTTCAGGCTCGTCTTCTTCTCATGGAAAGGAGCCGAGTGGTGATGACTTTGCTGGTTTTTCAGGTATGATACTTTCAACAGTGGTTTCGAATGGTCTTGTTTGAATTATTGACGACGGAGCTAGTGGTCACATGTGTAGTGACATCAGTTTGTTTCTCAGTACTTTTGAATTGTCTCGTCCTTTTATGATCACTTTGCCTACCGGAGAGACAACACCGATCACTAAAGCAGGCACCATTGAGATTTTACCAGGGCTTATTCTGCATAATGTTTTGTTTGTCCCAAAATTTGTTTGCAATCTGATATCTGTGGGCAAGATTATCAGAGAGCTCTATGCATTCGTCTTATTCACTGCGAGCGGTTGTTATTTGCAGTCTTCTTCTATGAAGAGCCCTATGAAGATTGGAGACATGGTTAGGGATCTCTTTGTTTTGGGATACAATCCTCCTTCTCAATTTGCTGCCTATTCCAATAAGGTTTCTACTGCTATGGATACTGTAGTTTGGCACAGGAGGTTAGGTCACCTTCCTCCTCACAAACTTAGCAACATGCCTGGGGTTGTTATGACAAACATATCTCGTTCTTCTTTAAAGACTTGTTCTATTTGTGCAAGGGCTAGACAAGCTTGATTGCCATTTCCTTTGAGTTCTATTAAAACTGCAGATGCATTTGCTTTAGTACATGTGGATGTTTGGAGGCCATATCGTGTGCCTACTTTTGATCATTACAAGTATTTTTTGACATTAGTGGATGACTTTACTCGAACTACATGGGTACAACTTCTAGCTGATAAGGCAAGTGCCTTTACTGTTATAAAATAGTTTATTGCCTTCTCTGAAAGGCAGTTTGGCAAACAGGTGTGCATCATCAGATCTGATAATGCTTTAGAGTTGGGAGGTAGTCGTGAACACTCTCAATTTATCCTTGATAAAGGTATTGCTCATCATCAATCTTGTGCGGCCATACCACAATAGAATGGGGTAGTGGAATGCAAGCATAGACATAATTTAGAGGTTGCCAGAAGCTTAATGTTTGAATCTGGTTTGCCTAAGAAATTCTAGGGGGGGGGGGGGGGGGATAGTGTTTTAATTGATGTGCATATAATCAATAAACTTCCTAGCAAGTTATTGAAGATGAAGTCTTCATATGAGTTGCTTTATGGTATCACTCCCAGCTATAATTATTTGAGGTGTTTTGGCTGCCTATGCTTTGCTTCCACATTGTCTCAGAGAAGTGATAAGTTTTCTGATAGAGCTTCTCCGTGTGTTCTTCTTGGGTATCCTGGTGGCAAGAAAGGATTCAAGTTATACAATCTAGAGAATAAGAGTGTATTTGTCTCTAGAGATGTGGTGTTTCATGAAGATGTCTTCCCTTACAAATCTTCTTCCTCAACTGCCAGTGCTGATGTTCCTTCTTTTTCTGTCACTCCTCCACCTCCTCTTGTCATTGATGAAGAATTAGTGGACTCATCTATTGGTCCTTCTCCTGATCGTCTAGGCCTAGATGATCTGTTCTAGACCATCATCCACATTCATATCTCACATATTATGTTTGTTCCAATTGCGTAGATTTTGGTGTTTGCTTTCACACCATCACTTCCACTTATGATTTTCTTTCTGCTACATCTTCTCGTTCTTCCCTTCCAGATCATGAGCCTCTCACTTTCCAAGAGGCTTATGAATATGATGTGTGGCAGACTGCTATGACAGAAGAGTTAAAGGCATTGGATGCCAATAAAACCCGGGATATTGTTACTTTTCCCAAAGGAAAATGTGCTATTAGTTGCAAATGGGTTTATAAAGTCAAAAGGAAAGCTGATGGGAGCATAGAGAGGTATAAGGCCCATTTGGTTGCCAAAGGGTTTACACAAAAAGAGGGGGTGGATTATAATGAGACATTTTCTCCAATGGTAAAAATGACCACAGTCCGGGCATTGGTTACAGTTGCATTGTAGAGAGATTGGGATGTTTTGCAATTGGATGTTAACAACGCATTCTTACATGGTCATCTAGATGAGGAAGTCTATATGAAGATTCCTTCAGGATTAGTTATCCATGGACATAATCAAGGTTCTCTTCTTAGGAAATCCTTATACGGCCTCAAACAAGCTTCTAGAAAGTGGTATGCTCGACTGTCCTTAGCCCTGGTTCATAGAGGTTATGTGTTGTCTAAGAATGATCACTCTCTTTTCTATCTCAAGAGGAAAGGCTTGGCCATTTATACTGCTATATATGTGGATGACATTTTGATGACAGGAAGTGATCAATCTGAGATGCAGTCTCTCAAGGCGTTTTTAGATTCTGAATTTCGCATTAAAGATCTGGGATCTCTCAGTTTCTTCTTGGGCATTGAATTTATCAGGGTTGATAATGGATTGCTTCTTAGTCAACAACGGTTCATCAATGACATCTTTCTCGATTTTCCTTGTTCTGGTTCACCTGTGGTCTGTCCTCTTGAGCCTCATCTTTAGTTATCTCCAGATGAGGGAACTTTGCTTGATGATCCAACATCTTACTGGCGGCTTATTGGGAAGCTAAATTTCCCGGTACACACAAGGCCAGATCTTGCTTTTACTGTGCAATTTTTGAGTCAATTAATTTTTGCTTTCTCCTCGCATCCCTCACATGGATGCTGCACTACATGTGCTTCGTTATCTTAAGGAGACAGCTTCAAAAGGGCTCTTGTTGACAAAGAGCTCAAACTTGCTTCTCCGAGCCTATTGTGATGCGGACTGGGCAAGCTGCCCCTATTCTCAAAGATCTGTGACTGGATATTTAGTTTTTCTGGGCTCTTGCTTGCTGTCTTGGAAGTCTAAGAAGAAACAAGTTGTGTCTCTCTCATTTGCTGAAGGAGAATATCGCTCTATTCGACGTGTATGCACTGAGCTAGCTTGGATTACCAGGCTTCTTCATGATTTTGATGTTCCTGACATTGTTCCTGTGCCCATCAAATGTGACAACCAAGCTGCTGTGTATATTGCTCGAAATCCGGTGTTTCATGAATGCACCAAACATATCGAATTAGATTGCCATTATGCTCGGGAGAAGGTTCGATCTTGAGGGTCTCATTACACTGGATCATGTGCCCTCACATGCCCAACTCGCAGATTTCCTTACAAAGAACATCCCTGCTGCCCACCTTCGGCCATTGTTGCGCAAGATTGGAGTCGTCACTACATCATCTCCATCTTGAGAGGGGGTGTTTGTGTATTGAGTTCATTAAGTTTATTTTCTTATTTCGATATGTTACTGGGTTGGATTAGTGAGTGGGCCGACCCAAACATTTTGCATTATAAATACTTGTTCTGTAATTTCATTTTGTAAGGTTCTATATTCAATACAGAAATCAGACAAAAACTCAGAAATTCTCCCTCCAGTTTTCTTCTTCTTCTTCACAATATTGGTTCAAATCTCAGATCGATCTTTGTTTCTAACACGATCTCTGTCTGCTAGTCCTTACGGAGTACTGATCTCCTTTCAACAAATTATTCGGTACGCTAGACGCCGGCTAATGTTCTCTCATTCGGTTCGAAGCTCCGCCAATATGGTCCTCTTCAACGCTCCCTCGCCACCTCACGTCTCCAGTGGTTCATATTGGTGCTTATTCGTTCCCTTTTTAATCACCAGATTTGAAAATTACATCAATGTTTAGGTTTATATTTTTAATGTTTTCAAATTTGATCTGGTCCGTTTAGTTTGTTTTATTTCGAAATTCAGATTATATAGTATGTTGATGGTTGATTGACCTTATGTGAAGAATAGTAGATTGAAATCTCTTCAAATTTCAAGTATGGACATGTGATTCAAAGATGCACTCTAGGTGTTCGACAAATTGTCTATGAAATTCATATGGCAATCCAATATGCATTTGCCTAGGAATGCCACATTTGCCTAGTTTTTATTCAATTTGATATCATATTTGAAGAGGATTTAAAGTAAAATGATAATGAGAATTAGGATAACTTTGACAAGTAAGGAATCATTAAATATGATACCAAATTTTTAATGCATTTATACCAAATTGAGAGTGATGATACAAATCAGACTATGGTTGTGTTTTTATGGTTTTGTGTATTTCTCACATCAGTGACATATTACAATTCGGTGTAGGTTAGCTAGCATTGAATATAGTAACTACAGGTTACCTCTAGTTAAGAGGGATTCAGATATAAAATGTCAAAACTCAATTTGATTAGACTTGTAGAGTTTCACCTTTAAGCTTTAGTATTTTTCATCTTCATCTTGATCCCTTAGTATTTCTAAATTGTGAAGTGGTTATTTCTCTATATACATACTTGCTGCCTATTTCTATATATCCGAACTGTTATGCTGTTTGATACTTCATGATATTCCTTATTTATTTGCCTATAACTTACTGATAGCTCCGTTACTTTCCCTTGATGAAATACATTTGCTATAATACTAATCTTTGCAGGATTGATAAAAGACAAAAGTATAATGTATTGTAGTTTATACAAATTGGATATATTATCTTTGCAGATTATTTATTTTCGGACTAATAATTAAAGGTTGAGTGAATTTATGTTAAATCTATTCTATATCTTTCATTAACACAATATCCTTTTAGCATAGAATTTTCGGTTAAAGATAATTTGGAAAAAGAATTTTGTGTTAGGATAGAATTAACCTTGCAGGTGGTTTGAATTTAAATTGGAGATAATCCATTTCGGCAATCCAAAGATCTCGGCAACCATATCTCAACAACAAGATCTCGACAACCATAAGATCTTGGCTAGAAGATCACAACAACCTTAATTCAAAATTCCACACGTATTTCGCCAGCAATATCTTGGTGATAGACGGTTTAACTGGTCGAGATCTACAGATAAAAATCAGCAGAACATTCAGAGCTCTCGGCTATAAGAAGAGAAAGAAGAAACAATTCATCGACACCTTCACCAAGCCTTCTCTGCGAATCACAAGATCTCCCAAGTCTTCCATCACCATTGCTGGTTTACTTTGCTTTCTTTCTCTCTATTTTGTATTCGATATATTGCTTTCGAGAGTTAGGAAGTTTTGAGCTTCATAGTATAAGTTAAATCGCTGTTATACTAAGAGTATCATATACTCAAACGTATCACACTTCGGTGTGACAAAGGGGACTTTTATTTCTCTGTATCTTGGGTTGACTAGATAGAAGTGAGGTAGGCTTCGGGTTATAAAAGAGAGGAAGTTCTTCTAGCTTGTATCTAGGACTCATAAGGAAAGAGGAATAAAAGTTGTTGAATCATATGGGTTGGATAAACCTAGGCGGGGACGTAGGCTGGTTAAGAGCCGAACATCGTTAACAAGTCAAGTGTTATTTATTTTTCTGTTATGTTGTTTAACGTTCTTATTGCTGCAGAAAATTCAAGACACAAAAAGTTCAGTTCAAGACCTTGAGATCGTGTTCAAGGCCCTGAGAAGCGATATCAAGACCTTGACAGTGCTGGCTCTTAAGACTTTGCAAAAAGCGCTCATACTCTATTCAACCCCCCCCCCCCCCCCCTTCTAGAGTATTTGTTTATTATTATTAATTACTTTAAGTACTCGATTCTTCAATTGGTATCAGAGCTTAACTCACTTATTTGATTTAACAATCTGTGAGATCGATCATGAGTACTGTAGGAGAAGGTGGATTCGCTCAAGGAAGGTCGTCTAATCCCCCTCCTCTCTTCTGTGGTGACAACGTTGTGCACTGGAGGTCTTTCATGAAAATGTTCGTCATCGATCAAGACATGGGCTCTGGGAACGCATAGTAAGAGGACCAACTATCCCAATGAAGCCCGGTGCTACAGCAGGAGAAGAAGTGGCAAAAACAGAAGCAAAATTTACCCAGACTGATCTGGAAACCGTGGCAAAAAATTATCGAGCTATGCATGTACTTTATTGCAGTTTGAATACTGACGAATTTAATCGTGTCTCATCTTGCAGAAGTGCTAAAGAAATCTGGGACAAACTCGTGGTAACCTACGAAGGCACCAGCCAGGTTAAGGAAACCAAAATCAACACCTTTTTACGGCAATACGAGCTATTCAAGATGTTGTCCACGGAAACAGTAAAGGAGATGTTTACCAGATTCACTCAAATCATCAACAACTTGGACTCTCTCGGCAAAACCTTCACCAATGAAGAAAAGGTGAGGAAAATTCTGAGGAGCTTACCGAAGGCAAATGGGGACCAAAAGTAACTGCCATAAAGGAAGCTCAAAATCTATCAACCATACCATTGGACGATCTCCTCAGTAAGTTGATTACCCACGAGATGGTTCTTGGTGAAGAAGATGGAGAAGTAGCCTCTACTGTAAAGAACTTGGCCCTAAAAGCAAAGAAGGAAGAAGCTACCTCGGATGATGACGAGAGTGACGATGAAGATCCATTTGCACTCATCACAAGAGGATTAGCAAGGATACTCAAGATGAAGAAGCAATTTGCAAACCGAGAGTACAACAACAAATCAAAACCAAAAGGTAAACCATATAATTCCAATAAGAAAACTAAATCAATGGCTTGTTTTGAATGTGGAGATACATAACATCTAGTCAAGGATTGTCCACAAAAGAAAAGGAACAAATTTCGAAAGGACAACCAAAAGAAGAAGGCTATGATTGCGGCATGGAGCGATTTTGACTCCTCAAGCGAATCTGAATTCGAGACCGAACATGCAAATCTTTGTCTAATGGCTGATCATAAGGAAACTCCAAAGAAACATCTTGAAACTATCCATATTACCAAGACTAAGGAGTATAAATGGATACTTGATAGTGGTTGCTCACGACACATGAGTGGAAAAAGTTCATTGTTTTCGGATCTAAAGAAGCAATCCACTGGTACAATTACTCTTGGTGATAAGGGAAAATGCAACATAATTGGGATAGGTAAGATTGGTAAGGATTCTTCCAACTATATTGATGATGTATACCTTGTCGAAGGATTAAAGTATAATTCACTAAGTATTTCTCAATTATGTGATAAAGGTAATATTGTTATTTTTGAATCCGAAAGATGTTTAGTAAAAAATAAAAAATCTGGAGATTTAATCCTAACCGCTCCTCGCAACAACAACGTATATTCTATGAGCACTAACCAAGTTGCAGGAACAAGTTTAAAGTGTCTCAAGACCTTGACAGAAGATCCAAGGCTTTGGCATAGGAGACTTGGACATGTGAGTATGCACACTTTAAATAAACTACAATCAAGGGACTTGGTTCGTGGTCTTCCCGATCTTAACTTTAAGGTAGATGAGTTGTGCAATGCGTGCTCACGATGTAAGCAAACTCGAGGGTCTTTCAAGCCTAAAAAGGTAGTAAGTACATCTCGCCCTATTGGATTATTACATATGGATTTATGTGGACCTATGCGCGTCAAATCTCCCAAAGGTAAACAATATATTCTTGTCATTGTTGATGATTTCTCACGATTTACTTGGGTTTCTTTTCTTCGAGAAAAATCAGAGGCTTTATTTGAATTTTCAAAACTTTGTAAGGAGTTACAAACTTTAAAAAACTTGCCTATCGTTGCTATCCGCAGTGACCACGGGCGTGAATTTGATCAACTTAAATTTGATTTATTTTGTTCAAAATATGGTATTTCACATAATTTTTCAGCACCTAGAACTCGTCAACAAAACGGGATTGTGGAACGAAAGAACCGCACCTTAGAGGACATGTCTAGGACTATGCTTTTAGAAAATGATTTAGCAAAATCACTTTGGGCCGAAGCAGTAAATACGGAAAATTATATTTTAAACCGGTGCTTAATTCGTCCTATTTTAAAGAAAACTCCTTATGAACTCTTTTATGGAAGAAAGCCTACTGTTTCTTATTTCAAACCTTTTGGATGCAAATGTTTTGTTCACAACAATGGCAAAGATAATCTAGGGAAATTTGATGCTCGTAGCGATGAAGGTATCTTTCTTGGTTATTCATTAAATAGAAAAGCATATAGAATCTTTAATAAACGTACACGGATTGTGGAGGAAAGCATTCATGTAATATTTGATGAGAGCAATAACGGTGCGTTAAGTGATAGCTTTGTAAATTTAAATTAGAACTGCATGAGGAACAAGGATCCGACATTGAGGAAGAAAGGGAGAAATCAGAATGTCGGAACATGCAGGAACCAATACTAGATACATCCGAGCAAGCTCAAGATCTTGACATATAGGTTCATGATCTTGAACAGAGGTTTCAAGACCTTGACTTAAGAAATGCAGAACCGGAACAGAATGTTGAACCTGAGTCTCAATGCCTTGGAGAAACCTCAACATCACAAGAGCCTAAGAGAAGAAAATTTAAGCAAGCGTCATCTCATCCAATCGATAATATCATCTCAGATCCGAAATCCGGTATTCAAACTCGTTCCAAATTAATAAATTTCTGTGCTTTTTATGCGTTTGTGTCTCTTGTAGAACCAAAATCGCCTGCCGAAGCACTTCAAGATCCAGATTGGATTGTAGCCATGCAAAGCGAGCTAAATGAATTTGACAGGAACAAAGTGTGGACACTCGCCCCAAGACCTAAGAATCAATCTGTAATCGGTACAAGATGGGTCTTCCGAAATAGTTGAATGAGAATGGAAAGATTAATCGTAATAAAGCTAGACTCGTGGCTCAAGGGTACAATCAAGAAAAAGGTATTGACTACGAGGAGACTTTTGCTCCCTTAGCAAGGTTAGAAGCTATTCGTATCTTACTTGCATTTGCATCATACATGGGTATTAAACTTTTTCAAATGGACGTAAAATGTGCTTTTCTAAATGGCATTTTAGAAGGGGAAGTGTATGTTACACAACCTCCTGGTTTTGAAAATGAAGAATTTCCAAATCATGTTTTTAAGTTAGATAAAGCACTTTATGGTCTCAAACAAGCCCCTAGGGCATGGTATGAAAGATTATCGAAATATCTTCTTGAAAACGGTTTTAAACGTGGATTGATGGATAAAAACCCTTTTTTTCAAAACACGAGGCAATGATTTATTAGTTGTGCAAATATATGTTGATGACATTTTATTCGGTGCTACTAATGATTCTCTTTGCAAGGAATTTTCTAAAATTATGTGTAGAGAGTTTGAGATGAGCCTTATGGGAGAATTGACATTCTTTCTCGGATTACAAGTTCATCAATCAAAGAAAGGAATCTTCTTGAATCAAGGTAAGTACATGAGGGATCTACTCACAAAATACAAGATGGATCAGTCAAAGGTCGCTAAGACTCCCATGAGCTCGACATTGTCCTTGGATCAAGACAAAAACGGTAACAGTGTGAACCAAGAGGAATATCGAGGTATGATCGGTTCACTTCTCTATCTCACGGCAAGTAGGCCCGATATCATGTTTAGTGTATGTATGTGTGCAAGATTTCAGGCTGATCGACCCAAAGGTATCGCAACTCATCGCGGTTAAAAGGATCTTTCGCTATTTAAATGGAACTCAAGACCTTGGTCTGTGGTATCCAAAGCGAGGAAATTTTCATCTAATTGGTTATTCAGATGCAAATTTTGCATGTTATAAGGTTGATAGAAAAAGTACTTCAGGATGTTGTCAAATATTGGGATCTTCTCTAATAAGTTGGCATTCAAAGAAATAAAATTCTGTTGCTCTCTCAACCGCTGAGGCCGAATATATAGATGTTGGAGCATGTTGTTCTCAAGTCTTATGGATAGCTCAACAATTACGAGATCTTGGCTTCGACTTGAAAGGTATCCCTATTAAATGTGATAAAACAAGTGCCATATCTATCACTAAAAACCCTGTGCAACATTCTCGAACAAAACACATTGATGTGAGACATCATTTTATTCGGGATCATGTCGAAAAAGGTGACGTATCTATATCCTTTATTTCTACTGATTTACAACTTGCTGATATTTTTACTAAACCTTTACCTGAGGATAGATTTAAATTTATTAGATTGGAGCTTGGTATGTTAAATAAGGATGCATTAGTTTAGGGGGAGCATAAACGAATTGACTCTCAAAGTCTCGGAAATCGGTTTCAAGACCTTGACCATTAATATCGTATAAAGAAAACATTGGATCATATCTTCTGGTTTTTATTTTATCAATATTGGCCAGAGGAAAATTTTTGGTTTTCAATTTTTTTTAAACCGAGATTTGTTTTGATTTGGTTTACTTATATTTTCAACAACTAAAGATTCGTATCTTTTTTTTAAAAAAAAAGGGTGTTCGGTTTTTCCTAAAACATATTTGTTTAAAATAAATGAATTTATTTTAATCTCTTTATGGGATAAGTTTTTCAAGGTTTATCTCTATTCCCTAGACTAATTAAAACTGGTCATGATTCCCCCCTTTGGAAGATCTTAAGCCGATTCACCTCCCTCTTTCTTTTCTTTTATTCATTACCCGTCACTTCGCTCTGCTCCATCCCTCTCTCTCCTTCACTGTTCTCCCCTTCTCCTTCCCAAAATCCCTTTCCATGGCACCCAAAACGTCGATCGGCAACCCTGGCTCCTTCAGCAAAGGAAAGCGCCCGATTGCAAGGAAGGCGAAGGAGTTCAACACCGAAGACTCGTTTAGCATCCACTCCCGCTCTTCTTATGACGCCCCTTCCCGGACTGAGACGAAAGCGCCGGTGCCTACTCTCCCTTCGTCTTGGTTTCGGAACTTTGAAACCGCAGGTAAGTGGCTCGATACTTTCAGTTCTTGCAAACTTTGCCTGTGTGACTCCGTTGATCCCACTTTTCTTGAGTCTCTTGACCTCCCTTGCATCACCAATCTCAAAGCCTCAGGCCTTTGGCTGATTTTGAACCTAGGAGAAGTCCATTACCCCAGTCTCACTCGCCTTTTCTTTGTCAATCTTACCTACTCAAGGGACCGGGGTAACCAAATTGTCAAAACCAATGTTTGCAACACCCACATCGAGCTAACACTAAGCGTTATTGCTAAAATTTTCGAGCTTCCAACAGAGGTCTCCACCGATGGTCACCCCCCCCCCCCCAAAGCATATTTTCCCTGGCCAAAGGAAGATACTTTCTTCCGGTGTCATCCATTCCCACTTCCCGTCAATTGACCCACAACGTCCTAAATCTAGAAGCCAAAATTGTTTTTACAATCATCGCTCGGTGTATCTTTCCCCGCTCTCACTCCAGGGAGTTGGTCACCGACTAACTTCTATACTTGGTGCACTTGGTGCTTGCCGGGTATCAGCTTGATGTTCCAAACCTAATCCTCAAACACAGGATCAATTCAATCTCCTTGGCTCGTGACATTCCATTGCCTTACGGTAATCTCCTTCCCCACATATTCAAACACTTTCGCCTTGATACCTCCCTTGAGGAAAAGGCCTCTCACTTAGGCAAAGCGGATGCTAAGTGCTTCCAGAGAATCGGAATTATCAATGTCGCTAACACCTGGAAACTACGGACCGATTTGAGCCCTGAAGAGCTTGCTGCTACTGGTCTCCCTCTCCAATTGAAATCTAGCCAGTCATCTTTAGCCATTGAGGATCGCATTGAGGAATTTGAACTCGGCCTTGATGCTCTTCGGAGGGATGTGATCGACTTCCAAGACGAAGTGTCTAATAAGTTGGATGCAACCCATGAGCTTCTCGCCATAGTGAATGCCAAGATCAATAACATGTTCCACCTCAATGCCTTGACATTCACTTGCGCTGGTAACATTCTCCCTCTCGCTGATGATGCTGCGAATCGGTGCAAATCCAAGGCTGCAAATGTGCTCTTCAACTGCGAGCAGTCTGTGCGTGGACGAGAGATCCTTCACCCAGTTGTTCCTGAACCTGCTATCATCACGGTAGAAGCCTACGACATCATCAAACGCTATCGCAGAGAGGAAGCACAGGCACAAGTGGTTGATGAAATGAAGAAGGCTCAGAAGCTCAATCAAGCGCAAGGCCGGTACAAGAGGAAGGCTGAAGAAGCCATGGAGGCTAAGAAGCGTGAGAAGAATGGAGACGATGCTGGTTATGGGAAGTGGCGATACAAATAGTGTTGCTAACCTAGGCTATGATTCCTGGTGGTTTTGAACTTAATTTTCTGAATTTTCTGTTCGTTTTATTGGCTTTTGAACTTGAAAACTTGGTCTTTGACCTGTTTGTGATCCTCCCTTATCGAAAGACAAAAAGGGGGAGATCAATCTGTGTTATTTATTTTTGGATTTTGCTGGCTGCTGCTATGTGTTTTAGATTATGATTGTCCGACCTTGCTTGTTATGTTATGGCTAATCTGCAGGAACTTAAAATCCAATTTGTTTTGTCTTTCATCAAGGGGGAGATTGATAGCTCCCTTACTTTCCCTTGATGAAATACATTTGCTATAGTACTAATCTTTACAGGATTGATAAAAGACAAAAGTATAAGGTATTGTAGCTTATACAAATTGGATATATTATCTTTGCAAATTATTTATTTTCGAACTAATAATTAAAGGTAAATTGGAAAAAGAATTTTGTGTTAGGATATATTATCCTTTTAGCATAGAATTTTCGGTTAAAGATAAATTGGAAAAAGAATTTTGTGTTAGGATAGAATTAACCTTGCAGGTGGTTTGAATTTAAATTGGAGATAATCCATTTCGGTAATCCAAAGATCTCGGCAACCATATCTCATCAACAAGATCTCGGCAACCATAAGATCTCGGCTAGAAGATTACAACAACCTTAATTCAAAATTCCACAGGTATTTTGCCAGCGATATCTTGGTGATAGACGGTTTAACTGGTTGAGATCTACAGATAAAAATCAACAGAACATTCAGAGCTCTCGGCTTTAAGAAGAGAAGGAAGAAACAATTCATCGACACCTTCACCAAGGCTTCTCTGCGAATCACAAGAGCTCTCAAGTCTTACATCGCCATATTGCTAATTTACTTTGCTTTCTTTCTCTCTATTTTGTCTTCGATATATTGCTTTCGAGAGTTAGGAAGTTTTAAGCTTCATAGTATAAGTTAATCCCTGTTATACTAAGAGTATCATATACTCAAACGTATCACACTTCAGTGTGACAAAGGGGACTTTTATTTCTCTGTATCTTGGGTTGACTAGATAGAAGCAAGGTAGGCTTTGGGTTATAGAAGAGACGAAGTTATTCTAGGTTGTATCTAGGACTCATAAGGAAAGAGGAATAAAAGTTGTTGAATCCTACGGGTTAAATAACCCTAGGCGGGGACGTATGCTGGTTAAGAGCCGAACCTCATCAACAAGTCAAGTGTTATTTATTTTTTTGTTAAGTTGTTTAACGTTCTTATTGCTGCAGAAAATTCAAGACACAAAAAGTTCAGTTCAAGACCTTGAGATCGTGTTCAAGGCCTTGAGAGGCGATATCAAGACCTTGACAGTGCTGGCTCTTAAGACTTTGCGAAAAGCGCTCATACTCTATTCAACCCCCCCCCCCCCCCCCCCTTCTAGAGTATTTGGTTTATTATTATTAATTACTTTAAGTACTCGATTCTTCACTTATCATTATACCTCTTCCTTAGCCCTTTAATTTCTCTAATCCCGTGTCGAATATGCTATTGGGTTAGCCATTTTTCTCATACAAAACCACATGAATTGATCAAGTGGCCCTTGGTAGTCCCTCTCTTACTAAAATCTCCATTTGTTTATTTATCGAGCGGGGAAGCAAAGACTATGGTTAGGTTGTGTACTGTTTTGCGTCTTCATTTTTCCTAGCCCCCTTTTTTACTCATATTTCCATTTGTTTTGGCTTTTGTTCTTCTAGCCTTTCTTTTGCTTAAATTTCCATGCTCGGGGCTTATGAATACCTTGTTAATGAAAATGAAATGAAATCATGGTTGCTTAAATTTCACAAAATAAAGTTAAGTTTGATGTCACGATGGGATAGTTAAGAACTGTATCCTCAGAGGTGTTGCTAATCTGTGTACATTCACTCTCACAAACTATACCCTCTAGTATCCTCTACATCTTCTAGTACATTTATTAGTTCAGACATTAATTGATACATTTCAGCTATCCGAGTACAATCTACTTGTCACTAGCTTTATTAACATAATGTACTGTCATATAATTGTGTTTTAAGTCATCATTAACTCAAAACCTAATATTGATGATGATCATAAGTGAATCTGAATACACATTTTAATTCTAAAATTTGTCGGTTTCCAAGCTTTTCTTCTCTACAAAACGCTAGTCGGTTCTCTACCTCCCCTACAATTGAAAGGCAAAGTGTTCTAATGTTGTTGCTACATTGATTTTATCTCGTTTTCTTCCTGTTGTTCTCCTTAAAGTACTTATCTATTCCAACTACTTTTTAGTATGTGATTTACACCTAGTTAAATCGCTGCAAGAACACATAATGGGCTTACCAATACCCCATCTTGTGTAATGGTTTTCATAAAAACACGGGGCAAACCCGCTCTGCTTGTTTTTTTCTAATGATAAGCCATACATTCTCTTGGAGGAGTAAATCAATTGTTTCCCGGAACTTGGATGACTCAATCAAGGTGCTAGGCATTAGCCGCAAGTGCCCTCACTAAACATTCATTGGATATGTAAGCACCAACTTGTCATTAGTTCTTTATCTGACTTGTGTAAGCACCAATTTCTTATCATGCCACCAGTGCTGGGCAAAGCAACATAGGAGGCTCTCAATTTGATGATGGTAAGTTGCAAGAATGCTTCCATGAAGACATCTCAAGTAAAGCTCTTCATTTTTCGCCTTCTCTGATTTGATTAAGTTTGTAGATAAAATTTTCACTTTTTTGTCGAGTGGTTGAATAATTTACTTTTGTTGAATGTGGATTTTCATATCATATCAGAATAGCATTACTTCTGTTGAATTTGAATTGCTCAGTCGGTATGAAAGAGAAGTCTACTCTAGCTTGACTAGAAGTTCCTTGTTTCTTTTCTTTTATCAACTTGTGCATGTCAACCATCACTCGTTTTCTATTAATGGACTTGTTATCTTTTCCACTCAGCGAGTTATATGTACCTAGAAGTTGTTACCTTTATACTTATGCTTGAGTATATTTGCAAGATGAAATGGCGTTGCTTTGAACCAAGACAACTCGAGAAGATGGAACTTGCACAATGAAGAAATCTGGAAAGATGTTCTTAGAGCGAAATTGGGATACATCAAAGGTTGTGGTTTTGGACCTCGACCAACACCAAGTAAGCCTTCTGAATTGTTGTTACATGAAATATATGAGAAGAACAAAGCCTTGGAAGACAAGATCAAAGCCCTAATATTTACATTAGAAGAGACGGCGAAAATGGTAAAAGAGTTGATGGCAAACTTGTTGGCCAACAACTAGACAATTAGATACTTTTGGCATATTTTTTATTTAGAATTTATTTGGTTTAGCATAATTTCTAGTTAGGTTAGACGTTCAATACATACTTATGTCATGTATTGGTTGGTCATTTTTATTTGTGCAATCTCTGAAACTTTTGAGGAATTCATTTGAGTTATCTTATAAAAATAAAAATACATGTTTTGGATTTTGATTAAGAATTATTTATTCGAGTTACCTTGTTTCTAATTTATGAAGTAAACTTTTGACGTAAACTACATTATGGGAGAAAGTAATTTCATCCCAAAAAAGTGTAGTTCCTAAAACGACAAAATCATATGGTCGTTGATAATTGTCTTTAGCGAGATAATTTTTTGTCACTTCATTGATGTATATAGTGATGAAAAATATATTCTCTCGACAATCAATGGTTTTAAGCGAGGAAAAACTTCTTCACTCTATCATGCATTTCTTGATGAAAAATATTTCATCGCTAAAAAATTCCTATGACGACATATTAAAATGGTTGATTACAGTCTTTACCAACACAAAATTTCATCGCTAAAATGATATCTACAACGATGGATTCGATTTCATCGCAATAACAGACTTATAACAACAATAAATTTCCTCGTCAATGTATTTTTCGTGTTGAATTTCATAATTGTAATCCATCATTTGCGAGAAAACTAATATATTAGCGACGAATTTTATGCTATCGCTAAATACGTTTACCGACTATTTCCGATTCTTTTTAACATTTTACCGATGAAATTATTATTTTTTCATGAAGAAAATATAAGTCGCGAAATAATATCGATCCAATTTGATATTATCAATAGCAAGAAAATATACAATTTTGCGAGGAAATAAAGCTGGTCACCATGTTCATTCAACGACTAATATGGAACCCTTCGGCATATTCAACGACAAATATTATTACCTTCTACGAGACATATAGTGACAAATATTTATTTCGTCGCCAAATGTTTTTGCGACGATATTATTTTTCAACACTAGACTTTTTTGTGACGAGATTTCAACGACCACTTAAAAAGGAAGAATATTTCCTCGCTAAATAGTATTAGTGACGAAATGTCACCTTTTAGCGAGGAAAATTTTCATCGGTAATAACGCTTTCTGTTGTAGTTGCATATGAATCTTTCAAACATCTCCTTTGTAATGTGGTTAGCAATGAGATTTTGGTCTGTTAGAATAACATTCTGTCTCGTGGTAAAGGATCTAGTAGCCTTTCTAAAATTCCTAATTTTGGCCGTTACTTGAAAATATCTAGTGTTCATGTCTCCTAGTTGGAAATGCTTGGTCTTAGCTCGTTGCTTCCAAAATATATAATTAAATTCTAGAAGTCTATGCTTTTTGTGCTCAAGTCTAGCTAGTCTTAATTCATCTTTGGCCGAGGTAGTTCCCTAGGGTAGTTGGTTCTAAATTATATGTGAATTAATCCTAAATTATAAATTAGATTATCTAAAAACAAAATATGAAGTTCCTTAAATATGCCACCTAAGAGAAAAATTGTTGGTGGAGCCAAAAAAAAAAAAGGAGGGTAAGCTGGCGCATGAGCCGGGAAAAACGAATCTTGCAGAGGAGCTCGACTCACAGATGGGGTGAGGTGGGCGACGTTTTTTTTTTTTGATAATCCAGATCGATGCAACATCATTTTGATCCTCATAAGGCCAAAATGTCGGTTTAAAAAGTGGTCACCTACTCAGCCATGCGGCTCTGGCACGTGGCTCAACCTGGATGCGTTACGTGGCAACGGTGGGCTATTTTTTATAAATCCATTTTAATGTCTTATTTAAAGTAAAAATTTATATGTGAATGTAATTTATTTTTATCTATCTATAGACACTCATTTTGCATATTTTTAGTAAAGAAAAAAAAATCAAAGATATAAATATCCATATTTCACTTCTTACCCATAAAAATTCATTTTTGATCCATTTTTTTTCCTGTGAATATTACATAATAAATAATGATGATGATGATGATGATGATGATGATAGCGATGATGATGATGATAAAAATGGACTTTTCTAAATTTGAAGAAAAAAAGAGAACATAATAAAATGAAGTTAAGAGCTCCATAGTGGGCTCACTAATAATTTGCTGAAAAGCGCGCGAAAAGCTGGGTTGGGACCCTTAAGCTGATGTGACAGTTGAAAAGTAAGAGCCTAGAACGGTGCTCACTAATAAACATTGTTCTAAAAGGCGCTAGGCGGTGGGTGGCCACCTAGCGCCTAGGCGGCGAGGAAGGTGCCTAGGTGGACTTAGAACAAACTTGATTATTTCCTTATATTTTAACACATACCACATGTCAATAACTAATATCACTACTCCAAATACTCTTATTAATGACATTTAAACAATGGCGTTTTTCATGAATTGTCATTAAAAGGGGATATAACGGCGTTTTTAAAGACAAACGTCATTAATTTTTAGAATGCAATAATTCCATGGCGTTTCTAAAAACGCCATAAATTTTATAGCGTTTAAAAACGCCATATATTCAAGGTAATATCCTATTTAGAATCCTAGTATTTCATGACGTTTTAAAAATGTCATAATAATACTACTTTATGGCGTTTATAAAATGCCATGAAATATGAAGGATACTATGGCATTTGAAAACGCCATGCTTTATGTGCTAAAATGAGCGGAAAAATTTTCGCGCAAAATTGATGCCAAAATTTGTAATTCCCGCAAAAAAATCCCACAATAATTTGTAAAATTGGAAAAAAAAAATTCCAAAAGTCAAATTAGCCCCAAATCCCCAATCGGCAATCTCATTCCTCCTCCTCTCCTTCAATGGAGCTCTTACCCCAAATCAAGCTCGTATGAACCTCCAACCCGAAAATCCAAACCCCAAATCAAGCTCTTCGCTGCCCGAAATCAACACCCAAAATCAAGCTCTTCATTGTGCACCGCCGCGGAGCCGCCGTCGTTTCTTTGCTCCCTAGCCCGATGACGTTCCTTTGCGCCGTCGAAGTTCACTGCGCAACGTTCAGCCCTCCGACGTCCGCTGCTCGTGGCCCTCCCAAATGCTAGGCGCGGTGGTTCCTTTGCTCCCTGACCCTTCTGCAGTCGTTGTTGGCGCACTTGCAACTTTGGCACCGCTAGCCGCCACCGCTACTACCGTCTTCTGGGTTCTATGGTGTTTACCTAAAAAAAGCCCCAATTTCCACCACGTTTCGAGTCCCTAGTCCTAATTTCAACACAAAAACCACCAATTTCATCATAAAAACCCAAGTCTCAAGTCCCAACCGCAACCCTAAATCTTCATTGAGTAAGGTACTCTTTGTTTTCCTTAAACTAAGCTTGATTGAAGTTCTGTTTGAAAGACTTGTTTAGATAGTATAATACATTTATTGTTTAGTTGCATGTGAAACACCTGTTACCACTCCATTTTTTGTCCATACAGGCATGTTCTGAAATTTTGGAAGTAGTGATATTATGTGTATAATTTTTTACCTACATCTAGTAATCCTATTTTGGTTTCTAGTCATGATTTACAAAAGAAATTCTATCAAAAATGTTTCATTGACATCAGTATAATGGTTTAGTTTTATCACCATCAAGTGATGAGTAATTATTGCCATTCCTTTCATGTAATGATTCATTTGAGCAGTAAGATCGTTGCCTTTCCTACAATGAAGTATGTGGGAATATGACTACTTCCATTTCCTTTGATATTAACATTGTACGTGTTCCATCAAAAAAATGCTTGTGGTTATGCAGGCTACACAATCATCAGATGTTAAGAAAAATCACACTATTAGCATAGACTAATTGTAGGTATCTGTTTATTGCACAAGCAATTTGGTATAGACATATTAACTATCTCTATATTTTTTTAGTAAATTATTAGTGGGTTTTTCTTTGTACTTTAGCATTGTTGGTGCTGTGGTTATTTTATTCTATAGATAGCCCACATAATGTCTCTCTTAAATCTCCAAGATTGACTCTTGCCAAATCTCTGAGTTGTTGTACGCCAAATACTCATGTCTTTCTGAATTCTGAAATTTCTATTGATCTAGCATGTTTTTTATGTGTTGAATCTTGAATCTTAATATCTTTTTTTTTCGTTTGCTAGGTGTATCATGTATGTTTGATTTCTTTTTTTAAGGTTCCGGATGATATATTTTTTTTTTAATGTTTGGAAATCTGTAACAAGGCTAACTCATCTATATTTCCCCCCTTTGAATGTAGGTATTGTTGAACAGTTAAATAAGGTGCAAATAGATACTGAGAAAGAATCCCGTCATGTAACAGGTAAGTGTGATCTGTGAGTGTTTGGTGTGTTATGGCCATTGTTGACAAAATTCTATTTTTGCTCTTGAAAAAGGGAATGTATTGGTAAATCTTGCTTCATGCTTACTGATGTCCTTGATATTTTTTCTCTTATTTTAATTACTTGTTTTTGCATGTAAAATAGTTAAAAAGCTAGCATTATTGTGCTTATGCAAGATTTTATGTGTATTATTATTTGAAAATCTTCTTGTGTTTCGAAGCTAGTAAAAAATGCAAATATCTTTTATTTTTGTATAACTCAACAACTCTGTGAAAGATTGAATTCCAATACCTAAGTGCAAGATATTTAATTTTTTTTTTTCAATGCTAAACTGAATGAATAATTTTTTTAAAGCATTTCAGATGCCATTTTATGGTTTGTTCCTTATTGTTGTAAAGTACTTCTATTTATTTCTTTGCTGAAAAAACACTAATTTTATTAGGTAAGGAGATCTAAGATTTGTTTCTTCCTTAGCATGGACAAAAGTTGGGTTAATCTAGAAAAAGATACTGATGGGTATCGAGAAGGGGTTAAACAGTTTGTGTTAAATGCAAAAAGGCGCAGAAGAAATTCTGAAATGCTTATATGCCCTTGTGCAATTTGTCGTAACCTTAGTCAACAAACTGACGAGGACTTAGAGATACATTTGTTGTGTTATGGTGTTGATCTTGCTTATGATATTTGGTGTGCACATGGTGAAGAGGTCCCATCAATAGAGGTGGTAGATGGTGAAAGTTTTGATCCCGTTGATGTAGATTATGATCTTCCAGAAGTGCTTCAAATGTACAAAGATGCTAGCTATTTTGATGGCGTTGGATGTCCAAGAATATATGTTACAGAGGAAGATCACAGAAATAAAGTGGCCGAGGCAGAAGTCCCACTATATTCCGGATGTAAGAAGAAGTATACAAAGCTATCAGCCACCCTTATATTTTATAAATTCAAAGCCTCTAAAGGTGTTGCTAAAGGAGCGTTTGACAAACTTCTTGAAATAGTTAAGGACATGCTTCCCGAAGTAAATACTTTTCCTGAGTCTCTCTCCACAATCAAGAAGTTTTTGAAAGGATTTGATTTAGGGTATGAGAAGATTGATGCATGCGTCAATGATTGTTGCTTGTTTAGAGGCATGGAGAAAGAAAATCTCGATACATGCCCTGAATGTAATGCTTCAAGGTGGAGATTGAATCCAAGGACAAAAGAGATCGAGGAGGGGGTGGCTGCAAAGGTTTTTCGATACTTTCCCATAATTCCAAGGATTAAGAGGATGTTTCTTTCAAAATCTACTAGTGAGCTCCTAACTTGGCACTCTCCTCATCATAGTCAAGATGGTATGATGCGCCGTCATGTTGATTCTATTCAGTGGTGCACCGTTGATCAGAAATGGCCAAGCTTTGCTGCTGACCCTAGAAACTTGAGATTCGGATTATCCACTGATGGGTTTAATCCTTACAGATCTCTAAGTTCAACACACAGTATATGGCCTGTGATTTTAGTCATCTATAATCTGCCTCCGAATGTTTGCATGTCAGCGGAGAACTTGATGCTAAGTTTGTTGATTCCAGGGAAGAAACAACCTGGAAATGAAATAGACGTGTATTTGCATCCGTTAATAGATGACTTGATGGAGCTATGGACTATTGGGGTCGAGATGTATGATGCATTCAAGATGGAAACATTAAACTTAAAAGCCGTCTTATTGTGGACCATAAACGACTTTCCAGCATATGGTAATCTAGCTGGTTTAAGCACGAAAGGGGAGTTTGCATGTCCTATTTGTGGTCCTAAAACAAAGTCTAAATGGTTACCTTTTGCCAAAAAGACTGTGTATTCTTGTCATAGAATATTTCTACCCCAATCTCACCCTCTTCGTCATAAGCACAAGTGGTTTGATGGAACAAAGGAAAAAAGGAGGCGGCCAAAGATTTTCAATGGGCTAGCTGTTGTGCATGCATTACATGGTTTAAAAAATAATTTTGGGAAGACAAAAAAGAAGCCACACTATGCGAAAGGAGACCCTGCAAAATGGTTGAAGAAAAAGTCAATTTTTTTTTACTTGCCATTTTGGGAGGTTAGTATGGGGTTAATCTTTTTTTTTTTTGATCTTTTCTCAACCTTAGCACTAGAATCCCTAATCTAGATGATGCTTCCTGATGTTAGGTACTTCCTTTACGTCACAACCTCGATGTCATACATATTGAAAAGAATGTTTGTAAGAATGTCTTATCCACCTTATTAGATGTCAATGGTAAATCAAAAATTAGAGATGAGTCTCGCAGAGATCAAGAGTTGCTTGAACTGATGGAAGATGCGCCCTTAGAAGACAAATGTGCTAAGTTAGACCTACCGTCTGCAACTTACACTTTAACAAAGGTTGAGAAAATTCAATTTTGTCGTAAGTTGTATTCTCAGAGGTTTCCAGACAGGTATTGTAGCAATATCAGTAATTGTGTCAAGTTGGGAGAGCGTAAGTTGCTTGGTCTCAAGTCCCATGACCATCATGTGTTAATGCAACAACTGTTGTCTGTTGCATTAAGAGGACTCCATCCGGAAGGCCTAAGAAAAGCTTTATGGCGTCTGTCTGCATTTTTCAATGAATTGTGTCAAAGGGTACTAGATAAAAAAAGGTTGGAGGAATTAGAAGAGGAGATCATCATTACAATATGTTTACTGGAGAGATACTTCTCTCCATCCTTTTTTGTCATTATGATCCACCTTTGTATTCATATTGGAAGAGAAGCAAAGTTATGTGGCCCTGTCCATTTTAGGTGGATGTACCCTTTCGAGAGGTAATCAATTGGATTTGTTTTGATGCCACAAGTGATTCCTCAATACAAAACATATGTTCATGTTTTGTTAATTTTTTTATTTTGTGTTTACTTTTCAGATATATGAAGGTACTTAAGGAATATGTTAGAAATCGTGCAAAACCAGAAGGCTCTATAGCTGAAAATTACTTAGTCAACGAGAAATTGAGGTTTTGTGGTCAATATATGAAACAAGTAGACGCAATCAGTTCTAAAAGGAAACGCAATGAAGGAGTTGAAGATGAAATGCTCGAACAAGGGTCTACACTTTTAAAAGGGCGTTCTATACTCCTGTCAGATTCAGACCACAGAATTGCTCATCTTTGTGTGTTGCTTAATAGTTCTGTCATTGAGCCATATATAGAGTAAGTAAAGTGTATGACAAGTTGTTAATGGAACATTCATTTTGCATTAGTGGTTTCTAGACTAACCCAGTCTGATTATTAGGATCCACAAAGCGGAATTCACTCTCTCAAATCCACGTCTAATTACCGATGTCAACTTGTTAGAGAAGAAGCATTTAGAGACATTTATCTGTTGGTTACAACAAAAGGTTTGAGAAACTATAACTTGTTGTCACTTCTTTGTAAATGACAACAATAGCATTTTATAGAGGGTATACTAATAGATGTATTTATTATTTCTTATATACAGATTCAGCCGGAAGCTAGTGTAGAGGGGCAATCGTTGGATACATTGAGATTGCTTGTGAAAGGGCCTAGATATTATGCTATGTCACATACTGGCTTCATAATGAATGGAAAACGCTTCCACATCATGGATACAAATGTTTCAACAGCTGATTATGGTGTCCATGTGGAAGTAGATAATAGTTTGAATTATTATGGAGTCATAAAAGATATTTTGATGTTAGATTTCTATACTTTTCGGGTGGTTGTTTTCATATGTGATTGGGAAAACATTGTGAATGGTGTCAAAAAAGAGGATGGATTCACCTTATTTAACCTTCGTGATAACCTAGATAAAAAGGATCCATTCATCTTAGCATCGCATGCAAAACAAGTGTTCTATTCTAGAGAATCTGAAAATTCTAGTTGGTATGTGGTGTTAAAGGCTCCTCCGAGGGGATTTCATGATTTAGAAATGTTTGATGAGTCTGTTTTTACATCCTATGTTCCCTTAGATGTTTCTGAACTTAATGTAAACTCGTGGGATTATGATGAAAGCTAGCTTTGTTGGGTAAACTGTTGTGGTCTTGTAAATGTTGATGTAAATGATAATTTTGTCTCATATTTTGTCTTTGTAAATGAAAGTTGGCTACTATTAGATATGACATCATATTCTATCTTTGTAAACGCTTATATAAATGCTAATTTTGTATTATAGATTTTTTAGGTAATGTGAACTCTTTTTAATGGACCAATCAGCTGAGATGAGTTAGGTAAGATATTATAGATTCATTATCATTATATACTCTATAATTCATGTTTTTACCTACTTCTTGATATCCATTTTCATGCTGTCCAGAAAACTAGTGACAAAAAAAGATCAAGACAAGAGTTGACAGCTACTGAGACGGAAGGGATTGAGATGACAGCTTCTGAGACACCCACTAATGTGTCTCAGAAAGAAAGGAAAAAAAAAAGAGGTCGCACTTGCTTGCAAGTTATGGCAACGGGGGCAAAGGACAAAAAAACTAGTGGAGTGGAATGCAAGGGGGCAACCTATTGGAGACGATGGGGGTGATTGTCCGAGAACAAGTTCCAATTACCATTGACTCTTGGCAAGGGGGAAACCTAATGCAACATGCTTTACTCATTTGCAGCAAAAATATATGGTCGATTCCTGCTTTAGGTTGTTCGTCATGCAACAAATGGGGAAGTTGTGGAGGTCTTGGAAATTCGAGCTTTCAACTAAGATAGGGAAAATCATGGAATCAAGACCAACTAATGTAGAAAGGACAAATCTTCTTGCCAAACTAAGGCCCCATGAGGTGTCCTCGAAAGAATGAGATAAGTTTGTTCAAAGTCGCATCTCAGACAAATGGGTTGTAAGTGACTCTGTATGCTAATTCACACACATTACAGATTGTCTGTAATCTGAATATAATCACAGATTTTCTGAGCCCTGGATTTTAACTTGTCTGTAATCTGAATATAATCACAGTTTTCTGTATTATAACTTCACTTCACTTAAATATATTCATGTAGGCGAAAAGTTCAAAAATGAGAGAAATTAGGTCAAAACAGACTATTACCCACACATTCAGTCGGAAAGGGTACAACCGTAAAGAAGATGAGCATGTAAGTAAAACATAAAGAGTTTTTTTATGTGGTGTCTATTCATATTTGAAGTAGTGTTTGTGGGAATACAGTTTGCATTATTTAGTTACTTTTATTATTTCTTATTTGTAGAAAAAGTTAAACCCGGACAAGCCTTTGACCGACCCACAACTCTGGATTGAAGCACATGTTTCAAAGAAAAAGACTAGTGCAGCTAACACAGCTAAAATTGTATGCAATATAACCTACAAAGTAGCACTTGATCTTACTTGTTGCTTATAATAATTATATTTAACTTTGTTTATGAATGTAATTGTTGTAGGAAGAGATACAAAAGAAAATTGAGAAAGCTCCTCCAAATGGGGATGAGGAGGACATTCTAACTCAAGTGCTTGGTAAGGAATATCCGGGTCGTGTTAGAAGTCTTGGGGCAGGGGTTACAAAATCAAAGCTTCTTTCTCAATCACAAAGGGACTCAAAGTATGCAAAAATGGAGGCAAAATTGAAAAAAATGACTTCAAGATGTAAAAAAATAGAAGCCGCTTTAGCATCCAAACATAGAATAAACTTGGATGATGACGAGAGCGAAGATGATGGTGAAAGTGGGGAAGAAGATACACAAGGAAATTCAAAGGTGTGTATATTATGTTACAAATGCTTATCTATATTATGTTACATTTTAAGGGAAAACCCATAAGTGGTGCCATTGAAAGCACAACTCCAACTTCTTTACAGAAAGAAACAATGGTATGTCTAAGCCCTGACCCTATGTTTGTCTAGATTTATTCATTCATGTCATGTCTTTGGATAAGCTTATCAAATGCGTGATGTTATATTACATGCTAAGATAATAGGAAATCATTAATGGTGTGTCTCTGGAAAAAACCTTCTTATTAACTCTAAGATATTAAGAAATAAGTAGTAAAATGAACATGGAGTTCAGGACTTCTATCCATAAAAACCTTCTTATGGATTCTTATCTTTAGCCATTAGAAATTAGTGGGTTCCATTACCTATCACCCAAACATTACATAAATTATAACAAAACAGAATAAGATCAAACGAAACACACATAACCTTAACAAACAAAATAAGATCAAACCAATACAACATAGTAGGATCAAACCAATACAACACACATTAAAATTGTCCAAAAAACAGAATAAGATCAAACTAAACACACAAATAACCATAACAAATAAGGCATAAATAGAAGTTCATTGTAACATGAAGCAAAAATGTGGCTGCGTAGACCATCTGCCGTCAATCTAGTCCATGTGTGGGCGCATTTCGAAGCTCTGATACATAAGAGTATCCCTGGTCAGCGGGAAGTGAACCTCGAAACTTCTATCACCCCCTACCCAGTTCACATTTATCACCCGTCTAGACCAATACCCATCAAGGGCTCTACAATCCACTTGGTCCCCCCCTCTGATAGGCTTCATAGGCCACATGAGGTGGACGTGGACGGATTCGACCAACCTGCAACATTTCCCATAGAGGACCTCGCATCCCATCGTCTTGGAGGGTTATGTATTTCACTTCGTAGTGGGTGGGATCCACTCGACGTATAATGGTTGCCTCATAAAAGGACCCCAACAAACCATTTTCTGCCTCGATCACCTCTACTTCGGTGCCTGGATTGTATGTTGGGAGCTGCTACGGTCCTGCATTAAAAACATAAACAAATTAATATAATCACATACATTGCAAAAATTAAATCCAAACCAATCAATATAGCACTACAAAAAAAATCAGTGACTCGCTTGCTCTGTTTGAGCTATCGTCGGAGCTATCTGATGCGATGTCGATGGGTTCAGGGCGGGGAGGGCGGTGAGATGATGAGGTCATTTGTTTGAGGGAGAGAGGTTTGAGGAAGATAAGATAATGATAATGAGATCACCAATGGATGGATAGGTAGATATTGTATGAAGGGGCATATATAGGTGTTTTGTGAAGGATGCTTGCATCCTACTATTCAGCATGTGAGGATTACTTTTCTGAAAATTGACATAGTAAAAATGATGTTTTTTTGGAAATAATGAAAGAAAGAACAAAAACCAGTGCAAGGCATGCTTGCTTTTCTGGAAACCTGAAACAATGACCAAAATCAATAGCTTTCATGTCTTTTTCTGGAAAGCTGTATGCTGATGCTTTTCTGAAAAATTGTATGCTGATACTTTTCTTGAAAAATTACACAATGACCAACAATAGTAGCAATCTGCTTGTCTTTATCTTGAAAATTGTATGTTGCTACGTTTATGACTAAAATCTTGAATATAATTTAAGAAAGGCAACAGTATAAGCAACCTGCTTCTCTTAATTTAAGAAAGGCATGCTTTTCTTGAATATAATATTTGAACTTGAATATAATATTTGAAGCATATTTTTCCAGAAAACTATTTGAAGGAAATGCAACAATATCAGGCATGCTTTTCTGAAGGATGCTTTCACCCTTGGTTAGTAAATCTGGCTCGACATCACCTGTCACAATCACCTTTACTTGCTGCATATCTATGGCAACTGCATACCTATATACATCAATCACTATGCTTAATTAAAATATATTTTTTTATCAAAAAATCTAAAACTCTCTATTGAGTAAAAATAGAGTGTGTTCTTGGCATTAATTTTCTGTAAGATCTTCCTGACTTTACTCTTGCACCCATCACAGTCTATATTAACCTTCCAAATGCAGGTCTGCACCACAACAAACAAGAGTAATAAGGAATTAATAATACAAAAAATGTGAGTTAAAATGTTATTTGCCCTAAAACATATGCAACTGACATCAAAAGCATAAATGAGACTAGTTGGATTTATATTGGGGTCTTGAGTAGATCTTGTTTACTCATGGCTAAACCTTACAATTCAACCAAAACAACCCTATGTATGATTTTGTTTATAAATTGTATGTTTGGAGTTATAAGATTTTTCTCCTTGTGTGTTCCTGAAATATCAATGAAAAAGAGTTTGTGAAAGATGAGTTGTTGTTCAACAATCACCATATATGCTCAATTAAAATATACCAATTTTGCTTAGCTATGTTTATTGATACTTATTTATGACAAGTCAAGCCACATGTTCGGTGATTCTTATCTATATATACTTTGTAGTCAGGACAAGGAAGCACACATCAACCTTCAATCCATGACAAGTGCAAGTTGATTAACTGGAATGGCAATGGAGAAGTCGTGGCAAAAGGATCAATCTCAGCCGTAGATCCAAAAGCAGTTGTGCATGGATATGTCCTTGGATCGGATTGTTACAGAGTTTCCATTGAAGAAGTGTTAGTGGAAAATGCTGAATTTTATCGCTATGAGCCCGAATTTACAAACCTCGCGGATTCAATTGGTAGCACAATAGCTTGGCCGAGCAAATACATTGCAATTGACGGATAAGTGTAAGAAACCATGGATGTTCACTACAAAAAAAATTTGCTTTAGAAACGGCACTTTTCCGTCGCAAAAGCTTGGTTTTCCGTCACAAATATTTTTTTGCGACGACTATGCGACGGCAAATCGACAGTCGCTAGCCCTAGGGTAGCAAATAATATTTAGCGACGGAAATCACCGTAGCAAATACTTTTTTCCCGCCTCTTTCCCTCTTGGCACAACATTACCCTTTTTGCGACGGTAAATATCCCGTTGCTAATGGGTTTATTAAAATTAAAAAAAATGATAATAGTAGCCTAAGCGGGATTTGAACCCGCATCAATGTGCATTAACACATCGCTCTACCATTTGAGCTACTAGGCTTAAAAATTACAAAGCACCTTCTAGTGATTATTTACTTGCTAATCAGACAAGGAAAAGTATAAGCTTTGTTATCCTAGTGTCAGACTTCTATAAAACCTTAGTTCATTAGTAGTATAGACAACATAAAAGGAGTTGAAAACGAGTAAAATGAAAAGAGTTAGAAGACAATGGAGAAAGAGAACGTCATTCATAAAACCAAGGTGGACTATATTGGTGTATCCACCACTGCTATCCTAAGACCCATATAATAAAATAGACGACTAGGAAAGACATATGACCACGTGCATTTATGCATCCCATCTTCAATTTCAAATTTATCATTTAACAAATAGAAGTTTCAAGATAAAGCAATATGGCAAAAAGCACAAAAGCAGAATAAAAGCGCAGTCGAAAGTCTAACTTCACAACTGAATTCTAGTGTATGAATGCTCACCTGATAATGCATTGTAGGAGGTTGAGCATCTGAATCGCAGCAAGGTACATCAGTTTTCGCCGTAGTCTAGCTTGGGTTCCTAAAATATAGCACGAGACAAACTTAAAAGGATGAAATCACCTACAATAACTAAAAAAATACTTATATTCAAGGGGTACAGTCCAATTAAAAACTAAAGGTTTCTAGCAAATACTTTGTCATTTTGAAGGCAGTTGATCACAGGCAAAGCAAACCATTACAACAGCTGCAATTGTTCCATCAAATAACCGAAGGAATGTGAAACGTCGACATTTTGATGTCCAAGTTTGCAAACAATAAGTCATTTAGTATATTTCAAAGTTGAAAAAGAATCAAATAAACATTTAAATTAAAAGCAGTTTAGATGTAAAAGGAGTGTAATTTCATGTGCTCACATAATTGCTTTGAAAGATGCAGAATGAATAAACGAATTAAAAGGACCAACAGGGACTGGTCACTGGTGAAACAACAGTGAGATTAAAAAGCCAGCAGGAGTTAGTGCAAACGAATTCACATACATGAACCGCCCATGCATTTGATTGGCCCTGTATCCAATGCCTTTCTAACCCTTAGAGTTCCGCACGGAGAGGACAGCATAGAAAATGACTTGATCATGAAAATGAATGACAATGATAAGAAACACAACCTATTATGCGAGCTTAGAAGTAGTGTTTAATAACGAAAACAAATAAAAAACACGATGGTAATATACAAAACAAAACCTTGCACTAAAAGAACTAGAGAGAAACGAATGCAAACAAAATTTAGTCTAGGGAAGTAACGCAGATTATATCATGTCAACATTAATGCTTGATTTTAAAACCTTGATCGAGAAGGCAAGTAATATCACATCTAAGCCCTCCAACTCAACATCTCAGCTCACCTTCATACTTGAGGCTAAAAAATGATTATGTCAAAGAATCTGAGTGACTGAATGTTTAACTTGGAGGTGAGAGAATGTCTTTGAATATAGGTTATAATTGGATATGAAGGGCTTTTCTTGATGTCAAAATATTATTATCGGATATGGACAAGGCAATCCAGATTGATATAAATGGCTATAATTTTTTTTAAAAAAATTGCAAGATGAAAGGGAAGTTTTATAGAAATTTTTTATTTTGGAAATAGATATAAGGTTTATCCATAATACAAATTGCTATAATTTCTTAAAAGAAGCCTATTACCATAATACAAACTAAAGAAAAGAAGCTGATTATTTCTATTAGGAAGTAGAAATTTCACATATCTAATTTGAAGAATCATCGTCTCTCCATTGGAAGCACCAAACTAAAAAGAGATGTACCAAACAGTGATTATAAAAAGGATGAGTATGAATGGAGACTAGTTTACTTACTACTCATTTTGCAAGAGCATTGGGCATTAATCGAAAGAAATCAGGAGACCTAGGCCAATTGAAGCAAGCCTTGAATCCTGAAGAAGATAATCAATAAAATGCAATTACTAAGACAATTGGAAAATAAAGTTAACTCAATTTATACTAATTTTTTAGCACTTTATCAAAAATTATACCATGCCCCATTTATGTGAAAGAAATTGTTCATTATAAACATTTTGAATTGACTATAAAAAAATGTAATAGAGAGTTCCACTGATATGCTTTCACTTTAACTTATTTCTTGAAATTTCATGTAGTACGATTAAATATGAAGGTATATTCCAATGTATATGCAACATGTAATAAGTACTCAAGAGAACCAAGAACAAAACACCTCGAATCTCAGCCATATTTTGCAATTCACACATTAGATTATCATATTCAAATTTATTAATCTAATTCCTACTTAACTAAAATCTGATCAAGTGAATGGAAAACATCAAACTAAATCGGGCAGAATCCCCCATATATGCAATTTTTAACACCATAGTCCCATTGACATACAACCTTCAGTAGAATACACACAACCCTACCAACAAGTTATCACAAATTCAAGAAATTAGCAAACTAAAAGGGAATAGGGAGACCACATACCTGCACTTACTTAAGACGAATTCGGAATCTGCGACTGGGTCTGCGAGAAAGGCCAAGAGGCACCAGAGAATCGAGCAAGAGGAGGAGCGAGGCTGGAAGACCTCTCCCTCGAGTTCTTCTTCACTCGTAGATTGGATCTCGAGCTCAAAATCGCTCACAGGATGGCTCGCACTCGAGGTATCTCGAAGCTTTTTGCGGTAACCACTTGCTCGAACACTCGATTTGAGATCGGTCGCCGTCCCTCAAACCCTAATTCCTCTCACTCTTGTCTATTGATAGCAACTAAGGGAGGCGGATGAAGATTGAAGAGGAGCGACTGAGTGGGTACCAGTAGAAAGAAAACCCTAATTCCAGTGGAAAATGAAGCAAAGATTGAAGGAGCGTTACTATTGGAGTCAGAGCAGATGAAGAAGGAAAAGAAGGGTACCAGTAGAATAGTCGAGCTTTGGATCTAGGCACCACGACAAGGGAAATCGTTGGAGCGCTCCTGGCTCCCGGACACGGTAGAAAAGGCGAGATCTGGAGAGAGGTGAGGACCTGGGATCGTCGGTGTCCGAAATTTGGATCTGGGCACCACGACGAGGAAAGTCTTCGCAGCGCTCCTGGCTCCCGGCCATGACAGACAAGGCAAGATTCGGAGAGAGTTGAGACTTTCGAGTGGTATTGAGACGGGGAGAAGGACTTAGGCGTGGAAAGAAGAGGGGCAGCCATGGAGGTGTTCGAAAGAGAGGAGAGCAGAGGGTGAGAAGAACGGAAGAGGTTGAGGATGAGAGAGATCTGAAAAATGAGGGGGTGGCGTTCAATTAGGGTTTGGGTTATGTTACGAGAAAATACAAAAAATAAGATCGAAAAATATGCCATTGGCTACGACTTTCCAATTTGGCGTAGCTTTTTTTTTTGGGTAGTGGCTAGCAACGGCGCCCCTTTGCCGTTGCTAATGTTGAGGGCCTCCTCCAACGCCGTAGCAAAGCAGTCGCAAAAGCCTATTATTTATCACGGCAAATCCTTGCCGTTTCTAACTAGTGTAGCAAAAGGAATTTTTTTTTTGTAGTGGTTTCAGCTACTAAGGTAACTATGTATTTGCCTATTGTCTTCGTATATGTCATTGTGATGACTCTAGTATGGAAATTGATGTAATCTGGGAAAGATTTTAGTACATGATATAGTTTTGTTTTAGTTTGAAATCTTATTTTTTTGCCAAATATGTTCCTTGGTTCAACTTGAGTAGTTGGATTAGTTTTGTTAGTTTCATATCATATTTTTTTGTTGAATATTTTTTTTGTTGAATGTATTCCTTGGTTCAATTTGAGTAGTTGGATTAGCTTTAGGTCAGTTTTAACATCTCTTTCTGTGGTTTGTAATGGCTGGCCTGCACAATTTGTTTGTGGCTCTTGTAAAGCTCATGAAAATGACACACCAATGGATGGATGTCAACATTTTGTTCTATGTGCTTGAATTAACCCCACTCAGGGATTTAGAGTAATCATTAAGAGGATGAATAATATATCTTTGTGTGGGCGTAATGGCTGATTTTTTTGTGTTATTTTGTCAACTATTTCCTTGCCAAATGTATGGTTTCTTGCCTAAGTTTGTCCTTGTATTTATGTGGTCCTGTTAATTTCATATTCTAAGCATTGTTTCTTTTAGGGGCTTAATACTTTTAAATATTGTTTTCTATCCTTTTCAATGACGATTTTTTTTGTGTAACTTAATAACGTTCATGATATTCTGTCTCGCAGGTTGATATAATAGCATGATGTTCATCCTTATTTTGGTTGTACAAGCTCCTGAATTTGCCGAAGATGGACCTCTTTTATCACTAGCAACTTAGGCGGCTTTTTGTAGATAAGTGTGTAAATCTCCATCCAGGTTAATTGGATTTTAGTTTAAAATGGATATATGTAAGCCCTTTAATTAAAAGTGTGGAACTCATTTTGTACAATGTCAAGACTTTGCCAATGCATGTGTTTTGTAAGAATCTTCATATTTGTTTATGATTGTGCATGTGGTTTGTGGGCAATTTGAAAGGTATCAATATGGGTTATATTGCAAGCTATAATGTGGTGATTTTGGGCAATTTGAATGGCAGCAAAAAAGGGTTTATATAGTAGGTAGATTGTGACATTTTATTTATAATATAAAAAAAGAGTAGGTTTTATGACGTTTTAGAACGCCATGAAAACCTACTGATTTTGGTAATATTAATAAAATCTATGGCGTTTTATAAACGTCATAGAAACTATTTTCTATGGCGTTTGAAAAATGTCGTGGAAACTATTGTCATGACATTTTCAAAACGCCACAAAATTATTTTTCTTCATGTCGAATTTTTTTAATGACATTTAAACAACGCCATAAAAAAGGGTTTTTCTAATTATATATCATATATCATGACGTTTAAAAAACGTCATGGAAAACACATTTCATGGCGTTTACAAAAAACGCCATAGAATTTTGACAAAAAGCACGGCGTCACCTTAGACGGCGTTTGGGGATGGCGTTTAAAAACACCATGGAATCGTTTCTATGGCGTTTTTCAAACGCCGTCGAAGACTCTGTTTGTAGTAGTGTATAATTAATGTAATAATAATTCATAATATCACTCACAAGCCCAAATTTGTGGTGCTTAACTAACACTAAAGTAAATAAACGCAGAAAGTACGCATCCAACTAGTGACTCTGAACCTCCTAAAATCTAAAACAATAGGTTCGACCCAGTGGCAAATACATCCTGACTTGGGGGATAAAAAACCCTAAGTCAACTAATCACATGCCTAGAAGCTAAAATGGAATAATCGTTGGGTTAGGCGGCGCCTAGGTGGGACTATGCGGTGCATAGGTGGATTTCCGCCTAGAAGACCGCCTAGGCTTAAAAATTCCTAGCTGCCCTCCCGCCTAGCGCCAGGCGGTGCCTAGACACGATATTTAGAACACTGCTAATAAACATGCTCTAAGAGCATCTACAACCCAGACACTAGGGTGTCTCTAGATTAAAAATAATAATAAAAATATCATAATAAAGTAAAAATTTGTGCCAGGTGAGTGTCTTCCTTTGGTAGCAAAGTTTATAGCAAGAGACTTGAATATGAAAATTAATATTCTATTTTTAAAAAAAATCAAGAAACTCATTAATTTTCTAGGATGCTCTAAACAAGGCCAAAATAAGAGAGAAAATCATAAGAAAATATAGAAGAGTCGATATTTTAGGGTTTCGGAGTCGGTTGAGGCTGCGAGCATGGCACAACACCGGTCTTTTTTTTTTTGGCACTCTGGGGATGTGGGGGCAGCAGTAGTTCATATACAGAAAATCTTCGAATTTGGTATAGATGTGAACACAAAAGTGACGAAACCAATTTTCGGAATCCCGTGTCGGCGGGTTCCGGGATCAGTTTGGACGCGGGCGAGCTCAGACAATCGGGCTTACCTGAGATATGCGACGAGATCAGCGTCAGCATATCCAAACCTGTGCCGATCCGAGCTCAAGCCATACGCGGACCACCTTCCTCCCAAGGCTTCATCAAACGTCGGCTCCCGCTTGATCGAGACAAATCCCGCTCGGGAAAGCTCATTGAGCCATCAAAAAACCGACCCTGAACATGAAGGTCTTGCCCCATATTTATAGGAAGAATCCGAGCCATTGTCGACACGTGTCCCGAGTCCGACGACAAGTGTCGAGTTCTTTAGGACAAGTGTATAGCCATTGCCGACACATGTCCGACAAGTGTCGAGTTGTTTAGGATAAGTGTCATTCATAAGGACACTTTTATTATGTGTAGTGGATTTAGATGGTATCTTCCATACATTGATCGATACACTATAATCATCCTAATAACGGGTTTATTTATATAGCGGGAACCCGATTTATGCATATGTTTATAAATATTATTTACTTATTTGGTGTTTCGTCACAGCTCCTCGGACCTTAGTCAAGATGAGTCTTAGCTAGGGTTCGATTCAAACGAGACAACATATGCATTTATACTTTGTCTTCCTTCATAAGAGTACTTGATATATCAGACTCTTGGTGTAACGTTTTAACTAAGTTTGTTTGGTCTGGGTTGTACCCAACTTATTAGTGGGTTGCCTACGTATCTCTTGGGAAGAGAATCAAGCCTTTCGTAGTCCAATCAGGAAGTCCTCCGCGGATAAGAGCTCCGGCGTTGAGGGGCCTTAATTTATACTCATTAAGAGTTAATCTCCGCAAGCTTACCAGCTACGACCGGAGGCCCTCTGTGAGCAATAGCCCCAATGTCGAGGGACTTAGTTTATACTCGTTAGGAGTTTATCTCCGCGAGCTCATCAGCTACGATCGGAGGCCCTCCGCGAGCGATAGCTCTAGCGTCGAGGGACTTAGTTTATACTCGTTAGGAGTTTATCTCCGCGACCTCATCAGCTACGATCGGAGGCCCTCCGCGAGCGATAGCTCCAGCGTCGAGGGACTTAGTTTATACTCGTTAGGAGTTTATCTCAGCGAGCTCATCAGCTACGATCGGAGGCCCTCCGTGAGCGATAGCTCCAGCGTCGAGGGACTTAATTTATACTCGTTAGGAGTTTATCTCCGCGAGCTCATCAGCTACGATCGGAGGCCCTCCGCGAGCGATAGCTCCGGCGTCGAGGGACTTATCAAGTGTGCTCCGAGAGGCTCAAGCTACGATCGGAGGCCCGACGCGGAGCCAAGCTCCAGCGTCCTAAGACTTTAATATAAAATATCATCTCCGAGAATGCAGATCCGATCGGATGACTTAATATAAAATATCATCTCCGAGAATACAGATTCGATCGGAGGCCCGACGCGGAGCCAAGCTCCAACGTCCTAGGACTTAATATAAAATATCATCTCCGAGAATACAGATTCAATCGGAGGCCCGACGCAGAGCCAAGCTCCAGCGTCCTAGGACTTAATATAAAATATCATCTCCGAGAATACAGATTCGATCATAGGCCCGACGCGGAGCCAAGCTCCAGCGTCCTAGGACTTAATATAAAATATCATCTCCGAGAATACAGATTCGATCGGAGGCCCGACGCAGAGCCAAGCTCCAGCGTCCTAGGACTTAATATAAAATATCATCTCCGAGAATACAGATTCGATCAGAGGCCCGACGCGGAGCCAAGCTCCAATGTCCTAAGACTTAATATAAAATATCATCTCCGAGAATGCAGATTCGATCGGAGGCCCGACGCGGAGCCAAGCTCCAGCGTCCTAGGACTTAATATAAAATATCATCTCCGAGAATGCAGATTCGATCGGAGGCTCGACGCGGAGCCAAGCTCAAGCGTCCTAGGACTTAATATAAAATATCATCTCCGAGAATGCAGATTCGATCGGAGGCCCGACGCGGAGCCAAGCTCCAGCGTCCTAGGACTTAATATAAAATATCATCTCCGAGAATGCAAATTCGATCGAAAGCCCGACGCGGAGCCAAGATCTAGCGTCCTAGGACTTAATATAAAATATCATCTCCGAGAATGCAGATTCGATCGGAGGCTCGACGCGGAGCCAAGCTCCAGCGTCCTGAACTTAATATAAAATATCATCTCCGAGAATGCAGATTCGATAGGAGGCCCGACGCGGAGCCAAGCTCAAGCGTCCTAGGACTTAATATAAAATATCATCTCCGAGAATACAGATTCGATCGGAGGCCCGACGCGGAGCCAAGCTCCAGCGTCCTAGGACTTAATATAAAATATCATCTCCGAGAATACAGATTCGATCGGAGGCCCGACGCGGAGCCAAGCTCCACTGTCCTAGGACTTAATATAAAATATCATCTCCGAGAATGCAGATTCGATCGGAGGCCCGACGCGGAGCCAAGCTCCAGTGTCCTAGGACTTAATATAAAATATCATCTCCGAGAATGCAGATTCGATCGGAGGCTCGACGCGGAGCCAAGCTCAAGCGTCCTAGGACTTAATATAAAATATCATCTCCGAGAATGCAGATTCGATCAGAGGCTCGACGTGGAGCCAAGCTCCTGCGTCCCAGGACTTAATATAAAATATCATCTCCGAGAATACAGATTCGATCGGAGGCCCTGTGCGGAGCCAAGCTCCAGCGTCCTAGGACTTAATATAAAATATCATCTCCGAGAATACAGATTCGATCGGAGGCCCGACGCGGAGCCAAGCTCCACTGTCCTAGGACTTAATATAAAATATCATCTCCGAGAATGCAGATTCGATCGGAGGCCCGACGCGGAGCCAAGCTCCAGTGTCCTAGGACTTAATATAAAATATCATCTCCGAGAATGCAGATTCGATCGGAGGCTCGACGCGGAGCCAAGCTCAAGCGTCCTAGGACTTAATATAAAATATCATCTCCGAGAATGCAGATTCGATCAGAGGCTCGACGTGGAGCCAAGCTCCTGCGTCCCAGGACTTAATATAAAATATCATCTCCGAGAATACAGATTCGATCGGAGGCCCTGTGCGGAGCCAAGCTCCAACGTCCTAGGACTTAATATAAAATATCATCTCCGAGAATACAGATTCAATCGGAGGCCCGACGCAGAGCCAAGCTCCAGCGTCCTAGGACTTAATATAAAATATCATCTCCGAGAATACAGATTCGATCATAGGCCCGACGCGGAGCCAAGCTCCAGCGTCCTAGGACTTAATATAAAATATCATCTCCGAGAATACAGATTCGATCGGAGGCCCGACGCAGAGCCAAGCTCCAGCGTCCTAGGACTTAATATAAAATATCATCTCCGAGAATACAGATTCGATCAGAGGCCCGACGCGGAGCCAAGCTCCAATGTCCTAAGACTTAATATAAAATATCATCTCCGAGAATGCAGATTCGATCGGAGGCCCGACGCGGAGCCAAGCTCCAGCGTCCTAGGACTTAATATAAAATATCATCTCCGAGAATGCAGATTCGATCGGAGGCTCGACGCGGAGCCAAGCTCAAGCGTCCTAGGACTTAATATAAAATATCATCTCCGAGAATGCAGATTCGATCGGAGGCCCGACGCGGAGCCAAGCTCCAGCGTCCTAGGACTTAATATAAAATATCATCTCCGAGAATGCAAATTCGATCGAAAGCCCGACGCGGAGCCAAGATCTAGCGTCCTAGGACTTAATATAAAATATCATCTCCGAGAATGCAGATTCGATCGGAGGCTCGACGCGGAGCCAAGCTCCAGCGTCCTGAACTTAATATAAAATATCATCTCCGAGAATGCAGATTCGATAGGAGGCCCGACGCGGAGCCAAGCTCAAGCGTCCTAGGACTTAATATAAAATATCATCTCCGAGAATACAGATTCGATCGGAGGCCCGACGCGGAGCCAAGCTCCAGCGTCCTAGGACTTAATATAAAATATCATCTCCGAGAATACAGATTCGATCGGAGGCCCGACGCGGAGCCAAGCTCCACTGTCCTAGGACTTAATATAAAATATCATCTCCGAGAATGCAGATTCGATCGGAGGCCCGACGCGGAGCCAAGCTCCAGTGTCCTAGGACTTAATATAAAATATCATCTCCGAGAATGCAGATTCGATCGGAGGCTCGACGCGGAGCCAAGCTCAAGCGTCCTAGGACTTAATATAAAATATCATCTCCGAGAATGCAGATTCGATCAGAGGCTCGACGTGGAGCCAAGCTCCTGCGTCCCAGGACTTAATATAAAATATCATCTCCGAGAATACAGATTCGATCGGAGGCCCTGTGCGGAGCCAAGCTCCAGCGTCCTAGGACTTAATATAAAATATCATCTCCGAGAATACAGATTCGATCGGAGGCCCGACGCGGAGCCAAGCTCCAGCGTCCCAGGACTTAATATAAAATATCATCTCCGAGAATACAGATTCGATCGGAGGCCTGACGCGGAGCCAAGCTCCAGCGTCCTAGGACTTAATATAAAATATCATCTCCGAGAATACAGATCCAATCGGATGCCCGACGCGGAGCCAAGCTCCTGCGTCCCAGGACTTAATATAAAATATCATCTCCGGGAATACAGATTCGATCGGAGGCCCGATGTGGAGCCAAGCTCCAGCGTCCTAGGACTTAATATAAAATATCATCTCCGAGAATACAGATTCGATCGGAGGCTCGACGCGGAGCCAAGCTCCAGCGTCCTAGGACTTAATATAAAATATCATCTCCGAGAATACAGATTCGATCGGAGGCCCGACGCAGAGCCAAGCTCCAACGTCCTAGGACTTAATATAAAATATCATCTCCGAGAATACAGATTCGATCGGAGGCCCGACGCGGAGCCAAGCTCCAGCGTCCTAGGACTTAATATAAATATCATCTCCGAGAATACAGATTCGATCGGAGGCCCGACGCAGAGCCAAGCTCCTGCGTCCTAGGACTTAAATAAAATCTATGATCTGGGAGGCCAGCTCTACAACCAGAGGCCCGACGCGGAGCAAGATCACACGTAAAGAGACTAAATAAAATCTATGATCCGGGAGGCGAGCTCTACGACCGGATGCCCGACGCGGAACAAGATCACGCGTAAGGGGACTAAATAAAATCTATGATCCGGGAGGCGAGCTCTACGACCGGATGCCCGACGCTGAGCAAGATCACGCGTAAGGAGACTAAATAAAATCTATGATCCGGGAGGCCAGCTCTACAACCGGATGCCCGACGCGGAGCAAGATCACGCGTAAGGGGACTAAATAAAATCGATGATCCGGGAGGCCCGCTCTACGACCGGATGCCCGACGCGGAGCAAGATCACGCGTAAGGTGACTAAATAAAATCTATGATCCGGGAGGCCCGCTCTACGACCGGATGCCCGACGCGGAGCAAGATCACGCATAAGGGGACTAAATAAAATCTATGATTTGGGAGGCCAGTTCTACGACCGGATGCCCGACGCGGAGCAAGATCACGCGTAAGGAGATTAAATAAAATCTATGATCCGGGAGGCCACCTCTACGACCGGATGCCCGACTCGGAGCAAGATCACGCGTAAGGAGACTAAATAAAATCTATGATCCGGGAGGCCACCTCTACGACCGGATGCCTGACGCGGAGCAAGATCACGCGTAAGGGGGCTAAATAAAATCTATGATTCGGGAGGCCCGCTCTACGACCGGATGCCTGACGCGGAGCAAGATCACGCGTAAGGGGACTAAATAAATTCTATGATCCGGGAGGCCCGCTCTACGACCGGATGCCCGACGCGGAGCAAGATCACGCGTAAGGAGAATAAATAAAATCTATGATCCGAGAGGCCACCTCTACGACTGGATGCCTGACGCGGAGCAAGATCACGCGTAAGGGGACTAAATAAAATCTATGATCCTGGAGGCCCGCTCTACGACCGGATGCCCGACCCGGAGGAAGATCACGCGTAAGGAGACTAAATAAAATCTATGATCCGGGAGGTCAGCTCTACAACCAGATGCCCGACGCGGAGCAAGCTCCAGCGTCCTGGGGCTTTGTAGTGTATTTGTGGAGATGCTCAGTGTTTTGTGGATTAATGGGCCCATCTGAATGACCGTCCAACCTGTTCGCGTCTAAATAGGTAGGTTGATGCTTCATCTCATGATGACTTTCTTCTTCGGGCGCGGCAAAGCCGAGCAGTTTTCTTCTTCCGCTTCTTTTCTTTATTCGCTGCAGAGTTTTGTTTTGCGGTCTCGCTTACGCCGGATCCCATTTGTTGGGTTGTTGTCTCCGCCATCCCTTATCCGTGTTTACTTTTTCATTTAATCTTGGTCTTTGAATGCTTTTCTTTTATGGAATTCCTTCATCATGAGCCCCTTGTTTTGACGCCCGAAAGAACGACCGACGGATATGGGGTATCTTCGGCTGCGGAGGAGAACAAACGGTTGGTTCTTCGTCCCAATTCAGGTATTCCGTGTCTCTTGATTTCGGAACCCTCTTTAACTTGCGATCCACCAGACACCTGTTTTGTATGCATTACTTGCGTTGCCGTAATTGCAGGTATATGTGCTCTTTTCCTTATCCACCGGATTAGTCTGAATCTCAAGATACCGTCCTCTTTCGAACACCCTAAGCACTTACCTACTCTGATTTCTTCATCTTTAAGTCTACCAATGGGAGAGGCAACCAATCTTCATCCAGGAACAGTTTTTTGCGCAGCTCCCCGGCGTCGCGTGCAGTCACTCGAGTGCTCTTTCTTTTGCTATGTATGAATGGCCGACGCATACACCCTCCTGCACTGGTTAGCTACTCCCTCTCTATGTTCACAAATCGGTGAATCAACTTGGTTCTCAAGGCTAAAAGTCTTCTTGACAGGAAGCGGTATATTAATCTTTTCCGCATGATAGCAAAGTGATATACGGGCCCTTGGGGTAAATATATATGGAGGATAAATAAATCTTCTTTTCCACCCTATGGCCTTGAATTCATAGTATCACACATGCATTCAATCACTTTAATAGTGTACACATGCATTCAATCACTTTAATAGTAATGGTGCATCTTATTGAAATGATCATTTTAATAATCCACACACCATAAATCTTAAGCGAAAATCCCCATCATACATGATCACCACATCCGCAGCAAGCAATTAATTATAATGCATGCATCCTTCAACCTAACTAACATATATCAAGTTGATTATTTGATCAAGATGATGGACGAAATCAATCCGATCGAAATAAAAGTTGGCGGAATGTTTCAACATAAATTACCTCTTAGCGTGAGGAGTTCCCACAGACGGCGCCAGTGACGAAACCAATTTTCGGAATCTCGTGTCGGCGGGTTCCGGGATCAGTTTGGACGCGGGCGAGCTCAGACAATCGGGCTTACCTGAGATATGCGACGAGATCAGCGTCAGCATATCCAAACCTGTGCCGATCCGAGCTCAAGCCATACGCGGACCACCTTCCTCCCAAGGCTTCATCAAACGTCGGCTCCCGCTTGATCGAGACAAATCCCGCTCGGGAAAGCTCATTGAGCCATCAAAAAACCGACCCTGAACATGAAGGTCTTGCCCCATATTTATAGGAAGAATCCGAGCCATTGTCGACACGTGTCCCGAGTCCGACGACAAGTGTCGAGTTGTTTAGGACAAGTGTATAGCCATTGTCGACACATGTCCGACAAGTGTCGAGTTGTTTAGGATAAGTGTCATTCATAAGGACACCTTTATTATGTGTAGTGGATTTAGATGGTATCTTCCATACATTGATCGATACACTATAATCATCCTAATAACGGGTTTATTTATATAGCGGGAACCCGATTTATGCATATGTTTATAAATATTATTTACTTATTTGGTGTTTCGTCAAAAAGTTGTAGCTCTTGAATTGGAAAGCTTCTCAACGCATAGTGAACCGGACCATCAAGGCCTCTAGAAAGTGCATCAAAAGTTCAGCTTGTCGGAGCGACAACTTTTGCTGACTTGTTCTCGAACTTTGACTGTAGCTTTCGAGCTCTTCACTTATCTTCCTCTTCTCAAAATTTCCTTCATCCATGAGCCTTCTCATTTCTCGTTGGATCTACATCTATCTGAAATAATTAATAAAAACATGTAAATTTTTATTCTATATCAACATAATGAATATATGGTTTTTCTATCATATGACCCAAGGGCATAGGATAAAACACTAAATTGGGAAAGATTCTCTACAAAAAAGGTAAGCGATCATAAAAATCTAATTACAAAAAAGGTTAAACTAATTAAAAGTTAAAAAATAATAATTCAAATTTAGGGTCTTATTCTATGTCTTTGGGCATAGGATAGAAAAATCGATCAACATAAATGCAAAATATGCACTAAATTATGTAATATAATGAAGCTGAAGTAAACTTAGCTTAAACCGTCATGAATGATGAAACTCTTACAGGTAATTTATTTGGTGCAACATATATATATGACCTCATAACTCCAGACTATTAAAAAGATCAATAAATAATCAAATTTAAGATCCACCATATCGATCCTAGATCGACTTAATTAATTACCTGAACCAATTGGTTAATTATATTGACATGAAATAAAAATGTTAGCAATAGATGTGTCATACAAATTGAGAGTAACTATAAATTAGGGTTTTACTCGGTGATTAATAGGGATGAAAATCACGAAGCGAGTGCATGAGTTAGTAAGCACTTGTACGTACCAATTACAAAACCATTCAAGAATCCAACAAGTTGAAGAAAATTAAAGGTGTTTTGTTAAGGCACCACAAATATAGGCTTTATAGGCGCAATATTTGTAATTATAATCACTAATGGAAAAAAAAAGGGGTCCATTTTACGTGCACATATGGAAAAAATAAAGTGGTATCTTAGGTTCCAAGATTTGACAAATACATGAATGTTTTTGTTCGTCCTTGCTTATCTGCAGCGGGTGTGTATCTTTTGTAACTATTTCAACGTTTTTTTTTTTATGTGTCGATAATTTTCAACACTTTACCTTGTCGCAAGTCTACGTGTTGGCATTGACACCTTTCTTGACATCTTGTTACGTCGAGAATAACATGCCTTTAATTTTTTTTTAAAAAAAAAGTTTGATAGAAGACCCACACCCATCCTATCTCCGCAAACCAATTCTCTCCCCGCAAACCAGTTATTTCCGCCTCTCGTCAAAGTTCTGAAATCCTAGCTTGAGCATCATTTGATTGATGCCAGAAATCGTCCACATCGATCTAACAACTAGCATCATCCTTCACAAGCAACGCCAAGGACGACTCATCATAGTCTTCGGCAATGGATGTTGTGGTGCCTTAACATGTTGGATTTTGTGAAACGAAAGTTGGATTTTGAACGGCTAGATTACTTGTTCCTATAATGAGATGTCTTGTATGTGAATTATTTTTCCCTCTAAATGACAACATGCAATATCCTCTTAATGTTAGTTGACATTTTTTTTTTTTTTTGCAATCACTAAATTAAAGCTAAAGAAATCACCAATTTTAAATGTAAAAACTAAAGTAGCTAAAATAATTTTTTTTTAAAATCTTTCGGGCTTCTAATTAGGATAAAAAATATTTTTAAAAAAAAAATTGTCAACTGTTGGCCTGTGATCTAGGAATTGAGAGAGGGAGAGAGAAGGTCGCTTTATTTTTAACTGCCGCAATCGTCTTCTCCATCAGACGCTCCGGCCTCCCTCTATCCTCCTAACGCTTCCAGTCTTTCACACTTGCACGCCATGCTTTTCCACCATATCATCCCTCTCTTTCTCTTTATACATATACTCACGGATCTCCTCCCATTCGGCCTCCTCCTATGTGATCGATCACTAATCAATCACTTTTTCCTTTCATTTCAGATCAATTAATTTCATCAGTTTCAGTCTATCACATGGAACGAATCGGATTAAGAATCCGCGGCCACAGGATCAGATTACTCATTATCAGCTTGTTAATGGTGAGCGCCGTCGTCCAAGGCCACGACTACGCCGACGCGTTGGACAAGTGCTTAATGTTCTTCGAAGGCCAGAGGTCCGGCAAGCTGCCTCCTTCCCAGCGCCTCTCCTGGCGCCGCGACTCCGCTCTCTCCGATGGCCTCCAAATCGGCGTACGCAATTCCTCAATTACTCCTCCCTCACCCCCAATTCCACAATCATATGTGTAAATTAAATCAATTCCCGGTCGATGGATCGATCGAATCCGCAGGTGGATCTGGTCGGCGGTTACTACGACGCAGGCGACAATGTCAAGTTCAACTTCCCCATGGCGTTCTCAACCACGATGATCGCGTGGAGCGCGGTTGAGTACGGGCGGTTCATGTCCCCGGACGAACTGCGGCACGCCCAGGACGCCGTCCGGTGGGCCACCGATTACCTCCTGAAGGCGACCAGCGTGCCGGGGATGGTGTTCGCGCAGGTTGGGGAGGCCTACGCTGACCACGAATGCTGGGAGAGGCCGGAGGACATGGATACCCCGAGAACCCCCTTCGCCGTCAGCCGTCGCTTCCCTGGATCTGAAGTCTCCGCTGAGATCGCAGCCGCCCTCGCCGCGGCTTCATTGGTGTTTAAGGCCTCCGACCACCCCTACTCCATCACTCTTCTCAAAAGAGCATTTACGGTACTTTAGTTAGGCTTTGTTTGATTTTCAATTTTCAAATTTGAAATTATTATTTGATGATATATTGTACAACAAGATTTTAAAGTTGTTGGTTTTAATATTATATACTATATATATATATATAGTTTTAAATGAGTTAAACTTTTAATACTATATACTTTTAAATGAGTTAATAATAAGGTATAATCAATTATTCACGTTTTTTTTTTAATCAAAAGCTTTCATTTTATATTCATTCTATTTAGTTTTCCTTTCGAATATGCTAATTTGTATCATCTACTAGCTAGTTATAGGGTTACCGCCATTGAATTTATCTTATTTTTTTACACACCTAACTCATTAGTTTAACCTATTTGAGATAAGTAGCCGATGAAAGTCATCATCCATAATTCATATTCAAAATATACTCTCATGAAAAGCCACGTACTAACATTACCCAACGGGCCTTAAGTTTATGAGTTGGATTATCTACTGTGATATATAAGCTAAGTTTATAATGTATACATTTGAATATGATAATAACTATTGATTCTACGTACGGGCATTTTTTTTTTTTTTAAAAAATCTGTTAAGGTGTTCAAGTTTGCTGATACATATCGAGGATCTTACAACGATAGCCTTGGGCCTTGGGTTTGTTCCTTCTATTGCGACTTCAGTGGATATAAGGTACTACTATTTATCTGTTAGATTGATTGATTTTTTAAGATAAAAAATGAGAAATAAAAAATGGGGGAAATTTGGCGGTAGGATGAGCTAGTATGGGCAGCAGCATGGATATACAAGGCAACAAAGTTACCAATGTACTGGAATTATGTCCACAATAACATTAACACCATTGGGGGTAGCTTTGCTGAATTTGGTTGGGACTCCAAACACGCCGGTATCTTCGTTCTCGTCTCTCGGGCAAGTGTGCGCTATTCCTTCATCTTTTATATATATATATATATATATATGAACTTCAATTCAATCCAATTTCCTAAATATTTATCCCCTCGTTAACGTACTGTGTTTTTGCGCATTCGTTTGAATTGATTTCCCTATTACAGTTGGTGACAACTCAGAAGCTCAATGTGGAACCATTCGTCCAGGAAGCGGACAGATTCATATGCTCTCTACTTCCCAAATCGCCTTCAAGATCAGTCTCATACTCTCCCGGTGAGCTTTACGAAAAATTCGTATTGTTCCCAAGTCCATCCATCATCTTATATATCGATCTTGAAATAATATAATATAAATTTTGAAGTTGAGATTATCAATTAGGTGGGCTACTATTTAAGCCAGGAGGAAGCAATATGCAACACACAACAGCTCTGTCCTTCCTTGCACTCTCTTATGCACACACATTGGCCGAAGATGGTAAACGAGTCGTGCAATGCGGCAATGTTGTTGCAACCTCCTCCATGCTCACATCACTCGCCAAGAGACAAGTAACTTTCTTAACATTACAATATATTGATACTTAATCACATTGCAATGATGAATTAATTTTTGTTGTTTAAATCTACTTTTAACCTGGATTGTATGTATATGTGTGTGTGCTTATTTTAATTAGGTGGATTATATACTTGGAGACAATCCCTTGAAGATGTCATATATGGTTGGGTACGGACCCAAGTTTCCTCAGAGAATACATCATCGAGGTTCGTCGCTACCATCGGTGGATATGAAATCGAAACAGATGAAATGCCAGGACGGGAAACCCTATCTTTTAAGTAGCAACCCTAACCCTAACTTGCTAGTTGGAGCGGTCGTGGGTGGTCCGAATGAACAAGATTGGTATGCTGATTCTCGATTGGATTTCGCCTGCTCGGAGCCAACGACTTATATCAATGCGCCTTTAGTTGGCCTCTTGGCCTACTTCAGAGCACATCCCTAGTCTGTATAGACCTTAATTATTCATATGAGCCTTCATATGAGGCTTCATTTGCTTATTTTAAGAATTTCATGCATGCTCTTATTGCTTTGTAAATAGACCTTTTGCTATATATGTTGGCATGGCTCAAACGAACCAAAAAGGATACATATACTTATTACAAAGTTATTTTTCAGTGTAGATCGATGTGACTCTTTTTGGATATATAAATCGAATAAGCTTAGTAACCCATGTTTTCAAGTCGCGCAGACCTCAAAACATTTGTTGAGCATTGGGGTTTATATCAGTTGAAGTTGTCATAGAGGATAAAAAATAGGTTCAAAAAAACTATTTTAAATATTTTTTAAAAGTATGCCTCAACCGCAAATTTTCGATCAAAAATCATCCATTTGTATAATACTATTATTCAATGAGATTATAAAAAGTATTCGAATTTTATAGGAAGAATTTGATTAATTGATTTAATAGGAAGTATTCATATTTGACGGGTGGAGCTTGTTACAGGTGATGTTATTTTCACCGCTAATTTTTACTATTTTCACCCTTAACCACCACACTGTGATGCGGTGTGATTAATGCCAATTAAGCAAACCATTGCAGTACTGTGCGGTGGGTTGCTGGTGTATACCGAACCCCGCCGCAGTATGGTGCGATGGGCTTGTCTGCTTCGTCTGAACCCCACCCCTTCTTAGTTAGAGCGGTGGGCTGAGGAAAAAGCTGAACGAGGAGAATCCTCGGACCGGACAGGCCTCCACAGCAACATGATGCAGTGGATCGGGAAGTACAAAGAAAATCCGACTTTCTCTCATGGCTTTTTTTTTCCTTTATGAGAAAACATAAAAAGTACAGAAGGAGGGGAAAATTAATAGGAAAACAAAATGAGAAATGAAACTACGCTACAGAAAATGAAACAGAATGACATAAAAAATATAACAGAAAATTGTTTGGAAAATGCGGTCTACGAATCCAGGAATAATAAGTACAAAGCTGCAAATAAAGTGAAATGGAAAATGCTAATAGCGCAAATGACGACCACCATCCTGCTAACGGTAAGCTCTGTATCGTGCAATCCTTGCCGCGAATTGGTCTTCTCACCCGTTGACATTGGGGTGGTGGTGTGTCCTCCATGTAGTGTATAATGGTGGTACATAAAGGCGATCCATTCAACAACCAAATCTGCAGATAACATAAGAATATTGGAATTAGAAGAGAAAAATGAAAGTTTACCCACATAGTGTATATGAAAAAGGAAACGTACCAATACGAAGTGGTTGTTATTACCGACTAAAGTTATCTCATCTAAATCCAGCATATTCATTTCTTAGACATTGCCACCATCCTATTGTCACCAACTACAAAACACTCTTAGCATATTCTTTTCTCAGACATATTGTCACCAACAACAAAACATTTGTCACCAAACTAAAACCCTAAAACTAGGGGAGCATAGATTCTAGAGGAGCTAAAGCTAAGCAGACGAAAATTTAATGTAAACTATGATTTAGGGATTAAGATTTAGGGTGTGTACTGTACTAATGTCATCACATTTTTCACCTGATATTAACCGTTAAATGAGGGAAACATAGACCCTAGAGAGGATAAAGCTAAGCAAAAAGAAAATTTTATGTGTAATGCGATTTAAGTATAGGTAGTCATCATACATTAAACATAAATAAATGTAAATAAACCATAAAAAAAAATGCAAACACCATTCAATTAGTAGAAACCTTACATTAAGTTAGTCACTATGATAATGAAAATAATTTATAAATCCTCAATTGTTAGACTACATATATTAATTTTCAAAATAAAGGGGAACGGTTGAGTTAATAATCATGATAGCAGTTATATTGCAATGAGTATCAAAATACAATCACCATACAACTTTTTACTACTTAAATCCTAAAACGGTGACGATAAAAAGGTAGGTAGATTGTAGTCCTAAAAATCACATGTCCAACACTTCTTGAACAAATCAATAGTCATCCTCTCTCTATACGCATCCATATATTCGTTAGAAATAACTTCAATGTCACCATGAAATGCAAAACACTCAATATATTTAATGGAATACATACCACAACTTCCACTACAATTGAACACAAGGAGAATGAAAATTAGATTATAAGAGATATGAAAAAAATGAAACCTATCGTAACACATATTAGAGAAAAAACATACCCTCCAATATTTTGCGCAAAACCATCGACCTCTTGATTGAAAATGGCTCCTCATCAAACATAAATAATCTGTTACCAAATATAATATATAACTCTACCACTAAATAACTATGAGTTAATGTCACCATAAACGTACGTGATTAATTGTCATCAAACATAGTCTCAATTCAATTCAATAAAATCTATGATCCGGGAGGCGAGCTCGCCAATAAAAAAAACAACTAAATAACAACTAAATTCAACTTAAAAACCACCAGAAACATAGTCTCAATTCAATTCATGATATAAACTTAAGATACATAACATTTGTCATCAAACAAACAATTGTCACCAAACAAACAAGAAATGTTAAACCTAAGGGTGGGCATGAGACGGGACAGGATGGGATTGAGGTAATCCCGCGTCCCGTCCCCCGTATTTTTTGCGGGACGGGATCGGGATGGGATTGAAAATATTTTTTTCAAATCCCCCGGACCTTCACCCTCTCGGGACGGGACTGAACAGGATAACAACATAAATTCAACTTAAAACCACCAAAAACATAAAGTCCACCTAAGCACTTGATTAACTGTGAATTAAGTTAAGCATATACATAGTTTCAGTTTAGTTGATGATACAGGGTCAAGAACTCAACATAAATAACAATTGTCACCAAACAAACAAGTGTCACCAAACAAACAAGGCAATGCTTAACCCATAAACATGAATAACATAGAAAGCAAAAGCGAAATTAGAAGTTTGTTAGAAGAACACTAACCATTTGGATGATCCATTTGAACTAAGAACTAACAAACCCTAAAAAACAAAAACGAAGTGTCATCAGTGAAATAAATACATGAAAAAAAAAACTTCAAAAATCACAAAGTGATTAACAACAAAACTAAAAATTGCTCTAATTGCAAACAATGACATTGCAATTTCCCAAAAAGCATCACACAATTTCAAGGGGGTTTCCGAAAAATTGATTGAGTGGGTCGAATTTAGGACAAAGGGGAAAGGGGAATCGAAATTAAGTAGAGATTGAGAGGACACCGAGAGTGGAGAAGAGGTAAGGGAGTTTGAGAGGGACGGGAAGAGGCGAGACAAGGACAAACTAACCTCAACCCGACCAACAATGGTTGAGCGAGAGGGACGAGAAGATTGAGAGGAACAATGAAAGGTGACGAGGTAAGGGAGAATGAGAGGAATGGGGAGCGGTGAGAGAGAAGAGCAAGCCTGAGGTGCGGGAACGATGGTTGAGCGAGGACGGACACTAGAGGTTGGAGATGGCGATGGCGAGAGAGAGGAATAAAGATTGGAGATGGCGAGGTCGAGAGAGACAAGGAACACACGAGAAAAAATGGAGAGAGAAAAATGTTTTATGTTTAGGAAAAATTATTAATTATATTAATATAGAGGTAGTCTTGGTATTATAACAAAATTATGGACAATTACTTAATTGTTAAATGAATATGAACATTTACTTAATTAACAATCTTAAATGAATATTTCATCAAATTATTCCTTAAAAAATGCATAATGCAAAATAAAAAAATATTTATAGAAATCGCATAATTATTCAGTGAATCGGGAATAATTATTTGTAGATATAATATTAATTATTCAGTAATTAACTATTCCAACCGTAAATTTAAGTATAACATTTGTATTTTATTTATTATATTTACTTTTATTCTGATGGAATTATAAGTCATGAAATAATATTAATATAAAATATAAAATCAATAAAAGGTATACAAACTACATATTTCACATTAGACCAATTTTGATATGGAACAAATTCAAGATTCGGATTCACGAATGAGGCCGGGTGAAAGCTTATAAAAATTAAAGCAATTTAAGGAATGGAGATTCGGGTGAAGAATTAAGCAACAAGCTAATGGTTTGAGATAAGATCCTTTACAAATGAAAATGGCCTTAATGGGTAATTCATAATTAAATACGTTGCCACATTGAGTATTTGGGAGAGATATGGTGGTACATATATATGATATGGGTATGTTATGATTTTCTCAACCTTGCATGGTAAAATTCTTGTTTTAAAGGGAAGGTTAAGATATATATACAAGATGAGCAATGATCTTTAAATTATGGAAACTATAATACACTATAGGATATCAACACTATACTATACGTAGTATATGATATACATTATGTATACAGTATACACATAATAAAAGTTTGAGATACGGGTTACAAAATTAACTTCCTCCCATTTTCAATTTTCATGAATTTGTCCCTATAAATTCCACTCTTTTATATACTGGTATTTCCCATCAACGTACGTACGTACATTTGACACAATCATTAATCCAAATCGCTAGCTGGGTGAAGCTAATAGTTTAGGGGGATGGTGAGAGTACTGATGACTGCAGCAATGGTGACGATGGTGGTGGTAACGGTGATTGCGGGTTTCGAAGCGAACCTGGGAGAAGGCCGGCGACATGGGCACAACTATGGAGATGCATTGACAAAGAGCATATTGTTCTTTGAGGGGCAGAGGTCTGGGAAGTTGCCTCCTAATCAGCGCCTTAATTGGCGAAAGGATTCCGCCCTTCAAGATGGCTCACAATCTACCATACGTCCTGTATTTACCTCCATCCTTTCCTCATTTTAACTTCTAATGTAAATTTGATTAATGTTGTTGTCTCATTAGTCATCACATGTTATATATAGAAATTTGGATTTGTAAAATGATTCAATCTTTAATTTCTTTATATGGAAATTCATTCATCCTTTAAAGTTTTATATTTTTTTTTTTTTTTGGTTAAAAAAGTTTTATATTATTTCATTTTATATTGATTTTTTTTATCCATTTACTATGACGGTTACTATCACTGAAATGCGGTTGAGCAGGTGGACCTTGTAGGCGGCTACTATGACGCCGGCGACAACGTCAAGTTTAACTTCCCCATGGCGTTCTCCGCCACCGTCCTCGCTTGGAGCGTCCTGGAGTACGGCCCCATGATGGGACCTGACCTGATCCACGCCACCAACGCCGTTGTCTGGGCCGCCGACTACTTGATGAAGGCCACCAGCGTCACCGACGTTGTTTACGCCGTCGTAGGCGACCCCGTATCCGACCACGGCTGCTGGGAGCGCCCCGAGGATATGGACACCTCGCGCGCCGCCTACGCTGTCACCCGCACCGCCCCCGGCTCAGATCTCGCGGCTGAAGTTTCCGCAGCCTTGGCCGCTGCCTCGCTTGTGCTAAAAAAATCTCGCCCGAGTTACGCCGCCAACCTCGCCAAGCGAGCCGCCCAAGTGAGTCCTAACTTTTTCATCGATTTCGCTATTTTTTAATACATTTTTAAGAAATTGGTAGAATTTGAAAATCCATATCGATTTGATAATTTGAGCATTTATTAGAAAAAATAACCTTCTTTAATTACTTATTATATACTCTATCCAGTTCCCTAAAACATGTAATTTTAATTTCACACACAATTTTTTAAGGATATATATATATATCAACAAATATATTATCTTACTCTTATTCATTACACGGCCTTTTTCACTTTATCAAAAATTACAACTAATAAATTACAAATCATTATAATGACATCTTCATAGAATAAGAAAATGTAGGAATTTTACTTGGTATTTTCTATGAATTTTACATTCTCGCTAGGAAGTATAAAAATATGTTTGGTTGAAACTAAATTTACATTAACTCAATTCTCATCATTTGTTTGGTTGAATATGAAAATCTCATAACAATTTGTTTAAAATTACCCGTATAACCTTTATTTATTAATTAACACATCCCTCTTGTTGTAGAGATAAATTGAAAATTTTCTTAACCAAAATTAAAATAAAAATGAGATTTGGGAAAAAAAAAGGGAAGTAATTTTGGGGAAAAAATATGGAAGTAGATCTTACCTACTCATTCAATGGTAAGTTGTATTCCACCATTTTATATATAGAAATTTCAATTTCTGAGATTTTTAATTTTAATTTTTTGTACTATTTAAAAAGTAAATAGCTAACCAAACGAGGCCTAAAACCTAAAATACTTAAAATGATATATTTTCTCCAAAAACAGTCTAATTAAAATGACATCTTTTATTAACGGAAAGGAGTATATTATTATGTCTTCGATTTTAATACAGTACGTACTATAAATATTTTTAGATCCAGATTTTTATTCTATTTAATTTTATAGATTTCAAATGTGATGCAATTATTATTAATTAGTATTTTATTCAATATGTTCGATCAGGTTTTCCAATTTGCTAATTCAAATAGGGGAATTTACAGTGAAAGCGTCACTCAGGCTTGTCCCTTCTATTGTTCTTCTGGTTATCAGGTACGCACACAGCACTTATTGATTGTTCTTTCGTCTTTTAAAATTAACATATATATATATATACAATAAGATGTCATAATTTCATGTTCCAGGACGAACTGGTATGGGGAGCTGTTTGGCTCTACAAAGCAACCAAATTACCCTTCTACTGGGATTTTGTTGTAAACAACATTGGCTCCATTGGAGGCTCCTTTGACGATTTTGGTTGGGATCGCAAAAACGCAGGCATTAATGTACTTGCCTCTCAGGCAAGTTTCTTAGTTAATCCATCCATCACCAGTGTTTGCATATAGTTAATTACTTGTTTAATGGTCATCAAATGATTCAGTTTGCTACCAACTGCTAAATTTATTTTATATACGTACCCTTGCTAGCTAGCTTACCTAGAATTGTCTCGCTTGTTTGGACTTGGCAGATAGTGATGACCCAAAAAAAGAGCAACCGCAATCCATTCATCTCAGATGTCGAGAAATTGATATGCTCATTATTGCCTGAATCCCCTACGGGATCCGGAGGAACATTCTATTCTAGAGGTATTATGACCCATAAACTCACCCCCTAAAGGACTTTGAACCTATCTTGTGTATGTCGTATACATCAATCTTATTGCGGTTAATCTGATCATTGTTTTCTCTACGTACAGGTGGTCTTTTATTCAAAAGCGGACCGAGCAACTTACAACATACGACAAGCTTGTCCTTCCTCACTTTAACTTATGCTCAATACTTGAGGAATTATGACACCAAAAGAGTGATCCAGTGTGGTAATCTCGCTGTCCAACCGGCCAAGCTCGTCAACCTTGCTAGAAGTCAAGTAAATGAACTTCTATACGCACAGACAATGTATATATGCTTGTTACACAAATGCTCATCAAGTACCTTGTAACTGCATTGTAGGTGGATTATATACTTGGAGATAATCCGAAGAGAATGTCATACATGGTGGGATACGGCTTGAGATTTCCTCAGAGGATTCACCACCGAGGATCAACATTACCATCAGTTGCAGAACATCCCGAACATTTTGGTTGTCAGGATGGATCGTCATACTTCAAGTCCGGAAACCCTAACGTTAATGTGTTAGTAGGAGCAGTTGTAGGAGGGCCTGATAGCAATGATCAGTACATCGATAGTCGTATGAATGTATCAATGGCCGAGCCAGCAACTTACATTAATGCACCGATGGTTGGCCTCTTGGCCTACTTCAAATCCCAGCGGTTCTAGCTAGGATTTAACCGAGCCCTTGCCGTTTAGTATGTAATCATACCATTCCAGTGTATGTAGCTAAGGTTGAATGGTATGCGTTATAGGCTTATAGCTTTGGGTTTTTTTTTTCTTTTGATAGAGGAAGATGATCGATCAGACACCGCTGGGTTATATATGTTGAATAATAATAAAACCTGTGCAGGGTGTCTCAAATTTGATGAATGAATCTTCTTGTTACTGCCATGAATCATATCAGTCACATACCAGTAATCTTCAATGAATGTTGAGTTTACTGTTATAAATCTCCCTGCAATACGTTCCCAGCAAGTAGTTTATTAATTTAGTTTAATTTTTTAGTATTTAATTCCAATGTTTATTTTCTAATTTTTTAGTATAAATCTCCCTGCAATTTAAGTCTTGGTTAAAGTCAGTAAGCACCTTTGAATTATCAATATATATACTATCAAAAGTGAGATATCATAGTTTTCATGCACAATTCCTGTAGCGAGATCCTTTACCTGAGTAGTCTTTCTAGGCGCGAGATCTTTACCCTAGTGGTTTCTATCAATTTGGTATCAGAATCGTTCGATCCGAATAGTAATGACACTCTCCTCTACCTCAGAAAACCCACCACCCCCTCCACTAGTTAATCCTCAACCACCAAATCCATCACCCAATGAAAATGCAAACCCAGAATTGGTAGCCACGATTGAGATGCTAGTGGCTGAAGTAGCAGCCTTAAAACCCGAACCACGGACATTCCTGTAAAGGTTCGGATTTTTAATTACCTCAAAAATTTTAAATAATTATCGGATAGTGATATCCTTGTCGATTTTAAAAACCTAATTGATCGAGAGAGCGAGAGTCGGAAAAACTAACATTTGAGAACTAATTTCGAAATTAGAGATTTGCGCGTGTATTCGTGATTTATTTCCGGATATTGATTTTAACCATTCTGACACTCTTTCCTCACCAACTCCCTCACCTCCCCATACCTCCTTCAAATCACCATCATCCCCCCGTCAGTTTCATTCAGCACCGTCACTCACCATCTCCCTTCCACCACTCCGCTCCCACTCCTCGCGCCACCACCACACACAATCTCCTTCTTCCTTCTTCATTTCCTCCCTTCCTTCTGGTCACCCTCATCACCACTGGCCCTCCTCCACCGTCAGCCCCAATACGCCACCACCACCATGCCATCGTCGTCTCTTGGCTTCACATTTCACACCTTCGGTTCCTTTCAAAATCTGCCCCAAGCCACCTTCCTCCTTAGTCCTCCAAGCCATAGCGTCTGGACTCCACCTCCATCGACACCTCCGAGCCACAGCCAGCACCAGACGCAACCCCGGAGACCCCTAGCGCCACCACTGAGTCACCGAAGTTCCATCGCTCCCGTTCGATCGCGATTAGCTTCCTGATGATGAATTGAGCATGAATTTAGATGATATCAAGCTCAATTCCACACGAAATGCAAGTGAAGAACTCAATCAAAGTGAATGAGAGAGAGAGAGGGAAACAACTGATTCTTGCATTTCTGTAAAATGAATGAATTGATCTTTACAGCTGAACAGAAGAGAGTATATAAGCTGAGTACAAAGTGACGTGGACTAACAAGGACCCTAGGATACTAATTGCTTATTTAACAACTTTGATCAAAGCTAAGTACAGTGTAATGAACTTCAACACTTCCGGTAAGCCTTTCTCATCCATTTCCTATCGAAATCGCCCTCAAGCTTCACCATCACGCTCACCCATGTCCGACGAGCCATCACGAGCCTCCGACGGTGCCCAGGCTTCCGATCGAGAGCTTCGAAGCCGCGAACTTCCTTGGTGATCCCGCCTTTTCCTTCCTCTGTTTCTAATTGTTTTCTGTCGGGGTCGGGTTGTGGGCTAGTGTATATGTGTGTGAGCCGAGTGTGGGGAGTTGGGTGGGCTCGTGATCCCCGGTGAGACCTCCGGCGAACTCGTACTGGCGATGAGCAGAGGTGAGCGAGCGCGGGAGCATCGAGCGTGAGCAGGGGCGATGAGCGCGGGTGAGCAGAGCACGAGAGCAGCGAGCGTGGGAGGAGCAACCCAGCGGAGGCAAGGTGGAGGAGCCCAGGGGAGCAAAGCCGAGCAGGCGGGCGCGGGTGCGAGGAGCCGGCGAGCGACGGGCGAGCAGGCGCGAGAGCGGGACTTTTCCTCCATTTGAATCCGGGAAGAGGAGGATGACCTGGCTCGTGTGGGCCCCTCCTTTTGCTAACATTATACGGAGTATATGATTTTTATTTAACCGGGTTGGGATTTATTTAGCGGGTTCGGTTTGGTTCGGTTGGATTTAAATGGATTTGGTTCGGTTTTCGATTTTAAATAAATAAGGGGCGGTTTCGGTAATTTAAATAAGGATTGTTTTTATTAAATAAAAATGGTCGGGATTGTAGGGAATTTGGAAATAATTTATAAAAGTGTTAAATAAATGGTATTTAAAATATCAAGTAATACTATTTGAGATTTAAAATGTATTATTGGGACTTAAAGATTTATAAAGAATTTCAAGGTTGGAAAGTAATCTAATAAATAAATTTAAAAGGGAATTTGGCGAGTATTTTCAAGGGTCGGAATACTTAACTATTTAACTGGGATTTGAAACGGTTTTGAAACTAACTTGGGAATAAGACTTATTCAATGACTAACTAGCATGATAATATGATCGTTTGACTAACGGTATGATAAGTATGACTAATAGCATGATATTGTGGTGATTTTTAGAAAAGATTAAATGTTCGATACTTGTGATGATAATGATATATATCCTTATGGAAAGTATGAGTATGAAATAGTAATATGCGAATTTGGCTAAGTATGATAGGGAGGTAATTTTAAGTTGATGAGTTGGCAAGTTATGATGAATGGTATGAGATAAGAGATGGTTGATCGTGATGAACTGAAAGTATGGTTGATGCGAGCTTGTTCACTATCTGCTTGTATGAATGTGTGTTATATGTGTTTAGAGTTGCTAGAGACGTATACTCAGTGTATTATCGTTATGTACTTAGGTGATACTCTGTGATCGTGACTACTGTGTCCTAGATTCTTCTTTTGCCGATCTGCTAGCCAAGTAAGTCCCCCAGGGCTTATTCAATAACCAGTACCTCCTGGCTGATGTGTCATATAGTATGTAGGTGTTGCATTTGCATAAAAGCATATCATGTAGTACCATGCTTAGGATTTGCACTTACGAATGGGCATTCTTATTCTGTATGTGTTTGAATACAGAACGGTCGTTGTCTATGAGTCCTAGATTCCTTGTTAGGGTCATAGGACAGCCAAGTCCCATCGGGTTTCGTCCTGAGTCATTCGAGTCGTTGGAACACCTTTACTATTATCAGCATTATTATTTTCTTTTTGCAAGATCCACGATATGGTGATGAGATTTGAGATGCGATAGAATCGAACTAGCCAGTCTCCACCCTACCTGGAAGGGGGGTGGTGGTAGAAGAGGGATATACCACTTGGTATTCTTTGTTAAGGCCTTACTTAATATTCTGCATATATGAATTAGGAACATGATAGTGTGGTTAATATTTCAGTACTGCATGAAGGCATCCTTTTTTCTAGGTATAGGTGTATTATATGTCCTTAGCAAGGTCAGAGGATCCGCGGGCGAACTCTTGGCCTGACTTTGTGGTATAGTTTCAAGTACCCGTTTCACTGCTTGATTTCGTGCTGTTATGACGGGGTCCATTCATATGACGGAGAGTGAGTGTTTGAACCATGACTTCACCAAATTTATACTTCTAGGATTTCTTCCTACCTATACTCTGTTTTGACCCGGCACTGCCGCGACACTGATTGTATCGTTTCAGAATTTATGTCCTTTGCATGATAAAAGGTTTTCCGCTTTGTAGACTTAGGACAGGTACAAGGGTTACCTCAGGGTCTCCAACGGACCTTCCAGATTTGGGTGCGAAATCCCACTTTAAACTACAAATACTTGATTTCAAACCTTCAACCTGTACTCGAAGCGCAAGATCCTAACGAGGGGTTTTATCTCTCGACTTCCCCAAGTTTGACGGTGGAGATCCCCGAGGTTGGGTGTTAAAGGATGAAAAGTGTTTTCGGTACTTCCAAATTCTCAATGCACTCCGTGTGGAAGGGGCTTCAATGCACCTTGAAGGCGACGCTCTCGATCTCTATGCTTGGATTAAGGGAGATAGAGAGATTTTATACTGGGAAGCTTTGGTGAAAATGTTCAAAGAACTCCACGTGCCCCTGGAATTCCAGAACCCTAATGAGTACCTATGTGCCATAGAACAGTTTGGTACGGTGGCGGAATATCGTCAACCGTTTGCTCGACGAGCCACTCATGTGCAGGATTGGCTGGAGCATTGTTTGATTGACATCTTCCTGGATGGGTTGAAAGAAGAGTTGAGGGTGGAAGTGATGATTCATAAACCTAGAACGATTTTCAAAGCTGTAAGTCTGGCTTTGGAATTTGAGGCTAAACATGGTCCATTTATAAGCCCACCACTAAATAACCCACAAAATAGGCCAAATTCCTCACCTTCCCTGAACTCCAATTCCATCTCATCCTCCTCTCGTGCAAGTGCGACCCCTAAATCCCAGCAGACAGAAATCTCCAACTCTCTAGTTCCCAATCGCCACTTGAAGTAACCCTTGCCAGCTTTGGCAAGATCCTGGGAAGACGAAAGACAAATCCGATAAGAGAGGGGATTATGTTTCCGTTGCGGAGAGAGATTCATCCTCGGACATAGGTGCAAACAACCAACCTTCTCGCAGATGGAGGAAGTCCAATCCATCTCTGGTGATAAGTCTGGGATCATTGAACAGGAGAAGCTATGGAAGCAGGAGGGGATATGGTTAAGATATCTTTCAATGCCCTAATCGGCAAGTCACCAGACACAACTCTAAAGTTTGAGGCAACCCTAAGGGGCCATCCTATTCTTCTCTTAGTGGACAACGGATCCACCACCAACTTCATCTCAAACAAGTTGGTACAAGAACTGCGACTTCCAATTGAATATATCCCTACATTTGGTGTTTGGATTGATAATGAGGAACTAATTCGGTGCAGTGGTGGGTGCCCCGACATCAATATCAAGCTGCCTGGTCTCACCATCACTCAAGATTACTTCCATTTCTCTTTGGCGAAAGCAGACTTGGTGCTTGGAATTGGTTGGATGGCATCCCTAAACACTATACAAGCTAACTGGAATGAGTTGCTACTAATATTCGATAAAAAGGGACAGCAATACAAGCTCCAAAGAGTGAGGTCAGGTGGCGATAAGAGTGCTATCATGTAGTCTAGTGGCCGAAAAGAGTGCTCCACCTTGTGGACAAGGCGGATTCTCAAGGAGGGTGCATTTATACGTTCCCAGCAAATAGTTTATTAGTTTAGTTTAATTTGTTAGTATTTAACTCCAATTTTTATTATTTTAGGACAGTTAGGTGAAGTTGGAAGAGTCAAATTATTTCCTATTTTCTAGGGTCATGTTATCAGACCACTAAGGCCACTAGAAACCCCTTATGTTAATGTTTTAGTAGTTAGTTAATTATGAAGTTCAGTAGCCTATTTAAGTCCTGGTTAAAGTCAGTTGTAAGAATCTTTGAATTATCAATATATCCAGTGTCAAAAGTGGGATAGTTTTCCTTCACAATTCCTCTAGCTAGATCCTTGCTTGAGTGGTATTCCTAGGCACGAGATCCTTGCCCTATTGGTTTCTATCACACACAACAGGCTAATTAAGTTTTATTGAGTTTTCTAACTGATTAAGATGGATTGATTTTATCTTTATCTTCATGCAATCAACCAAGTCAACTAGTCCTAGATGATCAAAATTTGCTACTATGATCTAAGTTATTCAACTAGAATTTCTATAGACCTAGCAATTGTTGTAAGAGGAAATCGAGATTGCAATGTAAATAAAATAAAGCAAACCGATTCAGATCCCAACAAATAATGTTCAAGACTCCCTCCCGTTGTAGCAGCAGGAAGTCAGTTTCGATCCTCGAGGAAGCTGGTCAGCGGATCTCAGGTAGCGGAAGGATCTCACGGACAGAACACGACTTCAGGGGTACTCGACCTCGACTAAGGTTAGTCGACAGGGGTCGGGTATAGTTGAATCCGAGCAAGCAAAGGCTACTGGAGTTGGTCGATCTCGAGGAGTCAACTCGACATCGAGGAAGCTGGTCGAAATCGAAGAAGCCTGGTCGTAGTCGAGTAACTTGTAGAGACAGAAACAACAACGATCTTTGCTCGATCGAAAATCAGTAGTCGACGTCGACCAAGATTGGTCGAAATCGAGCAGAAACAGAACGTAACTAAATTGCAAATTTCGAATTTAAACAATGTATTAAAAAGAACTTCCAAGATCGGGGTTTGCAACAACGATTACCATGAAAGCGGAATTATAAATCATAAAAGATGACGACTTTATCGATAAGTAGGAATATAAATCGCGCGATAAATAACCCTAATTGTATCTTTTCCTTTTCTTAATTAGAATTTATTATCTTCCGAATAAAAATCCTAATTACTACACAAGTTTCATAACATGAGTTCTTCAATTTCTCAATCAAAGGTTAAGCACAAGGAATAGAATAAATAAGATAAAGTATCTTCTTTTGCAATTCGCGCAATTCGCTAATCCACCCACATGGCTCTCGTTGGGCTCACCCCAACCCTAGAAGTAGGTGGACTACTCACGCCTCATCATCATAGTCGACATCAATATTGATGTAAAAGAAACTTGCATAAACTATATTTAAAGTCTTTACAATCCCGGCAATCACACTTTCGTAGAATGCCACAACCCTAAAACCTTTGAACTCCTAAACTATGTGTGGAACTACTTCTCTCAAATTCAATGAATAGAAATCAGCCCCATGGGCTTTATTTATAAGGCTTAATCCTTGCTAATCAAGGAAAGCAAATCGATCTACTTTCTAAAGATAAAACTTAATTAAATAAAACATAAATCTAAAAGGCAATTATCTAAATATCTTCAAATTGGTGAACAATCATCTTCTATCCATTGATAGATCTTGATAGAAACTAGATAGACTCGGTCTTCCTTCGTGCCCAAGCAATCAACTAATCCTCGGATTGGCCCAATGGACTCACGGCCCAAGAAAGTTTTGGTTGGCGTCGACAAATTTTGGTCGACATCGAGTAACGTTGCTCGATCTCATCTTCTCTTCTCAACCTCGAGCAACTTCTCTCTTTTTCTCGAACTCGGGCAAGCTGGGATTTGGTCGATGTCGAGTAAATTTGTCGACATCGAGTAAGTTCGATCTCAAGTTATCTTCGTCTACTGTCCTTGACCATTTCTGTTCCCCTTGTAGTCGATGTCGAGGAAGCTTGTCGACATCGAGTAAATCTCAGCTTTCATCTTTTCTTCTTGGTTTCGTCCCGGAATGGCTCCAAATTCTACAAAATTTACCCAAAACTTGTGTAGACCTCTATTTTTGATAAATACGCATATACTACGCAAATTCAACATATTCCCAGCCTGAAATATGCAAAGTATAAAGAATAAGGAGCTAAAATATATATATAAATATGGTTACTTTAGTGGACATCAAATCACCCCATACTTAAGCTTGCTTATCCCCAAGCAATAACTTGGATGGTCATTCAGGGGAAACCTGCAAAGACTCTCAACATAATGGATTCATTGCTATATTACCCAACACTCAATTGCCATCCTTGGAAAGGTACTTGTGCCTACAAATCTGTGCATGTGAATGAAAAGCAATTTCTGCACACAAAAGAAGGTTTATACAAAACAATTTTCTGTGACAAAGCAACAATAATCAAGAGAATTTTATTTAAGCTCAATAAGGAGTAGATAGGTAAAAGGCTAAAGGTAGGCAATTTTTGGCCATGTGGTGTTAAATCCGGGGAAATGGATTATTTCCAAACTTTCTTTACCACATTCCTTCTTCATAAGATTCCTCACCTTTCAAAATGCTTTTATAAATCATAATGCTTTTACCTCTCTAACCTCAGCACTGCCTTCTCGCGAGTCGCAAACATGGGTGTCATGAATGTCCCCGGGTACTGAGTGCTTTGGACTCCTCACATGTGTGTCCCATCTCACTGAACTATTATCTCGGCAAGCAGGGTCGATCTACCTTTATCTCCTGAGGTGATCGGATTTTTTCTCACTCATTAAATTTTCCATAAAATTGAATTTTTCTTGCCAAACTCCAATAATGACATAACATAACAACAAACCATATAATGTCTCCATAAAATGATTTCCACTTTCAACATAGTCCCCGGATAGGGTATAAGGTAAAAAATGTGCAATTTAAGGCATATGTGGAGCAATAATGATATAAAGGCAAATGAGGCTCATAATATGGCTTTTGTGATGCAATTGGGTAAAGGTATGGCTAGAAGTAAGAAAATGAGCATATATGGAAAATTAAAATCCTCCATCCTCTTATTGTGCATAATGTCAAAAGCAACATCAATTTACCTCACTTTTGTGGTTTTACCATAAAAAATCGCACGTCATTAAGACTTCCATTTTCTAGACAATCTTGTGCAACATCTCTAACGAATCCATCCTTGCATCGTCGAGTCTTGTCTTGGCTTCGATGACTCTTTTCTTTGAACAATTTGCAAGCTCTGGGCGGTATCCTTTCCAACTCTCTTTAAAAATGCATCTTTCGATTAACGTAGAATTTAAACATGCAAATGTGATATTCAAAATAAGCCACTAAACTCAATATAGAGTTGTGTAATGTCCTAAACATCCAAATACACACCATGCAATGAAGTTTTAAAATACAATCCGGAAGTAAATGAAAGCAACAAATGTCATAAACATAGTCTTTAATCCCACCCCATACTTAAAATAGACAGTGTCCTCACTGTCAATGAAATAAAATCAAAGGGAGGGAAAAAACTGACTGAGCCTGCTCACTGGTGGGGCGGAAATAGAGATCAACCACCCGGGCCGTAGTAGGGGAAGGGGAATCCAACCTGGTAATCAGGAGCTCCTCCCTGAGAAGAGCTACCAGCCTGCTGTTGTGAGGACCCCCCCCAGGGGCATAATTAGTACTCCCCTGCTGATGGAATTGAGACGGGCAGCCCTAGAGGCGCTCATCCATCCCGTTGAAGCAATCCCTGGCCATGGAATAGTGGTCCATGGAAGCTGAGTAAAACTGCTCCTGGCGATGGTCGATGGTCTCCACTCTAAGGGTCAAGGAGGTCATCCGCTCAAACATGGTCTCCTGGTTCGGCCGCAGCTAGTGCAGCTCAGCAGCCAAGTCATCCGGATGCCCCCCAGCATGGTGAGCCTGCTGGGTATGGTGGGAGGGGATCTGCTGCTGCAAATGATAGGAGTGGTGCGAGGCCTGTGAGCCGTGGGCCTCTTCCTCATCGTCGTCACTATCAACACCATCCTCAGGGGCTGGCTAGGGGTCCATCGCCATAGGAGCAGAGTCAGGGTGGTCATAGAGAAGAGGGTGGTCTCGCAGGGTAGGGTCTGCGGCTGGGTTGATGTCAGGGTGGTAGTCGATCCCTGTCCAGGTGGTGTACTAGTCGCGGCGAGATATAATATGTTCCTTCTACAGGGAATTCAGATCGATGCGCATCACTTCGTAAGGAGTATACCTGTGGATGGGGAGCTGGAGGTGGATGGCTAGGACAACCACCATACTACCATCATAGATGGCTACTCGAGTGGTGTTCCGGCGTGTGATGCAGTGTTGTAACCAGGAAAAAGCAAGCGGCAGGGGATCAGACTCGAAGAGCATACGCCGCAGATACTCCAGCTCATGGTGGTTGGGCCGTCGCAGCTCGGGGCGGGCCCAAATCGTGCTCCCCAGGATCCGTAGGATAGTGGAGAAGAGAGGACTAGCTATGTTGCTGGTGTATGTGGTTGCAATGGTTGGTGTCAGCTCGCCTGATAGGTAACGCCACATCACATTGGTGTCATGTATGTGAAAGGCATTTGTGGTGTGGCGGAAGTTGAATGCTTCGCTCAACTCCTCCAAAGTAAGGCGGAACTAGATGTTGGCCAAGCTGAAAGCTGACTCGGCGGTGAGAGGTTGGGGAATCTGGGATCCGAAGAGTCGCTAAGAACTCTCCCGTCAGCGTAGGGTAGTAGTGCTCGAGAGGCTCAATCAGCCGCTCAACATCAATCCAGCCAAATGCCTGAACCATCTAGAACTGCATGCCTAGCTCCTCCATGCTCGGCTGGTGGTACCAGCGGGCATTCTCGGCCCGCTGTGCTAGATCCTCTGCCGACTGTCGTGTCTCATCATCCTCTATCCTCAGGTAATCCATCTCAGGGTATTTTGTCCTAGGCATATACTGCAAAATAAAGAACTCTTATAAGATAATATCTAATAATAATAATAGCCCCATACTTAGTTCTAAACTATCCGAGGAGAAATATTAAATAAGCATAAGGAAGTTCATATCATCAAACAAGCTGATACTCATATAATGAAACAATAAGTGTAACATATATATGAATTTAAATAAAGCCCCAAATTCAAGAAATTTCCAAATAAGCATGTATAATGTAATAGATCTCAAATTTCATGAATTTCTTTGACAATATATAAGAACTAAGTATAAGAATCATAAAGATAAATAAAATCTATCTAAATATCTATCTATATCTAACTATTCAAATAGACGCATTTTTTTATGATGTGTCATCGTCACCATAATTATAGGGGTTTCAACAAATCAAGTTAAAATAGATTTTTTAAAATTTTCTAATCATCTATCTATCTATCTATATAGATATATTGATTAAATAGAGTTAAAATAAAATTTTATCTTATAATTTTATCTTATGCATATATAGATATATTGATTAAATAGAGTTAGGATAAAATTTTATCTCATGCATATATTGATTATTTAAAAAATTGTGATTGGTTCTTATGACTACGATTAAGGAGAAGTCGTCATGTGTCTCAGACGACTCCTCCTTTATTATATATAAAAGATAGATGTTGTATATTGATATGAAATAAACATACTCTTAATTTAGATTATTGTTATTAAAAGATCCAAAGATCTCAACGAAACTATTATAACCTTCAAATTTCAGAAATAAAATATAAATTAAATATCGTTTTTTATTAAGAAACCGTACAACGGGCGGGAAGTAAGAGACCAGTATCATCCTATGTGTCCATCTTATATCTTTGAGTGGTTATAAAATCTATTATTTTATTTTATTCTTTAAATCATATTCCAACATAATTCGTAACTAACTTTTCATGGAATTTAATTTTATATTTTGCTATAGCATTAGAGAAATATTTTCAAAACATAGATCGTTAATTGTACAAATAAATTTTAAAACAATTCGATATGTATGCATTAAGTATATATATAAAAACTCTAAATCATCATAATTTATATGTTTTATACATTTAAAACTATTTTATTATTAGAAGAGGTTAAATATAAACTTATCTTTTAGAATAATATTTATATAAATAATAGACATCTTCACAGGCTTATCTTTTAAAAATTTTCTATCTAAATAAAAGATATTTATAAGATATACTGACTTTATTATCTTATTTTCAATATGTTTTTATAGATAATAGATGTAATTTTGCAATATTATATTAATATATTTTACTATTTGGGATGAAACTATATATCAATATCTAATATAATACTAAATCACATGTTAAAGATGTCACTTGGCGATTTTTGCTTACAAATAGGCTTATGTGGCAACTTTTCATGAATCACGGTCCCACCTTTATAATTAATTACTTTTTACTAATTAAATTAATTAATTATTTACCCAAAATAATTATTTGAAATTGAATAGTTGTTAAGATCCTTTCAAAATACAAATTTGTAAAAACCTTTATCATATTTTGTTTACGAATTTTTTGGCCATCCTAAAATTTTAGAGTGTTGGGCCCCTTCTTTTTCTTTCTTTTCCCTTCCTTTCTTAAATCCAGATTTGGTCGACAGGATTTTATTTATTTCTTTTCCCTTCCTTTCTTAAATCCAGATTTGGTCGACCTGATTTTATTTATTTATTTGGTCCGATTTGGTTGGGTATGTTGGACCGGTTTTCAGGGTTGGTTTTCTTTATTATTTAATTAATTACTTTTTAATTTAATTGTTAATATTTAATTCTGATTTATTAATTATTTAATTATTTAATGACTTATTTATTTTAGGGTTGCTATTATTTAATGATTTTTTTATTTATAATTCTATTTTTTAAACGGCGATTTATAATTCATTTACCTATTTCCAATGTAATAATTATTTAGCTATTTAATTAATTGATTGTTTGGTTGAAGTTACTTAAATAGTTAGATTTAAAATATATTATTTGGTGAAGAAATTGTCGAGTGTCGGAATCTATTTAAAATAGTAGAATAAGGTTTTGAAATAAACTAACCCATGCCGGATTATTTTAATGAGATATTGTGAAGTTGGTTTAAAGGTTAAATATTTTAATATCAGAATTTGGCTAAGTATTATTTTAGAATAAATTATTTTGGTTAGTGAATCGTCTTGATTTAAGAGGAAATGAATTTTGGAAACTCTTGAACCGATTTGTAAAATACATCAAGACTATTATGCACCTTTACCATTATAATAGTATATAAGCTAGGGTTCACTCTTGAACCAATTTGTAAAATATATCGAGATTTAAGAGCAATCGTCTTGATTTGCTTGATTTGTAAAATATATCGAGATTTAAGAGCAATCGTCTTGATTTGCTCTTGATTTAAGACCAAATTGTCTTAATAATTTAATAGAAAAACTATATAGAGGTAATCTAGATACAATTTATCTATTAGTCTATTAGAAAATAGTGAACTCTAGAGTAAGGGGTTATTGGTACACAACCTTGACACGACATAATATTTATCTATTCTTCTTATTATTATTTTTATTTACAAATATTATATTTTGACATTACATAATATTTTCTGATTAATTTTGCGATAAAAAATAATATCTTTGTTAGTTTGGTTTTACCCCAAAATTAGTTTTTTTAGTAAAATATTTCCTCAAATGAACATTATAATTGACTTAATTTATCTACTTAAAATTGTAAGCGAAAGTGATCTTATTATGAATTTGGATTAATTATGAAAAAGGGATAGTAACACTTAGGGTTTATGCGAGAGTCTCTATATTCCTATTTGTTAATAACGAAAGTTATTTGATATAAAGCAGGCATCTTTATGTTATTTATAATCTACACATATGTTTATTGTTGCGGTGACCCCTAACCTTGGAAGTTTGCACCTTTATTATTTTATTTTGTTATTTTAATTTATGCATAGATTCTACCCGACATCGACCACCACTTCCTCCTCCATCCCTCGACATCGACTTAGTCTTAGTCGACGCCGACAACGACCTCGCTACCTTTTTCCGCTGTTCCCGAACCCTGAAACCATCTAAATCTAGAACCGCTGACTTCTCTCCTAAGGACGAACCTGACTCCACTATCCTATAGCGGGGTCTTGACTACAAACTTATTTGGTCGAGAAACCCTCTCGTCAAATTGGCGCTGTTGCCGGGGAGATATCAATCGCGCCTAGTTTAGTCGTGCTTAGGCTAGGATATAACACTATGAGCATTATATAGAAATATAAAGTCATCCATCCTCTTATGAGCATTACAGGACTCCATTCTTGTCCATCAGCTGCAGTCCGCCTGAATGGATCTTGTTTACAATGAAAAGCCCCATCTTTTTCTTGTTGAATTTGTTAGGAAACGAATGATCCTTTGATTTGGAAACATAGAGCTTGTCTCCAACTTCATACTCCTTAGGCTCATCATTGGAAATCCTACATAATCGTCCATACCAAGGCAAACCTCTCCCATGTATAGATAGATCTTTAATTGAAATAGGAGAGGAAAGATCCATACCTTGGCTTACCTTTGCAGAATCGAATTCGTGGACCTCAGTGTTCGGTCGATTTCGAGTAATATTACTCGATATCGAGGAATTCAGCTCTTCTGGTGGAATCTCAGTCGATATGAGGGAAGACTTGTCGATTTGAGTTGGTCGATATCGACCAAGGTTGGTCAATATCGAGTTACCTGAATCAATATCGACTGGCTTTTGCTCAACAGGTGGAGTTGACTCGGTGAGGTTTGGTCGATATCGAGTACCCTTACTCGATATCGAGTTAGGTTGCTCGATATTCTTCTGCTCGACTACTGGCGGGGCTGTCTCGGCATGGGCTGGTCGATATCGACCTGGGGTACTCGATATCGAGTGGTTCAATGGCTCTGTCGATTTCTCCTGGTCGATATTGACCCCATACTTAAGACCTGGCAAGGCATCCGAAAAATAGTTAGTCCAAATCGACGTACCTTGATCTATGTCGAGTGGATTCTTAGCTTCTTCGTTTAGGATGGCCGTGATCTTCTCCACCTGGGCTTCCATATCCCTCTTTTCTAACTCTTCAGGAGTCATATTTCTTACCTTACGCTCCCCGCAAGTAATGTAACCAGCTGATATAGATTTTACCTCTTCTATCGGACATGTATGCCTTCCAGTTTTATTAAAAGAATACTCAATTACCTCATCGCTGATGTTGAAAGTGAGTACTCCATTCCTAACGCTTATGTTGGCATCCACCGTCGCCAAGAAGGGCCTTCCTAGAATAATGCGACAAGCAGGGTCCTCCGTCATATCAATAACTAGAAAATCAGCAGGGACAAAGAACTTACCTACTTGCACTGGTACATTGTCCACCGTGCCTGTTGGATTACCACCGTGTTGTTTGCCATATAAAGCTTAGCATCCACAGGCTCTAGGGCACCTATCTTAGTCTTGGACCATATTGACAGAGGCATTATACTTACACTAGCTCCAAGATCACATAATGCATTAAATTTATATTGACCAAATCCAATTGTTATAGCGAACTTACCTGGATCTGGCCTTTTTTCAAGAACGTCCATTTGGCTGCACTCCTCTGTGATCTCAGCCATTGACCGCTTTTTGCTTAGGATCTCCTTGAGAAACTTGACATGTGATGGCATTTCATTAAGAGCTTCTGTGAAGGGTATGGTGACATTGAGCTTCTGAAGCATCTTGATGAAGCGTTGGAATTTCTTCTCTGCTGGATCCTTTGGAGATTTTGTGGGGAAAGGCAGCGTCTTTTTCTAGTTCGGAGCCAGAACAGATGTCGGAGGTGTTGCAGCTTCCTCGATGTCGACTTGGTTCTCCTCGACATCGACAAGATGTTTCTCGATATCGACCAGTTTCTTCGATGTCGAGTTGGAGTGCTATGTAGACAAATCTTGGGCAACCTTCTCCTCGACGTCGACTTGATGTTGCTCGACATCGACTACATTCTGGTCTATATCGACTTGCTGCTGGTCGACATCGAGTTGTTTCTCAGCTTCTTCGTCCTGCTGCTTTCCGACCTCTGGCTCGCATAGTTGATGCCCGCTCCTGAGTTTTACGGCTGCGATGTGTCCGGTCTTCCCCTTAGGATTTGGTTCTGTTTGCCCAGGTAGTTGCCCGGCCGGTCGTGGAATTTTTGCCGTGAATTGACTCATCTGAGTCTCTATGTTCCTCTTCCAGATGTCCATCTCTCCAAATCTTGTATTGAGGTTCTAGAGCTGATTATTGATGGCGCTTGTAGACTGCTACTGCTGTGCCTGATTCTGGCGCATCTCATCGAGGATCATCTGTAGATCATCCTTCCGTTGATCTCTTTCTGGATGTCCTAGAGCTCTGTATGGTGGGGGGGGGGGGGTTCCTGGGGGCACCTTGGTTCCATTGTGGTTGCTGAAACCTTTGGTCCCCCATATAGCGATTGGGACCCCTGCATAAGCTACCTCTTCATGGTTTTCTGCCATCCTGACTTGCTTTGTGTGTGGACACTCAATAGTGGTGTGCCGTTGTGATCCGCATTCGATGCAGGGCTGGTTGACAGAAAGATACTTTACTTGCTTGAGGAGCTTGTGATTCTGATCTCTGTAGTACTGCTCCTTGATATCTAGGTCAATCTCCTTAGAAGGCTCATAGAGGGGCATGGATGGGGCTGGCCTGGCATAGGCATTCTCATCATAGTTTATTGGAGTCCCATACTTGTTGTCGTAGTTGGTCAGCTTGTCGAGGGTAGCCCATGCGTCAGCTGACGGCATTGTCAGATACTCATAATGTGTATACGTGTTGATCCTATCCTTAGTGGCTAGGTCAATAGAATTGAAGAAGATCTCCTGAACGATGTAGGGTGGCTGTCCATGTGTAGGGCAGGATCGCAGTAGATCCTTATATCGTTCCCATGCTTTTGCTAGCGGCTCCCCAGGCTTCTGTTTGAAAGCTGTAATCTTCTGGCGAAGGAGAGCTGTCTTAGCAGGAGGAAAGAATTTGTTGAGAAACTCCTGCCTTACTTCAACCCATGTTTTGAGGGATCGTGGATGGAGACCTTCAAGCCACTTCAATGCTGGACCAGCCAGAGACCAACGAAAAGCCTTCATCATGACATATTCCAAAGTGGTACCTTCAGCAAGAGTACGACACATATCAGTAAAGTTGGTAATATGTTGAAGAGGACATTCATTAAATCTACCATAGAAAGCATTATTTTTAATCTCAATGAGGAAAGAAGTGCGAATTTCAAAATTATTTTCAGGGATTAGAATAGCCGATTCAGGCACGACGAGAGTCGGGTGCATGTAATCCTCTGCAGTGGTAGGGTATTAGGCAAGCTCAGCTTCCACCTGCCTCCTTCACTCCGTTTCCTGTGTAGTGCGTGCTCTCTCAGCGGTGAGAGCAGTATCCTTGGCGGCTAGTTCCCTCTGAAGCCTCTCAATCATCTCAGCTTGTGTTTTGGCAGTCGCCATGATTCTTTTTAGCTTAGAATGGATGTGTACAAGGCGTTCCGGATCGTCTAAGGTGTCAAACTCAGGTGTTTGACCAGATCGGCGCATACACCTGTGAAGTAACTCAAGGCAAATGTGAGATTTAACTACCTAAGGCGCGAATGATTGCTTCCTCGACAACGGCGCCAATTTGTTGTAGGAGGATATCGAGACTTGCAATTCAAAATATAAGCAAGTAAAGCAAACCAGATTCCGTCCCTTGCAAATAATTACAAGACCTCCTCCTGATGTAGCAGCGGGAAGTCAGGATCGATCCTCGAGGAAGCACGTCAGCGGATCTCAGGTAGCTGCAAATCTCACAGACAGACAGAAATAACAGAGAAAAGCATAAAAAAAAGCAAAGCACAGAAACTGGTCGATATCGACCAATGGTACTCGATATCGAGTAAAAATATCGACCAACAAAGACTCGAAATTGACAAACACAAAGCAAAACCAAACACAGTAACTCGATCTCGACAAATCTTCCTCGATATCGAAAAAAATTCCCCGATGTCAAGTACAGACAGAAACTTAAAATTGCAACCTTTCGCAAAAGTGATCTTAATGCAATTTGGATTAATTATGTGAAAAGGGTTAGTAACAATTAGGGTTTATGCGAAAGCCTCTATATTCCTATTTGTTAATAACGAAAGTTATTTGATGAAAAGCATGATCTTTTATGCCTTTATGTGTTATTTTGCATGGTTATCGTTGTGGTGTTGAAACCTTTCGACGAAATAAATCAATAAACTAAAGACTTCCAAGATCAAGGTTTCAACACCACAACGATAACCATGCAAAATAACACATAAAGGCATAAAAGATCATGCTTTTCATCAAATAACTTTCGTTATTAACAAATAGGAATATAGAGGCTTTCGCATAAACCCTAATTGTTACTAACCCTTTTCACATAATTAATCCAAATTGCATTAAGATCACTTTTGCTTCAATAACACAAACAAGGATCACCTTCAACTTTCGCAAAAGAATCATGCTTGCAGGGATAGAAGATGAATTGCATAAAAAGATCAAACCTTTACCGAATCATCTCACATGGCTACCGCCGGGCTCACCCCGACCCTAGAAGTGGGTGGACTACTCACTCTTCATCATGAATAAACTCATCAATAATAAAAGGAAATAACTTTGCATTAAAATAAACATAAAAAGAAAGCTTACAACCGAACAAGCCAAATCCGCTTTTGCCTTTCCACCTTGCTCTCGCCACAAGCTCTCTCCTCTACTCTCTCTTTATGTAACTAATTGTAACCGAAATTGAATGAATGGAAATCAGGCCCTAAGGCTTTATTTATAGGCTTCCTTCCAAGCTAATCTAGGAAAGAAAACTATATCTATATCTAATTCTATCTATCCTTTATCTAAAGATTAAAAGATGGAAATAAAGGAAATAAATCAACTAGGAATTTTATCTAAAGTAGGTAAATATCTTCTCCTCTTGATAGCACTTGATAGATCTTGTTGGAATTTGATCTCGCGGATATCTCCATTGGACTCAGGATAGAAACTTAACAAGACTCGGATAACTCGGAATCCGCTGCTTGGGTCAACTCGATATCGAGTAGGATTGCTCGATATCGACTAGCAATTTCTCGTCTTCTGCTCAGCAACTCGATTCCGGCCTCCAGGAGCAAATTCGACTTGGGTTTTTCCTCGACATCGAGTAAATTTCCTCGATATCGACCAAGGTTTGGTCCGTCTTCAGCGCCCAGCTTCACTTGTCGACTCCGGGGTCTTTGACTCGATATGGTTTACTCGATAGCGAGTAAAAAAACTCGATATCGACTAACTTCCTCAGCTCTGCTCGATTCTTGGTTGTCCGAGTGGAAATCGACTTGATGACTCGATATCGACTAAGGTTACTCGATATCGACCATATTGTGTCGAGTCGATTTTCTTGCTTTTAGCTTGATTTGTCCTGGTTCCGCTGCTCCTTGACCTCGGACGTTTGTAGTTGACTTCGAGATTTTCTTCCTTTCTCAGAACTGCTATAAATTGCTTCGATTTCTGCGAATTTAAACAGAAACTGGTGTAGATTTCATGATTTGGCAAATAAGCATAAACTACATAGATTCTGTAATATTCTAGCCCAAATGTATGAAATACATGCAGAAAACGATATAAAAGTAACTATAAAACATGGCGAATTAGGCTCACATCATAGAATCTGTGTAGTTTATGTTTATTTGAAATATATGGAGGTCTACACAAGTTTCTACTCAATTTCGCAGAAATCCGACGCACTTTTGAGCTTAAAGGAAAGTCATGAAGACATTGGAGAAGCTAAGAAAGAGCACATGATGATGCAGCTGGAGAAACGGCACTTTTCTTCATTCATCATTCGAAAAGATTTTTCGAACTCATATTCATATGTATCAATCGGACGAACGAGGACTCGGAATAGTGCGTTTTAAGACGGAGCAGAATACTGAAAGCTGACAGAAATACTCGTCGTCGAATACACTTGGTCGATGTCGAGTAAAGACCTAGTGGACTTCCATCCCAGAGACCGAGATCGAGCACAAGCTGAGCAAAGAACACAAGACCTGGTCAACGTCGACCACTTTGGTCGATGTCGAGTACACCACAGAACCAAATCACAGTCGAGATCGAGTAGGAGTCCGGACGTGAGATTACTTGGGCATGAAGGCACGAGATGTTCTATCAACTTGGAAGACTTTATCCTATCTAGTAATTCCCTAATTCACCTAAGGGGAATTTTATTTGTTTTATTTTATTTATTTATCAATGTTTTATCGTAGGATTTAGATAGATAGATTTAGATATAGATATAGTTGTGCCTTTTCTAGATTAGCTAGTTGAAGCACTATAAATAAAGCCCTATGAGCTGGTTTTTTAATTCATTCAAGTCAAGTAGTCCTCAGGCGCAAGGAGAGAGGAGAGAGGGAGAGAGGCAAGAGAGAGAAGGAAGAGGAATGAGTCGAATGGTTGTAAGTTCTAGTTTTAGTTTAATACTAAAGTTGTTTTCTTTTATTATGTTTTGTTTCTAATTTCATTCTTCTATGGTTGGGGTGATCCCAACATAGATATGTGTTTTTATTTATGAATTCATAATTTTGTATCTCTTTATCATCTTCTATCCTATATGCATAATTCTTCTACGAAAGTAGTATGTGATCCTTATTTATGATATTGAAGCGAAAGTGATCTTATTATGAATTTGGATTAATTATGAAAAAGGGATAGTAACACTTAGGGTTTATGCGAGAGCCTTTATATTCATATTTGTTAATAACAAAAGTTATTTGATATAAAACATGCATCTTTATGTGATTTATAATCTACACATATGTTTATTGTTGCGGTGATCCCTAACTTTGGAAGTTTGCACCGTTATTTTAATTTCTGCATAGATTCTACCCGACATCGACCACCACTTCCTCCTCCATCCCTCGACATCGACCAAGTCTTTTTCGACGTCAACAACAACGTCGCCATATTTTCCCGCTATTCCTGAACCTTGAAACCATCTAAACCTAGAACCGCTGACTTCTCTCCTGAGGACGAACCTGACTCCACTATCCTATAGCGGGTTCTTGACTACAAATTTATTTGGGCAAGAAACCCTCTAATCAGTTACCTTGAATGTCAATGGAAAAGCTCGTAACCAGCTCGGTTGACATTCAACTTTAAATCAGCGACCCGTTATTCTATGGCACCCGTTAGCGACCAATGGGAGGCCTCGTACACAACTCTGTCCCAGGGGAATGCTAAGAACTGATCGACGTTCTTGACAAGCTTCTCAATCCATCGTCGTATAGGTTTACTGCTATCCCTGCCTAGCAGAATTACTTCCACGATTAAGAGGATACCAAGCTTAAATTGTCTTCTCGCACTGGGCTCCTTCAACATTGAAGTCTTGAAAGCATACTCTAGCTCACCCACTGTCACCCTCTCGGTTGTGAAAAGGTCGTCTTCTCGTATAGGTTTCCTGCTTTCCATGCTTAGCAGAATTCCTTCCACGATTAAGAGGGTACCAAGCTTAAATCGTCTTCTCGCACTGGGCTCGTTCAACATTGAAGTCTTGAAAGCACACTCTAGCTCACCCACAGTAACCCTCTCGGTTGTGAAAAAGTCCTTCACCGCCTTCTTGTTGTCCTCCATTCCTCCTCCCCGGGGTTGATCACAACTCAGCTTAGTCACCAGCACAAACTCCTTTATCGAGAAATGACGGAGCTTTCCTTGTACCATGTACTACTTCTCCCATTTCTTCTCTGTCACAAGCTATCATTGTAGGAAGTAATGCAGTAGTTGTGATGAGAATTTTACTCAGTTTGCCAACTCGACAACCCTACCAAGTTGGCTTCCCCGCAGCTTCTCGATCCCAATCAAGAGGGTCAATCCTTTGGGAATGTGTATCGAGGCTGGGGCTTTTTCCCGTATTGGACTCCCTTCCTCCTCGATTTTTTGAAGGCACCATTTCACCAAGCCACATTGATTTTTTTCCTGCCATTAAGTCCACACAGACACAATCAGATTTTCACACAACTTCATATCCCCGTGTCACCCAACTAGTAAATCCCAATCATATTTTGACGCAAATTCATAAACTATGAACCTTGTCACCAACTTCCAAACCCATGTCACCTAATTGAGATGGCTTCCCCTTTTCTAGATTTCCCGATTCTCACATTTCTCTTGTCACCCGGGATGACATGTCTGTCACAAATGACCAACTCGATGCCCATATTCGAATTCACCCTTCATTTCTCTTTGAAACAAAAAAATTCCAAATCAAACACCACCTCAAACTCCATCGTTCTTTTTCAATCGCACACCTAAACATCCCCATATCCCAATTTCCCCTCCCACGGTCACTTGACCAAAACCCTAACCGAATTTCATAGTAGCAGACCTCAAAACCAACTTCGTTATTCTTCAATCACACCCCCACTCCACGATTCTCCTCTCCACAACCATCTCCATAAAATCCCTATTACCTATACCAATTGTCATTCACACCACAAATTCGAGACTGAACTACCCAGCACCACTTGATAGTTGTAGAAAAGGGAGAAAGATTTTAAGAAAAAAGGATAGGTTTTCTTACCTCTTCATGACGGTGTTGGCGTGCTTCTCCTCTCCTATGTCAACCTCGTCTCCAGCGTGCTTCTCAGTTGGCACCCTCTCTTCTCCTTTTTCGCAATCGCCCGGGCTGCTTCTTTCAACAACTTCAAACTTCTCCCTTTTTCAACTGTGTCAAGCGATTCCCCTCCCTTTCCTTTTTTATACCCGCTTTCCGTTTTTTTCTTCCCACAGATCTTAGGATTTGATCTGTATTAAATGTAGCCACATTGACTTTTTTTCCCGGTGGATTTACCTTTTTTAATGGGTAGGATTTACCTGCACTTTCTTACAAATCGTTCGGTTTCTAGTTTAGTTTTACAATTTTTAAAGAGTCAAACCGTAAACTGGCAAGTTTTTTTGGGTTAGTTAGTCTATATATATATTCTCAATAAAACTAGATCAATCTTAAAAAAAAAAAAAAACAAAAAAACTAGACAACATATCTTACACGTACGCACAAAAGGCCAGAATAGATCAATTAATTTCTGCTAAATCTTTGTTGACCTCTTGACGGGTTTCTCACATTTAATTTGTCAATGTATATTGTTTCTTTTCAATTAAATTTGAAGACTTTGAATTTTAGGTCTGGTTTTCATAATTAACGCATTCAAAGGTCAAAACTGTTAGCAGTTACTTCTGCCCTCAATAATATGGTAATTTGTGATTTCCTCAATTCACTTCCAGGACCCACTAATTCCACGTCCTCATATATCTGCACATTAATATGATAGCCAGAAAATTTTCAACGTAGAATACAATTAATATGAGTATTGTAGTACTCCGTATTAGTTTAAATTTATAGTCAAACTCTAATATAATATAAAATATTGTTAGTTTAGAATAAAACTATGGCGTTTTAAAATATAAATTATTTGACTTTGTGACACGTTTTTTAAGAAGCTAAAAATTATATAAAATATTAATTTTTTTTATTAATTGTAACACGAAAATATTTGTCTTGTGGAATTAATATTATTAATGATGAAATTTTATACGTAATTTTCTTAATGTATACATTTTTTTATTGAGTTTGATTTCCAAGATATTGTTAAATGCTCCTACGTACTCATATTTTTGCTCTTTCATTGATCCATTTCTATTTTAAAGTTGCTAAATGCTTAATTGTTTTCTTTTTATTTTAATTTTTTTTGAAGTGTGTTAATTAGTCAAATGACCAATTATTTTATTAGGGACCGAGTATAAAATAAGAACTTTATCATTTTAAAAAAACATTCTTATTAGCAATTTGTGAAGGCGAGTGCACTATTACTTCCTCCGATCCACAAAGGTTGTCGTTTGAATTTTTAACACGTATTTTAAGGAGGTAAAAACTATATAAAAATATCAACTTTTTTTAAATTATTTTTTTTTACAACTTAATACTCCCTCCGTATAGCAATACTTGTTATTATAGCTCTATGCACACTTATTAATAAAACATATATTTACTTTACTTTTATAGCTTAAAATACCTAAAATGAGCAATTATTACCTATAAAAAAAGCAATCATTACCTATAAAGACAATAATTATAGCTAAAACAACAAGTTTTTTGATACAACTTTACCACTCTAAAACAACAAGTATTGCGATACGGAGGGAGTATTTGTTAGTAATAAGTATTTGATTATAAAAAAATAATAATAAAAAAAGTTAATATATTATATAGTTTTTAACTCCTTAAAATACATGTTAAAAAATCAAACCACATCCATACTCCATAATTTGTGATTTATGTCAAAAAAATTAAGATATATTATTCCATTAAAGGTTGTGATATATTGAAATTAAAAGCGCCAAAAACAAATTGGAAATAACGTAACAAATGAATTAAAGACATTTACGGGTGTCATTCAACTTCCAATTAACAACATTAATTACACATGCGGATATTGGTCAATAAGTTAATACGCTCCATTTTCATCAATTTGTTCCTATAAATTCCCACTCTTATCCGACCCATTTCCTCATCCCAAACACCATACACACACCTTAACTTCAATTAGTCCAACGTACTGGGTTAAGTTCTGGTTAAACCTTGTGGCATCATTACAAGAATTATATAACTAGCGTCTAGCCGGAAGATGGCGAAAGTGATGTTGATGGTGGTGGCGGTTGTGTGCTATCTAGCGAAGCTCGGCGAAGGCTTGCAGGGGCCAAACTACGGAGATGCCTTGACAAAGAGCATCCTGTTCTTCGAGGGCCAGAGGTCCGGCAAGTTGCCTCCTAATCAGCGCATCCCTTGGCGAAAGGACTCCGCCCTTCGAGATGGCTTCCAATCTAGGGTAAGTCTAAATTCTTCGATTCATCCATATATTCATTGTTGAACATGTTTGATTTGATTTTGGTACGTACATTCATGTATATACTACCCATAAACCGCTAACACTAATTTATTTTTTATTTTTACAATTTTGATTTCCAATTTTTTCCAAATTAAAAACTTTCATTACAATACAGGGGAGTGGGGATTTGAAATCGTGATCTATTGATCACTACATATCATTATTTACCAGCTAAATTAGCAAGCCTCGACACATCTATACAACGCTATATGCAATTAACTTGCAAACATATCATTTGAGAATCGGTCAGATTAAGAAATTCATGATATACCAAAAGAGAGAGATACATTAACTTTTCCCCTTATGGCAATCGTTATAAATAATTAATGCCAATTAGAATAATTTTTTATTATTATTATATTTTGGTGAAATTTGTTATTATTATTATTTGATCATAGCCCATTTTAATCCGACTATCTGATCTCATTTGAATTGATTATTATATGTTATTGTTTAAAGAGTTGATTCTATATTTTTAGGAAATTTGAAACTCTTAATCTCATCACTATAATCATTACACTAACTTATAAATTAAACCTAGGACAGCCCAAAATAACACAATATATATAAAAATTAATTTTGAATGACTACATTTATCCCAAAAAATAAAAGTTAAAATTCGTGTAAAATTGTGTTAACATTTGTGAAAACGGTGGTTGACCAGGTGGACTTGGTGGGCGGCTACTACGACGCCGGCGACAACGTCAAGTTTAACTTCCCCATGGCGTTCTCCGCCACCATCCTCGCCTGGGGCGTGCTGGAGTACGGCCCCATGATGGGACCTGACCTGAGCCACGCCATCGATGCCGTCGTCTGGGCTACCGACTACTTGATGAAGGCCACCAGCGTCGCCGATGTCGTCTTCGCCGTGGTAGGTGACCCCATATCCGACCACGACTGCTGGGAGCGCCCCGAGGACATGGACACCATGCGTGCCGCTTACCCCGTCACCCGCACTAGGCCCGGCTCTGATCTCGCCGCTGAGGTCGCCGCGGCATTGGCTGCCGCCTCCATGGTGCTAAGAACATCTCGCCCTGGCTATGCCGTTAGCCTTCTCAAGCGAGCCGCCCAAGTGAGTCATTTTCTTCTTCTTTTTTTTCTTTGGTTATTCTTAATGTTATACTAAATAAAAGATTAACTTTGATATATGAGAAAATTAATAAACGATATTAAATAAAATAAATATAAGATTTTAGTTTAATTAGGTTTTGAAATCTAAGCTTTTCGGAGTTTTGGTTTTTTTATTTACAAGTTTTTATCAGCTAACATAACAGCTAGGGTTACTAAACACTATACTAATTTATTAACCTATACTTAACACATATTATTCAACAGCTTCAGCTACCCCATCAGTTTCAGCTACTCCAATAGCTACCATTTTGTCAAACGCACCCTATATCATGTGATAGTTTGTGGTATTTTATTAGAATTAAGGAGATGTGATGATGATAAACTTTTATTTAATTGGGACAGGTTTACCGATTTGCGAATGCAAATAGAGGCATTTACAGTGAAAGCGCAACTCAGGCTTGTCCATTCTATTGTTCTTCTGGTTATATGGTACCTACAACAATTACTATACTTTATTATTTCCTTGTTCTTCATTCAACTTATATAATTAATTTGTATATTATTTATAAAAAATAATAGAAATAAATTAGCATATATAATAAAATGTTACATATATATCTTAATTAATGAACGGTGGGTGGTGTACGTTCCAGGACGAATTGGTATGGGGAGCTGCTTGGCTCTACAAAGCCACCAAAGCACCCTTCTACTGGAACTTTGTAGTAAACAACATTGGGTCCATTGGAGGCTCCTTGGACGATTTCGGTTGGGATCGCAAAAATGCTGGCATAAATGTACTTGTCTCTCAGGCAAGTTCAATTCTTACACAATCTACCCTGCATTCATCTTTAATTTTGGTTTCAAATAATAATAATTAACTTGTTTTTTGATCCTTATAACCTTAACTTATAATTGTGTTTCTACTAATTAATTAAGCAGATAGCGATGACGGTTCAAAAGAGGAACCGCTATCCATTCATCTCAGATGCGGACAGATTCATATGTTCAATATTGCCCAATTCCCCTACTAGATCTGGAGCTACATCCTTTTCTAGAGGTACCTACGTTCAATATATGTACGTGTGAGGGTGATGCAATGCTCTGAGCTATAAACCAATTAATCTTATTGTGGTTAATTATATTGATCGGTTTCTTCTAGGTGGCCTTTTATTTAGGAGTGGACCCAGCAACTTACAACATACGACAAGCTCGTCGTTTCTCACTCTAACTTATGCACAATACCTGAACAACTACGACAACAAAAGACCAATCCGATGTGGTAGTCTAGTCGTCCAACCCTCCAAGCTCATATACCTGGCTAAGACCCAAGTAAATGAACTTCTATAGAGTACTTATACATGTAACCTGTTTCATATAAACTTGATTGTTATAAATTTATATATGCTTAATGTACTGATTGTACTATATATATATATGGTTCATACAGGTGAATTACATACTCGGATATAATCCTATGAGAATGTCGTACATGGTGGGATATGGATCAAGATTTCCTCAAAGGATTCACCACCGGGGATCAACATTACCTTCGATTGCAAGATATCCTAGACATTTTGGTTGTCATGATGGATCGTTGTACTTCAAGTCCAGATACCCTAACCCTAATGTGTTAGTAGGAGCGATTGTAGGAGGGCCGGATATCAACGATCAGTACATTGATAGCCGTTATAACGTATCTATGGCTGAGCCAGCAACTTATATCAATGCGCCCTTGGTTGGCCTCTTGGCGTACTTCAAAGCTCACCCGGCTTAATTAGGTTTGATCTAGTACTTACCCTGCCCCTTGCGAGTTAGTAGTCACACCATTCCAGTGTAAGTAGGTTTAGTAGATTGAGGAAGAGACAAGTCGATCGATCCACAAGTTATAACGACTATCGATGTACTGATCCCAAAGTTATGTCGAATAATATATGAAACCTCTCATCACATTTGATCGAATGTATCTTCTTGTTTGTTACTGATACGAGTCTTTCCAAATGTTCATATGTTGCCTCCCCATGGGCTTTTGCTTCCTTGGTGATGTTACGAAAGTAGCCCACAATGAAATATGCCTTTATTCGGCCCAAGAAAGATTAGTTTTGAGAAAGGCCCAATTAGTTTAAAATTGTTTTTTCTCAATTTGATTTATTAACGAGCATCAATATAATAATATACTAAAACAAAGATATAAACCGAAACACGAGTAAAAACACACTATATTTTAAAAATTAGAGGAAAACCCCCTTTTGGGAATATAGAACGCACCTGGGCTAAGTGCCCACGCGCCCCCAACCTGGCGTTCTAGCCCCGCCTGGAGCGCTGGTCTAACCGTTATCCATCACCGTCGTACCAATCGGGTCTATTCTGTTTTAGTCATCCCTAATATGTTCTATTGGGTCTATAATTTGTCCTTCTCGGTCAGATTTGGGGTTCTTCTCTCCCGATTACAAGTTGTCGTGTCTTAAGCTGTGTGCGGCCGGGTTCTTCATCTTCCCCTTCGCATCAGTTCATCCTTCTGTGTTGGATTGGCCTCGTCGTCTCCTTCTCTGCCGACGAGAGTTCGGCAGCATCGCCACCATGTTGTCCTCTTCCCTCCCCTGGTCGATTTCGTTCCTTTTTTCAATTGGTGCTTTAGCATCCTGGTTGTCCGGCACTGCCTCCGTTGTGGGTCTTTTTTGCAACCGGCGTGTCTGTGCCTTTGACACCCCCTTCTTCACCTGTCGCCTCTAGCCCTTGGTTACCGCCAGGCTGCCGACGGCGCGTTCTCGCTGCTAGCCTGGTGAGTTGTTGTTGGCTTCCCTTGGCGTGTACAACGTCCTTCCCGGCCGCTGCCTTCTCCTTACCGTGCATGCCATGGTTTTCTTGTCACAACTCTTCCCGTAGATGTTATGGTCTCTCTCTTCTAGCGTGCAAGGTTTTTTTTTTTTTTTTTGAAACGGAAACATTTTGGCTATAAGGCAATGCCCTACAAGCCAAGAGCATCCTTACGGATGAGATTGCGAAGCAGAGAGTCGTCAGGAGCAAATGCATTATGGAAAGCAAAGGGCAGATGCGATAGACAGTGCTCTACCTAGTTTGCCTCCCGAAAGACATGACGAATCTCAACTGAAGCGAAGAAGCCCGGCGAGACTAGATTGTCAGAGACAATCATTTTAGAGTCTCCAGTAGGTTTCCCAAGACCTTTAAGACTGTTAATTATGATAAGGTTATCACCTTCGATCACGAGATTCGTTATATTGAGTTCTATTGCCATTATAATTCCTTTCCAAAGCCCCAAGCTCTCAGAACAAGCAACTGATGAATAGGGGCAAGGTCCGGAACCACAAAAGATTGGGACCCCTCTGCTATCCCTAAGAATAAATTCATAGGATCCGTGGGCAGAAGGAGAGAGTGCTCCTTCAAAATTCAGTTTATAAGTTCCCGGCTCTAGAGGTTTCCATTTTGCTTTCTTTCTTTTTTGCTCTTTTGCCACGTTGCTATGGCTTTTGACTATCGGGGTATCAATTGGTTCGTCAATATTTTTGGAGGAATTCCACAAAGAAGTTTGATCTATAGTGAAAGCCACAATGCACCTTGTGTCTGGCTTTGAATATTCGAATAGGGTCTTGTTGCGGAAGTACCATATTCCCCACCATGCGAAGGCCAATCTAGCAAAACATTGTGTTCCTATGTTTTCTTTAATATCCTGAAGGGTTTGATTTATGTCATTTCCTTCCAAGAAACATCCATTGATCTTAATAAAGGAAGTTGGGTCAATTGATATGAGTGTTTCTCGCGTGATTGGAACACTTCATAAGAGATGGTGTAGATCTTCATAGTTAGAGTCACAATGTGGGCAGTTTGTGGGTATGCCCAAATGACGGGATGCTAGTTTGTCTATAGTGGGTATACCATTCTGTGTGATTTTTCAAAGAAAAGTTTTTACTTTAGGCGATATATCGAGATTCCAGATCCATCGCATTCCCGACTCTTGGTGATTTTTCATGTTTTTGATCATGTCTATAGCTGACTTGGTAGAGAACCAACCGTTTCAACTGCATTTCTAGTATAGTCTATCCATGTGTATGTTCTTGGATATTGGTGTAGCTGTTATAGATGTTATTGCTTCCTTGGGTAGGATGTGCTGTAGCGAGGTACTTAATTTCTTATGATCCTATGCTTTGTCTGTTTTAATAAATTGATTAACCTTGATGTTTATGTCAGGTTGATGATGGTTAGATATCATGGTAATGAGAGGTTCATTACCCATCCAATGATCATTCCAGAAATTAATGTTTTTACCATCCCCAATAGATCAACGGATACCTTCCTTGACCAGAGGGATTAACTTGGTTAGTTGGGCCCATTGCCAGGATGAGTCCCCTCTTTTTTGATATTGCAAAATGTCTTTTTGCTTAAGGTATTTTTCTTTTATTATGGTTACCCACGGGTTGTGAGGTTCAACTAGTATTTTCCAAATTAATTTAAGCTGCTGTGCTTTGTTCATGTCCTCCAAGTTTTGAAGCCCCAGGCCCATGTTTTCTTTAGCCTTACAGACCTCGAACCAACTAATAAGAGGTTTGTATTTTGGTCCCTTGTTCCATAAAAATGGAATCCTAGTTCCGTTTGCGTGGCAGAGGCAAAGATGACAATATCATTCGCAAAGGCTAAGAATGGAATCCTAGTTCCGTTTCGGGTTATCTTTAATCCTAGGCAGCTTTGGGGTTTACCAGCTGCATTCTAAAGTCCACGGGCAAGGATCTCAAAGAGGATGAGAAAGAGGTATGGTGATGAAGGGTCTCCCTGTCGTAGTACACTTTGTGGGAGAAACAAATCTGTCGGCTCATTGTTTACTAGAACCGAGTATGAGTCGTAGTTATACACTCCTTGATCCAACCCGAAAAGCGGTTGGAGAACCCAAAATTTTTAAGTATTGTTAATAAAAATTCCCAGTCAACCAGAGCAAAGGCCTTTTCCATGTCAAGTTTTACTGCCATCCATCCTGAATTTCCCTTTTTCTTTGTGAATGAGTGAAAGATTTCACTGGCTATTAATATATTGCCATGTATGGATCTACCAGATGAGAATGCACTTTGTAGAAGGTTAATCATCTTGGGAATGATTTTCTTTAGTCGTGCATCTAGAATCTTCGAAATGATCTTGTAGGTTGTGGAGCATAGACTTATAGGTCTGTAGTGGGATGTCGTAGTCGGATCATCACGTTTCGGGATTAGGGTTATGAAAGTGTGGTTTATTTCTTTTAGAATTCACTGGCTTATAAAGAAGCTTTTGACGACCTTTACAACCAAAGGTTCAATAATGTACCAGTATTTTTTTTGACGAAGCCAGCCGAAAAGCCATCGGGCCCAGGTGACTTGTCATTCGCTAGGCTAAAGACTGCATTATTGATTTTCGAGTTGGAGACTTGTCTTGTTAGCCAATCATTGTCTTCATTTGTGACTTCCGAATTTATATTGTTTAATAAGTCACTTGGTATATTCCGTCTTGGTTTTTTGGAGTAACGCTTTGCAAAATCCTCCTTGATGAATTCCCGTATGTCCTTTTCATTTTTTAAATTTACCCTAGCAGGTGTTTGTATCATTTTTATTATATTTTTATTGCGACAACCCGTCGCTATTCCGTGGAAGTATTTTGTGTTAACATCATTTAATTTTATATGTGTTCTTTTAGCTTGTTGACCCAGTATTTTTGCTGGTAACTTAGTAACGAGGCATGCTTGGCGGTCAGCCTTCTTATTTTACTCTCTAAATTATGATCATATGTGTTACAAAGTTTTGTTTGTAGATCTTGTAACTCAGATTCTACTTAGGTAATTTGGCGGAAAATATTACCAAAAGTAACCTTGCTCCATAATTTGCTCTTTTTTTTTTACCTCTTGGAGTTTTTTGGTAAGCTTATACATTTGCGATCCTGGCGGGTTGACACGCCAAGCGTTCCGAATAAGTGATTCATAGTCTGATCTAGTAGTCCATGCCATTTCAAACTTAAATGGTTGTAATTTTGGTTTTTGATTTTCCATTAGGTCTAGAATGATTTGTGCATGGTTAGATTTTATAAATGCATGTGTTTTTGTATAAAGGTTAGGGAATTGCTGTATGAGATTGTAACTTACCAACACTTTATCTAGTTTTTCAAAAATATTATCAGGTCCATTTTCTCTTTTTCTCCAAGTGAAATTGTTTCCACAAGTCGGGGCATCAACCAGGTTATATATTGCAATGATGTCATTGAGATGCCTGAATCTGTTCATAGAATGGGGGTTCCTTCCTAATTTGTCATTTGGTTCCAAAATCTCATTTAAGTCTCCCATTATTATTAAGGGTTCTTTAATGTTTCTGATAGTAGATGAGAGGGAAGACTAGAAAGCATCCTTCACGGCCTCATGAGGCGTAGCATAAACAAATTGAATCTCAATTACAACATTGAGAGTATTGTTACTATATATTGCGTGTATAATTCTGTTGTCCGAGTTCTTGATTGTGAAGGTTTCATTCTGAAATTGGGACTCTTTTCATATGAGACAAAGACCACCCGATAGGCCAATAGAGGGACAGAAGTGCATTTTGTCAAAGCCTGGCTTCCTCCAACAGTTGTCTGGTGGTAGGTTTTGCAGTTTTGTTTCTGCCAGCATGAGAATTTTAATATGGTCTATTCTGGTGATTGATTCAATATGGGTCCATAGATTCTTCCTATTAAGGCCTCTAACGTTCCAGAAGCTAAATTTCATTATCAATTTTTTTTGGAAAATGGGTATCTCTTGAGTCGTAAGCCTTTTCGGTAGTATTTTTTGGTTTTAGGATTTTAAGCAGTTGTGTGTTTTCAAGAGCATGTTTCTTGTGTAGGTAATGTGTTTTTTCAAAAGGATGTTCAAGCTTATCCATAATAGAGTAAGGTAATGGCGATCTTACAAGTACAATTAGACGAGCGTTGGGTCTCATTTTGGTATACTGGTTGAGGCTGGGTGAGTTTCTTCTTGGGTTTTGATATATGAGTTATTGGTATGTACTTCTTTTGGTGCCAGATGACAAAGATGTCATGTACATATTTTGTTTTTCCTTTTGCTCAATTTATGCTGAAGAATACTGGAAATATGTCGAATGATTCCATTCAAGATTAAGGTGGGATTTGATAGACTAGGGATCTTATATATTCTACTAGTAGGGTACAACAGCTCATTGGAAGTTATAATTCCTATCAGATCAAGGTAGTTATCAAAAAATATGTTATTGAGTTCATACAGTCCATGATTAACCAGAAAAGAAAAAATAATGTAAAGGGGGATTGCAATTCTCTTGTCTCTTTTTATTCTCTCTTGTCTCTCAGCAAAAAGACAAGAGAGAATAAAAAGAGACAAGAGTGTTTGCTCTCCTTGGTGTAGGTAGGGATCCTCATTGTGCGATGAAGTTGGCCTTCCAAGTATGAGTGCTCGGTATCTAAGTGCTGACTGCATTGATGCTTGTCCCTGAGCCTCTTCATATTTAATTTGCTCTTGAAGATGAATTTGCATAGTGCGTGAATGTATATTTTGCTCGAGAGAGAACCTCTCTCGAACATAGTTAGTGTTCACTCTTACACATAGACCATGATAATGTGAAATCAAGATCTGATGTATGGGATAATATATTATAAAAGAGTTTTGAGAAGGAGGATCCTGAGTATAGATCAGTCATTTAATATTTAAGCTCATGAAGTTAGATAGAATACAAGTTAGAGTATTGGTCCAAGCTAAGCAACCAGATAAGTAGACAAAAGCATATCTTGTAGTAATATGAAGTACCAAACAGTCCTCACATATATTGATGGATAGTGATAAAGATGGAGTTCTTACAATACAGATTGAAGCTAAGCAACTAGATAAGTAGACAAAGGCATATCTTGTAAAAATATAAGCTGCCAAGCAGTCATAACGCAATTGGGTAAAGAGAGTATCAAGATCAAGCTTCCCTTTACACTTGTCACTCTTGAGTGACTTGGAGAGGGTGGATTTTTTATGGGTGTCACCCTAAGGCTTCCCTTTGGATTTGGTTGTGTTGGAAGATTTAGGAGTCTTGATTCCCGAATTTTATTAAGCACCACATGGCCAAATAATTCCATACCTTATATTTCTTACCAAGCCCCATTACAACCCCGCCGAATGGAATCTTCTTTGAAGACTTCTATTGAGCGAAGTCCCCCTGATAATTCTTGTTGCATTTTCATAATTGGTTGCGAAGTGGATACATATTTAAATTGCAATGTTTATGAGATTGTGTATGGAATTGAGTTGAGAGTTGATCTACATAGCCTAAACACATTGAGAGCTGAGTGTAAACACATTATTCCTGTGAGGTTGGATTTATATTGCCTATGCCTATGGATCGCTCATATATGTGTGATGACGTTAAATTCACTTGTCTTACATTGCTACTACTTGAGATATTGCTTTTGACAAAGGCGAAGACTTGAAGGATGTGTTGTAGGTCTTGGTTATTGTTTGGTTATTGCTTGAGGACAAGCAAGTCTAAGTATGGGGTGAAGTTGATGTCTCCAAAGTAGCCATGTCTTTATGCATATTTTAGTTCCATATTCTTTAGATTTTGCATATTTCGGGTTGGGAATATATCGGATTTATGTAGTATATGCTTATTTGTCAGAAATGGAGATCTACATAAGTTTCTGTTTAATATCGCAGAATATGGAACCATTTCGGGAGAAAATCAAGAAGCAAGAGCCGAAGCACAAAGCTACTCGACATCGACTAACCCTAGTCGATCTCGACAAGACATGCCTAGACACCAGCCAGCATCGAGGAGCCTATGTCGAGAGACTGAAGACGAAGAACCCGACTCCACACCCTACTCGAGATCGAGTACGGCTACTCGAAGTCGACAAAGACGTGGAGCCATGTCCGAGCATCTCGACAAGAGACTTGCCTGACCAGCCAAGCCAGACCTAGTCGACGAACATTCCTACTCGATCTCGACAAGACTGTCCTCGAGATCGAGTACACCTGTGAGCCAAGTCCGAGTCTGTCAAGGACCAGCTAGCCGAGACGACGAAGCCGAGCCCGTTAACCCACTTTCCTACTCGAGATCGAGTACGCTCTACTCGAGATCGACAACGGTTCCAGAAGTCGCGTTACTCGGTTTGACGAATCCTACTCGGTTTGGGATTCCTTGGGCTCGAAGTTTGCCAAAGTCTATCCGATCTATCAAGATACATCAATGAAGAAGTTCTATCCACTTTAAGAATTTTAGATATATTTCCCTATTTTGGATTTAATTCCTTTAATTGCTTTTATTTATCTTTAATGCTTTTAGATATAGTTTTAGATATAGATGAAGATTTCTATCCTTGAGTAGCAAGGTTTAGAAGCCCATAAATAAAGCCTTAGGGGGCTGATTTCTATTCATTCCATCACACAATTCAAATTTTAGGGAGAGAAGTAAGTAGGAGAAGTAGAGAGAGAGTGAGCGGCCGATCGGAGTTGTGAAGCGAGAGCGGAATTTGCTTCAAGCGGTTGTAAACTTTGGTTTATTTTAATGCAATTAGTTTTCTTTCAATCAATGATGTCTGAGTTTGCAATGAAGCGCGAGTAGTCCACCCACTTCTAGGGTTGGGGCGAGCCCGACGTTAGCAATGCATAATTGAGGTAAAGATCCGACTTTTATCAAGTTTTGAGCATCTACTACTTGTTTATGTGTTTATTGCCCATCTAATGGAGATCCATGATAACAACTTGGATTGTAAACATAAAATCGGTAGAGACAATTAGGGTTTCTTGAAAGAGTTGTCTAATTGTTGGAAAAGGCGAAAGCTTGTCCTTGATGCGATTTACATGATTATTTGTTTTATCTCTGCCTTATGCGTGCTTGGTTATCGTTGTTGCAAACCCCAATCTTGGAAGTTCTTTTACATTAAATTTATTTCGAAAGTCCCAAAGCATTTGCCTTTACTTTATTTCTTTGTTTCGTTTTTATTCTCTGTTTACTCGATCTCGACCAAGCCTGGTCGACCTCGAGTTACTGATTCTCGATCTAGCATCGATGTAGCTTCTGTGTGCAGGTACTCGACAAAGACAACTCGAAGTCGACAAGGACCCTACTCGATATCGAGTAGCTCTGGTCGATATCCACGAGCCCCTGTGCTTGCTGCTGCGCTGTTCGACTGCCTGATCTTCTGTCGACTAACCCTAGTCGAGATCAAGGACATCTGTTGTCGACTTCTGACTGTGAGATTTCACCGTTGCCTAGGATCCGCTGACACGCTTCCTCGTGGATCGATCCTGACTTCCCACTGCTGCATCAGGAGGAGGTCTTGTAATTATTTGCAAGGGACGGAATCTGGTTTGCTGTGATTTATTTATATTTTATTATTGCAAGTCTCGATTTCCTCCTATCAACAGAAGTCTGGAGTCGGGACTGGCTGGGGTCGAGGCGGTGCTTTCAGGGCGACTCCATTTCGGGGAAGGAGCTTCCTTGGAGTTTCGTCTGCACTTGTCACAAGAGATAGATTCCTGTTGTACCGCTGGCCCGCGGTGCTACTATTCGGTGGTGCTTATCTTCATTCTTCGCCATCGTCCGCAACTGTTGGGAGGAGAGTTATTTTTGCTTTTTTCATAGCTCCGTTTTTCTGATCTTATTGTATATTTAGACAGTTTTCGCTTGCCAATTCGTCGGCCTGTCAAGATTCGAGCTTGTATGATCTCGAATTCTTACTTAATAAAAAAACAAAAAATAGGCATGAACTCTTCTCTGGTGCAATTCGCCTATGTGTCATTTTCTAGTACAATTCGCCTATTTGTCGTTAGACGATTACCTCATCTATTTTATACACGTGTTGTCCTATGTGTGCATCTTATATCTTAAGTGGTTATAAAATCTATCATTTCACCTTAAGTTATTTTATAAATATTGTACCTTGAATGATATAATGATAAGATTATATTATTAATTAATTATCTATATATTGAACAATAAAATCTTATCATCAAAATATATATATTAATTCTCAATCTTAAATCTTAAATCATTATGAAACCTGTTATTTTTATCATTGTTTGAAACCCCGGGTTATGTTTCGAAGGATAGAATCTGTAAAGGATCGGGTTTTCAAATCATGATTTTGGATAAAAGAATTTTAAAATGGATTTAAATCGGTTATCTAAAGGAAAACTCGTCCTTAATTCAATAAATCAAACTCAAAACCGTTAAAGTGAATTTCGGCCCAATTTTGAACTTTTAAAGACCGATTTCTTCTTTTCGCCTTGGAATTCAAAATTTACTTCAGATATCACATCCTCTGTGTTTTTAGATTTATTTACGGTAGGATAGGATCAAAAGAACGGGTTTCGGTATTTATTCTTAGATATTTGGAAAATGAGTTGGGACCATTTGTCTTTTTCTTCTCTTGTGTGATCAACCCAGTCAACTCTGTCCTCCCTCCATTGTCGATAGTACTATAGTAGCAGCTAGCTCACCTGCCTATCTTGATCCCACATTGAGCAGCAATCCTACCCTCTCCAACCTCTCTTTTCCTAATTAGGCTAAACTCCAGCCTCCTCCCATCTCCCCCTCATAGCTTTGCTTCACCCTTCCTTGGCAAGATGCCAAAGAGGCCTCCCTTGTGCACAGTGGTGGCCGCAGGGGGTGGGGGGGGGGGGGAGGGGGGTGGGGGGAGTGCACCCCTACTTCTGTATATCCGATTCCAGCACACATCTCTCCCTTATTGGCTCCATAAAAATTAGAATTGCTTGACTATCTCACTCACCACAAATTCAAACACTACCTTAGCAACAAAGCCCAAAACCTTATCCTCTTCTCTTCCTACTTTCCTCCCCTTTGACATGAGCTTTCAAGCCACCAAATCTCCTTCTTGTTCAACACTTGAACACCATCACCATTGCGGCTTCTCGTCCTCCCAGCTGCGCCGCCAACAACCACTAACACTCACCCTCCACCACTAGAACGCCGCCATCACCGCAGCCTCCACCTCCATCTTATCCTGTTCGTGGAGGAGAAAACCCAGCACCACCTCTTCCCCCTTCAACCTCCTTCCCCGAGACAAAAGCAACTGCAGCCCCTACCGAAGACTCAAGCAGAAGCAGTGCCGTCAGAAGTCCCCCAGAGCCTCCCAACGCAGCTCCGTCGCTTCCTCCTCTATTTCGATTCGAATCCGGTAAAGTCTCCCATCTCCCTCCTTTCCCTTCCACTCACCTCCAATCGGCATAAAGGTGGAACTTAACACCCTAACACTCTCACTAGGCCGTCTCTGATGAGATTCCATCTCTAGCAAAGCGAATCGAGGTAATTTCGAGCGTTTTTCCGGCGAAACAACCCCCCCTGTGAGCACCTCTTTCTCCTTCCTTTCTTGTCCGTTCCGAGCTCGTGGGTGTCGGTTGGGTGGTCGGTGTAAAGGAATAGGGTTTGCAAAGAAAGATGATCTACTCTTCTCGTTGATATCTGATGTCTCCAAAGTAGACATGTCTTTATGCATATTTCAGTTCCATATTCTTTACATTTTGCATATTTCGGGTTAGGAATATGTCGGATTTATGTAATATATGATTATTTGTCAGAAATGGAGGTCTACATAAAGTTCTATTTAATATTGCAGAATATGGAAATATTTCGGGAGAAAACCAAGAAGCAAGAACCGGAGCACAAAGCTACTCGACATCGACTAACCCTAGTCGATCTCGACAAGACATGCCTAGACACCAGCCAGCATCGAGGAGCCTATGTCGAGAAACTGAAAACGAAGAACCCGACTCCACACCCTACTCGAGATCGAGTACGGCTACTCGAGGTCGACAAAGACGTGGAGCCATGTCCGAGCATGTCGACAAGAGACTTGCCCGACCAGCCAAGCCAGACCTAGTCGACGAACATTCCTACTCGATGTCGACAAGACTGTCCTCGAGATCGAGTACACCTGTGACCCAAGTCCGAGTCTGTCGAGCACCAGCTAGCCGAGACGACGAAGCCGAGCCAGTCGAACAACTTTCCTACTCGAGATCGACAAGACCCTTGTCGAGATCGACGACGATTCCAGAAGCTGTGTGACGCGTCGACGGAATTGTACTCGGTTTGGGATTCCTTGGGCCCGAAGATTGCCGATTCTATCCGAATTTATCAAGATACATCATGGAAGGAGAAGATCTATCCACTTTAAGACTTTTAGATATATTTCCCTATTTTGGATTTAATTCCTTTGTTACTTTTATTTATCTTTAATGCTTTTAGATATAGTTTTAGATATAGATGAAGATTTCTATCCTTGAGTAGCAAGGTTTAGAAGCCTATAAATAAAGCCTTAGGGGGCTGATTTCTATTCATTCCATCACACAATTCAAATTCGAGACACAAGTAAGTAGGAGAAGTAGTAGAGAGAGAGAGTGAGTGGCCAAGAGGAGTTTTGTGAAGCGAGAGCGGAATTGGCTTCCTTTGATTGTAAGCTCTATTTTATTTTATTAATGCAAGTTTATTTCCTTTTATTATTGATGTCTTTAATTGCGATGAAGCGCGAGTAGTCCACCCACTTCTAGGGTTGGGGCGAGCCCGACGATAGCCGTGCGTAATTGAGGTAAAGATCCGACCTTTATCATGTTTTGAGCATCTACTACTTGTTTATGTGTTTATTGCCCATCTAATGGAGATCCATGTTAACAACTTGGATTGTAAACATAAAATCGGTAGAAACAATTAGGGTTTCTTGAAAGAGTTGGCTAATTGTTGGAAAAGGCGAAAGCTTGCCCTTGATGCAATTCACATGATTATCTGTTTATCTCTGCCTTATGCATGCGTGGTTATCGTTGTTGCGAACCCTAATCTTGGAAGCCTTTTTAATTTTAGTTCGAAATCCCAAAGCACTTGTCTTTATTTTCTTTCGTTTCGTTTTAAGCTTTCTGCCCTTACTCGATCTCGACCAAGCCTGGTCGATCTCGAGTTACTGATTCTCGATCTAGCATCGCTGTAGCTTCTATGTGCAGGTACTCAACAAAGACAACTCGAAGTCGACAAGGACCCTACTTGATATCGAGTAGCTCTTGTCGATATCGACGAGCCCCTGTGCTTGCTGCTGCGCTGTGTTCGACTGTCCTATCTTCTGTCGACTTACCCTAGTCGAGATCGAGGACCCTGTTGTCGACTTCTGTCTGTGAGATTTCACCGCTGCCTAGGATCCGCTGACACGCTTCCTCGTGGATCGATCCTGATTTCCCACTACTGCATCAGGAGGAGGTCTTGTAATTATTTGCAAGGGACGGAATCTGGTTTGCTGTACTTTATTTATATTTTAATTTGCATTCTCGATTTCCTCCTAACAACAATATCTATATAAATAAATTACAAGGAGATTACAATTTGACCTAAAGAGATTTGGAAATATCCTTTCCTTAACAATCTTATCTATAAATAAAGATATGATATATATACAAATATCTTAATCTCCTTACAGCCCCCCGCAAGCTCATGGGCGGGATTGAACATGAAGCTTGGAACTCAATGAGTGAAACCGGCGATTTCCGACAGCTTTGGTGAATATATCCACGATTTGATCAAGTGAACGAACATGTCGAATGGTAAGATTTCCAGTTGCAACCTGCTCGCGGACAAAATGATAATCAATCTTGATGTGTTTGTAGCGTTGATGGAGGACCGGATTTGCAGACATAAACGTACATAGCACTGAGATTTTTGCAAAGGAGAATAGGAGGCCGAGTGAAAAGGAGACCCATAACCTGAAGTAGTTGCTGAAGTCATAGTAACTCGACAGTGGTGAAGGCAATAGCTCTATATTCGTCCTCAGTGCTGGATCTGGCAACCACATTCTGCTTCTTGGAGGATCAGTTGATGAGATTGCCACCAAAGAAAATAGCAAATCCGTGTTGAGATCGACAATCATCCGGATCAGAAGCCCATCCAGCATCAGAATAGGCAACAAGGCGATCGTCAGTGGCTTTGGAGAGAGACAAGCCAAAGCCGATTGTGTGTTTTAGGTAGCGTAGGATGCGCTTGACTGCAGACTAATGAATCTCTGTGGGGTTGTGCATAAATTGACAAACACGATTGACCGAATAGGAAATCTTCGGTCTGGTGATGGTGACGTACTGAAGAGCACCAACAATTTGGCGATACAAGTGAGGGTCGGACTTCAGAGCACGGATCACCGGATTGAAGGAGACGGGAGCTTGGCTCGGCGGGAGTGAAGATCAGCTTTGCACCCATCATGTTGCACCTGTCTAGGATGTCCGCTATATACTTCTGTTGATTAAGTACAAACTTGGTGGGAGTGGAATTGACGGCTTTGCACCCATAAAATTCCGAGAAAGTAGTTCAGAGCTCCAATATCTTTCAATGAGAATGCATGATGGAGACTAAGTACAAACTCATCAATGAAAGTTGTATGAGATCCCGTAATGATGAGATCATCGACATAAATTAGAACATAGACCACATCATTGCCATGCCGCTTGATAAATAGAGATGAGTCAAAGACATAACCTTTGAAACCTTGACGAGTGAAGGCGTCTTTGAGCTTATAAAACCACGCTCTAGGGGCCTGTTTCAAGCAATACAGAGCCTTTCGTAATCGACAGACATGAGTAGGATGATCGAATGCAACAAATCCTTGCGGTTGGGTCATGTAAACAGTCTCAGCCAGGTCGCCGCTTAGGAAGGCATTGTTAATGTCAACTTAACGAAAAGGCCAGGACCTTGTGAGGGTGAGACCAAGGACAAGGCGAATGGTCGTCTACTTGATAACCAAACTGAAGGTGTCGAAGAAATCAATACTAGCTTTCTAACTGAACCCCTTCGTAACTAGACCCGCTTTGTAACGCTCAATAGAGCCATCAGACTTGTGCTTGACCCTGTAAATCCACTTGTAGCCAAAAATGTTAGCACCGGGAGGGCGAGGAACTAAGTCTCACGTCCCATTCCTCATTAAGGCATCATATTCTACCTGCATAGCATCTTGCCAGTAAGGGCTCTTTGTGGATTGATGGGAGAACTTTGGTTTAGGAAATGCAGTAAGGGCAATGGGCAATGGATATTTGGTGGAGTAAAGCACTTTTGGCTTGAGAGAGTTTGTAGAAGCTCTTGTAGCCATGGGGTGAGTAGAGTTGTTGGAAGGACAAAACCATGAAGGGGCGGCCAGGGACTGATCCGGGGATGGTGGGGGGGGGGGGATGTATGAGAGGAGATGTTGCTAGGCGGGTTTTGTGCCAATGCTGCAGAGGTAGAGGCGGCCGAGGTGCTGTCTTGCGAGGAACCCGGAGAGGAGAACCATGTCGAAGACGGGGAGGACTCGGACGTTGGTGTGGAAAGTGAGGACGAAGGTGAGGAAGACGGAGGAGCTGACGGGGGTGTGGGAGGTGGCTGATATTCGACAAGGATAGTTGATGGGTCAGACGCAGCTTGGTAAAGAAGTTGAAGGGGAGACGTGAGAGTAACGGGAGGTGATGCAGTGGGTAAGGATGCCGAATCTAACTCAAATGGGAACTGAGTCTCATCAAACACCCCAAACCTAGATATATAGAAGCGATGTGTGGGAATATGAAGGCAAAGGTAGCCCTTATGTTTTGAACCATAGCCCAAGAAAATGAAGGGAAGCGACCAAAATTCAAGTTTGGTGTTGGTATAAGGGCGTAAAAATGGGTAACAATGACACCCGAAAGATTTAAGAAAACCATAGTCAGGTGAAGTAACGTACAGAACATGATATGGAGACTTAAATTGAGATTAGGAATGATCATGTGATTAGATAGATAAACAGATGTATGAAACACTTGTTCTTAATATTTGTTTGGTAAGAGAGCATGAGCTAAGAGGGCTAAGCCTTTTTCAACAATGACTCGGTTCTGACACTTTGAGGACCCATTCTATTGCAGTGTGTAAGGACAGGAGACCTTGTGAACAATGCCAAGTTTTTGAAGTAATGTGGAAACATTGCGATATTCACCCCCCCAATCAGTTTGAAAGGCCTTAATGGTGGTGGAGAATTGTGTTTCGATAAGTTTGATGAACAATTCAAAGACTGAATAGACTTGTGATTTCGATGACGGAAAATAGACCCAGACAAATTTAGAGTGATCATCAATAAAAATTAAATAATAAGAATTTTTGTTTGTAGATAAAATAGGGGAAGACCCCATACATCTGAATGAATAAGATCGAAAGGTTTTGCTGCTGTAGTAGTCCGATGAGGGAGACAAAGTCGATGGCTCTTACCAAGTTGACAGGAGCCATAGACGGAAGCCAATTTATTTGTAGACACGGGAAGACGATGACTTGACACTAAACGACGAAGAACTAACGCATGAGGATGGGCAAAGCGATGATGCCAACAGTCAAGGGAGGCTCGCTCACCCACTAGTGCAACCGGACGACGCAAATTGGAAAGGACAGACGGAGACAGACGCGGCAGACGATAGAGTCCATCCTCAACTGTTCCTCTTAGAAGCACTTGGCCCTGCAGATTCTTAACGAAAAAATTGGAATGAAATTCCAGAAAAATAGGATTATCAGTGGTTAATCGGGAAACACTAAGGAGGCTTTTGGAGATTGCAGGGACACAAAGAACATTAGAGACCTTTAGAAGAGGACTAACAGCATGATCAACAGGTAAAACAGAATGCCCAAGATGAGATATTGGGAGAGCATTACCATTCCCGACTACCAGATTGTCGGAGACATCATAGGGGGTGTGCGACTGAAAGCCCGAGAGGTCACCAGCAACATGGGCGTTGGCACCAGAATCAACCATCCATGGATCCTAGATCTCCGATTGGCAATTTGTGGAGTAGGCAACGCGGTTGGATGCAAGCGCAGCGGCATCAGATCGACCTAGGGCTGCTGCAGCGTATCGCTTGGTCCCCCGAAAATAATTGAGATTCAACCGTCTGAAGCAATTTGACGCCTCATGACCAAGCTTACCACAAATCTGACAGGACGACCTAGAATTGGAGCGATCATTGGATGAACCAGCGTTAGCAGGAGCAGGGCGATCCGACGAAGAGCAGTCGCGTGCACGGCCACGTCCACGACCACGGGTGGCAGCGACGTTAGCAATGGGCTGAGTGTTGTCGAGAAGGAGCTTGGAATCATCTTCCAATCGCTGTTCCTCCGGGAGTAAATAGCCGAGTAATTCATCAGATGAGACCGGAGTCTTGTTGAGAGTGAAGGCGGTGCGGAAGGGGGTGATCTGATTTCCAAGCCCGAACAGAATGTACGAGACAAGGTCCTCATCCTTGACCACAACCAAGGACTCCGCAAGTTCATCAGTAAGGACCCTCTTTTTCTCGACACAGTCAAGAACCGACATAGAGCCTTTCGGAAGGGTTTGGAATTGCTGACGGAGATGCATCTAGCGAGCAGTGGACTGGGCGTCAAACATCCGAGCCAAGATCAACCATGCCTGAACAATAGTGGTGGCTCTAGCGACATGAGCCAGAAGAGAGGTGGTAAGATTGGAGCGAATCCACATAAGGACGAGACGATCCTTGCGAATCCATGCTTGGTAGGCAGGATTGGGAGTCTTCGAGGCTGTCACGATAGGGGTGGGAGTCACTGGAGGGGTCGACCCGGTGTTGCCGTCAGAAGCTGGGGGTGGAAGGGTGGCCGGTGGGGGCTTAATGGATGGATCAAGGAATGAGTCCAAATCAAAAGCTTCAAGGGCCGAGTGAACGGTATTCCGCTAGAGGGAATAGTTGCTCTGATCAAGACGAATTGCAAAGTTGGGAAGATGAAAGTTTGGTTGAGTTCCTTCAGAGGAGGCAGAGAAGAGAAATTGAGTGGGAGAGGTAGGGTGGTTGGCCATTGGATCGATTGATCATGTGTTTAGGCTGATACCATGTAAAGGAATGGGGTTTGCAGAGAAAGATGATCTACTCTTCTTATTGATATCTGTATAAATAGATTACAAGGAGATTACAATTTGACCTAAATAGATTTGGAAATATCCTTTCCTTATCAATCTTATCTATAAATAAAGATACGATATATACAAATATCTTAATCTCCTAATAGTCGGAGTGGCCATTCGCCGCCGACCGGCCCTCTTCTCCCTTTTCCTTTACTCCATTTTTGAGCAGAAGCTCTCGCAAGGCGCAGAGAAGGTGAACATTGCCCCATGGCTCGGTTTTCTTTTGTTTTAAAAGGAGGGTTCGGTTCGGTCTTTTCTAAAAATGAAACCGGTTCGGGTCGGGTCCACTTAAAACTAAATCAGATTGGTGTTGGACATTGGGATGGGTTTTAAATTTCGATTACGGCCTATATTCTCCAGAAGTCCGATTGGACCTTTCTTTGGGTAAATTGTGACTATACATATTAAGGTTAAGGTTAAGATTTCTATTTAGGTTTAGTTAATTTATATATTAAATATTGAATAGATGAAAAATAAAATTTTATATAATATTATGTGAGATTTAAAATATAAAAATATTATTTTGAGATTAAAGATATAATATTATGATGTTTAAGAAAAATATAATATTATGAGATATGGAGATTTAAAAAGGTATTATCGGATTTAAAAAAGAATTTGACAAACATTTTCCAAGGTCGGAATTTCTAACTAGTTAACTCGATTTTCGAAACGTTTTTTGGGACTAACTTGGGAATTATGTGATCGATGGCTAATAAGCATGATGATATGATTGATTGACTAATGGCATGATGAAATGTTAAAGTTATGTAACTTGCGCCTTATGAGAATTTAACACTCAAGCATACTCGCAGTTTATAATAATATATGCAGAAATAGTAAATTGGGATCCCTAGCAAAGAATGCCAAGTGGCATGTCCCTCTCCCACCACCGCACCCCTTCTAGATAGGGTGGAGACTGACCAGCTCATGAATGCATTTCATTTATTTATAACCATATAGATGAACAAAGTCCACAAACAAATCTCGTAATTATGCTCATAATAATAATGCTCGTGGTAATAATAATGAAGGTGTTGCTCATGAATCGAATGACTCAGGACAAGACCCGATGGGACTGGGTTGTCCTATTACCCTAGCAAAGACTCTAGTTACTTCACAAATAATGGTTGTTCTGTTTACATACGCATACAGAATAAGAATGCTCATTCATTCGTGCAATCCTAGCATGATACTACATGTCATCCTATTATGATTATGCAGCACCTAGTATATCAAGCACATATAAGAAAAGAAGAATTCTGTTCAATTTGAGTAAGCTCCGAAGAAACTTACCTGGCTAAGTAGAGTAGTAAAATATACAGTAGACCCGGCACACAGTAGTCACAATCAGAAATGCTTACCTAGATACATATTTAAAGAATACAATGAGTCTACTTCTATAGCTACTCTAAACACATATATCACACGCATTCAGTCAGATAGATAAACAGACTCGCATCAACCACACTTCCATTCACCATGATCACCCATCTCACAACATCAATTGCCAATTCACCTAACAACAACGATTTCCATATTATCTTTAACCAAATTCGCATGCTTATAAGATCATATACATATATAACATGTCGCAAAATACTACTCATACTATAATTCATCACTACGACATCATGCCATTAGTCACACCTAAATGCTATTCAATGGTCTAAATATCGCGTATCGGATTCTTATCGGTTAGAGGTAAAAAGGATATATCGGGGATATACCGATGATATATCGGATTTATCGAATTCGCTAATTTTTAACCTTAAATATTATATTTATACTTTAAATTTTAAAAATACACATGAAAAATGAATATTTAAATTGTAAAATTACCAAATAACCTTAAAAAATAAAAATATCTGCTCATTCAACCTCTCAGATTAAACACAATTGTTCAACCTTATTGCTTTTAACCGAAATCGAAATTCAACCCCTCAAATTGAAATTAAAGTTTGAAATCCATTTGTTCAATGTATGTATACTCATTCCAACATCTCAAATTAAACAAATGTATACAGACCACAGTACATAGACTCAGAGAGAACGTAGGTTGTAGCTATCAAGCAGAGGCGGCTGGAGAAGAAGTAAGGGTGACCGGAGAAGAAGTAATCGTCTGGGTAAGGGCTGAGCAGTTGAGGCGGTCGGAGAAGATTCGCTGAACACCTGATGCATTTACGTGCCGGAGAAGAAGCAGAGGCAGCCGCCGGCCGGAGAAGAAGCACGTTGAGAATGGGCGGCCAGAGAAGAAGCAATCGCCTCTTGCAATCCCTAGATGGTTTGGATCGAAATGGACTCCTGTACTTGGTAACTCGGGTCTCGAAATCCCAACGATTGAGCCCATTTTTTTGTCTATAAATAAAATAAAAAAATCAAAATGATGTCGTTTCAAGGCTGTTGAAGAAAAATGCGCGAATAATTGTAAAACATATTTTATTTAATTTTTTTAGAATTTGAGTTCGACCCCTTTTGGTTATCCTCTTGATTCGAAGTCATATTGACACCAAGACTTGAATGGTTTTGGTGATTTGGGCTGCGTCCGAATTTTTAACGGGTTGCCTACGTATCTCTTGAGAGAGAATCAAGCCTTACGTAGTTCAGAGTATTTGAATTGATTTAATTTTTGGGTTTTGTTGATTGAACCCGACGAGCTTGAGCTTTATATCGGGTGTCCTACGTACCCGTTTGGAACGGGATCAAATCACCCGTAGTTCTTTTAGAACCGTTTGAATTTGGGGAAATTTGACTCTAGATTTTCAGTCAATTTTGAGATCGACCCACTAGAATAAACCGGCAATAAAATTTTACGAGTTTAACTTTAGGATTTTGTTAAACTCAATTTCCAATTTTTATGCCGATTATAATTCTTATATTTTAGCGGGTAAATTTTTTAATTACATATCTTTTGTTTTTAATATGCCGAGAGCTCTTTGTTTCAAATGCAAGTATATTGAATGCATTTGTTTCACGTTGTCGGATGTCTAAGCCCACTCCTTCTTTTGTTTTGATTTAACCCAATTTCAGCTTTCATCAAACTGGCCCAAACTCAGCCCTTTGTTTTTTCAGAATTTTCGCGTGGTACCCTTGTGATAAGGGGTATTTCGCCTGGTGTACAATACTTTGACATATTTCGCGAGATACCCATGTGGTTTATAAAGTTTTCGTCTCGTGCCCTTGACAGTTTTAAGTAACGTTTGCCGTTTTCCTTCAAAAATAAAAAAGGAAAATTAAAATATTTAGGAAATTAAACACATCTCCTCACACGGAGAAGGGCGAGGGAGACGACAGGATTTGGGAAGGAGAGTGGTCAGCAAGAAGAGGCCGTCGGCGAGCATGGGTTGTGTGACCTTGCGAGGTGGGCGATGACGAGGATGGTGCGAACTTGTGTTGTGCAATCGTGCAATTTGTAGGTATGTCTTCAATTTTCGTTTGAAATTTTCGAAATTTAGGGTTTAAGTGTTTGAATTTGGGGATTTGAATGGATAGAAATTTCGAATTTAGGGTTAGTTTGTTTTGAGTAATGGACAATCAAATTCAAAATTTTGGGGTTAGAATTTGGATTTGTGAATTTTGTGTTTTAATTCAAGGATTCGGGAATGTGTCAGTGTTTTGATTTCAAGATTTGGCTCATCCCTAGCGTTATCAATATGATGATATTCTTGACCCTTGATTTGTAATTTGCTAATGAACAGTTTGTATTTTTCCATAAGATTTGAGAAATACTTGATGTGAAGGGATAAATATGTATTTCAACATTTGTTTGATGCCTGTAATATGCTTCTCTAAGAAGTTGCAACCTCAAATGGTATTTTAGTTTATGTTATCTTCATATGTTTGATGTTTCAATGTTAGACTATTAGACAAAGAAAGTTTGCAAACTTTGTATGCTCCTTGTTTCTTTATGTGTTCGAGGTTATAGTTGACAAGTTTGGGGAGGAGATGGCACCTTATGCATTTGGTCTCTGTCAGAATTTGGTTAGTTGATATAGATATGTAGGAATACTATTTCAAATGTTTTTGGGGAGGAGATGATAGCTTGGAGTGTCATAATGTCTTTTCCTTTCAGGTGGCTACATTCTGGAAGTGTATGTCCACTGCTGAAGCTGATGAGGAAGGTGATGATCCGAGTGGTGCATTGGCGGCTAGTGGTTGTTTACGAGTCATAAGCACGATTCTTGAGGTACATTCTGGAAGTGTATGTCCACGCCTCTTATTCTTTAATCTTCTGTGCTTAGACTTACATTTAGTACTTTTTGATGCTTTGATTTGGTTTTTTTTACTTGCATACCATCTAAAACTTGTTTTATTACAATATGTTTTCAATCTGGTTTTATTTTAGAACAAACATAAGAGACTTGATTCTTGAGCTTCAAATCAGGTTTGTTAATTGTGCGGTGAATTCAACTATAATTTGTTAAACTTTTAGTCTATAATTGCTTCTAACAAACTTTAAGCCTATTAGCTCAAATGGTAGAGCGATGTGCTAATGCACAAAGATGCGGGTTCAAATCCCGCATAGGCTATTTTCCAGTCTTACAAACATGTTTGATAATTCACAAAAAGTTCATAACATTACTCACCGCTTTGTGCTCAAAGCTTATTACAAAGTAAAAGTAATAATTAGAAAAATACAAATAAGCCAAAATGCCGCTCAAAGCTTAATAGTCAAGGCCTAGTGACATCATGTTCATTCACATAGAGCCTTACATGACTAGTTGCCTTCCTTGTTCTTTCCCATATGATAGCAAAAAAAAATTCCACCTTTATTCAAACTAAATAGCAGCAAGAATAATTGAACTAGCACAGCTTCACCTGCCATCTCTCTTGACCATGACAACAACTAAATTTCCCCCTAAAAAAATTAGGCATGCTCAAGGACACCACGTACCTTGTACATTCTAATGCAATTCAACCAACTTCCACCATTCCAACAAATAAGTCCTTCCCAACACCAGCAATTGCATATCCAACATCAAGTGGCAGTGTGTACATATATCCCACCCAGTAAAAATAGCTTTGTATCAACACTTAATTATATACCAATCACTTGAATTGTCCAGTAGTCTTGAAAACACACCAGTTCACTCACACCAGCAACAACCATAACACAAAAGCAAACATTTATGACAGCAAGGCAAGTAAATTGTTGGAACAATGACAACAATAAAATGTTCACAAGACAACAACTTTTCTCAAGAAAATTGCAAGCTCGACTTCAAATGACTTGCAAGATCCAAAAGATGGCAACTGGTAAAAACCCAAGAACACAAATCATACCCATAACCCCAAGTCCAGCTAGGCTATTTTAATTGCACATATCATACATTAATTTATGGATGATTTTTTGGTAATCATCAATATAAATCAAAACAGGGGCATTGTTTTAAATTTAACTTGAGATTGGCCTATGTGGGATTTGAACCCGCATCATGCGCGTGCGCACATTGCTCTACCACTTGAGCTAATAGGCTTACATTTTGTTAAAAACATATTAAGCAACTTCATATCATCCCTAAGAACTAATCACTAGCCAATTTATACTTGCACTGTCACAAATGGGAATTTCCAAGAAGAGCACTTCAATATGCATCTAATCTAACTCTACCTTTACCTTTTTTTTTTGGGTGAGGGAGGGGGGGGGGGGGGAAGGGGGGACATGACTTTATCATTCTTATCTTCATCAAGATTGAGAAATCTAATGCAATCAATCCATCTCGTATTGGACTTGAGCAAAAGTTGACCAACAGAAAAAATCAATTCATCTAATACAATAAGCTGATTGACAGGACTCTAGTTTGATGAGATACTTTATGCTATCTTAGCTTCAACAGTTGCAATGCCCTAATACAGCTTTAAACCTTCATATTCATCCTGATCCATCACCAAGAGCCAACATTTGTTAGTAACTCACATAATTTCGAACTCGAATTCACTATACTGAAACATTAATCCCCAAATTCACAAAGTCAAACTCGAATTCAAATCTTTCTAGATTCCACTCCACATCTGTCTACATTCCACACTCAAATTCATAAACTCAAACTGAAAATCCCTAACTCGAAACCCTAATTTTCAGGAATTTTAAAAAATGACTTACCTTTTCCGCCCAAAGACCAGTTGGGGCCGCTCGGTGTCGTCGAATTTCTTTCCTTCTCTCGTTCTCAGTCGCCTGCATTCTTCATCTCTCTTGTCGACGAGGTTAGTTTTCTTTGAATTTTAGAATATTTTCTTTTTAAAAAATCTAACGGAGTAAGTTATTCTGTTAACCTTGACTTTATAAGGGCACGACACAAAATAACCCTAAACCTGAGGGGTACCACACGAAAAAGGTGAAACTCTTGTACACCTTGTGAAAAACGTCTTACCTCGAGGGTATGGGGAGAAATTTCCGTTGTTTTTTTAACAAAGATACGTTTTTTTTCCTTTTGTTCATCCTCTTCCAGGCGAAAAAGAGAAGACGCCGCGATGGGTTTTCGAAGCATCTGCAGTGCCCCTTGACACGCCCACTTGAAGGTTCGGAGAGTTGTCTTTGGGTATTCGAAATGGACGACGGCGGAGCGAGGGTGGCTAAGAACCTAAGGCCCCGTGCTCAGGTATGCTCTAGGGCTTTCTTTGCAAATTCCCCACCCCCCCCCCCCCCCCCACCCCAACTTGGTACGATTTGGGGTTTTTTTTGTTTTAGCTCCGAATTTCGTATTCAATCCGACTTGTAGTCGATTCCCAGTCCAAATTTTAAGATCCTCACATGAATCTCTTCTCAATTTTAAAGCTCAACTGATTTTTTGCTTTCAAATTGCGATTTTAGGGCTTTTAATTTGTGCAATTTTGGGGCAGACAAGATGAGCTAAACGAGATTCCGGGCTTAGGACTTTTGAAAAAGAAACCGGTGAAGGGTTCCGACTTTGAGTCTCAGTGCGGCGAGGTCTCGCTTGAACCCTTGAAGGCGCTGGCGAACATGATCCCGACGCCACCGATTAGGTATGTTTGTGTATGAAAATCCCCAATCCCAAACTCGTTATTTGATTTAGCGTTTAAGCTAAGAATTTCGAATCTCTTTCTTCACCAATTCTCAATTGGATGCTCGGCTGATTTGTAATTTGGATTACGGAAAACCAGCGACCAAAAAAAGCGGGGAACTAGGGCTCGGACGACTCAAATCAGCATGGACCAAACAATTTTTGGAAGACAGGAGGTTGTCGTCAGGTTGGTGATCTTTCTGCCTCAATCCAGTTCTTTAGTTGGCCTCGTGAGACTTGTTTTGTTGAGCCTATGAGTTACGATTCTAATTTGGATTTGGGGTAAGTGAATTTAGAATTTTGACGTATGCTTTCGCCGACTCCATATGTTCTGTATTTTTATTTTTGTTTGAAGAGGGAGGTGATATGTGTCCTGCTTGATTGTTTCTTGTTACGCCAGAACATAGTTTGCTTGCAACCGGTTTAAGTTGTGTAGAAAATCTGTTCTCTTGCTTTGATTTCAAGCTCATTATTCCCACACGTCTGCCTGTTGTGAAATTGCTACCTTGGTTTACCTGAGACTTGTTGCAATTTGTGTGCTTGACTGAGTTGATTAGTTTAGGAAAAAAAAATCCAGCAGCGTTTCGCCCTCTTTTAGGGCTATTTGATGATTCCGAAACCCAGGCCACAAGCGAAAGCTCGCAAGGTTTGCAAGGGCGGGGTTTCGAGAATCGATTTTGACAGCACTTCGACTTGTTTTGGGGCAATTTGATGACTCCGAAACCCAGGCCACAAGTGAAAGCTCGCAAGGTTTGCAAGGACGGGGTTTCGAGAGTCGATTGCGTGGTCCTTCGATTTGATTTGAGGGTGACTTGATGACTCCGAAGCCCAGGCCACAAGCGAAAGCTTGCAACGTTTTCAAGGGTGGGGCTTCGGGAATCACCAAGAACCCAACATGGAGAGAAGGCTACCTGTTTGCCTCCTCTTCTTCTTTGCTTTGCTCTCTGCAGACGTATTTGTGTTGTTTTTTTTTTCTGCAGCTTTTTCCTTTTCTTTTGTGCGTGCTGTGCTCTCCTTTTTTTTTTACCCTAGCCTTGGCCTCTTTTATAGGATAGGGAAGCTAAGGATAGATCTCTAGTTGCGTTTTTGTTTAAGATATCTTTTTTCCTTTGAGATAACAGACGTATCTTTTAGTTGATATTCTATCTTTTATTTCCTTTAACTGCTGATCCTTTTTCCCTTAGCTATCGATAACTTTTTTTTTGGCATAACTATTTCTTTATTTATTTTGCTGATTTTTTCATATATCGATAGCTCCTCTCTCTTTTTTTTTAGCTATCTATTTTATTGATTTCCTTTATTGAATGTGGCAATTTGTTTGGTCTGGTAGCCCCCAATTTGTGGGTTCACTTGGACCGGCCTTTGAAGCCTACTTTGGGCCAGCTTTCAATTAAAACTCTTGTGGATTTTCTTAGACAATCAAAATCCACTAATTCCACTTTCAATTTCCTTTTTTCTTTGCAGATTCGATCGGACAGCCCAGCTAGCATTTGATTTCGAGAGATTTGCCACCTAAATGACGGAACTTGTGCCCTCAACAGCTCGGCTATATTATTTTTTAATGTATGCTCGACTATTTAGTTTAGGAGCTTGTAGTACACTAAAATGATGTATTCGGTACATAACACATTTAGTGCACTCTTTATTTGCTTGTAATTATTGTTAACCAATTGGTACACGTGTTTAATATGTAACGTATCACATGAAAGCTTATATAAAAATAACTTCATAAGCTCATATTATAAATTTTAATCAAACACGAAATTTTACCCCCAGACAAAGGCAACGATATATCAATCAACGCGAAATATCGGCGTTGACCCGATATATGGCGTTGACCCGATATTCATCACACGATACGCCGATATCTTAGCGGATTCTAAATATCGCCGATATATCGACCGATATATCCGATATTTAGAACACTGATGCTATTAGTCACACATACATGTCGTTAGTCAAACAATTATATCATCACGCTAGTCAGTCACCGAACGAGTCAAATCCCCATGGTAGTTCCAAAATCGTTTCGAAATTCGAGTCAAATAGTTACGACTTTCCACCTTTCAAATACCCCTCAAATTCCTTTTTGAAAACCAAGTTCCAATCCTCGATACAAGTATTTCAAAACGAACCTGATAACGTTAGGATATTTCCCAAAAATCATCTTTTAAGGGTATTAAATCAATTTCTGAGCTTTTGAAAATATTACCCAAATTCCTTTATCCATTTAATTACGATAATACATTTTAAACCTCAACATTTTTCAAGGCCATTATTTATGTATTTTCAAACACTCTTTATATATATATATAAAATAGACCCAACCATTTTTATTTTATCAAAACCGGTCCCTATTTAAATTACCAAAAACCACCCTTGATAATGCATATTTCATATAGGCATTATAGATATTTCTTATTGCATTTAGATAGGAGTTTTGCATATGTTTGAGTCTAGTTTCGTATATTGCTTGTGAAGTATTCGAGTTCGGAATCTACAGTGTTTATTCTGCAGAATTACATTCCGACGTTGAAAGGACTTTGGAGGCCGAGGAAGAAGCTAGAGAAGATCAAGGAAGCACGACATTGAAGATAATTGAAGATAATCGAGGAAATTCCGTCATTGTAAGGGCGGCGTCCACCTCCATTTACACGGGGTCCGCCGTGGGCCGGTTTCCAGCGATTGTGATTTTGGATCCGAAGACCATATTTCCTATTATTATATTATTATTTCTACTAGGGTTTTGCCGACTCCTTATGGGTCTATATTAGGTTTATTCAGATTATTCAGTCGTGTGTGGCTATAGTGTGAGACTATGAACACCATTAGAGATAGAGAGATTCGGCCTATGAGTTGCTAAACTCATAGTTTCGCCTGTGATTTGAAGACATGGTTGTTTGGATTGTGAGGATTTGATTCTATTTAGTTATTCATATTCATAGCTATCATCTTGTGCTTATTGATTATATTTGTGTTCCTTTCTATGATTGATCACCATGTTAGAAATTACATCTTAGCTATGAATTCGTTATTGTATTCTTGATAGCAAACAAAGTATTGAAGTAGTGATATTTCTTTGTCTTTGTAGTGGATGATTGCAATTGATCTATGTTGAGGATATGTCAATTAGGGCTGATTACGGTTGTTCCGGCTTGTCTTAATTGCATTGAATCAATATGCCAATTGGTCTAATTACTTGAGTCCTTAATGCTATTCTTTAGTGATATTGAATAGGGTAATTGTATCCTTGCGGATCTCTTAACTTTTGTCAAGTAGACATGTGTTTATGAATAATTGATAGATCAATCCTAGGACCATGAATTCCAACCATTGTTAGAGAATTACATATGACATATTTCTTCTACCTTATTATGAATCTACTTTGCAATCATAAAGTTGGTTACTTAACTTCTACATCTTGGTTATTAGCTATAAATCATTGTTTGGTCATAAGAGCTCTTGCTAAGAGCTATTGAATAGGAAATCGCTTCTCCCTGTGGGTTCGACTCCGGACTTAATCGCTATACTAGTAGTTGTTTAGTTTATCAAGTGATTGATTGACTAATCTATTGATTTTGTGTTTGAGTTTGGATTATATTACTATTTGGCAAAGGGCGAAAGTGCCAACGACGTTCGTCCCGCTTCAACCCTTATATTTGTAATTCTCAAAACCGAATACATTTTCATAGAAATAGGGCCAAATTCATCTCCTTTTAAAACAACAAATTTCTAGCCTAAAGGAATAGGCCCAATAGCAATTTCACTCTTCCTTCTGTTCGAAAAGCGGAGATAAAAAACAAGAGGGGGCCCGCGCTGATGTGGCACTGATGTGGCGATGACATGGAAGGGCCCACGACTAAAAGAGAGGGGAGAGCTCACTGTTCATCATCTTCTTCAAGTTTTGTTCGAACTGAGAAGAGAAGAAAGGGAGTGGGATGCTATCGGGCGGCGACAGCATGCTTTGGCCACCTCACCCGACACCCATGGATCCAAAAATAGAAAGAGAGAGAGAGAGAGAGAGAGAGAGAGAGTCTCACCGAGAGTTCGATTCGCCGGCTAGTGTTCGATTGGAGCTCCTCTAGCTCGTTTGGGGCTTGCCGACATCGAGGGAGGGGGAGGTGAACTCCTGGGTTGCTGCTCGAATGGTGAAGACGAGGTGAGGTGGTTGGTGGTGCTCGACGTTCCTGGGAGAAATAGGGCAGACACTCGAGAGTGCTCAGAAGTCACTCGGTGGTTAGAGCTACTATAAAGGCTCGGATTTTTTTATCCTAATTTTTCAAAAAACAGGAAATTTTAAAATGAATTTAAAGTCGGAATTTAAAGGAAAACTCGCTAACTCGGATTTTAGAACCCATGAAATGGATTTCCGGCCTAAAAATTTTTAAGAACTAACATGGCAACCTCGATTTCTTGAATTTCAAATTCTAACTTCGTGAAAGAGAGAGCGGGATTTGGCTAGCTAACGTCAGAAACTAATTTCGGGACACCCCTCGGGATTCAAACTCGCAGCGTCGGAACAAGACTCTCACCCTCACCTCTTATGTCCTAGCCGAGATCCTCCTAGCCCCAAACCCTAGCCCCTTTGGAATATGGAAGCATGCTAAGTCAAAGATTTCACCTATGTTTGGAAGAACACCCATACTCACCTTTTCATTTCTCTCACCCTTGCTCCCCTCATTTTTGGAAAGAGACAAGCCTCTCCTATCTTCAAACTCTCAACTCAAACCATGCCAAGGATAACTACATGACATCACCACTAATTCAAATCCCACCTCAAGACAAATTCAAGGCAAGCAATCCTATCTTAAAAATAAGGAGAGAGTGGAAGACTCTTCACACCCGTCAAATACAAACCCTAAAAACTCTCTCAACATCTCTTCCTCTTCTCTTGTGCCGCCACCTCCAACCACCATTCCCCACCACCTCAGCCACCTCCACCACTCCCAAACACCACCAACAACCACCAAGGAAACACCTCTTCCCCTCCTTCTCCCATCTCGGCCAAACACCAAACACCAAACACCACCCCACTACCTCTCCCTTCTTCCATCTTGCAAACCAGGGAGTCTAGCAGCATCCTAAACCTCCTAAGGAGTCCAAGGAAGCATTCGGAGCCGTTCAACAGACTGGAGATCCAAGATTCGAGCCTCAGAGTCATTTTTGGCCATTTTCGAGTCCATAGAGGGTAAGATATTTCTTCTCTTCTCCTTTCACCTCCAAACCCTCAAAGGTTTCTCTTTTAACCTCCTACTAACTCCCCCATCTCACCCAGCACACGGATCCAGGAGAATCAAAAGGAAAATCGCATCTCAATCCATCCTGGAGAACAAACGTGAAGAAGAGAAGATTTGGGTGAGAAATCCTTTCAAATATTCGAGCTTTACATTCGATTCTTGTACTAACATGCTCCTGGAAACCTAAGGAAAATTTGGAAAAAGGGGGAAGGCTAACAACGTCAAACAAGGCCGAAAACAGAGGCTAGAATCAAGGAACTCGCGATGGCGAGAGGGCTTCTGGGGGTACCCTATGAGGGGACCCCAGACTTGCGGCCGTAACCCGAGCTTTTGCGGGCACGAGATGCTCGCGGCCGTGAGGCTCTCACGAGTGCCCAGGCCTCGTGGGTGCGATAATGCTTCTTGCAACCGTGATACCCGCCCACCCCCCTTCCATGGGATGCTCCCGGGGACCTCCCGCGGTGGTGAAAGTCACTTTCGCCGTGGCGAGTTGCTCCCTGGACGATGGTTTTAACTCCGTTTTCTCGAAATTCGACAACCGTTTTCACGGTTCATTTTTAGCGGTTTTGAGGCTTTCAAGGACTGACCAAATAATCTAACTCGGGGTTTTGGAAAATGAACTTCACAAGTGTTTCAAGGTAGGAGATTCTAAACGATTAACTCGATTTTCGAAACGGTTTTCGAGACTAACTTGGGAATTTTATGTGATCGATGACTAACTAGCATGTTGATATGATTGATTGACTAATAGCATGATTGTGTGAACTAATGGCATGTATGAATGACTAATGGCATGATGAGATGTTAGAGTTACGTTATCGCATGATTATACCTTGTGATTATGATGAACTGTTGAGATACATATGTATGTGGATATGCTGTTATGAGCATGTGAATGTGGCTGAATAGAATGAGGAGAATGATGTGGTCTTATGGGATGTGGTGATATGATGAATGGTTTAGCATGATCGAATGGAAATTGCGATGTGTTTATTGTTCTCATTGAAAGATGTATGCTTTGAATGCTTGAATGGTTAGATGTAGACTTATATATGCTCCGCTATGTATCTAGGTAACATTGTTTGATTGTGCGTGCTGCTTGTTGGGATTCTACTTTTGCTGTTCTACTAGCTAGGTAAGTCTCTTCGGAGCTTACTAAGATTGAATAGACCTCCCTACTATATGTGCATGATATACTAGGTGCTTGCATTTCATGATCAGCATGCCATGTAGTATCATGCTAGGTTGCATTGACGAATGGGCATTCTATTTCTATATGCGTATGTAAACGGAACGGTCATTATTTGTGAAGTATTTAGAGTCTTTGCTAGGGTCATAGGACGGCCCAGGCTCATCAGGTCTCGTCATGAGTCGTTCGAGTCATGGCAGTATCTTTATTACAACACCTTATTCGTTATCCACATTACTCTTATTTTCTTTTTATAAGACCACATTCATGACGATTTAAAAAGTATGCTATATGGGTTGGGCACTAATACGAGCTTGATTCTATTAATGAAATGGAGTCCATTTATGAGCTGGTCAGTCTCCGCATACCCTATCAGGAAGGAGGGGGGGTGGTAGGAAAACAACGGTGGTGGTTGGTGTTTGGCGAGACTAACAACACAAGAGGGGAGTTGTGGTGTGTGATAATGGAAGAGAAGGTAGAGGGATGGAGGGAGAAGTGACGAAGTGGCTGGGTGAAGGAAAATGAGTGAAAGGAAGGAATGAAATTCTGGCTTACTATTACATTAAAGGGAGAGGGGTATGGGAAGGGGTCTCTACAGATTATGGCATGGGAGGCAAATTAGCGTAGGTCAATCTTGGCATCTTGCCACAAATGAAGAAGCAAGGTGAAGAGAGGGAGGGATAAGGGTTGTGGGTGTTTCTCCCAAGCAAGAAATGGGGAAAGTGTGAGTGATTTTCCCATTTTTCAATTCAACAAAGGGACCACAATGGGCTGATTTGTGGATAGACATTGGGGAAAAGACAAAGCTTGTGGTCCCGGAAGCGCAAATTTTCAAATTCCCGAATGTAGTTTCCCGAATTTCTGCTCTTTCGATCTAATCTTGGCTCGATCAAATTAGCATTTTAAAAACACTAGGATATTAGTATCTAAAGTAAATTTCAAATCCCGAGGCAAAAAGACAAAATTTATCTCTAAAAGTTCGAAATTGGGTCGATATCCGCTTTATGGATTTTAAAATATGATTGTCAAGGTGAGGACGAGGATTTTCAAAATCCTAATTTAAATTCATTTTATTTTATTTTTAAGATAGTTATTTGAAAACTCGAAGTCCTTACAAGCCAATGCATAAATATTTTATAAAAAAATGAAAAGGACTCAATTGCCATTTTATATAAACAATCTTGCTTACAGAAAAAAACGCATGTTGCTAATAGACTTTGTGTCACACACACACGCGCATACACACGCGCGTGCATACACACACAATCTAGTGGGCTAATGGGTGGTTTAGCAGGTTGAGTGATGAGTCTAGTAATGCGCAAAAAAACATATCACTTGGTATTCGACCCATCACCCAATTGTCACTTGTTTTTTTTTGGGGGGAGGGGGGGGGGAGGGGGGGTTTATCCATATCATCTGTTCGGGTGGATCAGGAGATTCGATCACCCTCATATAATTTCCAACCCTTACTATTATAGTTTTCTTTTCATACCCTTTGTAATTTAGACATAGATTAGATAAACCATTACATCACCACATACCACAGTTTAATAACAAGTAATTTAAACATGGTCAATATAATAAAATATAACGAGTTCGATTCAACCCAATGAGTCATAAATGCTATTTTTTTAAGATAGTGAACTACTTACTTTTAGTAGTAAAAAAAGACTTTAGACAACGGTTATTTTACAAGATGCACAATGGTTTTGGAACCGTTGTATTAGCCAGCGCGGTTTACATTAAAGACAACAATTGAATATAGTTCACTAAGACAATGATTATATTTGTTGTTAAAGATTTGAAATACCTATTGTCTATTCGTTGTTTTAAGGTTTTTCATTATCCTAGAATCTGACCTAATGGGTGCCACGAATTGATCCAACCCGGCCTAAAAATTTGTGTACAAATCATGTCAATTTGGTTATACTCGGATAGGGTTGCATTTTGAATGATCTAGATCTTCTACATCCCATGCTTTATACTCCAGTAGATGTGTCAAAAAATTAGGGGATTGATAAATACATCACTAATTTTTACTGGATACACCGCTTATCTTCGCAACCTATTGTGGAGTGGGTTCCGCAACCTGTTGTAGAACTATTGTCAGATGCCCTAAAAATTCAAGATAACAAAAAGTTTAATATGGGAATTACACAACTAGTTGTGGACTACATGCAAAGTTTTTTTTTTTTAATAAAGGCACACACATAAAATTTACAAAAAAAAAAAAAAAAAAAGTCCGCACATTGTTGCGGATTGTTTGAAAGTTTTTTTTTGGTTTTTTTAAAATAGGCATATATGGGACTCCGCATCATGTTGCGGAGTCCCTATATTTAATTTTTTTTTTCTTCACAGTTTTGACGCTTCTGACAAGATACTACGCAACTTGTTGCAGAGTAAGATACCAAGTTGCGAAGTTTAGCAGTGTACCTAATTAAAACTAATGACATTTAGATTTCCCAAAAATTATTATAGCTCTAAATTTATCTTTAGAAAAATAAAAATAATATACTCATATTTTAAAAAATTATATTCTTATATGTATAAACTTTAATAGTAAAAATCATTTACAAAATTTTAAAAATTAAATTGACCATTATTTGAAGAATATATTTCTAGAAATATTTAAAACGTGATTTTTCAGGGTAAGAGTTTATAAAGATATAAATATAGTTTTTAAAATATAAATATAAACTATTATAATTTTTTAAAGATAAAATTTATGTTAAAATAATTTTGGAATATATGGATACAGTGAAGTAAAATAATAGAGATAGAGATCTTCATGGTCGTGGATTGCGGTTGGCGAGAAAATATTGGGTTGTGGGTTCCGCAAAGTGCAAGCAGTCCACGAGCGGGGCCAAGCAGCCCCTTCTCTCCGATCAGTCTACAACCATTAAATTTAAAACTAAAATGTCCTTAATTACATTTAAGACTTTTAATTATACATGGCTACCAAAAATTAAAAATTATGGGGCAACCTAACAAAATCATGGCTACCATGCTTTGACGTTACGCTGCAAGCTCTATCATTCAACCCCAATCAACAAGCACAAGTACTTTTTCAAACATCATTTCTATTTATTTATTAAACCCCTTCTTTGAAATTTTCAACATTCCTTGATTTTGTTAAATAGTTATAGAGGGCTATCACCATAATTTGTTATGTACCGATAAAATATGCACATTTTACCTAGGCTTTGCAATTATGCATAGGGGTGGGCAATTGGCTACGGGTTGCACTCAAAAAGGTAGACATCAAATATTGGGGCTTGTTTGGTTGAAAATAGGAATTTCCTATCACTTCCTATGAAGTCAATTCCCATTAATTCAATTTCCATAAATTATAATTTCTATAAATTCTAAAAAGTTGTTTGGTTGATTTATAAGATGTGGGGAATTTAAATAGGGAGAATTGAATTTTTTCATTAAAAATGGTGGAATTGCAACTTACTTAGTCCCTCTTAGGTAAGTGAAATTCCCCCATTTTGTAGGAATGAAATTCGTGTGAAGTTAAATTACTGTGTTTTTTCGTATTAAAAAAAGTAATCAAATACATGTATTTATCCCACTTCCTGGGTTTTTTAACTTCTTGAGTTTTTTAAATGGTAACCAGACGGGCTCTGATATCACTATTTAGTTAAATTGGTTAGTTTTTTATTATTATTATTGGGAGGTGAATCAGATATGGTCTTAACATTTTTTAAAGTCTTGTCTTATATTAAAAGGAAAAAAAACTGATAAGTAATTAAATTAGGAGGTTATGGATTAGGGCAGCTGGTTTAGATTAGCTAGCATTAATTAGGAGTTTTTTGCTAAGTGGCCATTTTGGAACCAAATTTTAAGTCATAGGACACAAGGGTGACAATATTAGGTAAGTGTCCATTTTTTCCAATTTTACCCCTACCCTTATAAAATTTGGAAACAATCCGTCCTCGTTATCCTCTCGCATCTACTCCCTCCTAGTTCTCTCTCCCTCTCGCGTCTGTCGATGTCCACCGCCGTCCTGGTTCTCGCCGTCTCCACCGCCGTCCTGGTTTGTCTACCGATCTCCACCGCCGATCTCGGCTGATCTCCGTCACTATATCTCTCCACCGCCATCTCTCTCTACCCCCTCCGATCTGGAATTCTGGAAAACGAAGATCCGGTGGTGCGATCGGCGATGAATCTCCTCCTTCGATTTCACTCCTCCTCCTTCCTCCGATCGGAGAGACCTCGATCTGCTGGAGACTACCTTTCTCTACCTTCAATTTCTCCATTATTGCCGCCGGCGCCTCCCCGATCGACTCGCAAGCCATAGTCTCGCAAGCCATCGTCTCGCAGGGAGCGCGGAGATCTCGATTTTGCCCCTGCCTTCGATCATGACGCTGCCGATGGAGTTCTTCGGGAGGCCGATCATGACGCCGCCGCCGATTGATGAGGACAGGTCCCTCGGCGGCGCTCTTCGGGAGGAGGTGCGGCGGCGATGATAGTAGCGGTGGCGGAGGGCGGGAGGAAGATCGAAGTGAGATCGATCTTGCGCCGGCTACTTTGAATACTCCATAAACATGGTGCGCCTGTTGCATCATGCGAATTGATCGAGTCTGCTAAGTCGGTTACAAGGGCTGCCTCCCTTTACCCAAAGCAGATGGTTTGATTGCATCTGAAAATCGACAGATCTCCTATAGGCTGCACTTTGCAGAATCAGTCCGTAAAAATAAATCTGGGAGATCAACAAGCTCATCCCCTGCTGTTTGGTAACTTCATTTCGATTTCATGGGCTTTGTGGCTCTAGATCCCATTACTGTTAGTTTTTGTGTGTAATTCGGAGTAGGTGAGTGGGATTTCTGAGAACCTGTTGTTATGTGCAATTGCTTTTGAATGATGCCAGTAAATATTTTGAGGCATGCTAATGAATTTGGCCTATAATTTGTAAAATGTTGTAATCACAATTAATTTCTTCGAAGGTATATAATCTTGAGTCGTTTACATCTATCTTTATGATGATAGACATTGTAACCAAAATAAAAACAAGGTCATAGACACTGTCACCACTATGAAAAATGATCATAGACAATGTAATCAAAGAAAACCCCTACAAAAAGGGTCATAGACACTGTCATCACTATAAAAAAATGCCATAGACACTGTAATCAAAGGTCATAGACACTGACACTCAAAATACATGTGGTTACATGGTCATAGACTCTGTAATCAAAGAGAAATCATATGATAAGGGAAACACAAACCCTATAGGGGCTAATGAAAAGCCAAAATAAATGTGGTGACAGTTCTCCTCTAATACATGAATGGGTAAGAGGGTCATAGCCACTGTCACCACTATAAAAATAAAGTCATATACACTGTAATCAAAAGGAAAACCCTATAGACGTTGACCAAAATAAAAATAGCTTTATAGACACTGTCACCACTATGAAAAAAGGTTTATATACACTGTAATCAAAGGAAAATCCTAGGAAAAGGGAAGCACAAACCCAATAGGGGCTAATGAGAAGCCAAATACATGTGATGACAGTTCTTCTCTAATTTCTAGTTTTTTAGATTTTTTAAAAGTAGTGTCACCACAATAAAAAAAAATTTAAAAATGTAACTACTATTGTAACCACTATAAAAAATAAAGTCATAGATACTGTCACCACTATAAAAACATGGTCATAGACACTGTAATCAAAAGGAAAACCCTATAGACGTCGTAACCAAAATAAAAAAAGTTTTATAAACATTGTCACCACTATGAAAAAAAGGTTATAGACACTGTAATCAAAGGAAAATTCTAGAAAAAGAGAAACACAAACCCTAAAGTGGCTAATGAGAAGCCGATATTCATGTGGTGACAGTTCTCCTCTAATATATGAATGGGTAAGATGGACATAAACGTTGTAATCAAAATCAAAACAGAGTCATAGACACTGTAACCAAAGAAAAACCCTAGGACTAGGGAAGTGTAAACCCTATAGGAGCTAATGAGATGTCAAAATACATGTGATGACAATTCTTATCTAATTTCTAATTTATAGTTTTCTAGATTTTTTTTAAAGTAGTGTCACCACAATAAAAAAAATTAAAAATGTAACTATTGTTGTCATCATAATAAAAATAAAGTCATAGATACTGTCACCACTATAAAAAGATGGTCATACATACTGTAATCAAAATAAAAATAGGATCATAGACACTGTAACCACTATAAAAACATGATCATAGACACTGTAATAAAAAAGAAAACCCTATAGATGATGTAACCAAAATAAAAACAGTTTTATAGACATTGTCTCCGCTATGAAAAAAGGTTTATAGACACTGTAATAAAAAAAATCCTAGGAAAAGGGAAGCACAAACCCTATAGGAACTAATGAGAAGCCAAAATACAAGTGGTGACAGTTCTTCTCTAATTTCTAATTTATAGTTTTTTAGATTTTTTAAATTAGTGTCACCACAATAAAAATGTAACTACTATTGTAACCACTAAAAAAAAGTCATAGATACTGTCACCACTATAAAAACATGGTCATAGACACTGTAATCAAAGGGAAATCATATCATAAAGGAAGAACAAACCCTATAGAGACTAATGAGAAGCCAAAATAAATGTGATAACAGTTCTCCTCTAATACATAAATGGGTAAGAGGGTCATAGACACTGTAATCAAAATAAAAACAGTGTCATAGCCACTGTCACCACTATAAAAACAAAGTCATAAACACTGTAAATAAAAGGAAAACCCTATAGATGATGTAACCAAAATAAAAATAGCTTTGTAGACACTGTCACCACTATTAAAAAAGGTTCATAGACACTGTAATCAAAGGAAAACCCTAGAAAAAGGGAAGCACAAACCCTAAAAGGGCTAATGAGAAGCCAAGATAAATGTGGTGACAATTCTCCTCTAATTTATGAATGGGTAAGAGGATCGTAGACACTGTAATCAAAATAAAACAGTGTCATAGCCACTGTCACCACTATAAAAACACAGCCATAGACACTGTAATCAAAAGGAAAACCCTATAGACGCTGAAACAAAAATAAAAACAGCTTTATAGACACTGTCATCAGTATGAAAAAAGATTCATAGACACTGTAATCAAAGGAAAACCCTAGGAAAAGGGAAGCATAAACCCTAAAGGGGCTAATGAGAAGCTAAAAGAACATGTGATGTACAGTATGGTTTAGGGTTTAGGGTTAAGTCTTTAGGGTTTAGGGCCAAGGCCCTAAACCCTAAATCTTAAACCCTAAACCCCAAAATGTTAAGTACAGTACGTCGTTAAGAGATGATTGCTGTCACCAAATGGAAAACCCTAGGACAAGGTAAGCAAAAACCCTAAAGGAGCTAATGAGAAGCCAAAAAACATTAGGTGGATAGTTCTCCTTCAATATATGAATGGGTAAGAGAGTCATAGACACTGTCACCACTATTAAAACCGGATCATAGACACTGTCACCACTATGAAAAAAAATGTTATTGACACTGTAATAAAAGGAAAACCCTATAGACGTTGTAACCAAAATAAAAGCAGGGTCATAGACACTGTCACCACTATAAAAACAAGGTCATAAGCACTGTCACCACTATAAAAGAAGAGTAATAGACACTGTAACCAAATGAAAACCCTTCTAATATATGAATGAGTAAGAGAGGCATAAACGCTGTCACCACTGTTAAAACAAGGTCATAGACATTGTTACCACAATTAAAAAAGGGTGTCATAGACATTGTAATCAATGGAACACCCTATAGAAGCTGTAACCAAAATAAAAATAGAGTCATGGACACTGTCACAACTATAAAAACAAGGTCATAGCACTGTAATCAAAATAAAAATAGGGTCGTATACACTAACCAAACAAAAACAAGGTAATAAACACTGTAACCAAAAGAAAAAGAGGGGCATAGATACTGTAATCAAAGGAAAAACCTAGGATAAGGAAAATAATTTTGTGATGACAGCTTTGTTTCAAGTGTTTTTTTTTAAATTTTTTTGATGATACAAAAATTCACAATTTCAATCAAATACTTGTTGCAAACTGAAGGCATCAACATATCATATACAAACTCACTCATAGGGATCTATGATTAAATCTCGCAATTGAACCCATAAGCATGATGACACATATAAGTGTTCAGTTTAGTGAAATCAAGCAAACAAATTAAACAATCTAGGGATATTACAGTCGAAACAATACATATCCAAGAAGTAGAAATCAAAGCTAAAGTAAAAAAGTAGCAGATTTGAAGAAAATTAGTAGCTCCAATCACAAATCAAGCAAACAAATTCAGTAGCATCGCCATTGATCGGAGTTTCGAACCGGCCTCCAGAAGTGGCTTGGGAAACCGACCATCAAACCCCTCCCATCCACCGTCGGCAAGCAAGCCGTAGCCACCGCAGATCTCCAGTTCTCCACCGATGACCTACCGGAACCATCCCCGCCCACGATCCGAGACGAAATCCGACTGATCTCCAGTTCTCCACCGGCAAGCAAGCCGGAACCATCACCGCAGATCTCCAGTTCTCCACCGCAGATCTCCAGTTCTCCAACGGCAAGCAAGCCGTTTCGATGGAGGGAGTGGCTGTGGGAGTGCGAATCCGAGACGAAATCCGACTGAAATCCTTATCAAAGCTATGGATCCGAGACGAAATCCGACTGAAATCCGAGACGAAATCCGAGACAAAATCCGACGAGGGAAGGAGCGGGGCAGTCAATCTGGAGGAGAGCGGGGCGGTCAATCCGACGAGGGAGGGAGCCAGGCGAGAGAGGAAGGGAAGCCGACAAGGAGGGAGGAAGAGATGTCGGAGGCGATCAATCTGGAGGAGAGGAGGATGTGATCGGCGGTGGCAATTGGCAAATCATCAAATCCAGATCTGGAGCAATCGGCCATGGAGATTGGGAGAAGATAGTTCTGATAGAAATTATAAAAGTAAGGGTAAATTAAATCAGGGGTAAAGGTGGTATTATGAAAATATTTTGGCCATTTACTAGCAAAGAAAAGCCCTTAGGACATTTAGTAATTGGTCCAAAGGCCTGCCTTTGGACCAAATTACTTCCATTAATTATTACTTTTAATACATAATATTACATTATAATATATGTTATATGTAATGCAATATTATGCATTATATGTCATATTTAATGGCGATATTATGTCTCTTCTATAAAACTTCATTTCTAATATAAGGAATTCATATAAGACAGTAGACTACTACTCATAACATCAATTAGTTTTATGATAAAATTTCATTAGTTTTGTGTGCTCGACTTGATTAACTCATTGTGTACTTGCTTGAATGTTTGAATGTAATGACTTTCATATTATATGACCCACTATAATTTAATTATTAGAAGGGTGAATGGACGGAATAGGAGATCGAACTTGTGACGTCGTTATCTTTACCAATTAAACTCGAACAAGAGACTCCATCATATAAATGTGGACAATTGACACGTACGGTGTACGTTCCTAGATCCAAATATACGGAGCTACCACTATGTATATAGCCAGTACCCGAATCTCTTATTTGCAGTTGCTGGTCCTTTTCATCGTCAATATTTCAATTAACTAGTTAGGTAAAAAAAAAAAAAGTTCTGAGAACGCAAACTGATTGAAATACAAAGATTTTCATTCAATAAAACACCATATGTATATAACGCATTTAATACCCACAACGTACGCACCCCGAAACTTGTACATTACATCATGTCCATCCCTAATTCACTTGCCCACACTATTTTACCAAAATCAAAATTAAACATATTTAAATTATTTTACAGACTGAATCTTTAATTAATTTAGACCATAAGTAGTACGAAGTATTAATTATATGAACGTTCTAATTTCATTCCGCTTAAAAAAAAAGAGTCCAAAATGACAAATCAGGAGCCGTTGGCGAACTGATTGATGAGCGCGAGCGCATTGCTAGTGCAGTGCACGGCGTCCAGCACCGGGGCCCTGATCGACGCCTTGACCCGCCCATCCAAGGCCCGACCCGCAAATCCGTCCAGGCACGTGTTCTCATCGGTAAGCCCGGCGCTGACCCACGTCTGCACGTTGCTGATCCGCCAGCTCCTCTCGCTGGGCCCGGCCCGCCCGGCCCGGTGGAACTCACGGGTCGACTGGACCAGTCGGTCAACAAGGTCACCCATCTGCTCGGCGCAGTCCTCCAGAGCGGCGGCCTCCTTGCGGCGGAGCCCCTTGGTCTTCCGGAGCTTGGCCACGTGGTTTTTGGCGACGCGGCCCCGGGAGAGGCTCACCGTGAGGGCGGTCTGGGCCAGCTGGCGCGGGCTCTGCTGGATCTTGCTGGCGAAGAGGGCGAGGGATTGGACGCAGAGCTCCGGGAAGCTCGTGGAGTTGCACTTGCTCTTGATGAAGTCGGTGGTGGGAGGTGGTGTGGCGGTCGGGGCCGCTGCGGCGATGAGGAGGTTTAGGGAAAGTAGGCAAAGGGTGATGGATGGGACGAGGAGAGTTGATTTGGCCATTTTGTTAGTTTGTTTGGTTGGATCGGTGGATTTGTGGAATTGGTTTGGTTAATTTATAGAAAGAGAGAGAATGGGAATTAGAGGTGAATGGGGCCAAAGCCATGTCACATTAGTTTGGGCCATGCTTCTCTAAAGTCTCCATTTTTTTCTTCTTTTTTTTATCAACGTAAATTTTCATTCTTTGAGTCTTCAATTCTTCATGAAGTAAAATTTGGGCAGTCTACCATAGCCGGCTTCCGCTGGCCCGACCACCCCTCTTCGGAGGCAAAGAATCACCTCTTCGGAGGCTAGAAATCTCCTCTCCGGAGGTCAGAACCCTCCTCGTCGGTCTATGACAAGCTTGGCGAGAGAATCTCTCTATTGAGATTGGGAAAGGTTGTTCTGTTTCCGTTCTTTCTATTCTTATTGGGAAAAAATCAGATCTGCCATCTCCGATTATAATCATCCAGTGAAGCCATTGGATTACAAACCTCAATTTTTTCAACAATTTTCTCTAATTTATTGGGGCTTTTGCAGACCCTTGTTCGAGGATTTTGTTGAGTCTCATGTTGATCTAAGATTAGACGTCAACAAGTGAAGCTCCATAGGAGGCATTACACATTCGATGTAGAGGATTGCAATCCTGTAACCGATTTCCCGCCAAATCTTTACTCACATGTATAAGAGCACTCATGCTGTAACAGAACAATCATTCCATACAGTTCATTCTCTCTTCCAGCTCGGTTTCCCCTTTTCTCTCTTTCTCTCAAGCTTTCATGGTGAATCTGTGTTCCATCGATCTGAATTGAGTCAATTGCTCAACAATTGACATGGTATTAGAGCGCAGTGAGGATTCCGGCATGCGTCGCACCGACGATGGTGGAATTGGTGGAATTGATCCAATGGATGAGCTTTACTTGTATCATTCTGATCATCCCAACTCTATTCTCTCCACGCGTCTTCTGGATGGCCGAAATTACAGTCATTGGAAGCGATCAGTGGAGGTGTCTCTCATGGCGAAGAACAAGCTCGGTTTCGTCACCGGAACTTGCAGGCGACCAGCCACCGATGCTGCTTTTCAGCAACACTGGGACATATGCAACAATATGGTACTCTCTTGGCTTTTACACTTCGTTGATAAGGATATCGCTGAATCTGTAGTGTATTGTCGCACTACTTCACAAATTTGGAAATATTTGGAGAATGGACTTGGTGCAATCAATCGAACACGCTTATATCAGATCCAGAAAGATATTATTGCTGTCAATCAAAGAAATCTCAGTATTCAGGATTATTTTACTAAATTCAGGTTTTGGGATGAATATATGACTTTGATCGAATTTGAGTCCTGTGATTGTGGTTCTACTCTTGCTATGACAAGAATGATTCAAGATCAACAGGTGATCTTTTTCCTCATGGGACTAAATGAGGGATATAGCAGTGTTCGTTGAAATATATTGATGATGATGACTCCTCCTGGAATTGGTGATACTTACCGATTTCTGATGCAAGATGAGCAACAAAGAGGTGCGAACAAGAGCTCATCTTCTCCAGGAGATGCTTCTGCGTTTGCTTCTCAATCAAAAGGGAATTTTTCTGGATCCAAGAAATCTCTTTACTGTGATCACTGTAAAGTGACTGGACATGCCATGGATAAGTGCTGGAAAATCCATGGATATCCTTCAAATTCAGGTGCATCAGGTTCCTTTTTGCACATATTGCAAGAATCTTGGTCATGTTGTTGATAGGTGCTGGAAGCTACACGGGTATCCAACTGATAATCCCTCTGCAGGCAGTTCCAAGAAGCTAGCTGCTAATGCTACTTCCTCTCCTATCACACAAGAGCAATACCAACAGTTACTGAACCTGTTGCAGCGTCATGAGATCAAGGAACCCACAGCTATGTTGGCAGGTACAAACACTTGTCTCTTTTCTTCTATGCTTAACTCTTCATGGATCTTGGATAGTGGAGCAACTGACCACATGTCCCCTCATTTACATCTTTTCAAATCCTTTGAATCCTTGTCCAGACCATCCTCTATTACCTTACCAAATAATATGAAAGCAACCATTTCTAATATTGGCACTGTCAAGATAGATCCTCACATCTCCTTAAAAGAAGTTCTTCATGTCCCTGATTGCCACTTCAACTTACTCTCAATCAGAAAACTCATCCATGACATACATTCTAATGTGCTCTTCACTCCAACTTCATGTATTATCCACGGCCCTTCGATGAAGAAGCCTCTGGTAATTGCAAGTGAAGAACGTGGGTTATACATTGCACACAAGGCATATGAGCTACCATCCTTTCCTGCTTTGTCTTATGTATTACAGTTTGATTTTTCCAAATGTAACATTGTTTCTCCTATTTCTGATGTTGTGTTTTCTGCAAATTGTAAAGCTGAACTCCTACATTGCAAATTGGGGCATTTACCTTTTGCTCAAATAAAGTACATTGATAATTCTATTCCTTTTACTTCCCCCACTTCCATTTGCCAAATATGTCCACAAGAAAAGTTACACAAACAACCATTTCCTTTAAGATCTACCAAATCTGCAGCTTCTTTTGACCTTGTGTACACACTTGGGGACAATATAAGCATAGCACTCATAATGGCTATGAATACTTTCTAACCATGGTGGATGATTACTCTAAATGTACATGGACATATCTCATGGCATCTAAAACAAATACTCTTTCCATTATGACAAATTTTGTCTCTTTAGTCCATACACAGTTTGCCCTTCCCATCAAAGCTATGAGATCAGATAATGCTGCTGAGTTTGTTGACCAATCCATTTCAAGTTTCTTTGCTAAAAATGGCATTATCCACCAAACCAGTTGTGTTGATTCCCCACAGCAAAATGGAGTTGTTGAGAGGAAACATAAATACTTGCTTGAAGTGGCTCGTGCCATTAAATTTCAATCCAATGTTCCCATTCAATATTGGGGAGAGTGCATTTTAACTGCAACATACTTGATAAACCGTATCCTTTTACCCATCCTCTCAAACAAATCTCCATATGAACTCCTTTACCATAAACCTCCATCATATTCTCATCTAAGGGTATTTGGTTGTCTATGTTTTGGCAGTACATTAAAGAGGGGAAGGGACAAGTTTCAATCTTGAGCTAGTCCATGTGTTTTTCTGGGTTACAGCTATGGCAAATGTGCACTGTTCTTGACATCAAAAATCAGACTGTATTCCACTCTCGTGATGTGGTTTTCCATGAAACTCATTTCCCATTTCATACAGCTTCTCCCAATTCCCATGATATACCTCTTCCCCCACCTGTTACTTCCTTTCCTTCTACCATTTTCTTACCATCTTCTACTTCTTTACCCTCTGTTGGTTCCCCTTTTTCCACAAATATACCTCTTCATGATGATTTGATTTCATCTAACCCACACACTCCCACTGATACTTCTTCATCTGATGTGGATTCTCATCATACTGAGATTCCCTTAGCCCAGCCAATTGACAGTCAACCCATTGTCCCAGCTCTCAGAAGATCTTCCAGAAATCATCATTTTCCTGCTCATTTTAATGATTATGTGTGCAATGTGTGCTCTACTTCTTCTTCTTCCACTTTTTACCACTTTCCCAAAGCTCACTTTGCCTCAGCTTTACCCTCTCATTCTTTCTCCATGCTCTCCAAATTAACCTCCTATGTTGAGCCTACCTCTTACAAAAAAGCTTCCAAAGATCATGATTGGGTTTTAGCTATGAAAAAAGAGATAGATTCTTTGACTGCCAACCATACTTGGATTCTTGTTCCATTGCTTGCAGGAAAGAAACCAGTAGGTTGTAAGTGGGTTTTCAAAGTGAAGCTCAAAGCTGATGGAAGTCTAGAGCGTCATAAAGCTCGTCTAGTTGCAAAGGGATTTACACAGACTGAGGGTATCGATTATCATGAGACTTTTTCCCCTGTTGTCAAGATGACAACCATTAGGACTGTTATTGCTCTTGCAGCTGCTCATCATTGGGTCTGGAGGTTTCTTACAGTCCTGATGGAGTACATTTTTCACAACACAAGTTCAGTCAGAAAGTTCTTCGTGAATCTGGTCTCAATGATCTTCGTCTAGTGTGTACTCCTCTTCCTCAGAATCTCAAATTGGATCCCCTTCATGATGATATTTTACAAGACCCCACTTATTTTCGAAAGATAGTTGGAAAATTGAATTTTCTCACCCATACTCGTCCTGATCTATGCTTTGCAACTCAATCATTGAGTCAGTTTCTTCAAGCCCCTCGCACATCCCATTTAGATGCACTTTATCACACCATCAGGTATTTGAGTGGGACACTTCATCATGGGATTGTCCTTAAAGGCTTTGATACTCCAAGAATTGCTGCATACATTGACTCTGACTGGGAATCTTGCTCGTACAATAGGTAGTCTGTGACTGGTTTTGTTATCCTTTTGGGTGACTCTCCAATTAGTTGGAAGTCCAAGAAGCAAGGGGTTGTTTCTCGTAGCTCCACAGAGGCAGAATACCGAGCCATGGCTCAAACTGCAGCAGGAGTTACTTGGCTTGTCCGTCTCCTTGAAGAATTAGGCATGGCTCCAATCAAACCTGTTACCTTGTATTGTGATAACCAGTCCGCATTACAATTGGCGAAGAATCCGATCTTTCACGAGCGCACAAAACATATCGAAGTCGACTGTCACTTCACTCGTGATAAGGTAATCGAAGGCCTCCTTGATTTGTGTCATATTCCTACAACTTCACAACTGGCAGACGTTTTAACAAAGGTTCTTCCGTCACACCAACAGAATGAGTTACTAGGCAAACTTGGGTTGTCACCACCCCAAGTTTGAGGGGGGGGGGGGGGTGATAGAGTCTATTTTAGTCGTAATTGCATATTATATTAGGTTATTTTCATGCATATTTTACATATTTTATAGTTAATTTGTATAATTTGATTTTCGGAGTCTGCACTAGTGTTTTTATATATTTCAGGTATTTTCGAGTTCGATCATATGAATTTGGAAGTTGGGATCAAAATTGGGCCGAGTTACTTAATGAATGGGTCGATGAAATTCATAAGGAATGAGCCCACGGGCCTGATGCGCCAAATGTGTGGAATTGAGTTCGGAAGGTTTATGGCAGCAGTTGCTCACTACCTTAAACAGAATTAGATATATATATTATATATTATATAGATTATATAGATTAGGATAGTATTGCTCTATATCAATCAATCTATATACATATACTAAAACTGATGCATTGGTGCCTGCGTGGCGGCACGTGAGTGAATCTGCCTACGTGGCGGCACGAGAGTGCGTCTCGCAAAACTTTCTCCCGTCAAAAATGAAATCTAATAAAAATAAAAATGATTAAATAATTATTTCATTTAATCATTAACTATTATAATTGGATAGATGGAATATCTTATATACATATACTAAAACCGATGCATTGGTGCCTGCGTGGCGGCACGTGAGTGAATCTGCCTACGTGGCGGCACGAGAGTGCGTCTCGCAAAACTTTCTCCCGTCAAAAATGAAATCTAATAAAAATAAAAATGATTAAATAATTATTTCATTTAATCATTAACTATTATAATTGGATAGATGGAATATCTTATAAAAGACTAAATATTATATAAGGAAAAAACTATATCAATATAACACAATTATCTTATCAATATAATTAATATAATTAAAAGTAGTAGTAGTAATAATAATAACATTATTATTATTATTATTATTATTATTATTATATTCATGTCCTTACTTTCATTGTTTCTTTATCACCCACTGTAAAAATGGCCTACAAAGATTACTATATACGGAGTATATATTTTCGTCATATGAATATTATATATAGTATTATTTACATGATTAAATACAATATTAGATATTATTTATACGGTGATGGCTATATACAATATCACATATGAATATTATTATAATATATATGATTTATATTGTGGGTTCGTATGGGACGGGGTTAATAAACTGACTAAAATTATAAACAGGGTAAAATTTATAAACTATTGGTAAAAGTAGTTAAAATTTTAAACAACAAGATAATCTCCTTATGTGGTAAAAGACAGTTTATTTATAAAAAGTGGAGTTTATTTGGTTGTTATTAGGGGTATTGTGGTACTTTCAAACCAAATAAGTTAAAAGGGAAGGGGTAAAACAATACTTGTACAAAATAAACACCCAAATAACCTCCCTTTTCTAGTTTATTTTTTAACACATTTTTTTAACACGTTTATATTTATTTTGGTCATCCAAACAACCCACATCTTTTTAACACGTTTATATTTATTTTGGTCATCCAAACAACCAAAAAAACTGTTTAAAAAATAAACACCCATGAATAATTAATTTTTAACTATTTTTTTTGGGGAAGATTTTTAACTGTTTTTTTCTTTAACCATACACACCCATAATCTTCCATTGTATCTAATCATAAATGGAAGGACATGTCCTTACTTCGTGGCCTACATAGATATTATTTATACGGTGATGACTATATACAATATCACATATGAATATTATTATAATATATTCCGTATATGATTTATATATAATCTTCCATTGTATCTAATCATAAATGGAAGGACATGTCCTTACTTCGTGGCATACGAAGATTATTATATATATATATATATTTGGATTATATGTTTTATTTACACAGCGATAGACTGGAGTTGTAATATAATATATTCATGTCCTTAATTCTATTCCTTCCAATTTAATTTTTTTGGTGGGATACTTCCAATCTAATCATATGGATAGATAGATTTTCCTAATTAACAACTTTGGAATTGCTATACAAATAATACATATGACTACTGGATATATAAACTACTAGCTCTTCCATTGAATTCTTTTGTTCTTCGTGCGTGCCTAGGCTTTGGAGGAAAGATTTTAGTTTTTGTATTGTTTGGTTCAGTAGGCAATGTAGTTTATACTAAATTTTATTTTGATAGTGGTTGTCCTCTCTCTAACGCTTTGTTGTTTGTCCAATGAAAATCAATTCAGCCTTTTATTTCGTACCCGACTTACGAATGCGTTTCCACCATTCTTGCTCTCCAACAACAGGTTAGATTAATTTGTACCCTTAATTTATTTATAAATATTAAATATATAGTATTAATCGTTCTTGAATTCATATTAAATTTAAAACTAATTAATAAAACCAACTACAAAGAAGTATATTAAATATATACAATAGATAAATTTCTTTATTTACTATTCTAATACGTATTGTTGTCAATTAAAATAGGTATATGGTCAAAATTCGAGTTGTTGATGATACTGACAGTGCTACTTTAGTATTGTTTGATCGCGAAGCTTTGCACCTATTCAAAATAACAACTTCAGATTTACAGTAGAAAATTTTGGAAGAGGTTATTCTTTCAATTTTGAAATTAATAAAAAAAAATGTACTTATATAAGGTATTCAATATACATTATTTTAATTTGATATAGATTTATTAATTTTACAGGGTGGTGAAAGTAGTGGATGCCCCTAAGAGATGAAGATGATAGTTAATAAGAAGTATTTGTTTAGAATCGAAATCGGAAAATTTAACATAGAGAAATAAAGAAGTATAAAGTCTATAAAATGCTAAATATGACGGATGATGATTCCTTGATAAATCAATTCTTAAAGAGTCCAAATATTATACAAGTATATTTTCGATAAGCTTCTAAACTTATTACATTACTCCTAAAATATACAATGTTAGGCTCCTATCTAAAGATACTCACAATATAATTTTTTTTTGTAGGATTCAGACTCATATAACAATGGCGATCAAAAGGGATCATACATTACTTCATAAACTACTGTTCCCCTACAAAAACGAGCACGTAATTTGGTTTTGAGTTCCGATTCAGAAGAGGAAGATGAAAATGCCGGTCAACTGTCTTCAACAAAAAAAACAAGAATGTCCGACTTTGATGATACCTCATTCTAATTATCATGCTTTAAAATTTCCTTTCTATTGTTTAATATTATTTCACTTTAGACACCATTGCGTTGTTTATGGAAAACATATATACTTAATTTTGTTTACGTTTTAGTAACTATATTAAATTTATTTGAGATTTTAGATATCATGTTTTAACATATTGTGTTAATATAATTTTTAATATTGTCCAATATCCCTTTGCAAAGTTTGTTAACAAAGTTATATTGGTAAAAATCAAAATCAGCTTGTACGTTTTAGTAACTATGTATTTTTCCAATCTACATACATATATTTGGATATTAAATTATTTCAATATAATTGAATACACATTTTGTATTAGATAAAAGATCAAAATATATTAAACTATTTCTATATAACTGAATATGTAATATGTATTACATAAAAGATCGAGTTGTATATCTTAAAGAGCATATGATAAAAATCTAAAATGAAAAAGATTTCTTACCAAAAAAAAAAAGAACCATAACCCTAATTTAAAATAGTACTAAACCATTTTTAAAAACCGATATGCTATATAGATTAAAAACGGAAATCTTATTGGGATATAGGTCAAAAAACCTAAACGATATGTTATATTACCGTATAGAGAAATTTGCTTTGATTATACGATATTGGCAAATCGGAAAATTTGGATAGATAGACTTTTGTCCGATTAATTCCTATCTAATCAAATAGACATATAGATTTGTAAATCATATCGGCAAATTTGGATACACCCAATCTAATCATATAGATAGATAGATTTATAAGGAAATTTATTTTGACATAATTAAATAAAAATATTATAAATCATATATATCTAATTACTCAGAGTAGAATGCGAACAAAAACAACATACCGTAATCCCCGTGCTTGGGACGGGTCTTACACTAGTCAATCATCAATATATAATACTAAAACAGAGGCGTGGAAATCCTATGTGGCGGATTCTGGTGCGATTCACTTACGTGTCTTTTTCTGATGCATTCTGTCCGGATTTTTTTGACACGTCAATTAATGATGAACCAATAAATTTAAGCCGTGTTAGACGATAACCCTATCTATTTATATATGTGTCATCCTATGTGTCCATTATAATTAATGATTAAATTAATTTTTAGTATAAATATTCAACCTCATATCTTACAAATCTTATCATTTTACCTTAAGTTATTTTATAAATATTTCATCTAGCAATCTTATTTAGAAAACTTATCTTTACACTCCACATCTAACAAATAATCTTTTTAATATAAAAAATTATTTTTAATATAATTTTTTCATCCATATCTTAATTGACTACACAATTAATATATATTTTTTTTATTAATCTGTAATCCGATAAAAAAAAATTATCTTATAAACTACAATAATATTACTATTATACTTTTTTGGACATTGATTTCTTTTTCTTAAATAATAAAACACGGAGCAATAAATAAAACTTTGATCTTCTACAAAGTAAAATTTATAATTCAAACAAATACAAGCTCATCTCATCTCATCTTTTATTTTTAAACTAAGCATGTAGTTAATTACTAATGACAGTAAAACGGTAGAGAACATCTAATATATACGTACTAAAATATGGATTTCATTTATTTGTTATTTTTACTGCAATATAATCTATATATCTATCTATATCTATATAAAATACTAAAACAGAGGTCTGAAACGGCATTTGGTGCGATTCGCATACATGGAATTTTCTAGATTAAAACAGGGTTATTTTTGTATATACGTACTAAAATATGGATTTCATTTATTTGTTATTTTTACTGCAATATAATCTATATATCTATCTATATCTATATTCTGTATAAAATACTAAAACAGAGGTCTGAAACGGCATCTGGTGCGATTCGCATACATGGAATTTTCTAAATTAAAACAGGGTTATTTTTGTATACGTGTCATATTCTAGATTAAAATGGTATTATCTTTTTGGACGACATCAATTAATAAGCAAATATATTTAGGTAAAAAACTTATCTTTTCAGATCGATAATCTATCCAATATAACCTTATATCTTAATTAGATAAAATGAATTATAATACGTATTTTTTGAGTAAATTAATTATAATACGTATTTATAATAAAGTTAATGATATAAATCTTTAAAGATAAATAGTACACGTGTGCAATGATATTGTAGTCCATGTTAATTAAGAAGATAAATGAATATGAACTAAGAATTAAAATTTTGGAGAAAATACAACGGGTAACCCTTATTAAATTTTATTATATAAAACATATTTGAATTAATATAAATTACTATTGTGTTATGTTTTTTAGAACGTAAACATGTTTGAATCTAGATTAATCATATAATTTGATAACCAGTATACATATTGCTTTGTTTATCGATAAATTAATTTTTTTATGGAAAAAATTAGAAAAAGAATAATGAAATTACATCATACAAATTTGAAATTAAATGTCCTTAATCCGATCTATAGATTAAATTTTACCATTAAGTATTCACACACACAGACACATGTAAAGTTATTTTATATAAATAAAAGTTATAAAAAAAAGCCGCGAAGATCGCGGGTAATAAAACTAGTTATATATACAATTCATCCATACGGCAAAAAGGGGGAGACAGTAGCCGACCGAGACTAATTCTTTATTCCCTAAACCCTAATTGTCTTTGTTTTATTTTTATGGAGATCTAAACTCTCCCGTTTCGTCTATGGATTGAAGTTTCGATTTGATAAAGTTGAGAGATTTCTATTCTTGTTCTATTCCTATTGATTCGTATTGATTCTTTTGCGAATATTGTTGATTTCTTCTAGTACGCGCAACTAGTTGAGATTATTGCTAGGATTTTGTAGATTCCTTGTAGCGAACCTTAATCCATAGTAGCAATCATGCCTTTTTAGGACTCGTAGGACTAAACTGGTGTGTAGAGAATCAATTATATGTTAAATGCTGACTCGTAGTTTGGTGTTGCATGTATCCTGGTTAATCCTTAATCTTAATGCTACTATTAGGTTAAATCTTGACCGTGTTAGGGTTATCTAATTAGTAAGGGTTACTAGGACTCATAGGACTAGTAATTTACACAAGATCAGGACATGAACAATAATAAGATGAAAAGAGAACTTGAAGAAGAATCAATGATCAACTAGTCAAACTAAAGTGGATGTTTGTAGATAAAACTCTATTCTTAATTGTTATCTCCGTCAATTTGTTTATAGTTTAGTTTATTTTCTTTCTAATTTCACCACTCAAAACCCCCCGTTTCCTAATTGGTAAATAAGTTTAACTTAGGAATAACTTGATTCTCTATGGGATCGACTCGTGCTTACCACACTACATTAGTTAGGTAGGTTCGAATTTATTTTGATACGGTTTAGGCGACTAAAAACCGTCCATCAAATTGGCGCCGTTGCCGGGGAATCAAAGTTTATTTCTTTGTTTGTGTGTTTGCCAATTATTGTATATAATTAACTTTGTTGTGATCTTATCTTACGGTTCATAACACCCGTCCTACTAACTATTTGTGTTTGTGTCTAGGTGGTTCCCTCTAAAGATGACTCGTGATTTATTTTGTGATTTTTGCGGACTCTCTAATCATATATTTAAAGATTGTCCGGTGTTTAAGGTTCCGATTGGAAAGGTTAAGGAAGTATATCAATTGTGCAAAACTCAACTTTCTCGTGAGGAGGATATCATACATGAGATTGCACAATTAGAGCTCCAAATCGGACAATTAGAACCTCCTTGTCTGGCTCCGCAAACATCACAAGAATCGTCCATGTTGCCCCGTATGGAAGAGCAATTTGCTGCAATGGAGTCCCAACTTATAATGATCCAAACTGATTTCAATAATGAGATGAGGCGGATCCAAATGGCTCACCAAATTACAATTCCGATTATTTTTGAGATTTTTCCTATGCAGACTGAGGTGGTTATTAGTGACGACTGCGCTATCATCTCTTGTGGCGAGAAGATCTTAGAAGATTGGATGGATGAGCAAGAAGAGGAAAATTTGACAAAGAGGATTCTATTCTTTGAATTTAATGAGGGTGCAAACGGACAAAGAGCTAAGAGATGGCAAAAGAGAAGCGCATATTTTGAGAAGCCACCAATGGAACTGAATTGGTGGTATTACATACCCTCTGTAGAGAGTCATGCTCGCATATTTGATAAGTTGAAACGGTTTTTGTCTGCAATATTATTTTGTTTCAGTTTATCAACACATTATGCAGGTTTGTGTGGGATATGTGCCCAAGAGTTTGACAAGTTGCTGAGGACTTTAACGATGTCTGAATCGATCATAGAGAGACGGTGAGTCAACCAAGGTAACTTTTTTGTCTTTTTTTTTGCTTAGGATTAATTTTTAGATTTTTTTTTATTTTCGTTAAAAATTAAAAAAAAAACAATTTACCTGTTCCCTCGATCTTTCCCTTCTCTCTACCATCTCAAACCCGCTTCATGGCCGCCTTTCCACGCTCACCACACCACATCGTCACCTCTCCACCCTCCTCGTCGGGATCTCCATCTCCCACGCCGGCATCTTCCTCGCCCTTTCTCGCTCACCATCGCCGCGCCTTCTTCCTCGGTCGGCCTGTCCTCTTTCCCTCTCTTTGCCTACCATCACCGGCCGGACTTCTACTCACTAGAAACCACCGTATCTTCTCACCACCGCCCCTCTTCGCCTGAACCCTAGCCGGCGCCGCACAATCAGCCCAACGCCCCTCGGCCTTCCTCTCCTTCCCAGCAGCATCTCCGGCGTCTGTCCCCCACTCCGGCAAAGATCGCCGATCTCCTGCCGACCGCCAGGCTCCCACCTCTGCATTGCTCGCCGCGCCGATCTCCTGCCAACCGCCAGCATTTCCCCATTACCAGACCACCGGTCTCTCTCGGAATTTCTACTGCTAGTTGCCTGCTGCCTCCAATTGCCTTTGATTCACCTTCATCTAGGCAAATTCAGACCGTGATTTCACTCGGTGCAGGTATGTCATCCTCTTCACCCTTTCATCGATTAGCTGATTCTCTTGATTTATCGAAGAGGATGATGAATTGATCTTGTTGAAATTGCTCATATCTTATTTTCAATTCCTGTGGCTTCATATTCACCGGCTGATTTGAATTATCCATTCCTTGTCGAGATTGAGTGAAATCTACTGTCAATTGTTTGGGATTTAGTATTGATGTTGGGTTGATTGAGATCCTCTTAAATTATAGCTAATGCTTTCAATTCTGGATATGTTGTATGTTTTTGATTGATCTGCTGGACTTGAATGTGGGTTTCCTGTGATATGCTCTCATTGAGTCTGTTTGATCATCAACACATTTGTGCTGCTGTGTTGATCCCGCTCTGTCCATTATTTTATTCTTTGATGCCCCATCTATGCTTCATTATGTCTTTGGTAGCCCTTTGCTTTATGTTAAACCGAGTGTGAAAATTAACTGAATTTTATAGCTGAACTTGATCAATTTGGCTGATAATTTTGGTTGATTTCAACATAATTATTAGAAGTTCCGGCTACTGGACAAAGCCTTACTATTGACGAGGTTGTTTGATCATGAGAGGTGATTGGGTCTATAATTATTCTGTTTGATCATGAGATGTGAGAGGGTCTTTAAGTGCAAATTGTTTTCAAGATTGTTGCTGAATTTTTTTTGAGAACTGATGTAGTCTTGCATTGGGACTTGTCATTGCTATGCTTTGTGGCTTGGTGTACATGTCTTGGCGGCTTGGCCCTCCTTCCGAATCAGATCTCGATTTTTCCGAAATGCCTGATTACTTTGTGAGTTTCTTCTCCCTCTTTTATTCCTTTTCTTTACTTTGAGGACAAAGTAAGATTTTAAGCATGGGGTGGGGAATTCAAGTGTAGTTCCATATTTATACATGTTACTTCTTTGTTTTTTTTTGTTTTTGTTGTTTTTTTTTCAATTTTTGTTATGCATTGCACTGCATTATAGGTTGCATTATAGATTTTTATATTTGATAATTATCCCATGGTCATATTAAGTTATTGAGTCTTAGTTTGTTTTGTTAGTTGTTTTTATAGGAGATATATTTCTATGATTGGTATGACCTCGATGATGATATATGGTTTCTCATGGCTAAAGAGTTAATAAAATTGAATTTTAATTGAATAAAGACACTTGTGGATTCCCATAGATAATCTGGATTATGAGCTTTAGTTATAACATGATTATTGGTTGGATGTTTAGTTTAGAACAATCTTTAAAAAAATTATATGATTTCTATTGTATATGTCTAAACTCCTGATGAAAAGCACTAGTAAATTCGGTTATCTGTTTGATATATGTTTGATGTGATTTGATATATGTGCTGAGTTGATGAGTGTAAGGAGGATAAAATTCACTTGCACCGCTCGAGGAAGATAAAATTCACTCAAGTGAAAAGAATCATCAATAACCCAAGCTTGATAGAAATGTTCGAGGAGGATAAAATTCACTCGACACTAATGAGAAAAGAAAAAAAAATACGGTTAGTAACCGATCCTGTTTGCGAAGGATAAAATTCACGGAAGGAGGAAGAAAAATTGTTTAGAAAATAAAAAGAAGAAAATAAGAGCTTTATTGAAAATCCGAAGTAGAAAATGCCTAGTAATCTATGGGTGTTTATGACGATTTTTATGTGCTTAATGAATTTGATTGCGCTATACATTCTGAATGCAAGCATCCCCTGAACCTAATTTGAGTTTAAAGCAATGAGTATGAAGGGTTTGATGTGGGTCTCATAGTGTCATAATTATTTTGAGCTTAACATAATAAATACTCTGTTAGCCATGAGAACCATACTGATGAGCGATCTTTCATAGAAATTGCTTTGAGTCCGTCTTTCTTTTTGAGTTGTCTTTGTTTTGTGGTTAGTTTGCTTGGGGACAAGCAAAAGTCTAAGTATGAGGTAGTTTGATAGAGTCTATTTTAGTCGTATAATTGCATATTATATTAGGTTATTTTCATGCATATTTTACATATTTTATAGTTAATTTGTATTATTTGGTTTTCGGAGTCTACACTAGTGTTTTTATATATTTCAGGTATTTTCGAGTTCGATCATATGAATTTGGAAGTTGGGATCAAAATTGGGCCGAGTTACTCAATGAATGGGTCGATGAAATTCATAAGGGAGGAGCCACGGGCCTGATGCGCCAAATGTGTGGAATTGAGTTCGGAAGGTTCATGGCAGCAGTTGCTCACTACCTTAAACAGAATTAGATACTGTATATATATTATATATTATATAGATTAGGATGGTATTGCTCTATATTATATATACAATTCATCCATACGGCAAAAAGGGGGAGACAGTGGTCGGCCGAGACTAAGGCCGTGTTTGGCAACGGGATGGGGATAGGTGGATGGGGATGGAATTTAGGGGATGAAAGGGATGGGGATGGAATTTAGGGGATGGAAGGGATGGGGATGGAATTTCGGGGTGGATCTGGTGGACTTTTGAATCCAGTTTCACCCCGTTCGTGTTTGGTTTTGGGCTAAAGTTTATGGGATGGAAGTCACTGAAAAAGACATACTTGCCCCCACTAATTGACATGAAAGGACAAAATTACCCCTCAAATATACCCCTCAATTCAAAACCCCATCTTTCACTTCTCGTAAAGACAATCGCACATTGATGGAGAATGGATGAATTTGCCGGCTACCATCTCAACTCTTCAAACTTTGCAATTGGAGATTCTCCTCCCTAAAATCTTGGATTTGTTTGTGTGCAAATCTTAATTCCCATATATATATATATATATATAATACCCATATAAAAAAAATTTGGGGGCTACCCCTACTGGTCCTTCAAAGGAGACGCCTCTGGCGGCTGGTGGACGACGGCGGCAGGGAAGATCTAGAGTCGGTGGAGGAGCGGGAGGCGAAAGTGGTGCGGATCTTCAGAGGGAGTTGTGGAGTGGCGAAGCAAGAGGCGAAATCGGCCTCGGAGCAGGAGCCGGTGGCGGCGGCGACGATGACCGATTCGGAAGAGGGGGAGGATGTAGCAGAGGTCTCCGGAGTAGCGGCGGACCTCGGAGCAGGAGCCGGTGGTGGCGGCGACAATGACCGATTCGGAAGAGGAATATGATGTAGCAGAGGTCGGCGGAGTAGCGGCGGACCTCATAGCAGGAGCCGGTGGCGGCGGCGACGATGACCGATTCGGAAGAGGAGGAGGATGTAGCAGAGGTCGCCTGAGTAGCGGCAGAGGCGCATGAGCTCCTTGTCCTGCTGCTTGTCGATCGAGTGGTCTCAAAGCTTTTTGACATTTTGATTTGGGAGGGAGACGAAGGAGGAGGGATAGATAATTAGGGGCAAATCTGGAACCCATCCCCTTCCCATCCCCCAAATCCTCCTTCAACAAGATGCGTTGCGCATCCCCTTTCATCCCCCGCATCCCCGCTTTCCCATCCTCTTCCACCCCCGTGCATCCCTCGCCAAACACGCATGCGCGCTTCCCGAGAACCTACCCCCACCCGCGGCATCCCCCCCCCCCCCATCCCCTATCAAACACGCCCTAATTCTTTATTCCCTAAACCCTAATTGTCTTTGTTTTATTTTTATGGAGATCTAAACTCTCCCGTTTCGTCTATGGATTGAAGCTTCGATTTGATAAAGTTGTGATATTTCTATTCTTGTTCTATTTCTATTGATTCGTATTGATTCTTTTGCGAATATTGTTGATTTCTTCTAGTACGCGCAACTAGTTGAGATTATTGCTAGGATTTTGTAGATTCCTCGTAGCGAACCTTAATCCATAGTAGCAATTATGCTTTTTTAGGACTCGTAGGACTAAACTGGTGTGTAGAGAATCAATTATATGTTAAATGCTGACTCGTAGCTTGGTGTTGCATGTATCCTGGTTAATCCTTAATCTTAATGCTACTATTAGGTTAAATCTTGACCGTGTTAGGGTTATCTAATTAGTAAGGGTTACTAGGACTCGTAGGACTAGTAATTTACACAAGATCAGGACAGGAACAATAATAAGATGAAAAGAGAACTTGAAGAAGAATCAATGATCAACTAGTCAAACTAAAGTGGATGTTTGTAGATGAAACTCTATTCTTAATTGTTATCTCCGTCAATTTGTTTATAGTTTAGTTTATTTTCTTTCTAATTTCACCACTCAAAACCCCCCGTTTCCTAATTGGTAAATAAGCTTGACGGAGGGAAAACCTGTCGTTGATCCGCCAAAGAAAACTCAAACCTATAGCAAGTATAGCAATAAGCAAGAGGTCGATCCCACAGGGAAATTCGCTATTCAAGTGTGATTTAGATGCCAATCAAAGTAACCAAATTGGGGGGTTTTTGTGTGTGAAAGTTCCGCCTTTTATCAAAGCGGAGTAAAGAAGCAAAGTAAATGAATTGGTTTTAGACAAGTGGGAGAAGCAATTCTACCTACAATTTTCCACTTTATTGGATTGAAGCGATCCTTGTAACTTCTTCTCGTCCTATTAAGTTCCCTATGAATGCCCTTGTCCCGACCTAATATAGTTACTAGTCCAACCAGTCCTAGCAACCCTTATCAATCGAACAGTCCCTAAAGAAGGATTTAACCCAATTGAGAGCTTTAAGTTCAGAGATTAGCCAAGGTATTTGCAGTCCCTAAAAAAGGATTTAACAACACATTCAACTTCCTACTCATTCAATTAGTTCAACCAGCCCTAAAGGAACAAGTTTGCCACTTAGGTTAAGCTTCACAACCAGGAATCTACAAAACCTTAGCGATTGAATTGATCTAACAAGTTGGCCAGACAAGATAGAACAAAACAATAACAATCAAGCACAAAGAAGTTGAAACATTCAAATATAGGAAACAAGGAACGAGAATTAGAAACTCACAATCAATCCGAATAAAGCTTCAAATTGCAGGCAGAATAGATGAGTTTAGTTCCTCATGGAAGACATCGCTCAAAATCTCTAAAGTGTCTAATGGTTAGAATAGAATAGAAGTTCTGGAAAAATAACTAAAAGTGGCCTTATCAATCATCCAAAGTCGACCATAAAAGAAATCAAAAGGTTCTAGGGTTTTAATAATTAAAACGGCGTGCGCAGGCGCGGCCGACCAATACTGCGGGCGCAGCATAGGTGCTGCGCCCGCCGCACACTGTTTCCTCCAACCCTTTGCAATTTGATTGGCCGCGGGTGCCGCAAGGTTGCTGCGGCCGCAGCCAGTGGCTTTTCACGGAAAATCTATCATGAATTCGCTCTTCTTGTCAACAGGAAAGTTGTAGTTCTCTGAAAAAGCTTTCCAACGCATGATCATAATAGTCAATCGGAGAACCGAGGCCTCCAGAAAGTGCAAAACAAGTTCAGCATGTCTGGCGACAACTTCTGCAGACTTGTTCTTCGTTTAAGCTCGCTTCTTCTTCTCACGACCTCTTGAGATCTTCATGTAAGCTTCTTCGATCAACTAGACATTCTCATCCAATGCGTTATCAACTCATGTCTCCTCCTCGGATCCACCATTACCTGAAATAATCAATAAAAGTGTGTAGGTTCCGACTCCGACAACATAGAGAACTAATATGCAAATCATACTTAAACCATGCATGATATGCATCATAATTAAGCTAAATGCAACCTATTATGCCTACCTAAATGCATGCTATCAAACTCCCCCACGCTTAACCTTTGCTTGTCCTCAAGCAATGATAAAATAAACATGAATCAACGCATCCCACAGGAAATCCCTTCAAGTTTCAACCTCATCAAAAAGCAACATCATAGCAGGTTAAAACATAAACCAAGCAAACAAACGTCATAGCATGTATTTCAGTGATCAAAGCTTAGAAGTAGACATCATCCAACCTCACCAGAAATATGTGTTTCACTCATGTGTTTAGGCTTTAAGGTACAACTCTCAACTCAATCCAAAATGCACTAAGCTCATAGACATTGACCACCATATCACCAAATATCTACCGAAATGTCATTACTTGCGGGACACAATAAAGACAACTAAATAAAATGTGAAACTTTTTTTTTTCTTTTCTTTTTGTTTTCTTTTCTTTTTCTTTTTTCTTGTCTTGGTGCTTTCCTTACGCGAGGCGCAAACATGGGTGTCATGAATGGCCCCGGTCTATCAACACCTCAACCTACTAATTTGAAGTCCACTTGAACATCTTTTGACGCAAGTTGCAAACATGGGTGTCATGAATGAACATGGTTATTCAATGATCAAGCTTTCTTTCCTAGTGGATAGTTTTCAACACCTTTTTGCGCGAATCATACCCATGGGTGTCATGCATAGATCCGGTTACTAAGTGCCTCAACCATTGCCACCTTATTCACTAAATATTCACAAATTCAAACAAAAGACTCAAAATATAAACATAAACTCCGCAAGCAATCAAACATGTGAGTCGGTCTTTAAAAATAGATACTGCAGTCAATGCCAAGAGGTAGCAACACAAGGAGAGTAATTCACACAATTGAGCAAAAGAATTCAAATAAGGCCAAACATTCTCACAGGGTCATGTTTTGAGAACTTCAATCATACTTTAGCTCAATCATACATGCTCAATTATATTTGCTAGCTCATGTTCCACAAAAATCAAATACAAACAATAATCAAAACATCCAGAACTCCATGGGATTTTTATGAATCATGCTTGAAATTTAAAATAGAGGACAAACTAAGCAAGATGGGTATTTGAATAACACATATGTACGCAATGCATGCTTATTTTTGGGATTTTTGAATTGAATTTTTTTAATTACGAAAATAAACAAGAAATTAATAAAAAAATGAAATAAATTAAACATGGTGCAGAAATTTAAATATGATCTCCTATATGCATCTATATACAGAATTCTTCTCCCCCACACTTAAAGTTTTCATTGTCCTCAATGAAACAATAAAGACAACAAAAGTAAATCAAATATAATCAGAGTGAAGGAAAAGAAAAAGGGAAAAAAAAAACAAAACTTACCTCGGGTTGCCTCCCGAGAAGTGCCTTTGTTTCAAGTCGTTGGCTCGACGTAATGGCCCTTGATTGGCCTAGGTTCCTCCACCCGGGTCACCTACACCTGTCATTTCATTGACAAATGCGGGCACCCTTGGAAGGTGTAGCTCTCTGTCCAAACACTCATCCATTACCCTTAGCTTCTCTCCTTGAGCTATGCCTGGGGGTTGTCCTGGAATCACAAAAGGTTTCAATTTGTTAGGAGGTTCAAATTTCCATAAACTATGTTCTTTAGGTGTCTCTAACAAATCACGAAAATTATTGTTGCGATCAATATTGTCAGCAATAGGCATATCTAAATAATTTTCAGGAGAAAGCTTAGCATTATTAAAGAGAGAGAATTCTATCTTTCTTCCATCAAACTCCATAGTCAATAAACCCTCACAACAATCAATTTTCGTTTTTGCAGTTTTCAGGAATGGTCTTCCTAGTATAATGGGTGTTTCTGGGGCTCCCTGCTCCATATCTAAAACAAAGAAGTCAACAGGGAAAAACAAATCATCTACCATAACCAAAACATCTTCAATAATGCCTCTTGGCCTGATTTGTGATCGATCAGCAAGTTGCACTGTAACCCCAGTCTCAGTCAGAGCACCCAAACCCAAAGACATGTACATGTTATAAGAAATAACATTAATTGAGGCTCCTAGATCTAACATGGCTTGTTTGAATCTAGTATTCCCAATTGCACATGGAATTGTAAACATACCTGGGTCTCCACATTTTTCAGGCAATTTCCTTTGCAACATAGCAGAGACATTTTCATTCAAACTTACCTTTTCCTTCTTTTTTAATCGTTGCTTCTTCTTGATGGTGCACAATTCCTTCAAAAATTTAGCATATCTAGGAATGCTCTTAATTAATTTGAGTAAAGGAATATTTACCTCGCATTTGCTGAACGTCTCAAAGATCTCCCGATCGTTCTCATACCTTCGTGTATCCTTTAGGGCTTCCGGAAAAGGTGGAACCGGCTTTGGAGTCTCCATAGGTAAGGAAGAGGAAGAAGGAGAAGAAGAAGGAGGAGGAAGAGGGGAAGAAGGGGAACAAGACGAAGAAAACGTACCTGGCACCGATGGGTCGATGGGGGCACTGGCGGCGGGCGCCGCAAATTGCTGCGAGCGCAGCTCCATTGTTATGCCGCGGGCGCCGCAAGGGTACTGCGGGCGCCGCACGCTGTGAGTTCCGTCTTCTTCTTCTAGCACTTCTATCTCCTCGTCCATTATTTCTTCATTGTCCTTTTGAGGTGTGACAACCAGTTCCTTGCCACTCATAAGCGTTATTGCACTGACATTCTCCTTAGGATTCTCAACCGTTTGCAATGGAAGCTTCCCTGAATCGTTTGCCTCCTTCCCACTTAAGACCTGAATGAGCTGACTCAGTTGATTCTCCAAATTTGTGATCCGGTCTGATTGTTGTTTCTCAACCTTCAAGACCAACCGTGACAATTTCTGTATTGGATCCTCAATAGCCTCATTGGAGTGTGGTTGCCCTCCCTGTCGAGGTTCAAATTGTTGGTGGGGCCTTGCATGTTGCCCCCCTTGCTGATTGAAAGGTTCTTGGTAGTTGCCATAGCCATTACCCTGATGATAGCCTCCATTGTAGTTATTATTGTTGAAGTACCCAGGATTACCAAAGTTGCCTTGCCTAGGCCTTTGTGGAGCAAAATTCCCAATTGCATTCAACTCAACACTAGGATCTTGCAAAGTTGAGTACATATCAATAGGGTGGGATGGATCGATGTAGGATTCACATGCTTTCAAATGCTGAGATGCTCTGTCAACTACCAGCCTCTTGAGCATCTCCTTCATCTCTGCCATATCAGTCTGTAATGTAGCCACTGGGGCATCAATAGCAAGTACCCCTCTAGCACGAGTGCTCTTGTTGAACTGCCTAGAGCCCTCAGAGAGCTCCTTAAACACTTCCCAAGCTGCAGCAGGCGTCTTATTCAGCATGTTTCCCCCACAACAGGAATTCACCGTTTTACGCTCTCCATCAGTAAGCCCATTGAACAAAAAGAGAACCAGATCCTTCTGAGAGTACCCATGGCATGGGCAGCTAGCGCAGAGTTTCTTGAAACGCTCAAAGTACTCATGAATAGACTCCGTCGCGTACTGCTCAATGCTGCTGATTGACCTTTTCAAGGCATTTAGCTTTGTTGCAGGGAAGTACATCTCTAGGAAGACTCTCTTCATCTCAGCCCAAGTAGTAATAGATCCAGGTGGTAGATAGAAGAACCACTCATTCGCATCATCCTTCAAAGAGAAGGGGAAAACTCTCAGTTTGATTTGCTCTGCAGTGACGTTCTCAAGTTTCATCCCAACTACCACAGTATGGAACTCAGACAGATGCTTGTGGGGGTCCTCCCCGCTCAACCCATGGAACTTGGGTAGAAGATGAATTACCCCAGACTTAAGCTCAAAGTTGACTCCTTCCCTCAGCGCAGGGAATTGGATTGCTAAGGGTTGTTGTGCCAGATCAGAAGCAGTAAGCTCCTTTAGAGTACGATTTGCGTTGTTCGCCATCTCTGCAATGCTTTCTACAGAGAAGAATTAGTAGCACAGGTATGGACCCTATAAGACGGTCCACACCAAAAACACACAAGAATTAATAAAAATTCCCCGGCAACGGCACCAAATTTGACGGAGGGAAAACCTGTCGTTGATCCGCCAAAGAAAACTCAAACCTATAGCAAGTATAGGAATAAGCAAGAGGTCGATCCCACAGGGAAATTCGCTATTCAAGTGTGATTTAGATGCCAATCAAAGTAACCAAATTGGGGAGTTTTTGTGTGTGAAAGTTCCGCCTTTTATCAAAGCGGAGTAAAGAAGCAAAGTAAATGAATTGGTTTTAGACAAGTGGGAGAAGCAATTCTACCTACAATTTTCCACTTTATTAGATTGAAGCGATCCTTGTAACTTCTTCTCGTCCTATTAAGTTCCCTATGAATGCCCTTGTCCCGACCTAATATAGTTACTAGTCCAACCAGTCCTAGCAACCCTTATCAATCGAACAGTCCCTAAAGAAGGATTTAACCCAATTGAGAGCTTTAAGTTCAGAGATTAGCCAAGGTATTTGCAGTCCCTAAAAAAGGATTTAACAACACATTCAACTTCCTACTCATTCAATTAGTTCAACCAGCCCTAAAGGAACAAGTTTGCCACTTAGGTTAAGGTTCACAACCAGGAATCTACAAAACCTTAGCGATTGAATTGATCTAACAAGTTGGCCAGACAAGATAGAACAAAACAATAACAATCAAGCACAAAGAAGTTGAAACATTCAAATATAGGAAACAAGGAACGAGAATTAGAAACTCACAATCAATCCGAATAAAGCTTCAAATTGCAGGCAGAATAGATGAGTTTAGTTCCTCATGGAAGACATTGCTCAAAATCTCTAAAGTGTCTAATGGTTAGAATAGAATAGAAGTTCTGGAAAAATAACTAAAAGTGGCCTTATCAATCATCCAAAGTCGGCCATAAAAGAAATCAAAAGGTTCTAGGGTTTTAATAATTAAAACGGCGTGCACAGGCGCGGACGACCAATACTGCGGGTGCAGCATAGGTGCTGCGCCCGCCGCACACTGTTTCCTCCAACCCTTTGCAATTTGATTGGCCGCGGGCGCCGCAAGGTTGCTGCGGCCGCAGCCAGTGGCTTTTCACGGAAAATCTATCATGAATTCGCTCTTCTTGTCAACAGGAAAGTTGTAGTTCTCTGAAAGAGCTTTCCAACGCATGGTCATAATAGTCAATCGGACAACCGAGGCCTCCAGAAAGTGCAAAACAAGTTCAGCATGTCTGGCGACAACTTCTGCAGACTTGTTCTTCGTTTAAGCTCGCTTCTTCTTCTCACGACCTCTTGAGATCTTCATGTAAGCTTCTTCGATCAACTAGACATTCTCATCCAATGCGTTATCAACTCATGTCTCCTCCTCGGATCCACCATTACCTGAAATAATCAATAAAAGCGTGTAGATTCCGACTCCGACAACATAGAGAACTAATATGCAAATCATACCTAAACCATGCATGATATGCATCATAACTAAGCTAAATGCAACCTATTATGCCTACCTAAATGCATGCTATCAAAGCTTAACTAAGGAATAACTTGATTCTCTATGGGATCGACTCGTGCTTACCACACTACATTAGTTAGGTAGGTTCGAATTTATTTTGATACGGTTTAGGCGACTAAAAACCGTCCATCAAGGGGTGTTGAGTCTCATGTTGATCTAAGATCAGACGGCAACAAGTGAAGCTCCATAGGAGGCATTACACATTTGATGTAGAGGATTGCAATCTTGTAACTGATTTCCCACCAAATCTTTGCTCACATGTATAAGAGCACTCATGCTGTAACAGAACAATCAATCAATACAGTTCATTCTCTCTTCCAGCTCGGTTTCCCCTTTTCTCTCTTTCTCTCAAGCTTTCATGGTGAATATGTGTTCCATCGATCTAAATTGAGTCAATTGCTCAACAATTAACAAATTTCAATTTCTTTTTCATTCTCAACTGATTCGATCGCTTTGCCTTCGAATTTCGGAGTCTGGGGTGTTTGGGTAGCTTCCATTCGTTTTGCCCTTTCGTCCTCCTTGGATCTCCATCGGCTCTCGTCTGGTTGGATGCCATTAAACCTTCTTCCCGTCAGTCTTGGTTGTTCGTAAAAAACCTTTAACAATATTCAATTTGATTAAAATACATCAAATTAAAGCGTAAGACTTATCTGAAAACACGAATTGATGTGGCGTGGTATATATCCGAACCCACTGCCTTAGAAGCGAATTCGCCCCGACCACGGTGCAAGCCGTCTTCTTGGCATCGCCCCCCCAAGGTTACACAGCGCTCTTTAAAAGCGTGCACTCGCAATCGAAGAGATGGAATCAACCACGAACTCATAACAATTTTTCTCTCTGAAAAAGGCTAGAGGAAGAGGAGGGGAAAACGCAACTTTAAGGGGATTAGAACGTGCGTAACGCAAACGTCCCACTCTCCCACCAAACCTAATTAGTTGAGGAAAATCCTCAAAAAACGAATTCATTTTTTTTCCTTTTAAATACATGGATAAGTTTACATAAAATAAAACCCATCATAAAACCTTATTCAAGCATTATTTCAAACATTGGTTCGGTGTCAGAGGTGGTTCCTCTTCATCCCGCTGATCTCCGTCCTTTTGACCTGGTGTGGGGTGGGGTTTGGCTGATGCAGCTCGCCGCCTTCCACCTTCCTCCTCGGTTGCTATCACCTCCCGTCGCCGTCTCCTTTCCTCCATCGCCGACGATCGACCGGTGCTGCTGGAGGGAGATGTGTGCTACTGGTTTCACTTCGGCCTTGCAGATCTCCTGCTATGCCAATTGCCATCGGCACTTTAGGCAGGCCAAAAACATTGTGCTTTGGGGCAGCCCAAATAATAATAATAATAATAATAATAATAATAATAATAATAATAATAATAATAATAATAATAAATCAAAATCAAATCTAATCATTCTCCAAACCGATTATATATATAATTATAAAATCCCGTAAGGGTTTCAAATCCCGCTCAAAAGGGCATACACTAGATGCCGAAAACCCCAAAAATCCCAAAAAACTCTAGCCCCCAAATTAACAACCACCAACAGATTCAATCTTGGTTTCCAATTAATTCGTATGATGATCGGAAGGAGACGCCATGGCACACGTTGAGAGTAAGATTCCCCTCAAAAAATTTCAAGGAATCGGAATTGAGAGATGATGGAAGGGCTGCCGAAATCAGTGCGGCTTGGCTCTTTGAAAGCAAAATCAGTCCCTTCCCTTCGAGGGCACACAAATTCGGAGGGTTATGGTGCCAAAGCGTTGAAGATTGTGAGGAAAAACGTCCGCAATCGAAGATTTGCGTGAAAAGATATGTTTGCTGGCGGCGTCTGGGGTGGCGTTGGGGCTGGGTTTGTGTCGGCCGGTTCGTCTCCGTGGTCCTGCTATTTCTTCCTACCCGTATCCTGTGGGTTGTGGTGAAAACCCCTATCTTCTGGCGGGTCCTTGTCCCTGAGCGGCTTGACCCTCCGTTCGACAAGAACCTTGTTGGCGAGACTCCAAGTATAGGTTTCCATCTGTCCTGGATCCTTCCGTTTTCAATTCCTTGAATCAGTTAATCATTGTTTGTGAGATTGCTGCTATGTCTTTGAAAATTGCATTTGGTGGAGTTGTTGGAAATTCTAACTGGAACACAGCCTTGTTATCCATTTTGGTGGGTTACGGGGATGAGACTGTTGCTTTAATCAAAACCCTCATTTCAACTAGAATACCCATCTACTACTACTCTAATGAACGTCATCTAATTTCTTACAACTATAACCCGAGAGCTTATGTTATGAATAAGTGCTTGAACTGGATTTTTGTGTTTGAGACTGATATTACAACTTTTGTTGAAAGTGGTAAATTGCTAGATATTCCGACTACCTTGGAAATGCATCCCTTCCCCTGCATCTTATGGTTAATATTGGTTTGCTTGGTGTTTTTTTTCTGATCAGATAGTGAGAATCGCTACTAAATACAACTGTGAGAATCTGAAGCCGAACAACCAAGAATACTATTCTTATACAAAAACTACAAATTACGTGATCAAATACAATGTATCAAGTTCAAACACCAACCGGGTCGAACATGATGACCATCTTAGAATTGTTATGGCTGGACAAGGTGACCAGATGCCTTGGCCAGTGGCTCTAAAGGGGATATCAGCCCCGATGGAGCCTTTAGATAGAAGACAACAAGGTTTGCTGCTTTCTCATACCAAGGAGGAAGTGGTGGGTCACAGAAAGTGGTGGGTTTGGTCCTACGGGTTCGTTTTTTTCGTGGGACTCTCACTTACTATCATACTCTATTATCTACAAGGATTTCGAACCAGCTCATAAAGCAACAAAAAAGAACAAAACTTAAGTACCGTAACAAACACACAAACTCGATCCTATATGATGGGGTGCTGCGAGGGATCGGTCGACCCACGTTTTGGACAGAGATTAGCACGTGGTGCAAATCCGAACATATCCAACTACTAGCACTTGCTGAAACAAAAACAGAAAACACCCCTCCGCCTTCACCATGGAAGGGGGTGGGATTCGATAAAGCAATTTGGTCTCCAGCTACTGGTAAAGCTGGTGGCTTGGGAATACTCTGGAAGGAGAGGTGTCTGCTAAATGAAACCATTGAAGTGATAATACAATGGCCCAAGGCAATAGTCCTCAAATATACCAACACCTTAGACAATTTTTCGTGTCTGATATGGTTCATCTATGCTCCCCCCCAGGAGCAACATAAACCCAGATTTTGGGACCAAGTAATTGCGGAAATAAGACATGCAGCAATCCCATGCATCGTCATGGGTGACTATAATGAAATAGGGTGCTTCTTGGACAAAGAAGGCGGTGCGATAACTCATCCACGAAGGTTTGTTAGGCTCGCGGACATCAAAAACCAATGTTCACTGGTGGATATTCCTGCATGGGGAAACCCTTTTACATGGAGAAAGAAACAGACTGACATTGGGAACATAAAAGAAAAAATCGATCGGGTGTTAGTTCACCATGACATAATGCATCAGTATCCCGCCATCTGCACTAAAAATGGTGCGTTTACATCATCTGATCATTGCTCAATCACCATTGAACTGAACACCAGTCAAACATTCAAACCCCCACCCTTCAAATTTGAAAATGTATGGCTACAAAGGAAGGATTTTAAAAATATTGTGAAACAAGCATGGCGACTTAGATGCCATGGATCGGCAATGTATCAGCTAGTCAGGAAAACGAAACTCTTGAAACAAAAAGCAAAGAGCTGGAACAAAAACACGTTTGGTAACATCTTCAGGCAACTGCAAAAAGTAGAAACGCAAATTCTGCTATTACAACAAGGTAGGCGAAACAACTCAACATGCAACATGGTCAAAAGAGAAGCTAACTTGATCAAGAAGAAAGAAAGACTACTACTCTTTCAGAAAGCATACTGGAATCAACGAGTAAAATCTAACCATATTAAATTATCAGATTCCAATACTGGATATTTTCATAGAATCACATCGGGCAAAAGAAACAGAAAATTCATCCGTAGCATAACAACATCTAAAGGTACACAGATAACAGGTGAAAATACCATAAATAATGAAATCAGAAAGGACTTTCAAAAAAGATTTACAAAACAACCAATCAACAGGGCAAAACTGAATGACTTCCTTACCTTAGCCTCTCAAGATATAACAAATGAGGAAAACACCGAGTTAATAGCTATACCCTCAAACGGAGAAATAAAAAATGCAGTATTGTGCTTAGGAAGAAATAAGGCCCCAGGACCTGACGGCATAACTGCTGAATTTTACAAAGCCTCGTTGGATGTGGTCGGCCCCTCGGTTATTAGAGCAGTAAAGAGCTTCTTCTTATCAGGAAGATTACTTAAACAAATAAACCATACTTTCATTACACCACTACCAAAAATAGATAACCCAACCACAACGGGTCACTACAGACCCATTAGTCTGTGCTCAACAATCTACAAAATTATTTCAAAAATATTAACAGAGCGACTGAAGAAAGTTTTGGGAAAACTGATTAACCCGCACCAAGGAGCCTTTGTATCGGATAGAGCTATTCAAGATAATGTACTCATAGCTCATGAAATCTTTCATTTTTTCAAAACTAGGAAGGGCAGGACAGGGTGGCTGGCCCTAAAGTTAGACATGGAGAAGGCCTATGACCGTGTTGACTGGGACTTCACGGAGGCTGTCATGTTAAAATTTAGATTCCACCCAACCTTTATAAATTGGATCAAGGAATGCATCACATCTGTCTCGTTTTCTGTATTAGTGAATAATGGACCTACGGATCTCTTCACCCCAACAAGAGGCTTACGACAGGGAGATCCCTTATCACCGTTCCTGTTTATCCTCGGTGCAGAAGTCTTGGCCCGTAAACTGGCCAAGGAGGCACTGGCCCCTGACAAAATGCTTGGGTTCAGGTTTGGCCATTCTGGCCCCTGTATCCCATTCCTTGCGTTTGCAGATGACATACTCATTTTCCTAAAAGGAAGCAATGAGGCTTGCATCAAAGTTAAAACCATTCTAGACGATTACTGCCAAATCTCTGGGTAGAAAGTGAACTACCACAAATCAACTTTCCAAGCCTCACCCGGCGTCACTCGCTCAAGAATGGTCGAGCTCGGCCAAGTGCTTGGCATCAACCACTCTCACTCGGTAGAAAAATACCTGGGTTGTCCCATTATTAACGGCAGGGTCAATAACGATACATTTAAGGAAGTTGTCACGAAAACCAAAGACCAACTGAGTAAATGAAGGGCGGACTCATTATCTCAACAGGGACGTGCCACACTCATAGGATCAAATCTATCTGCAAAACCATTATACATAATGCAAAACTTTATGCTACCGGCCGCAATGCATAGTGAGCTAGACACGATTAACAGAAGTTTCTTCTGGAACAAGGATGCGCAACACAGACCATTAATTGGACGGGACAAAATTTGTAAATCAAAGAAAGCAGGGGGCTTGAGTATTAGAAAAGCTAAAGAAATGAATGAGGCTCTACAACTAAAACTACTATGGAAGATCTTAGCCAAACCAAACAGCACATGGGTCCAGGTAATCACATACAAATATCTAAAGGGAACACATATACTTAAGTACGAGAAAGCTGGGAATATGTCCTGGCAATGGGCCAAATTAACAAGCCTGCTACAAAAGTTCAAAACCGGGATCATCTGGGCCATTGGAAATGGAAAATTGGTAAAATTCTGGACTGACAATTGGGTATCTGAAAAACCGTTGAGGGGTAGACCGGAATGCCCGACACAAATTGATAGCAATGAAACGGTCAACGAATATATTATAAATGGACAATGGTGGGTGGAGAAACTCCGTAGGGTGCTTTCGAGTGTGTTGGTGGATGACATTCTCTCGGTCTAGCTACCTGTTACCCCATTAGAGGATAGGCTCTACTGGTGGCCTGACAAACACGGTTGGTTTACTACCTCTTCTGCCTACAAATTTATCATGAATGAGCCGGCAAACGAACACAGAGATTACGAATGGATATGGAAACTTAATCTACCACCTAAAATAAAGAACTTCCTGTGGAAAATATCTCGGTCGGGCTTGCCCACTAAGGCCAGACTCGCCTCACGCGGGGTCTCTGTGCCCTCGACCTGCGATCGATGCTTCGACTGTATGGAGGATGATACACATATTCTAACAGAATGTTTCCCCGAGCTGACCAGAAATCACCTAAGTAAAACAGAGCAACAAAAACTTCAACAAACTACGGCTAGAACCAGGGATACAGGTGAATTGATGAACTGGTTACGCAACCTACCAAATACAAAAATACGAGCCATTGCCACAAGGTGGTGGGGTATATGGTACTTCCGAAATGGGGTAACATTCAGAAACCAAAAATCACCCACATCAAACAGTATTGACGCATTTTTCATAAAACAAATGGAGAACTGGAACCGGGCATGCCAATTTGAGGATGATGATCACACTAACCAACAAGTAAGATATTCCGTACACACTAAAAACTATAAACAAACTGACAGAAGGAAACACGATAAATGGAGAAGGCCACCATGCGGAACATTTAAAATCAATTTCGATGGGTCAGCACTACGTAATGGGGCGAGCTCTGCTGGTATGATCATCAGTGACTGGAACGCAAACCCCATCCAAATGTCATACTTAAAACTAGGTCGTTCATCACCCCTACAAGCTGAAGCAGCAGCTCTTAGGCTGGGGGTGGTGGAGGCCAGAAAATTAAATATCCAGAACATTATCTTTGAAGGCGACTCCAAAATCATTATTGACTACATGAGAGGCAAAACCCGATGCCCGTGGGAAGTAGAAATGACCTTGTCCGACATCCAATCCATCATTCGAAATATGAGGAAAGTTTCCTTTTCTCATACTCCCCGTGCAGGCAACAGAGTGGCTGATAAGGTTGCACACCTTTGTCACTCTGCCTATGGGGTCCAACTAACAACTAACGAAGATCTTCAGGATCTCATCCGCCTGGATGCTCTTGGGTAGTTTCCTACCCAAATTCTTACCTAATAAAAAAAAAGGGCATACACTAAATCCCGTTAAGGGTTGTAAAATATTTTATATTTATAAAATAATAATGCTACCTGAATCGTTCTGGTTGATTCGGGGAATTTCGTTCACATTTCCAATGGTGGATCGATCTTCCCTTTTTAGCCCGTATTTTCCCCATCTTCTAGTGTCCGGTCGGTGCTTTGGTGTGGCTGCGTCTGCTTTATATTGTGTTACAGTATCAGGCGTCCTGTTTGATCGACAACGGATCGTGGTGGTGTTCCTAGTTTTTGAAGATCCTTCATCTAGGCGGAGGCAACGTCGGCGATCCACTCTTCCCCAGGAGTCGCCCTTTCAAGCTGGGGTACTGTCGTAAGTCTTTGCACTCTCCCACGCCTTTGGCACTCGTGGCGCGTCTTGGTTCTCGATCGTCTTCTTCTGCTAGTTGACGTCCTGTATGGGTTGGTTGGGTTTTCTTTCCTCTCTGATGTTTTGTGTTATTGAGTTCTGTTTGTATTGAAAGTCTTCCGTATGCCGACCTGTTCAGCCATCGAGTTTCAGGTATGCCTGTACTTGAATTTTTACCTAATAAAAAAAATGAAGTAAAATTTGGGTTTAGGCCGTTGAGGGAGTGTGGATCAATTGAATATAGTGACATTTATAGTAATGTAATGTAAGCAACCGATATAATGGTAAGAAGTGTTGGAGTTAATGAGATGTCTCAAGTTTGATTCTTATCTCGTCATTTCTTTGGGTGAAAAAATCAACAACTACACCTTTTTTGGGTGAAAATATCAAGATTCACGTTTACAATCAAAGGTGGGTTGCCTCGTTATAAAAAAAAAACCATCATATTTTTTTTAATGAAATATTAATCACTACGGGAAAAGTGTGTAATTATCGACGCTTTAGTTTCGACGCATTTTAAAACCGTCGAAAATTTTCGATGTTCTGAGCTGTCGATTTTTATTGACAGATATAGGCGTCGAAATTAACAAAAATCTCGACGTCCTAAAGCATCGAGAATGGCTTAACTAAAAAAATTTAACCTAACGGAGAGGAGACGACCTTCACAGCCCTTCACTCGCGATCTTCACTCTCCCCGACTCCCGTGCCCCTCTCTCTCTCTCTGCTTGACACCTCCGAAAAACCCTAATTGCGCCCACCAGAGATGGCCTCCCACCGCCCACCCGAGACGGCCTCCCACCGCCCATCGGAGACGGCCACCTGAAGTCTGAGCAGGTTTGTCTCTCCTTTCTTTTTCTTCTCTCCCATCGGCAGTCGATCTCTCCACTCTGAGCACCTTCCCCTGCCTCCTCTCCGTCTTCGTCTCCCTCGCTCCAATCTCCGCCCCATTTCGACCTGATCTGCTTTTCTGCTCCAGTCGATTTCTGCTTTTCTGTGAGTTTTACCTTCACCTATTGATTCTCGGTTGCGACTGCCGATGGTGTTAGACGCCTTTTCTTAAGTTTGATTAATCGATTTTGTTGTTCAGATCTGCTTGCGTTTTGCTTGTTTGTAGCTTAATGATTGTGTGATTTGGGGAACTGGTGCTGCTTCTTTCCGAATTGAAGGGTTTCGTTGATTCAATACGTGTTACATAGTCGACGGCTTCCCTTCTCAAGCTGTCTCATAGGTATGTTCCTCTCTCCCTCCATCCCTGACTGAATGCTATTGATCAAGTTCTCCATCTCCATGCTTTATTTATGCTTAATTTACTGTCACAGGATATATATTTATAACTGTACTTCATTTGACATTAATGGGCTGTTAATCAGGCCTAGTTGCAGTCATTGATCGATCAGCCAGAATGTGTCAAGAGAAAACCGAATCAATCATACTTGACATTTGGAAATGAGGAGTAAAATTACATAGCAACTCTATATATGTCAGATTACATTGAGGATTACAGTTCAGATGAGCAATTGCACTTGGAATATATATATGCACTCTTACCATTATTTATTTCACAACAAATGTACTATAGCGTTCATTCATGACAGCAGTGTACACCACCACTTTCACCAGCAATATAAGCTAAGTTGATTTTGAATTTCCTCCATGTGTCAATTCTTAGTCGTGGTTCTTTAAATTTGCTTAGTCCCTTCTCCTTTGGTAATGTTGTGTGTGAATTTGGTAAATGTGGAAGAATTCAGTGTAGTTTTGGTGTATATGGCCTTGCATTATCAGTGGAATGTTGTTCTTAGCTTTAATTGATTACATATAAGCATTCAAATTTGTCTTTTGAAGTTCCTTGTTACCTTTATCATCTTTCATTCACACAGATACTGATTTTTAATTATATATCTCCAGCGAAGTTATACAGTATTAACTGAAGCTGATATTCGTCGACGCCAAGAAGAAGATATTAAAAGGATATCTTCTGTGCTTTGCATTTCAAGAGCTGCTGTTGCTATTCTGCTAGTTTGCTATAATTGATATGTTCAATTGTTCATTACCTTTTGCTCTTTGACATGATATCATCAATATTTCATTCCTTACAACACTAGGCTTCGACATATTTGTGCTCTGAGTTGAATATGAATTACTCATAAATCATGATATTCTAATTCTTCTTAACAACATTTATTTTATGGACTTGCAGGCGCGTGACCAATGTGCCTGAAGAATGGTTTGCTGATGAAGAGAGGGTTCGAAAGACTCTAGGTTTACTTCAGAACCCTTCCCTCTCTGTTTGTCTCATAGGTATGTTCATCTATCCTTTCAATGCTTTATTTATGCTCATTCTGATTGCTGATTTTATCCTTTCAATGCTTTATGTATGTCAATGCCTTAGATTTTTGCCTGTTAATGCCTTAGTTTCTTCTCAATCTCAGCCTTTTTTCTGATTAATGCCTTAGATTTGTCTTCTTCAGCTGATCTGGTCTCAATGCCTTAGTTTCTTCTTCTTCTTCACCTGATCTGGTCTCAATGCCTTAGTTTCTTCTTCTTCTTCACCTGATCTGGTCTAATTTCTTTTGTGGTTGTTGACAGGTAAAGATCTCTTCATTAAAGTCCAAGCTTTTTGCATTGAGTTCTCACGGATAAGAGAAGCTGCTGGATTGTTCAGGCTAGTCGACATTTGAAAAGCTTGAAGATCACTGAGCCCTTTAGGCTACCCTCCCGTTAACAAGCTCAAAGATAAAAGGGTAAACCTCTAGACTACTAGCTTGGTTGAGACATATTGATTACATATTGCCTATCATTCATTCTCTTCAGCTGGTTTTCCTTTATGGAGTTGGGGATAACACTCATGGGGCATGGGTCTCTTATGCTTGTGTTTTGACAACCGTCTTTGAAGTATCATTTTTTTTTAATCTGAAATATAAATCTGTATCTTGAATATAAATCTGAATGTTATGATTACTTATGATTGTATGAATCCTACTTAGTTGTTGACAAGCATATCTGCATGTTTAGATCATCTTTGCTCCTTGCTCCGCTCTCTTTGCTTAAGCATGTGTGCTTCTGTCGCTCCTTGCTCTGCTCTCTTTGCTTAAGCTTGTTGAATGCAAATCTGAAAAGTTTAATGAATCTTCCTTTAAGACCATTTAGTCATAACGATACGTATTCTATTTGCTTCATTTGGTCAATTTTATTTTGTTCTCTAGTTTGTTTTTCTAAGTGTCTATATTTTCAATGATCATTACGTAGGAATGGATACAAGTTGGATTGAACTACCAAATAGTCATCCAACTTATATAAATGGCGTTACACAATTCTTAGAATTGGCTAAAGAAAACCTTGTAGAAGGTAAAACTCGGTGTCCATGCAAAAAATGCATGTTAGATAAGTGGCATACCATAGATGAGGTAGAGGATCATCTTTTGTTCAGAGGGTTTTATAAGTCATATAGGAATTGGGTTTTTCATGGAATGGGAGACATATTGCTACATATGTTAGGGCAAAGTATAAGAAGCACTGGGCAAAGTATAAGAAGCACTGGACAGGGTTGTTAAATGCAGCTTTTGGTTTAAATGCTCCTCAAGATCGTAGTCCAGATGAAGGAAATGACGGAGGGCCAGAATTATCGGATGTTGGACCTGATCTGTATGAAGGAACTTATTCTCAAGTTGATGCAACAGATGAAGCAAATGCTACATATCTAAAGCTGATGGAATGTGCTAATGAAGAGCTGTATGAAGGTTGTGCAACTTTTTCAAAACTGTCATTTCTGTTGCACTTATTTCAAATCAAGTCTATGTTTCATTGGAGTGCTGAGTCCTTCAACATGTTGTTAAAACTCCTAGTTGATGCATTTCCTCAAATAATGGAATTTCCATCTTCTTATTACGAGGGAAAGAAACTAATAAAGGACTTAGGTCTTGGGTATGAAAAGATAGATGCATGCCCAAACAACTGTGTTTTATATTGGGGTGATTTGGCAGAGAAAGATAGGTGCCCTAATTGTGGAACCCCGAGATGGAAGTTGGCTAAAGGCAAAGAGAGTGGTGGAGTGGATGATAATACCCTTATTCGGAAGGGTGAGCCAGCACAAGTTTTACGTTATTTTCCATTGATTCCTAGATTAAAAAGAATGTTCATGTCATCAAAAACAGCAAAAGAGATGACATGGCATGATAAAGATTGTGAGAAGGATGGAAAGTTAAGACACCCGGCTGATGGTCTGGCATGGAAAGATTTTGATGATAGATATGCTGATTTTGCTTCTGATTCTCGAAATGTCAGATTAGCTCTTGCTAGTGATGGTTTCAATCCTTTTCGTCTAATGAGTACCACATACAGTACTTGGCCAGTAATACTCATTCCTTATAATTTGCCACCTTGGTTAGTAATTAAGCCGTCTTCATTTTTGTTGTCTATGCTTATTCCGGGAAAATCTGGTCCAGGGAATGACATTGACGTGTATCTGCAGCCGTTGATACATGAGCTGAAGATATTATGGGGGGCGTTGATGCATTTGATGCTGATGCTAAAGAATGGTTTAAGATGCGCGCTGCTTTAATGTGCACTATTAATGATTTTCCTTCGTATGCTATGCTGTCTGGTTGGAGAACTAAAGGGTATAATGCCTGCCCTCTGTGTACAGATTCCACCCATTCATATAGGTTTGCTGGGAAAATTTGTTATGTTGGACATCGAAAATGGTTGCCTAATCAGCACCCATATCGATCTCAGGGTGACTTGTTTGATGGCACTACTGAATATGGTCATGCCCCAATTCCAGCATCAGGAACCGACATTTTAAGACAACAAGAAGCAGTCACTTATATATATGGGAAGAAGGAGAAACCTCAACGGAAAAAGAGAGTAAGGAGAGATATTGGCACATCTGATGAAGGAGGTGATGGATATGATATAGATGAGGAAGATGGAGATGATGTCCTTTGGAAGAAGTAGAGCATATTTTTCGAGTTGCCATATTGGGAATATAATCTTTTAAGACATAATTTAGATGTGATGCACATAGAGAAAAATGTTTGTGACAACTTGTTAGGGACTCTTCTTGTCATGGGGAAAAAAAGCAGGGATAATGCAAGTGTGAGAAAAGCTATTGAAGATATAGGAGTAAAGCCACACCTTTGGCTTCAACCACGTCCTAATCGAGACCCTTATATGCCTCCAGCTTCCTACACTATGTCTTCCGAGGAAAAAGAACGATTTTTGAGAGTCGTGCAGAAGCTTAAAGTCCCTGATGGATATGGGTCTAATCTCTCCCTTTGTGTCAACATGAAGCAACATAAACTCTTGAACCTTAAAAGTCATGACAATCATGTTTTGATGCAAGATATCATTCTTGTGGCTTTACGTGCAGCTAGTGCTACAAGGGTAATTGACATCCTTTCTAAATTATCAGCCTTCTTCAAGTATTTGTGCTCTACCACTCTCGATTTAGAAGAACTGGATATTGTCCAAAGAAGACTTAGTTTGACCCTTTGTGAAATGGAAAAGGAGATCCTTCCAACCTTCTTTACTGTAACGGCCCAGAATTATGATTTCCAGGTTACGTTTCAAGGGATAAAACCCCTTGTTCGGATCTTGCAATCCAGGTACGGGTCGAGGTTTCAACTCATTTTAAGATTAGTAGAAAGAGGGATTTCAAACCCTAAAAACCTCGAAGGGCCGTTGGGTACCCTTAACTTGTCCTAAGACTATGTCGCGGAATCCATTTCAAACAAAAGTAAAGCGGAAGTAAAGTTAAGATACAAAGTGTCACGGCAGAGCCGGTCAAAACCAAAACGTAAGCGAATGATTACCATTTATACCAAGTTAGAGAATTAGCTAGGTTCTTCCATTCGCCAAAAGAAACCCCGTCATATAGACATCGAGCACTCAGAATCTGCAGAAAATACCTTTAAAAAAAGAACGGGGAAAGGAGTCAGATCGAGCCACTCATGTGGGACCGGCAGTCCTCGCTGAGGCCACATAGTATGTGCTATACCTAATAAAGATGCTCTAATGCAGTACGAAAGTCAAACACACTAGCATGCTCCTAGTTATAATAATGTGCAGAAATACTGTAAAGGGCCCAAGACAATGCCAAATGGCATATCCCTCTCCTACCTCCACCCCCTTCCGATAGGGCGGAGACTGGCCAGCTCGTGAATGCATTCCATCATAATCGGGGGCACGCATGCCTAACCCGCACCACAATAAAGCCCGCAGGCATATCATAATATAAGGAAGTTCATGACTCGATTGACTCAGGGTACCCGATGAGGCTGGGCTACCCTATGACCCTAGCAAAGACTCTAGGACTATCACAGATAACGGCCGTTCTGTTTCAAACGCATGGAGTAAACAGATGCTCAATCAATTAGTGCAACCTAAACATGATACTACATGGCATGCTTTTATGCATATGCAACACCTAACATAAAATGCAACAACATGCATGAATGTCCAACCTGAGTAAGCCCCCTAGGGAACTTACCTGAAGATGCAGAACAGCAGAATAATACAAGCAAGGGCCCAATGCAAGTCCAAAAGCAATACACACCTCTCATCAAGTCAATTCCATAAGCTACCAGACTGGTATTCATACATATGAAACCCAAGTTCCCAACATACTCAAAACCAACCGATAGTGAAACTGTTTTCCAAAACCTTTCCGATATGATCAACCAAAATCATTCTTCCAATCAAACCCATTGATAAAGTCATACCAACCATATTTTCCAAACTCTTAAATCCCAAATTAGGTCAACTCATATTCAAAATAATTTCTCAAATCATACTTGGCCAAATTCCGACATTTAACATTTAAACCTTAAAACCAATCTCTCAAAATCATATTATAGAAATAATTCTGACATTTTATTTCAAAACCCTTATATAAATAAATTCTGATATTAAATCATCAAAACAATTCTATTTTAACAACCATATTTATAAATCAAAACCCATGGTTCATTTCAAATTTCCAAAAATCACAAATTAAAACATCACTAAATTCATAATCTAATTAATGTCACTTGTAACACAAATTAAGATAAATAATAATTTTCAGAAAACAGAATAATAACTTAACAACAATTATTATGAACATAATATATATAACCACTTACATATAATAACAACATCATTATAACCCAAAATAAAACCCAGCAGGCCCAAGAAGAAAGCCCGGAATGAAAGAAGAGGAGACCCGGATTTAAAACCCGGCCCGAGATCAGAACCCAGCCCACAAGGAAATAAAGGAAACATCTCCCACCCAATGTTATAACCCGGCTGAATAGAACCCGACCCGGAAAGCAAAAATAGGCCCAAGCCCATGAAGGAAAGAAGGAGCCAGATCCTTGTCTTCTTCAACCTAACGTCGTTCACTGTTCGATCGGGAGAAGAAGAAGGAGAAGGGCAAGAGGCCTCGCCGGAATCTACGACCCACCCAGCCACACTCACAGATCCATTACCGATCCCAAACAACACAAGGTATCGACACAAGAGCAAGGAAGAAAGAGGAGGAGAAGTCTCACCGAGGGTCTTCGAACTCGCCGGAAAAGAGCTCAATCCGTGCTCATATGGCCTCGTCGGAGTCGGATCTTGGCCGGAGGTGGTCTAGGGAGGAGGGAATGGGATTAAAGGTCCACCTTTATGCTAATTAAGGACAAAAGGAGGCGAGGGAGGATCTTACTGCTCTTCAGATTCAAAAACAAGGCACGAGAAGGAGAGCGGCGGCTTGGTGGTTCACCGGGAACTCGCCGAGGCTCGATTGGACATCATCGGAGGTTTGAGGCTGAGGTTCTCGACCCGGGTTCAAACCGAGGACAGGGGAAGGGGAGGCCGGACAGATCCGGCTCGCTGTTGCTAGGCTGCTGCTCTCCGAATCGAAGAGGCGAGGAGGAGGGGCTGCGTTCGGCGGAAATGGCGGCTCCGGCGACCTCCTGGGTGGCCGACGTCAATGGTGGAGTAGCTGCTGGCGGCTGCTCGGCGAGACAGCGGCAGAGAAGCTGTAGTGGTGGTGGTGATTGTGGCTCGGCAAAAGGAGACAAAGCTGCTTTGTGGGTTCTTGAATTGGAAGAGGGAAAGAGATGGAGGAATGTGGTAGGAGGTGTGGGGATATGGGTTTTCAAATGCAGAATAGGCCTCTGAACTTGGCATGAACAATAGCCATAAGGAGAAGAATAGCATAGAGGGAGAGGAGTGTGAAGGGGTAGATGTTTGTTCACTTTGGGAAACAACCAAGAAGTGCTGAGCTTTGAGCTTTTGGATAAGAAGAATGGACAATGACCAAGGGGTGGTGAGCTGTAACATTGTTGGAACTGATTTCGGATGGAAGGAAGAAACAAGTTTTGATCCCAAATTATGGATTTTTAAATACCCGAAAATAAATAGAATATAATAAGATAAATCATGAAACCCGCTCACTCGAGTTTAACCCGACTCAAAAAATATAAAGCTTACAACTTCAAATTTAAATCGAATTCTCGACTGAATCAATAATAAAATTATGTTATACCATCAAATTTTAGCAAGCGAAAGCGAAAATAAATCTGAATGACAGTCCATTTAAAATAATCATATGCCGGAATTCATTTTAAGAGATTTTAAGTAACCCGATTTAAATTCATTTTTAATTTCTTTTTCCGAGAATTAAGATTTAAAAATCCGGGCCTTTACATCATCCACCTCTAAAAACAAGTCTCGTCCCGAGACTAAAACTAAGACAAAGTAGGGGATGAAGTTTGAAATTGCTGAGTCTAGGGACCATGTCCAAGGATCTTGTAATCACCTCAGTTGCGTCTTCCGAGATTCTCACAACATCCTAGTCACGGTCGTGACATCTCCAATTGGCCTTGACAAGTATGCAATAAGCGCCCCTATCACATCCTCACTTCGACTTTTCGGAGGTACCACAACTCTAAATGTTCTACAATATCATCAATAGGTCTTAGCAAGCACCCTATAGGCGCCCCCATAAAATGCATGTATCCACTTCGTGAAATATCATAGAGCTGCCCGGGTTGAAAAGTTTCAAAAGGAATTCCGCAATTGAAAAAGATTAACCTCACAATCGTTGAAATTCTCGGTAACGTTTATTCTTTAAAATTCCAATTAATTCCTTTCCAAATTGTTCAAAATCTTCAAATAAAACGTTTAACCAAACAACTTTACACCAAAACAAGTAAAATCTTTTCGATCAAAATTTCATCAAAATCCTCCAAAACCAAATCAGTTTCCCGCATAACAATCAATCCATCAAATTCAAAAGCTCGGAGGTGGAATCATCCACCTCTAAGGGCTAATCCCAGATTCTCTTCCTAGTTTCCAGAATCAAATCAATCTATCAGTCTCAAATCAAGCAAGATTCACAAGCCATAAGCAATGCATAACTACATCACCAGTCGATCCTCAACGAGTACATCATACGACAAGTCTCAAACATATGCCAACACAGTGTCACAAGGTCACATCAACATCTCCACATCATACTAAAGGTCTTATTATGCATCTATGACAGAATGATTACACACATCTCGATATCACACCAAAGTCATAAAAGGTAACTCCTTACCATAGAGTCAACGAATCAAAACCCATTGTCAGCACATCAACACAACAAGTCATGCCGTTAAGATTCAGCAAAAAGGGAAGATCAACCAATATATCAATCATCAAGGTGTCAACATGCTCGAAAGACATTACTGTAACTCATCACAATATCATATACCATTCATTTAGTAATTAGGCACCATTATCTTACATATACAAGTCATATTCATACTCCAATTCATATTCATTATTTAACATATCCCTAATCAGGCTTAATGACCATATAGCATAACATCATTCTTTCACATAATAACACATTATTATCCTATGTATCATGTCACAACATATCCTATCATGCTTCTAAAACAACATAACAGGATAACAAAACATCAATATATCATGATAACACTTGCCACTATCAAGTAGATCTCAACATTGCGTATCAACATGTAATGTCATTCCATATCAGGTTTTATCATGGTCGCTATCTAACGTCATGCCATCAGATATGAATAAATCACATAAGCAAGAAAATCATACCAATCAAAATAAAACACGATCCCAACTCTCCCATCTCCTCTTTCAAGCCAAGACTAATCCTCTTCCAGACTCGCCAACGTCAACTCAGACAAAACTCCCCAAAGAAATCCCAATTCATCTCAATGCTCAAATCTCGCCCCTCATTCCGCCAATCAATACCACACCATCCACCTCTAAGAATCCAACTCCTACCTCTAACTTCACTCCCCAGTACTCTCTAATACCATGTCCCCGATATTCACGAACCCTTCCTTACACTCCTCGTACTACCCGAAGCATCTCAAACATCTCCTGGAAGCTCATCAGAACCCCCAACATTGCCTCCCATAAATCTCAAAGCTCACTCAGTCTTACCTAAGCTAACATCCCTCTCTCGCGACTCACATCCTAATACCATTAATCATCCCAACCGCCCAAAATTCTTTCACCACTCTCAAACCACGCCACCAAATGACCTCACCCACATGTTTAAGGAAGAAACAATCATGAAAATCATCAAGCATAAGGTCTACACCATATCAACTAGCCTTTATCAACAAAACATCATAGGTTCAACAATTCTCAGTCTATCATCATGCTCAATAATCATTGCAAACATCATATATGAACATAATCAAGTCAAGCTAGCATGTTGCATTATAACCTTATCGGATACAATTCAGACTTCTTAGCATATGTAGTTCACATTTTACAGGAAAGAGAATTCAAATCATGCTTAGCAACTTAGAGTGGCAATACGTCAAGACATCATGGTACAAGAGATCTATAAGGCATCAAATCATATCATTATAGACAACAGGCAATCAGGCAACATCCATCATCAAGTCAGGACATTAACACATAAATCTCGTCGCTAGGTCAGTGCAATATCGTCGTTAAGAAATTCAAAAGGGTTAGCAATTCGAACGGAGAACAATCCCGCTTCCAAGTCATATCGTACACAGTAACCGTAATTCTCGATGCGTGCCTGTTCCACCGACATCATAGATCCTGAGGTCCGTGGGTTATGGGCCCACACTTCTGTTGCACTGCTCTATCGCTATGCAACTTTTCGTTCCCTCTTCCATGCGGTCGCTCATCGAAATGTATCGCGCAAGAGTCCAAGTTAGTGGGGATAGGGAAGTGACAGGGACGGACAACCCAATGTTCCTCTCGGGACCAACCACGGACCAATACTAAGACGACAACTAGAGACAAAACTTCGACCCTAGAATAGCAATGACACCCTTATGAAAGTCTATTAGGTTGCAATTGTGACAATCAGACACAAATTCATCATGAGGCATATCAATCATATTAATCCACACTAACATGTACCTATCTCCAAGAGAACGACATGCATATTCATTCCAAAAGGCACAATCAAGTCCTACACTGATGCATGTGAGACAAGCTAGCAGTCTATTATTTCATGGAACCAGATATGCCTAGCAACTTCAAGCAGGACATGTGGAACTAGTAATTATCATACATGATTCGAAGTCATGCGGGATTTAATGAAGATAACAGGCATCATGAGTATTAACAAATGTACAAGAATAGTACATGCAGCACAAGATGAGGTCAAATATAGCATGGCGATGTACATCATAACGATCAAACTAAGCACCATACGAAAATACATAAGGCGGCATAGTAATCATCACAACTGATAACAAGAATCATATTGTAGGTTCAGAATGACATGTAATCATACAATGAGATACACTTAGGAAGCATAGGCCTATACGATGCTAGCGATACATGACAAGGCATGAGCATAGACAAGAGTGATTAAATGAGTTCAATATGATGTACGTGAAAGCAAAAGGATCACCACAGAGTAAACAAGATAACATCACGGGCGATAGGTTATAATCGTGCCAAGAACGAACCATCATAGAGCATGTATACGGTACAATAGTCATCACATCATAGAACAAGTACAACACGTGATCATCTAGCGAGTCATATTGGGAATCATAATCCCTACAGGACACTACTGGCACATATCGAACATGAATGCAATAAAGATAATGCGATTAGATTCATCCTAACATTCAGGTGTCATGTGTGTGCAAAATCATAATCTAACATGGTGTGTGATCATGCGAGGTGTCAAGTCATATGCTCATGCAAATACGAGAAGATGTCATATAGTAATAGAGGAATACCACCGAGTGAGATCATGTAAGAATGCTAGGGCCTACCATTGCAGAAAGCAAGTCGGTCATCGAATTTAACATCATCTAGCCAGGATAAGTAAGACATGTTATGGTAATAGAAAGAGAGAATAACCACACTATGAGGAACCTAGCTCGAGAGAGAATCAGCAACAACGTAGGCAAGATACAAGTTCGCACAAGTCACAACCGAGGATCCTACATGATGCTAAAAGCTCAATATAACGTACGATACATGCATGCAACTAATCATGACGACGTGTAAGAAATCACTCAATCATATTCCACGATATAGAAGCATGAGAAAAGTTAAACGATGCATAATACGAGTCTAAGTAATGGGCAATATGATTAGAATACGGGGCATGAGCTCAAATAACCACATACTAAGATAAAAGCATGCATTCATCAACACTCAATTATGCCACATAGTCCCCCATCCAACGCAAGTTATCACACAACAATGTTAAGTACAAATAATCAACGGTAGTTAATCTGACGAATACATAATAGATGGGCATGCTATAGATTCTTGTCACAAAAGGAATAATAAGCATCGACGCGTCATCATCTAGCATGTACTGGGAATTTCATATTGCATAAGGCATGTTGGCATCCAATTGTAACACGTATCCATACAATGGTCATCATGAACATCAAACATGTAAGCATAATTTCACATTAAAGATTAATCCGTAGGTCAAAGAGTAGTACATGTAGAATCATACGATCGGTAAGGCAAGTAAACATGCTGTAACAATAAACACGTAATCATACAACATGATATAAGGCAAGACACAACACGAGATGTGAGCAAGGTAATTAACCGCAACATGAGCTTAAACAATAAAACCATGACAGAAGGCAAGGCATAACATGAGCAGCTTCTTACTAATGATCATTTAGAAGGTATATGTGGGAGATTACAAAATCATGTCATTCAATTCAGAAAGAGTCACCATTACAACCGGACAGAGATCCCTAAGGGCAACCATTGACCTTTCCCAACTGACTCATCACCCCTCTTTCCCGTGGGACTTTGGTACGACTCGTTGTGGTAAGAAAACAATGCTGATCATCATAAGGATGAAGAAAGAGAGCCCCATGACACCTTACTTTTGACTCAAAAGGCCATCAAGAACCACCTTCCAATACGCACTCAGACAGCCTTCATATCCATACATGATTCCCGACACAAGGTGGTTGCCAACCCAATTCCCCGTGGAAGGCACTGAAATCCAGGAAAAGGCTAGATAGAACCGTCAATGGGTTAACATAGTGGAAGGGGCGGTTCCACACAAACTGGGTATAACCACACAGAAACATGGGTACTCCCACTATCCCGTTTGCACATATTAGTCAATACACATTTAATTGTTAGGCATACCAATCAGATATCTAGCATAGCAAGCACTCAACATAGAATCAGTTAGTGACACTCACAATGACCTCCTTGGAGTCTTCCAGACCCATCTGTAAAGAACAAGCTAATATTTTGCCTACCGTTCCCAACTATACCCAAAAAGGGTGGTCTAGCGCCTTTACTACCACTCGTGTCCCCGTTTGGTCGGTTTCCCTCTTTTATTACAAGTCAAGTTCATTACTTAGTCCAATTTCAGTTAGACATCTTAAGTTCATTTTGCCCTTTTAAAACACTTTCAAAAGTCCTTGAAATTTGTGGGCGATTTTCAAAACATACACTCGACCCTTATGTACCCGAATTGCACAACCTCAGCTCTGATACCATCTTTGTAACGGCCCAGAATTATGATTTCCAGGTTACGTTTCAAGGGATAAAACCCCTTGTTCGGATCTTGCAATCCAGGTACGGGTCGAGGTTTCAACTCATTTTAAGATTAGTAGAAAGAGGGATTTCAAACCCTAAAAACCTCGAAGGGCCGTTGGGTACCCTTAACTTGTCCTAAGACTATGTCGCGGAATCCATTTCAAACAAAAGTAAAGCGGAAGTAAAGTTAAGATACAAAGTGTCACGGCAGAGCTGGTCAAAACCAAAACGTAAGCGAATGATTACCATTTATACCAAGTTAGAGAATTAGCTAGGTTCTTCCATTCGCCAAAAGAAACCCTGTCATATAGACATCGAGCACTCAGAATCTGCAGAAAATACCTTTAAAAAAAGAACGGGGAAAGGAGTCAGATCGAGCCACTCATGCGGGACCGGCAGTCCTCGCTGAGGCCACATAGTATGTGCTATACCTAGTAAAGATGCTCTAATGCAGTACGAAAGTCAAACACACTAGCATGCTCCTAGTTATAATAATGTGCAGAAATACTGTAAAGGGCCCAAGACAATGCCAAATGGCATATCCCTCTCCTACCTCCACCCCCTTCCGATAGGGCGGAGACTGGCCAGCTCGTGAATGCATTCCATCATAATCGGGGGCACGCATGCCTAACCCGCACCACAATAAAGCCCGCAGGCATATCATAATATAAGGAAGTTCATGACTCGATTGACTCAGGGTACCCGATGAGGCTGGGCTACCCTATGACCCTAGCAAAGACTCTAGGACTATCACAGATAACGGCCGTTCTGTTTCAAACGCATGGAGTAAACAGATGCTCAATCAATTAGTGCAACCTAAACATGATACTACATGGCATGCTTTTATGCATATGCAACACCTAACATAAAATGCAACAACATGCATGAATGTCCAACCTGAGTAAGCCCCCTAGGGAACTTACCTGAAGATGCAGAACAGCAGAATAATACAAGCAAGGGCCCAATGCAAGTCCAAAAGCAATACACACCTATCATCAAGTCAATTCCATAAGCTACCAGACTGGTATTCATACATATGAAACCCAAGTTCCCAACATACTCAAAACCAACCGATAGTGAAACTGTTTTCCAAAACCTTTCCGATATGATCAACCAAAATCATTCTTCCAATCAAACCCATTGATAAAGTCATACCAACCATATTTTCCAAACTCTTAAATCCCAAATTAGGTCAACTCATATTCAAAATAATTTCTCAAATCATACTTGGCCAAATTCCGACATTTAACATTTAAACCTTAAAACCAATCTCTCAAAATCATATTATAGAAATAATTCTGACATTTTATTTCAAAACCCTTATATAAATAAATTCTGATATTAAATCATCAAAACAATTCTATTTTAACAACCATATTTATAAATCAAAACCCATGGTTCATTTCAAATTTCCAAAAATCACAAATTAAAACATCACTAAATTCATAATCCAATTAATGTCACTTGTAACACAAATTAAGATAAATAATAATTTTCAGAAAACAGAATAATAACTTAACAACAATTATTTTGAACATAATATATATAACCACTTACATATAATAACAACATCATTATAACCCAAAATAAAACCCAGCAGGCCCAAGAAGAAAGCCCGGAATGAAAGAAGAGGAGACCCGGATTTAAAACCCGGCCCGAGATCAGAACCCAGCCCACAAGGAAATAAAGGAAACATCTCCCACCCAATGTTATAACCCGGCTGAATAGAACCCGACCCGGAAAGCAAAAATAGGCCCAAGCCCATGAAGGAAAGAAGGAGCCAGATCCTTGTCTTCTTCAACCTAACGTCGTTCACTGTTCGATCGGGAGAAGAAGAAGGAGAAGGGCAAGAGGCCTCGCCGGAATCTACGACCCACCCAGCCACACTCACAGATCCATTACCGATCCCAAACAACACAAGGTATCGACACAAGAGCAAGGAAGAAAGAGGAGGAGAAGTCTCACCGAGGGTCTTCGAACTCGCCGGAAAAGAGCTCAATCTGTGCTCATATGGCCTCGTCGGAGTCGGATCTTGGCCGGAGGTGGTCTAGGGAGGAGGGAATGGGATTAAAGGTCCACCTTTATGCTAATTAAGGACAAAAGGAGGTGAGGGAGGATCTTACTGCTCTTCAGATTCAAAAACAAGGCACGAGAAGGAGAGCGGCGGCTTGGTGGTTCGCCGGGAACTCGCCGAGGCTCGATTGGACGTCATCGGAGGTTTGAGGCTGAGGTTCTCGACCCGGGTTCAAACCGAGGACAGGGGAAGGGGAGGCCGGACAGATCCGACTCGCTGTTGCTAGGCTGCTGCTGTCCGAATCGAAGAGGTGAGGAGGAGGGGCTGCGTCCGGCGGAAATGGCGGCTTCGGCGACCTCCTGGGTGGTCGACGTCGATGGTGGAGTAGCTGCTGGCGGCGGCTCGGCGAGACAGCGGCGGAGAAGCTGTAGTGGTGGTGGTGATTGTGGCTCGGCAAAAGGAGACAAAGCTGCTTTGTGGGTTCTTGAATTGGAAGAGGGAAAGAGATGGAGGAATGTGGTAGGAGGTGTGGGGATATGGGTTTTCAAATGCAGAATAGGCCTCTGAACTTGGCATGAACAATAGCCATAAGGAGAAGAATAGCATAGAGGGAGAGGAGTGTGAAGGGGTAGATGTTTGTTCACTTTGGGAAACAACCAAGAAGTGCTGAGCTTTGAGCTTTTGGATAAGAAGAATGGACAATGACCAAGGGGTGGTGAGCTGTAACATTGTTGGAACTGATTTCGGATGGAAGGAAGAAACAAGTTTTGATCCCAAATTATGGATTTTTAAATACCCGAAAATAAATAGAATATAATAAGATAAATCATGAAACCCGCTCACTCGACTTTAACCCGACTCAAAAAATATAAAGCTTACAACTTCAAATTTAAATCGAATTCTCGACTGAATCAATAATAAAATTATGTTATACCATCAAATTTTAGCAAGCGAAAGCGAAAATAAATCTGAATGAAAGTCCATTTAAAATAATCATATGCCGGAATTCATTTTAAGAGATTTTAAGTAACCCGATTTAAATTCATTTTTAATTTCTTTTTCCGAGAATTAAGATTTAAAAATCCGGGCCTTTACATTTACCATCATGGTTCACCTATTAATACACCTAGTGGATGAGGTTAAACTTGGTGGACCTGTTCATTATAGGTGGATGTATCCTATTGAAAGGTGAATACCAATAATTTTTTTACTCAGTGGTGTTAACATTGATGTTAACATTTATTATTCATTAACTATAATTTTTTTGAAAAGGTATTTATCCCGTTTGAAGTCTTATGTGCGTAATAAAGCTCAGCCAGAAGGGTCTATTGCAGAAGGCTATATTTTAGAGGAAACAATCACCTTTTGCTCAAGATATTTGGAAGGTATTAAGACAATCTTCAATAGATCCAGAAGGAACGATGATGTTGTAGAGAACAGAAGTTTATATCTTTTTAACTCTGATGGACGAGTAGTTGGGATGACAGAGGTTGTTCGACTCACTAATAGAAGTTTGAAACAAGCACATCGTTATGTTTTACTACATTCCAAAAAGATGAAGGATTTAATAGAGTAAGTGTCAATGCATATTAATTGAAATTATTTTTTATCAAGGATTTTGATGAATAACTATCATACATGAATCTAACCTCTTTTTTCCCCAACACTAGTGAATTCATTCATCAAAAGCAACAACAAAATCCAAGAGTTCGGGTGAACGAAAGTATTAAGAATGATTGGGTTATAAATGAACTCTCTAAATGGCTTCAAAACAAGGTTAATTTGTTCATAATTAACCTTTGAAATTGTTTAGTTTATTATGAATTTTTTCAGTGTTTTTATTTGTTTTTATTTATGTATGTATAGGTGCATGATATAGTTGATGACAATGATGATGGAAAACTAAGAAAGGCTTTGGCAGGTGGTGTGAATAGATATGTCAAAAGATTCAAAGCTTTTATGATTAACGGCTATAAGTTTCACACTGTCGAGCGAGAACATCTTCAAAAGACACAAAATTCAGGAGTTATTGTGGAAGCGGATGGGGAAGTATATTATGGGAAGATAACTGATATATATGAGTTGGACTATTATGGGGTCTACAAAGTCATTGTATTTCGTTGTGATTGGGTGGACATAAACAGGGGTGTCAGGACATATGCCAATGGAGGTGCTTGTGTCAATTTCTCTAAGTTGATGCATACGGGTAGATTGTTGAAAGATGATCCGTTTATATTTCCCTCTCAAGCTAAACAAGTCTTTTTCGTGGAAGATGAGATGCATAAAGACTGGTTTCACGTGATCAAGACAAAACCTAGAGATTTGTTTGATTTGGGCAATTTTATGCTTTAGTTGTGAATCTCATTCGTGTAACCTTTATTAGCATAACTTTGTTTGAGTCTAGTTGGTACAAATTATAAATGTTCTTTATTTTATCTGAGCTTGTTACTTTTTTTAAGGTATCCACAAACCAATCAGATATGCATCATGTTAAAATTTCTTGTGCTAAGTATAGATTTATTGCTAATGTATAAATGCTATGAAATTCATGTTTTAAGTACTTATTTCCCCACTTTCTATATAGTTTTTGCATGCAAGATAACTCTTTGCTGGCATTGGCACTCGGTTGGAAATCATCTGCTGCAAACAAGGTTCGTCTTCATTTCTGTAATCCTTCATCCTTAGTCGTTCAACTTCTTTCTGTTGGTGTTTGCATTTCTCAATCTCCTACATAAATTTTCCAATATCAGCCTCTTTATACTCAAGTTGTAGCTACTTTCCAATATCAGATCCATCACCTCCTTAGTCGTTCTTTGAAGCATCTATAGCTACTTTCCAATATCAGCCTCTTTATACTCAAGCTGTGCCTTGAGACTGCATAAATTTTCTTCACTGTTTTGGCTGGAGTACTTTTGTTCAACTCTGTGTGCTCTTCTTTTTGGTAAAAAAATGTCTGTTTTGGCTCCTTGATTTATCAGTGTGAAATGGACATAACTTGACATGGGCCTTAATTGGCCGGAGTACTTTTCTAAATTTGGGGGTTTTTGCACTAATGTTGTGGAAGGGACAGCTTAATTCAGTTAAGAGCCTTGCATTGCCATCCTCATAATTGTATATAGGACACCAGCAGCTTGTCTATGAGAGGTTCTGTAAATCTGGTTGTTGTACTTGAATTGCTGGCCGATCTGTAATTTTAAACTTATTGATTGAATATATGTATATACAGTAGAGATTCTAAACTTAACCCACACTTTGCACTGATCTTGAGATAGAGACATGCAGACTATTGTTGAATGCATATATATATAATGTTTTGCATCCTTTGGATAAAAGATCTGTTCTTTTTCTGGTTCTTTTTCTGGTTTAATAATGCATGATTGTGGATGCATTTATAAAAAAAAGCCCTTCACTCCTTGAGCCTTACGCACATGTCCTATTTTACATAGGCCATCAATCAAAGAAGCACCTTTAGTCTTCAGTTATACATCTTGCTATTGTCTTCAGTCTTTGTTATATATCTTGCTATTGTTCTACTATTTCAATTTGAATTCTAATTTTGCTAGTTTTTTAATATCTAGCTAGCTATTGAAAAAGTTCTATATTACTTCTTCATCGAATTTACAACTATCTTTGTGCTTTTATTTTCATTTAGTTTGTCAATTTCCATCTGGAGTCCAATTTTTATATTCTGAAATTCTAATTCATCGAATCATGTGGGCAAATTTTAGTTTCCTATCAGCTGCCAAATGTAAGAGCTAGCATTTCTTGCTGCTAGATTGTGGATGTTAGACTACTGGATTTGCCAATCGTTGCTGATATTGTTGTTTTCAATGGACTCAGGTGGTTGTGATGAATGATGATGCAAAGTTATTGATTCCGGCTCAGGTCATCCTCAGCAACATGCATGTTTACTCCTACTGAAATGGGACTATGTGTTAGGCTTTTGTTCCTTTTTGGGTATCTCTTCAGTTCCTCTTGTAAAATAGGATCCAAGGTGCAGCAGAACATATGATTAGATGTTTAATGGGAGTATGATATTTTGGATGTGTGTATTTTGTGACTTAAATTGAGAACTTAATGGTTATTTTAAGCACTCAATTGTACCCAACAGGTGGTTGTGTGAATTTAAATGATGAATTATGTATACTTTATCTCTTATAGCTTGTGCTACAACCTTACTCATATGTTCTAATTAATTTAGAAAAGTGAAGAAAGAAAAGTATTAATATATATATATATGCCAATTTCGACACCCTAGGGCGTCGAAAATGGTTGACAGTTACAATGAGATCAGCCATTTTCGACACCCTAAAGTGTCAAGATTGGCTGGAAGTAGGAATTAAATGAGCCATTTTCGACACCCTAGGGCGTCGAAAATGGCATGCCAATCTCGACGCTTTTATGCGTCGAAATAGGTCACCACACAAATTCACGTCGAAATTGACTCAGGACCATTCGTGACGCAAAAATTACCGACGCTTTCTTAAAGCGTCGAAATTGATTTTTTCGACGTTTTATGGCGTCGAGAATGGTCATTAAAAGCGTCGAAATTGACTCGTTTTTCTGTAGTGAATGAATTTAATAAATCAAAATACTTTGTTTCATCCACATATGTTCATTCCAATGATATACGGATTATTTCTTTGATTAAAATAAAAAAACTTTCTTTAATAATCTTTCTCTTGCAAAAATTTCAAACTACTAGTTCAATACTCGCACTTTTATATGATTTTTTTAATATTAATTCATTTAATATTTAAAAAATAAACATTAAAAATAATTTGTAATTAAACCTTAATCTAACTACCACTATATATATAATACAATTTAAATAAATTTTTATTAACACCCGTTTAACTAATTAAGTTATGTTAAACATAATTTTGACCTATGTAACATATATTTTCCATGTTTTTAACATATATGTGAATTGGATATGTAACCTTTTTAACCTTAACCCTAACGACATATAATACAATATTTTCTATGTTGGTTCAATTAAATAAAAGAGATATAATATAATACATCCATATTTAAAAACATGTATAAAATCTTGTACGTAAAAGTATATCTAATGAAATTGGTTTAAATATTATCTTAATCTTGAAAAATATGTCGATATTTGGCCAAATTGGGTAAAATCTTATTTTAAGGATATATTTCTATATTGACTAAGTGGTGGATAAAAATTTAGTTAAATCTTATCTTTAACATATATATTTCTATTTATATAAACTCTTAATTTAGAAGAGTTTAGGATGATGTGGCAATCTTAGAGGCATTTTAGGAATCTTGACCAATATTTTTTTTTTCATTTTTCTTTGATTTTATTTAATTCTCCTTTATTCTTCTTTTTCTTTTAATTCTCTCTTTTCTTTAATTTTACTAACTATTGGACTTAATTCAAAATATTGAATTCAATCTAATATAACTATTGGGCTTAACTCAAATTTATTTACTAACTATCTATATATCTATATAAACTCTTAATTTAGAAGAGTTTAGGATGATGTGGCAATCTTAGAGGCATTTTAGGAGTCTTGACCAATATTTTTTTTTTCATTTTTATTTAATTCTCTTTTATTCTTCTTTTTATTTTAATTCTCTCTTTTCTTTAATTTTACTAACTATTGGACTTAATTCAAAATATTGAATTCAATCTAATATAATTATTGGGCTTAACTCAAATTTATTTACTAACTATTAGGCTTAATTCAAAACATTGAATATAAATATTGATTATGACACATCACATTTAAACAATATTATAATGGTATTGATATTATTATTATTGACTAATTTCAAATATCTATATTTATGTATTATACTTTACTTAAGATTTTAAAAAAATATTTTTCTTAGATAATTACAAGATACATTTATCATAATGTTTTTTTTATGATTTTTATCTTAACATTATTAATATTTTATATATAATATTTTGATATATAATATTATAGTTTTAAAAAAATGCGTCATGGCACGGGAATCGTACTAGTATTGTATTAATTCACAAAGAAAAAAAATCAATTGGTTAAAAATACTGCGATTAAGAAGAAGGTGTCACGTGGAACAAACAAGTTTTTCTTTATTATATATAGATAGATAATAGATGTATTAATATTTAATACCCATATTTAATTTATCATATGTTATAAATATTAACTCAAATTAATATTTTATTTAAGATAATGGTTGTTGAATGACAGGATTAATTTAGTTAATTAAATATCAATCAACAAAATATATATATGACAAATTAACAACTTAAGTTTTTTAATAGATGGAGGTCAAATCTTATACTCTCTCCGCTTCAAAATAGATGTCCTTTTTCTTTTCGGTACGTTTTTTAAGGAGCAGAAAACTCTATAAAATATTATTATTTGAATTAATTTAATACTTATTACTATAAGTATCAAATTATATAAAAAAATAATTAAAAAAATATTTTATAGATTTTTTCACTCCATAAAAAACGTATCAAAAAGCAAAAAAGACATCTATTTTGAAACGAATAGAGTAGTTTACAACTTTGATAGACTATGATACTTTTAATCTTTTTGTAAGTCAATTTTATAATATGTCAGCACAAGATATAGACTAGTATTATCTTAATTCGAAAGCATTTTCTCAGATTGAAGGCATTGATTACAGTGAGACTTTTGCTCCAGTTGCTAAGATGATCTCAGTTAGAACTCTTCTCTCTATAGCAGCTACTATGGGTTGGGTTGTCTCACAACTAGATGTTACTAATCCCTTCCTCCATGGTGATCTTGAGGAGGAGTTTTATATAGAACTACCTCCAGCTTATCTTCGGTTGAAGTAACATCAAGTTTGCTCTCGGGACGAGTCTATGATCAAAGAGAGCTCACTTGATGAAGGAAGGAAACTGGTGTGCAAATTGGAGAAATCTCTCTATGGCTTAGAACAAGTTCCAAGCCAATGGTTTGTAAAATTCTCTCAAGTAGTGAAAGGTGCTGGCTATGTGCAATCAAAGGCATATTATTCTCTCTTTGTGAAAAGGACAACTCAGTCATTCACAACTCTACTAGTCTATGTAGATGACATAGTGATTACAGGAAGTTGTCAAAAGGAGATTGAAGCTCTAAAGCTGCATCTGCACAAGCACTTTCTCATGAAAGATTTAGTACAAATAAGATACTTTCTAGGCATAGAAGTTGATAGAACAAAAGATGGCTTCCACTTGAATTAAAGAAAGTATACACTGGACAATACAAAAAAAATTGCTTTTGCTACCAAACATAGCAACAGAAAGAATTTACCGTCACAAATAGGGGGTTTTGGCTACGGTTGTGCAAGGACGTCAGACATATGCTATGCTATCCAAGTAGCCATCGCTAATTGCTAATATCTGAAACGCCTAAAACGTATCCCTTTTAAACTCATTTGTTGATTGGAACCCTAAAGCCTTGTCTTTATCTAACTATCACTAGACCAGACATATGCTATGCTATCCAAGTTTTGAGTCAGTCCAGTCGAGTGTTGCTCATTGGAAAGCTGTCAAGCATGTTCTAAGATATCTCAAACAGGCTCCAGGACAAGGGATGCTACTGCTAAGAAATCTGATTTAAAGCTAAGTGCATTCTGTGATGCATACTGGATGAGTTGCCCAATGAACAAAAAATCCCTTACAGGGTTCTGTATCATGTTAGACAACACCTTGATTTCATGGAGGACAAAGAAACAGACTTATGTCGCCATGTCATCTACTGAGTCTGAGTATAAATCAATGGCTACTACTTGATGCTTGAGGATTTGGATTGATAACCCGGATTGTCAAGCTGCTTAAGGATTTGAACATCAGTCACAGAGACCATGTGAAGCTCTACCGTGATAACCAAGCAGCTATTCATATAGATAAGAATCCAGTATATCATGAACGAACAAAGCACATTGAAGGTGATTGCCATCTTGTAAGAGACAGCTCATTCGAAATGAAGTTCTTCTAGGATACATTTCTATTGGAGATCAGCCAGCAGACGTGTTTACCAAATCCATCTCATATGATCAGTATATGAAGAACTTGAGCAAGTTAGGCATTGTGAACTTGTTCTCAACTGTCAAACTTGAGGAGGAGTGATAAAGTGTAAAAATGTATTCTTTGGGTGCTTTTATGTAAATAAGGGAAAAGGCTATCTCCTCTTAAAAATAGCCCTCTGTGTGTAACCGAACGAGACAAGTTGGTTGAATCAGTTGAATGAATATAAAACCTCTCTCTCATTTTCTTGTTCTTTGCTTCTGCTTCCTCTTTCTCTCTAATTGATCTCTCAGATCAATAGCTACACATACATATAAACTTATTTCATAAAACCGTATGGACCTTCGTGTATTTTTTTTAAATTTTATGTTGGAAATAAAATAATGGTTACTATATTATATATTTCATATAAGAGAGACTGTTTTTTTTTATAACGAGGGTAACTCACATTTTGTGGTAAACTCTGAGCACGTGACCCAGCCGGCAAGAGTCAAACTCCCGGTAAATCAACTTACGCCGACCAACTAGACCCAATGATAAAAAGTTAGATAAACCTAAATTTTTTTACACAAGAGGCTATTTTTAATACTTTATAAAATACAGTATATTGGTCCTCAAACTATTTTATTCCGAGTATTGGATTGGTCTTAATTTCAAACTGTTAGATTTTTTAAGGGGTTGAACTTTGAATTGAACTAGTACTTTTTCCGTACCTTGTACGGGTGAGTATTTTTATGAAATTTACCGTTTTAGTTCTCCTAATACCATGAATATATTTCATTTGAATTGTTGTCATGCTATCAATTACAACCTCTGTTATAATACAATAACATTTACAATCACAAACAAAAATCTCATAATTGATAAGAGGAAAAATGAAAATTATATCATCAAACAGAACGATGGGTTTATTACACACAATATCTCATAATAACCAATTTTGCAGTAGGTAGATACTTTATATACAAACATGATGTGCATCACCTTCTGTTCTTCCATTATCACACCCTATGTCATGACACACGTAATACACCTATTTTCATCATTACTACAGGCGAGGTTGAGATCACCTAGTCCACAATCACGATCCATTATATGGTCAGTATCGCATGATTGGTTGTGCCGAATTCTTTTATTATTTTTCTTAATAAATAGGGTATTATTATAATTGTTTTCAACCAATAAAAAAAGGTGGACTATAAAGTGGACTATAAATGCGGACCAAAGGATCCTCACCGCTATATGCCATACAAGTGAAGTCAGAAAGGCCTACAAATTGTGGTAAAAACCATGAGGACCACTTCATAGCTCGGTTCATTTGAAACATGTGCTAAAAACCTTGTTTTTTTTAATTACACAACGCTTTATAACTCGGTTCATCCTAAAAACCGTGCTAAAAAACTCATATTTTAAGATTAAATAGTGGCTTTATAACTGTGACTTTATAGCTCGGTTCTATACAGAACCGATCTAAAAAGCTGGTGAACCGGGCTAAAAAGTTAGTCCTCACGGTTTTTAGCGCAATTTTGGTTTTCACTGAAGTGCGCCCCTATATATATATATATATATATATATATATATATATATAGAAATTGTATCCTCACCTCTATAGCAAAAATCAATTTCAATCAAAGGAGACCTCATATTATCATAAAATGAAATTGTATCCTCACCTCTATTTGAATCACAATGAGGGTCATGAAGATTGCACCTCAGACTTGCCTACGATATCATTATCTAGATACCAAAAATTCATAAAAGGATAAGTAAATTGGTGATATTATGTAGACATCGAAAGATGGGTAAAATGAGAATATGAGCAAAAAAACTTACTTGTTGCCTAAACTTATCTTTGCCCAACTTACATTTTTGACATATTTGCTAGAAATGACAAAGGGAAAACAAAAGTTGCTCACTCATCTAGGATTTCTAATATAAACCATACATCAAAATAGAGAAAATATAAGCAATACATTAAAATTTATGCCAAGAATGCTAGAAAATATTGAACTAACAATACCTAATATATACTCCAGGACTGCTAGAAATAGAAGACATACATCAAAATAGAGAAATTCATGGAGTGTGATAAAGGCCTAGCATATAATATATCTTTTAATAAAGTTTGGCAATTTAGCCTCCATGCAGAATATAAGCTAATACAAATTTTCATTACAATTAAATATTACGAACAACCACAAGAGACCAAGAAGAAGTCTAGGATAATCACATTTTTGGCATTAATATCCCCCTAAAATTTGATGAAATCAACACAAAAAGAATAGTACCCATCATATTCACAACTAACTGGACATCATTCACCAACCTCCTTGATAGGTCTAATCAGAACTACCACTTGATTACTATGAGGGATTCATAACAATGTTGAAATATTCGATACGTTAATTTTCTACTAATATATTGCTCATGCTTTTTTTTTTCCCGAACCTTGTTCGGGTTTTTTCATAATATTTTTGCCGAGTTTGATGTATTAAATAAAATATTCAAAACGTTAATTTTCTACTAACATATTGCTCATTCTTCTTTTCACACCATTAGAAATGTATCACAATAAATCTTTGATAAGTATATAGCAATTGTTATATACTCCCTCCGTCCCATAATAGATGTCTTTTACTATTCACGCACGTTTTCTTAAGAAGCTAAAAACTATATAAAATATCAACATTTTATTAAATAGTTTTAAATAATATCATACATATTACTAATAAGTATATAATTATTTAAAAAAATTAACTAAAAAATGGATATTTTATATAGTTTTTAGCTTCTTAAGAAAATGTACATGAATAGTAAAAGACATCCATTGTGGGACGAATGGAGTATACACTCTACTTATTTTATAAGTCCACGTTGACCAAATAACCAACTATCCTAAATTATGCTATGTAAAACTGAATAGTACAAAATAACAATTTAGGAAGATGATTTAAAAGCACCAACATTTAATCGATTTTCTTAGAGAAATGATAAAAGCAAATTACAAATCAAGACAGCTTTATCCCAAGCATAAATATAAAGCGGGTTGAGATTCAAGTATTTATGTTTTTTCATTCCCAATGTATTTAATAGTGAAAATTGAGTTTCCATAATATGTTTCCCACTCTGCATATGAAACGGGCTGCAAAATAAATAATGATCGATTTCGTTGAATTAGTTTTGCAATAAACATTTTAATATCATGCTCAATTTTTTCAATAAACGTTTCACACTCTGCATATGAAACAACATGAATACTTTGAAAAATGAATCCCATTCTTTGTAGGAGTGCTTCTATATACGTTGAAAGCAGTTCCCATATAGCAGTTCCCATGCTCCATATAACCTAATTTGCTTACGTTGAAAAGCAAATGTGGTGTAGGAGTGCTTCAAACATAATAAAAAAAGGAGTGTATGTGCTCATGTGATTGCCCTTAGCTGGTCATCATCAGACGCGAGCCCCTCCTCGGGCGGATTCCCATTTTGCTCCTCAGCCTACGGGGTATTAGCAGCTGGAAACGTCTGTTCCCCTCCCAAGGGCAGGTTCCTACGCGTTACTCACCCGTCTGTTCCCGGGCCTTGTACACACCGTCCGTCACACTATGGGAGCTGGCCATGCACTCACCAATAAATTCAATATATATAGAATGTTCAGTCTTTGAACATGACCTTCAAATCTGGGCCCAAAGCATATGCTACATCACCTAATGCTGCAATTGTAGCTTTGATAACATTCATCTCTGAACCCACAATAGACTGAATAAAGTACTCAATCTTTAAGACAATATTTAATTATTTCGAAGAATAAAGAGTACACAATCTTTAAGACTATTTTTTTACCTCCGTTTGTCCCTGCAAACAAAGTCTATGAACTGCGACAAATGCCTATCATGGGGAACCATCAGCCTAGTTCTAGAATCCTTGAATCCTTGTAGAAATGCCAGAATGCGCTTCAAAGATGCTTCGTTTCAGCATGTTTCCATAGTCAACCATCTCATCATTATTTTCCATTTTCGCAGACTTCAGATAACTAAAGTGGGAGGTCAAACGTCATACCGACTACTTCAGCTTTGACTTGCCCAGATCATGTGAAGTTGTGAACCACATCCCATAATCACTCTGAGAAATTGAATAGTTTAAACCAGAAGGCATTTAGAGCTGTTACAAAACTGCCAATATAGATATATACCAAAGGCAAAGAAACCAAAAAAGATGAAGCTTACAAGAAACATATGTTCCAAATAAAAGGTGTAGCTTCAATAATCTCATTGCAGGTTTGACATGTTGACCATGCAAATCGATAGTTAAAATATTTTCTATATCCTTGTTTCTGCGTCATTGGATGGAAAAATTAAGAACATAACAAACTCCAAAATAAAGGGGGAGCAAACTTCTAAATGTTAGTAATAGGAAAAAACAACCTTGCTTTGATAATCTCCATGCTTGCCCTTTCATCGTCCTCTCGTACCAAGTTACCATACCGCTTATCCTACCCAAAAAGGAGTCAAGACACCTTCATTCACAAGGAATATATATATCCGGACATAAAGAAAGATGTGAGAGGTGCAAACCTTATCAAAGAGGTAAACTGAATGGTTCTTTGATCCATTTGAATATGACATTGCTACCTGTAGATGGTGTGAATACAATCAATAATCATGGAAAAATGAATGATTAATTGTTCCACTTCACTCTATTTACTTCATACATTCAATACAACCATACAGTGAAATAGAAACAACAGGTCAGAAACACACATCTACCCACCTTCTCATAATTTGCTTTTATAGAATTCCAGTGGCTTGATGTTGTTCCTCTATTTTCCAGGTATTCATCTCCTTTAACTGCAATTATTTAACCATGGGAATCCAATAAAACACTGCTTTAAAGATAATCATATCAGAATATCAGATGATACTTATAACCATAAGAATCATTTCAAATTCTGTTAATCAGATGTGTGAAGACAACTAACGTTCTAAATAGATTAACATACTATAAGGCATGATATTGTCTAGAAATTCTGTACCGTATGTTTTTTTGCTGTGGTATGGAAGTTGCAGGTGGGCAAAATTCAATTCGCTTTTATGCAAAAGACTCCACTTTCTTTCCAACGTTTCTCCAATCCATAGTGCTAGGTGATGCCACCAAAAATCCAATCACAAAAATCCCTAAATCCAACTCCCTAAACCCCAAATTTTGGAATTTTAAAACAAAAAATCGAACACATACCTTCTGGAATCTTGTTGAACTCCATTGGGGTCTTCCTCTCCGCCTCCTCGGGAATCTCCATTGGATCCTCAACAGGAGCACCATCACCGGCCCCAGCCTCACTTTAAGCCTTGGTGCTGGCGTTGAAAGTTGAAACCATTGGTCGGGGAGTTGTTGAGGACTCTACGGAACCGCTTCTCCACTTGCTCCCGCATGACCGCCCTCTTCCACATGTCGAGGTAAGTGTCGCCGGCGCCAGAGTTGGCTAACCGTTCGGAGGAAGTGCGAATTGTGAGGGATTTGAAGCGAAAAACCTCGCTCAACCCTAACACATGTATAGGAACCTTTTTTAACCTTATTATACATAACTTGGTTGTGGATGTTTAATTGCAAAATGTTTTTACCTATGCAACTCATAACAATGTTGAAAGAAATGGATGAACAATGAAAACACCAGAAGGTATAGATTGTTCAATGCAAAAAACCAGTAGAGTAAACCATATAATAATTAGAAAGTTATCCTTCAAACAAAGTAAACAAAATATAGCACTCACTTGGTTTGGAGATACATAATATGGGTTCTCATATAAGGTTGGACCTCCAAAGCTACTACCAAATATCTTGATTGGATTCAAACAAAATCTAGGACCAACCTATAAATAAAAGTCTCAACTTACAGCTATTAGGTAAATGGGAGCAATGAAATCCCATATTTGAAAAAAGAACAAATCAAACCTCAATAAGGGTCATCTTGTATAAGGCATCTCGGTCATTGTTGTCGATTCATTATGAGGAACTGATATCTACAAAAAAGAAACAGATCATACAAAACTGTCACATAGACTTAGGAGATGTTCTACTATACCCCTTATGATATGATTATATAGATAGAGCTTGTAATCATTTGATGAAGAAAAAATTTTGTGGTAAAGAGTGAGAAATCCTCGAGAGCAAAACTCACTCATTTTCAGCTATATAGCACAAAAGAATGAGTTATTGGTCATGAAAAGATTGACATAAATATTACAACGATCATGAAAATTGTTGTAAAAATGTTGCTACTGACCTGATAATTTCTGAACCATATGTGTCCATCAAGAATTGAGAAAACAAAGACATGATCTGAAACGGTAAATATATAAATGTGGTGGTTAAACCAAATGTACAAAAAGTAAGACCAAACAAAGGGTCTCATCGAAAAATAAGACACCTCAATATGCCCTTTTTCTTTCTACCCCACTATATATCTACCCTAACCCATTTAGTAGTATCGATAAAAAAAAAATCCTAGGCTGACCAAATTAAAATAACATATATTCATAAACTCTCCATAGCAATATATGTTATTTCAATACATAGCCGAGACCAATCACCAGATAGCACCAAAAACAGATTGGGGTAGCCTAACAAACCCACTCACTCAACCCACTGTACGGCTCATACCTACACAAAAAAAAAAAAGAAATTCTCCTTAATCCCGGCCCACACTCTATTCTCAGTTGTAATCTATGACAGTAATTGAACCCTTGACATCAAATAACTATAGAAAAGAATTCATGACAGCAAAAGCTCAAACCTACGGAAAAGTAATTAATGACAGCAAAGACAAACGCTCACAGCCTACAGCAGCACGGCAGGGAATCCTCGCCCGAAGTGTAGCAGATCAGCCCGGTAAGGAGTATCACCATCAATCGAAGAGTACCATGGCATCTGAAGAAAGACAAAGAATATTGTTACTGATCGATACTACTCTAACAAATTCTAGGAGATTGAACAATAAAATAACAGCTACTGTGCTACAAGATAAACTCCAATTAATTCTCCAAATTCTAGTCCTACTCAACATGAGCTATACAGTTGTAACACGCAGTCTAATACAAATACAACACAGTATGAGATTGCCGATAGGTATACCTGAAGAATAATTTCTTTCAAGAGCTTCCAGTGAAGCTTCTTCTCAAAGTCCTCATAGAAAGTGATAAGAGGGCGAGAACCTTTCAAATGATTTCCTGTAAGGTTGAGTTCTTCCATTGAGTGGACTGAAAAAAAAATCTGAAAATTACTTAGCCATGAGAATCCATTTCAATCATCAAAAAGTCTCATATATCCACACCTAGGTCCATCACGTACACATCCAATACTCATGCCAAACAATTAAAATTCAGATAAAATATTGCCTGCATTGACCATGAACTCTATTGATGGTCCGTTTGAGCATTTGGCCATCCAAAATAACCCTATCTTCTGACCCAATCAAACATGAAAATTTTAGCTCTAGCTATGATTTATGAATCTGGCTATGAGATTAAAGGACAGTAGAAAGTTTAATCAACCCATAAAGGACTCAAACAACATAAATTTCTTATTTGACATTTCTACAAACATCTTGCAAGCATATGTGTTTGACATACACTTACCTTATCTGGCATCGTCTAGAGTCTCAGACTCGATAGTCACCCTTGTTCATCTCCACTGAAAGAATTAAAAAAACTTTAGGGACCTGCGATTTATACAAACCATAAACAAATTAGGGCTTCCAATTGAGAAATTAGGGATTTTAATCCCTCGATTTCAAATCCAATTGAAAAAATCATCATGTTCAAAACAAAACAAATCCCAAATCAAACCATCCCTATATCAAATTCAAAAAACATACATAATTCAACATCTCGAGGTCATCGTCTAACCCTACTTAATTGCTCAAATTGATATCGGCAAAGCACGAAACCATTACAGAGTCACCAAAGTTGGTTTCGTCAATGTGCATAGCACTTGTTTGTAGGAAGGTGTCGGAGTGGGGTACCACAACTTTCGACAGCCGCCTCCTTAACGTCGTCATCCATTCACCAGTCGCCGATCGATGTTCGTCTGCCCCCCATCATCGATCTTCAGCGAGAGACTACCCCATCGTCATTGGCTTGCTTCTCTATTGCATCGTCGTCCTCTTCTTACTGACTAGAGAAGCGGTTCTCTTTGACGCACACCAAAGAAAGAGCTAGAGATGGGGGAGAACGCTTAACGTGGGGTGTATTTTAATTTTGAAGGAAAAACTGATTAGCAAAATTTTGCAAAATTGGGAATGACAAGATCCCCGGCAAATCATCCATTGTACTTACCCTTTAGAGGCTTCTGCATTTTAGGCACCATAAGCGATATTTCTGACCGGATATCTTCAGCTAGTTGTTTCAGCTCCTGTACATCAACATGAATTTGCACCTCATATGTTTTGAAATTTCCTTTTCCTTTCCATAAAAAAACTCAGCTTAAAGTCTAGTGTGGAAAAAGGCTGGTGATAGGAAGAAGATAGCTTCGTTTCCGACCTTGATTGACAAATTCTTTAAATGAATGGGGTTTTCAACCGAATCAAGTATAGGAGTTGGATTTTCTTCCCATAGCGGATCATCAGCATCATCACGAAATGCTTGCAGTCGTCCAACATATCCCTACATTTAAAAATAAAAACTCAAATAAATGATTGCGTAAATTTCAATGGATAAACAGGTTTTATATCACAGATAAATATCCATGCACCAAAAATAACCAGCTAATAATACTATGCAGCATGCCAGCACAAGAATCACAAGGCAACATTCCCTCATTTTCTGGATCCTTGGAGCTATTATTTAGTATCATCAAATTAAGATTCTCAACTTTCATTACATATCTTTTGCTGGTCAAAATTAAGATTTCATTCAACTGCATTTTTCTCATAGAGTTAATCAGTCCACCGTCTTGCTAACTACTCAATTACAACCCCACAAAAAAAAGAGGAAGGCGGCATTGAACCAAAGAAGCATACAAGTAGCTCTGTAGTTCAACCAGTTGAACATCATCTATACAAACACTTCAAAAGCTAAAGCCGCCTAACAACAAAATTCACAATTCACAACTGCCTTATTTTGTTGAAAATTTCCAACATAAACAGAATCACATTGTAACAACACAAGCAAAAGAAAAAATGGGTTTATTTAAAACATACCTTGGAGACACCAACACTTTGGTACAACCCAATTCCGGAACTTCTACACACGGGCTGGTAGTTGAAGCTTGCCACCTTCGAATTGAAGGGCAAAGATCTGAAAACCTAATCAATAAGTTGAAAATGAAGACCAAATTCAGATAAGTGAAAAAAGAGGAAACCTTTGAATTAGTACTCCAAAGAAGGTCAGCCACGACTGGAGCAGATAGCCAAGGCGGGATCCTTCACAGAGATGCAATTAGTTAATTTACCGATTACCTTAGCGAAGCCACGGGACTTGCTGTAACAGATGCGGGAAAGTCTTCGGAGAAGGATGAGGAGGATGCACCTCCGTTATGGCGGCAGGGGGGGAGGCGCCACGGTACCTGGACTTGGCTTGGCTCCGCCAGAGCCGTCGCCGGGAGCAAGATGTGAGGAGGAGACACAGGGGCTTTAGATTTGGTTTTGCGAGTGGCGGAAAGCCGAGATTTGAGAGAGAGAGAGAGAGAGAGAGAAGAGAGAGAGAGGGTTTTTCAGATAGTAAAGCATAGGAGTGCTTGTGGGGAAGAGAACGTGGGTACGGGAAGCGGTTTCTTAAGTTTGTAAAGATAGGACACGTGGCTCAATTTTTTACAAAAGGATTGCTTCTAAAATAATAAGTATAAGGGGTGGATTTGTTATAATTGACTTTGTTTCGATTGAGTTGTGTTTATTACTTAAACGGAAATTTCGCGAGGTAACCCTTAGGCTTCGCGTAATTCGCATGGTAAATAAGGGTTTCAGATATTTTGCCTGGTAACCCTAAGGTTTTGAAATTTTTTGTCTCGCGCCCAAAACTTTTGTTTGGCAAAAATCGTTATTTGAAATTGTAAACGGGTAAATAATGTAATATTAATAAAAATTGTATAGCCTTTTCACAAATATAAAAAAACCTCTTTCAGGTGGAAGAAAGACGAACGATGGCAGAGGGAGAACGATAGCAGAGGAAGAAGAAGTGCAGAGGGAGCCTTAGCGGCAACTGGTGGCTCCAGCGATGGCGAATGGAGGGAGCCTTTTTGAGCTCTCATTAAAAATCAAACGTTCGTCAAGGCTCCCTCTGCACTTCTTCTTCCTCTGCTATCGTTCTCCCTCTGCCAACGTTCGTCTTTCTTCCACTTGAAAGAGGTTTTGTTTATATTTGTGAAAAGGCTATACAATTTTTATTAATATTACATTATTTACCCGTTTACAATTTCAAATGACGATTTTTTGTCAAATCAAAAGTTTTGGGCGCGAGACAAAAAATTTCAAAATCTCGGGGTTACCAGGCGAAATATCTGAAACTCTTGTTTACCACGCGAATTACGCAAAACCTCATGGTTACCTTGCGAAATTTCCGTTACTTAATTTTTTTTTTCTTTTTTTGATTAGGAAAAAATTCGGGTGGGCAAGCCCTACCCGGCAGCATCCTTGCGGATGAGGTCAATAAGACCTGGGTTATTTGTAATATCACTACCTCGGGCAGAGTGGCTAAGGTGTGCAACCTTGTCTGCCACTCTATTGCCCGTACGAGGTACGTGAAAGTAAACTACTTCTTTTATAGTTGATAACAAGACTTGAGCATCAGATAGGATCAATTCAATTTCCCAAGGGCATTTAGATGTCCTATTTAGATGGTCTATGATTATCTTACAGTCTCCTTCAATTTGTGTTTTGTCAATGTTAAGTTGTAATGCTTTCTGGATCCCCATTTTGAGAGCAAGTGCCTCAGCTGTAATGGCCGGTTGTCTTCCTAGTATTTTGTGTTGAATGGCAATGGACCTGCCATTCTAATCTCTAATAATGATGCCCGCCGTACTGTCACCGTTGGGTAACGAAGAGCCATCAAAATTTAGTTTGAACCAACCCAACGGAGGTTTACGCCAGCGAATTGCTCTTTGTTTGTCAGCCCTCCTTTGGTAGTTCCTTGGTGAGGGTCTCATATTGTTGTCACATTCTTCCTCAACCGCGGATGTCTTTTTCCAGTTTTCCACGTGTGATCTAATCTGATGAACGACAGAGTTGTGATGCGGGATTGTTGCTTGCTGAAACAAGTGTTGGTTTCTGGTGTACCAAATAGTCCACCAACTGAAAGCAAGGTCACTCATAGTGGCAGTGGTTAGGCTGTTGCCCAGAGTGGAAAGAATGGGTCTAAAATCCCGGGATTGGCTGATCAAACGTGCAGTTTCAGTTTGTTCTCGGCTCGGAAGTTGGTATATTTTTCGTATAAAAGAACATTCCAGAAACAAGTGAATCTCGTCTTCAGAGGCCATATTACATAGTGAACAAGTAGCAGGGACAGCTGACCCCCTACACGATAGGCGCACGGCTGTGGGCAGGCCATTCTGTGCAATCTTCCATAGAAAATTCTTGACCTTTGGAGGCGCGTCAATCTTCCAAATCCAAGCATTCCTATCGGGCGTAGCAGTGGCTTGTGCTGTTATCAATTTGTAGGCGCTTGCCGTAGTAAACCATCCTTCTCTATCCGGCCACCAGTATAGACGGTCTTGTAGATTTGATGTCGGGAGAGGGATGTCTAAAATCTCTCTTACGATGTTGTTTGGTAAGGCCATGTGCAGCTTCTCGCTCCACCATTTCCCCCCTATAATATAGTCACTTACGGTCTCATTCTGATCGAATCCCAAGCGGCAACTGACCCGAGATTCAAGGGAGGAGGTAGTGATCCAATTATCTGTCCAGAATTTTATAGTGCGTCCGTTTCCTACAGACCAAATAAGGCCTGATTTAAAAGTGTCAATTAAATTAGAGAGCTTGGACCACTGCCACGAGCTAGTTCCCGATCGTTTGTACTCGAAAATACTAGCAGAACGCAGATACTTATGTCTGATCAACGTGACCCAAATGTTATCGGGCTCTGCCAGAATTTTCCATAGAAGTTTCATCTGAAGAGCGACATTCATTTCTCCGGATTTGCGAATCCCCAGCCCTCCGAACTGCTTTGGTTTGCATATCCTATCCCAACTAATTAACGGCCGATACTGTAAATCCTTGTTCCAGAAGAAAGAGCGATTTATTTGGTTTAGTTCTTTATGTATTGCTGCGGGGAGCATGAAATTCTGCATTACATGCAGCGGCTTAGCCGAAAGGTTGGAGTTTATCAGGGTTGCACGACCTTGTTGCGAAATCGCATTGGCCCTCCACTTCGACAGTTGTTGTTTGGATTTGCAGATGATGTCTTCAAATGTACTGCTGGTGACTCGACCATTAATAATAGGGCAGCCCAGATACTTCTCTATTGAGTTTTCATTTGTGATACTGAGGCAGTTACGTAATTCAAGGATCCTGTGGTTTGGTATTCCTGACGTGGCTTGAAAACTAGATTTATGGTAATTGACCTTTTGGCCCGACACTCTGCAATATGAATCAATTATCGATTTGACTTTGCACCCCGCCTCCACACTCCCTTTAGAGAAGATGATAATGTCGTCCGCAAAGGAGAGGAATGGAACCCGGGGCCCGTTTTGTCCTATTGGGAAGCCAATGTTGGATCTGTCTATGTTGGCTTCAGCAGCGAGTTTACGGGCGAGAATTTCTGCCCCTAAAATAAAGAGGAAAGGAGACAGAGGATCCCCTTGACGGATACCACGTGATGGAAAGAACAGTTCAGTAGGACCGTTGTTTACTAACACAGAGAATGAGACAGATGTTATACACTCCATAATCCATGAAGTAAACGTAGCGTGAAAACCAAATCTGAGGAGCACACTTTTAATGAAGTGCCAATCTACCCTATCGTATGCTTTTTCCATGTCTAACTTTATTGCCAGCCAGCCTTCACGTCCCCTACGATTTTTGTAGGAGTGGAAGATTTCATGGACTATGAGAACATTGTCCTGTATCGCTCTGTCGGAAACAAACGCACCCTACAGAGGATGTATGAGTTTCCCGATTACCTTTTTTAATCTTTCAGTCAAGATCTTGGAAATTATTTTGTAAATATTTGAACATAAACTGATGGGCCTGTAGTGACAGGTGGATGTTGGATCGTCCTTTTTTGGTAGCAGGGAGATAAACGTATGGTTTATTTGGCGTAGCATTCTCCCGGAGTGAAAGAATCCTTTAACCGCACAAATTACTGATTTCCCGACAATATCCCAGTATTTGGTGTAGAATTCAGCTGTAAATCCATCTGGGCCTGGGGACTTGTTTCTACCCATACTGAACACCGCCGTTTTGATCTCTAAGTTTGATGGAAGTGCAATAAGGAAACTGTTTTCTTCTGTCGAGATAGAAGGTTGAATCAGGTTCAGAAGTTCAGACAGAAGCCCTTCCTCTATCGGCTCTTTCTTAAACCTATTTTCAAATTCCTTTTTTATCTCATTCCTGACGTTCTCCTCTCCCACAATCAGTGTGCCACTCGAGGAGGTAATGTTTCGAATTTGTTTCCTGTGACGTCGTCCTGAAGCCACCCGGTGAAAATAAGCTGTGTTGGAGTCTGAAAGTTTGAGGTGTTTAGTTTTTGCCCTTTGGCTCCAGTATGATTTTTGAAAAAGAATGAGCTTTTCTCGCTTCATAATCAGTTGTTTTTCCTTTGTTTGAGATGGTTGGGATGTTGTAGTTGAGCCCGTGGATTGGATAAGCAGGAGCTCAGAATCCACCTCTTTTAGTTGCCGGAAGATGTTACCGAAGCTTTTTTTGTTCCATTCTTTTGCCTTTCTTTTCAGTATTTTATGTTTAAACATTAGTTGAAACATAGCTGAGCCAGGGCAGGATGCTCGCCAAGATTGCTTCACAATATTTCGAAAGTCTTTCCGCAGTAGCCATACATTCTCAAATTTAAAAGGCGGGGCTTTGAAGGTAGAGTCATCGTTAATTGAGATAGAAATTGGGCAGTGATCTGAGGACGAGAAGGCACCGTTATGGGTTATCATATTGGGGAACGCTGTAATGATTTGTTGGTGAACTAGTACGCGATCTAGTTTTTCACGGATGTTGTAGTTTTCCTCCGGATTCTTTCTCCATGTGAACGGGTTTCCGAAGGTGGGTATGTCAAATAAATTGCAATCGTTTTTGAAGGATATTAGCCGAGTAAATCTAGATGTTCGAGTGGCGGCTCCGCCTAATTTGTCAGTGCTACACAGGATTTCGTTAAGATCTCCTAAAACCATGCAAGGAATAGAAGACTCGTTTACAATTGTTATTAGTGTTTCCCAAAAAGCATCTTTATCATTCGGAGTTGGTGGTGCATAGACGAAGAGAGCCAGAATCGGAAAACCATTCTGTAGACTTTCTAGTCTGAGTCCAATAATACGGGGAGTGTGCACGGAGACGGAAATTGATACATTTGGCAGTTGGTGCGTTTTCCAAAGGACCCCAATGCCTCCCGAACGCCCAATGGAAGGTGACCAAACCCCTTCATCAAACCCAATATTCTTCCACATCTTGTCGTCGGGACCTATTTCAGACTTTGTTTCCGCCAGTGACAAAACTTGAATGTGCTCGTTTTTACACATTGAATCTATTTCCGTCCAGAAGGTTCGCTTTCCAATTCCACGACAATTCCAGAAGCATATCTTCATAAAACATCAATGAGGATGAAAAGACTAAGTTTCGGAGTCCTTTCATCGATGCAATTTTGATAAACTATTTTGCGATTACTCATTTTGTGCTCCATTAGAAGATTTGAATTCAAACTCTTCCAGTTTTTGCTAACATCGCCAAGTGTTTCATCTAGTGTGCCTTTATATGTAGTATGACAGTGGCTATGTATTAGAAAGTGCTCAAGAAGACTTTGCCAATTAGAATAGTTTTGGAGATATAGATTTGTCCTAGCATCATCAAAGACACCAACTGTTTCCACTCCTGCTCTACTAAGTAACCACAACGAGAGAGAGCAAAGAACATTTATCATTAGGAACACCCAAAACCAAGGAGTCGTAAGGCCTTTTAAATGAATGACAAAAGTAAACATTCTCATCCCGGTCATGATCGAGCCTTGTTCGAAAGGGAAACAAAAGCAAGAATAGCCTATGTGAACCCCTGTTTTGTCAAACGACGAAAGTAGATTATGTAAGCAAGAACAAATTATAATCCACTTGTGACGGCCATCAGACATAATCAACATAGTCAACCACCAACAAAGAGGGTGACCATCGAAACCCAAGAGGTGGGAGAGCCAAGGATCCATCCGGTGTATTGAAATGAGAGTTAGAAAGTTGTTCTCGGAGAAACCTAACTTGTCCATATTAACTATAAAGTAATCAAGTTCCTTTAGAATATCATATACCCATTGCATTTTTCCATTAACAGCCCCCTTACCCCCAAGATTTGGGTTAACCCATGCAACAGACTTATGCAAAAACCATGAAATACATGATTGAAAAGAGAGGGAGCTTGGGGCCCAAACACATGGATGAACGACAATGTTGATTAAGATCCATGTGTTATTATAAGTCATAGAAATGGAGAAACCTTTGCCATGGAAAGCAGAAGTACCCCCTAAAGCAGATGGAGTTTGAGACCTGCAAATCAGGAGGGAACCCCGCTGGCCATAGATGCTCAAGAATAGAAGAAGAAATTCAATTATAAAGTGATAGTTAATGTTAGGCCATACAAAGATATGATATTCGTGGTGGGAAAGGATCCCAACCGGCTGATCCCAGATCCACAGAGCAGGGATGCGCAGTATCAACTTGGATTTCAGAAGCCCAACAATTCTTGTGTTAAAGGAATTAAGCTTTGCTTGAGACATAGCAAAACCACATCAAAGCTGCTGCAAATACAGAGTGCATATAACCAAATACATACACATTTACTTCTAGGATGAGTCAAATAAGACATCCACACCAAGAAATTCGATGTCCACATATAAGCATCCGAACAGGAATCATGTCCGTCGGAGGGGAGAGACAAGTTTATAGTACAGAAAAATACAAAATGCGTCAACCCAAAACAAATAAACCTACATAATTTAGCGAATCGGAATATTGTATGGCGATCGATCATGATGCAACCAACCAGGTAAAGGGGAGGAAACGAGCCCACGATTGATGCCAAGAGAGATGTAAGCCCAAGGATGGTGATGTTTTGTTGAACCCCGTCAAGGGTGCTCTTGGGACGCCCCAAGTTCAGAGCTTGCTTTTCGTGGCATGTGCGTTTGTCCTCCAGCTTTGGCTGGCAACAGTTTTCGGCAGGGTTAGGCCCCTGATTTGAATGTTTAGCCTCGCGGGGAGGGGTTTGGCCCTTTCGGGAGTTAGGCAAGGAAGGTACACAAGGCACCGTTCCCATGTTGTTACCAATAGCATAAGACATTCCACACCAGGACAGAGCAGAAAAGAAACACAGAGAAGGAAAGATAGGAGGGAAAGAGGGGTAGAGGGGAGAAAAGTATGGAGCCCAATCCCAACCCAACCTTTTATAATCAGGGAGGAGACGTGAAAATTGGGGAATACACCACATAGACCAATCGATCACGCCTAAGAAGACGCAGACAACGCAACTCATCCTCCTAGAGCAAATCAAAACTAGCGCAGACCTCACACCGTTGAAGAAACCAATTAGCCACCACCGTGAAGGACCGGGCCAAGGGGGGGGGGGGGGGGGTTAGACACACAGGTCAAGGTTGTAGACAGAAACCCTAGCCCAGAGAACCCGAGGTGAAAAAAGGGGATGTGATAATAATTGTCAGATTCATCAACACCAAGGCCTGTAAACCAGATGTACCAAGGCGGAGAACGGCATATGACATTCGATTTGACAGGAATCGCCGACACGGTGGATTGGGTGTCTGGGCGAGGGCCTAGAACGGCAGCGATAGAAAGGGATCGGCAGGAAGTTACAGTCGGATCCACCCAATCAGACTGACAAGGCTGTGGGAGAGGCTCGAGGGAGATTGTAGTGTGCCGGCATCGCCGTCACTGTTCAACGGAGAAGGGTTGGGCTGGGGTTCGCAAACACCCAGAGTTGGAGAGTTTTTGGGGCTCTTTCATTGAGAATTTCCGTTACTTAAAATATAGAGAAATTTGTTGATTTCCACGTGTTTTTACCTCATATCGTTATTTACCCAGGTTTAGGTTTTGGTTTTGGAATAAAGTGGGTATTTGTATGTTTGTTTAGTTCGATTATAGGAAACTGGCAACTGAATCAAGTAGCATTTGAATTTTGAATAGGAAATTGTTGTCCCTATTATCCTCAATGAAACAATTTATATACAAAGAGCAAAATGATGAACTTAGAAGAAAAATTCTCTTTACATAAACATTGGTTTACAAATTACAAGTCATCCAATCCCCTATCCATCAACATCTTTTTCACTCTCTTCACATCATCCAACCTGCCCAATCTTTCATAAATCCTGAACAATAGTTCAAAGTTGTGCTCATTATCGGGCTCCAACTCGAACAGCTTGTGCGCTGCAACCTCCCCAATCTCGACGTTTTGATGCAGGTAGCATCCGTATAACAGTGCACCCCACACGCTAGGGCCAGCCTCGAATTCCATTTCACTCTGTACAATCTCATACGCCTCGTTTATCAGCCCTGCCCTGCCATAAAGGTTCACCAAGCACGCATAATGCTCCATGATCGGTTCAATCCCGTATTTGTCCTTCATCAACGAGAAAATACGCTCACCATCCTCCACCAAACCAAGGTGCGCGCAAGCGGAGAGCAATGACACGAACGTAATGACATCTGGCTGCGCACCCGAAGCCTCCATATCTTTAAAATAGACAAGTGCTAACGGGTCCCTGGAGTGGGCGGAAATGATTGAGTTCCATGAGATAATGTCCCGTTCGGGCAAGTGTTCGAATAGCCAACGAGCTCGGACTAACAAACCATGGTAGGAATAGAGGGCTATAAGAGCATTGTTGATAGCTAAGTTCGATTCACTGCCTTGTCTAAGAACCCACCCATGAACTTCGGTCCCAAGACGCAGCGAAGTCACGCCCCCTGTAAGGATCGAGGATATGGTAATCTCATCCGGCTCAGCTTCTACAGAAAGCATGTGCCGAAAAACATCCAGCGCATTGGCTAGAAGATCATGATGAACATAGCCGGTTATCATCGAGTTCCATGACACCAAATCTTTATCTTTGATCTCGTCAAAGACCTTCCTTGCCCTCACAATGTCCCCACACTTGGCATACATATCAACCAGAGAATTAAGCACAATTCCATCATCGAAAAACCCATGACGAACAACATGTCGATGGATCTCCTCCCCGACACGAATGGATCCCAAACCACCACACGCCCGTAAAGCCCGAGGAAAAGTGAATCGATCTGGTTTGACGCCTTCCTCCTCCATCTGAAGGTAGAGGGCCAAAGCATCCTCAAATTGGCCCATATCAGCATACCCAGAAATCAATGAATTCCAAGCAAAAGCAGATTCATCCCTCTTGAACATTTCATCGAACACCTGGTGGGCATCTTCCATCAAACCGTTTGCAGCATATAGCCTGAGCAGCTTCGAAGCAACCCCGGCATTGCTCCTCAAGAACCTGCTTGGAATCAGTCTGTGAACCCGATTTCCGAGATCAAGAGCCCCTAATTGAAAGCAAGTCTCGAGAATCGAACAGAAGGTTTGGGTGTCGACGATTACGCCTTTTTGGGCAGATGATTCGAGGTCACGGACGAGAGAATCGAGGGCGTCGAGCTTGGTTCTGGGTTGGGGTTTGGAACCGATTAAGATTGGGGTCGGTGATGATTTGGGGTAACCAAGGTGATTGCTTTGCTGGTGCTGGAGCTGGTGTTGGCGTTTCTGTTTAGTTCTGCGTTTCTGGGATTTCTTGAGCTTGTCGGGGAGAGAACAGCGGTGGTTGAAGGAGGTTCTTGTGGTGGAGATGGCGCCGGTTGGGGATGCTGCGTGCCAGTTGAGCGCCATTGATATCTGAGAAGATCTCGATTTGCTTCCTGCGCTTGAAACAATCGACTTTACCTCTATCTTTATTTATATGTTAAGAAAATAATTATAAAAAACTGTAACAAGTAAACATCAAATGGCCCATTAGCTCAGTTGGTTAGAGCGTCGTGCTAATAACGCGAAGGTCGCAGGTTTGAGACCTGCATGGGCCAACTCTTTTATATTTGACTTATGTTTACTCTCTCATTTGACTTATGTTTACTCTCTTCGTTTGGTAAAATAGGTCAGCTATTCACGTACCTTTTTTTATAATGACAAAAACTTTATAAAATATCTATTTTTATATAAAAAAAAATTAACAACTTCATAGATGCTATCAATTAGTACGAAGTTAGTAAAATCATTTTATTGCAGTGCAACTGATTTTTTTTATGTTTATGAAAACTAGTGTTATAATTTCTGTGCAATTTATTTAGCAAACTCATTTTATTTCGGTGCGATTTACGTTTACTCTCTTCGTTTGGTAAAATAGGTCATATTCTATTAAGGTAAAATAGTTCATATACTGTTCACGTACGCCTTTTTTATATTGATAAATAAAATATCTATTTTTATAAAAAAAATTAACAACTTTATAAACCTATTTTACCTGAATCGAATATGACCTATTTTTATAAAAAAAATTAAAAACTCATTTTTTAATTTCAATGCAACTGATTTTTTTTATTTGGCAAAATCATTTTATTTCGGTGCGATTTATGTTTACTCTCTTCGTTTGGTAAAATAGGACATATTCGATTCAGGTAAAATATGTTTATACTATTCACGTACCCTTTTTTATAATGATAAAAACTTTATAAAAATATCTATTTTTACGTATATAAAAATCAACAACTTCATAGTTACTATTAATTAGTACAAAGTTGGTAAAATCATTTTATTTCAGTGCAACTAATTTTTTTATGTTTATGAAAACTAGTGTTATTTCTGGGCAATTTATTTGGCAAACTCATTTTATTTCGGTGCGATTTACGTTTATTCTCTTCGTTTGGTAAAATAGATCATATTCTATTCAGGTAAAATAGGTCATATACTGTTCACATACGCTTTTTTTATAATGATAAAAACTTTATAAAATATCTATTTTTATAAAAAAAAAATAACAACTTTATAGTTACTAGTATTAATTAGTACGAAGTTGTTAAAAAACATTTATAAAAAAATGGATAGTTTATATAGTTTTTATCATTTTAAAGAAAGTGTATGTAAATATTATACAAGATGTTATTCTGAACGGAGGAAATAAGTTATTGTTGAATTTAGTGTCAAAGAAAACTCGTGTTATTTTGTGCAATTTATTTGGTGGTTGTGATTCCTTCACTTTCATAAAAAAAAAAAGGTAATTCGTGGTAGTGGAACGACAAATAGAACATGATTCAGATAGGGTTGAACTTTTTTTTTTTACAGTAGATAAACATTAGGAGCTGCTACTGAAAAAGTAGCGTAACTCCAGGATCATCCTGAAAGATGATGTTACAAAACTCCCTATGGTAGGGGATGGACTGTAAATTACAGATAATTCATTTTCTAGCAATATAATATGTTGACATGCTGGCTTCTCTGTAAATATGATGGATCTCTGCCATTTCAAACTTCGAAAGAATAGTAGAAATATCTTCAATTTGTCTCATAATTTCCCACATCGGATTTTGCTGATGCTTCAGAGATTTAACCAAGACTTGGTTGTCACTTTCCAAAATGATCTTTATAAAGCCTTTCTCCTTTGCTCTTTGCGGCCCCATCAGGATAGCTGACGCCTCCGTTTGGATGACTGAACCTTCATTTACTTCCTTGAAAAAAATATCAATAATATGACCCTCGGAATCCCTACTGATCCCACCTATCTGGCTCTTGCTAGAGAGGTTGACAGAACCATCTACATTCATTTTGTAGATAGTTCAAGGTGGCCTACTCCATCTAGCAGTGGCCCTTTTGGTTTAAGTAATATTGGCCTTTCTTGGACGGCCCGATCCTTCTCCCCAATCTTGAAGAATTTGATTGATTCTCCTAAGAATTTGAGCCTTATCGATAGACTGTTTATGTCTAAAAATAAGTTCATTCCTAATTTCCCATATAGTTTGCCAAATACAGACAAGCTCTTCAAATTTGGGATTTGCCTTTTCAAGACGATCTAGGTTGGAGTGGAGAGAGTTCTATTATTTAGGTCAGGGAAAAACATACCAGATTGTTGCTCGAAAAGTGCAATAACTTCTCTTGAAAAAGTACATTTTGTGAAAAGATGGGTCGCGTCCTCTTCATCCTGATTGCAAAGCGAGCATTGGCTTGAGACCCTGTTGACATGCCTATTAAGACGAGCTGCCGTCGGAAGCCCATCAATCCTTAATTTCCATAGAAATTTCTTTATTCTTGGTGGTAGATTTAGTTTCTAGATCCAAGTATGTGCATCACATTCATTTGTTGGAGGTGTTATTATATTTCTTGCTGATTTGGTAGTAAAGTTTCCAGCTGCATCGGGCTTCCAGATCAACTTATCCTGAGCCTGATAAGCCGGAATTCTAATTGAGAGTACCTTTTGAATTGAATGATATCAGGAGGAAACATCAGACTTAGAAGATCTTCATTCCAATTATTTCTATCTGTAATAACGTCCTTAACCAATAAGGAAAGATCATTGATACCCAAGAAGGGGAAAAGGCTACGAGATGGGATCCAGGGGTCCTTCCATACGTTAATTTTGTAGCCATTGCCCACAATCCAAAGAATACTGTTGTGAGCCGAATCTGCCATATTTTATATTTACTTTTATATCGTTTTCTGCATACATTTCATGCATTTGGGCTAACATAGTACATAATCTATGTAGTTTATGCTTATTTGCCAAATTATGGAATCTACACTAGTTTCTGTTTAAATTCGCAGAATTCGAGGCAATTTACAGCAGTTGTGAGAAAGGAAGAAAAGCTCGAAAGTCAACTACAGAAGTTCAAAGTCAAGAAGTAGCGGAACCAGGATAAATCAAGCTGGAAGCAAGGAAAAATCGACTCGACAACATCAAGTCAATATCGACCAATTCTTGTCGATATCGAGTACACCTAAGTCGATTTCCAGCAAGCTGCCAGAATCGAGCAAGGAAAGCTGGAGAACATTAGTCGATATCGACTTCCTTTAGTCGATATCGAGTTGGCCACATATCGAGTCAGAGACACCAGACATCGACAAGTGAAGCTGGGAGCTGGAGCAGGTTAGTCGATATCGACAAGAACTGGTCGATATCGAGTAAGCACCCAAGTCGATTTCCATGTCCAGAGCCGAGACCGACGAAGCTGAGCACTGGGAAGCCGAGCAGAAGTTAGTCGATGTCGAGGAAAGTTCCTCGATATCGAGGACAACCCAAGTCGACATGTGTTCTGTTGGCCGACATGGAGTTGCTGAGCACAAGACGAAGAAAACGCTAGTCGATATCGAGGACTTCTACTCGATATCGAGGACATCTCAGTGGCGGATTCCGAGCTATCCGAATATCTTGTTAAGGTTCTATCCCGAAGCCAATGGTGATATTTTCGAGATGAAATTCTATCCACATCTATCAAGAGCTATCAAGTCAAGGGAGAAGATATTTTATCCACATTAGATATAGTTCTAGATTTAATTATTTATTCCATTATTTTATCTTAAGAAAGTAGATATAGATATAGATAGACTTTCTTACCTTGATTAGCAAGGATTGGAAGGCTATAAATAAGGCCTTAGGGGCTGATTTCTAAGCATTCAGTTCAGAAGCTAGAGAAGTAGTTCCACAGAGAAGTTTAGGAGTTCAAAGGTTTTAGGGTTTTGGCATTCTGCGAAAGTTGATTGCCGGGATTGTAAAGACTTTGAATATAGTTTATTACAAGTTATTTCTTTTCAATCAATGTCTGCAATTGCGATGAGGCGCGAGTAGTCCACCCACTTTTGGGGTCGGGGTGAGCCCGATGGTGGCCATGTGAGGTGATGCGGTAAAGGTTTGAGCTTTTTATGCAATTCGTCTTCTATCCCTATGAGCATGATTATTTTGCGAAAGTTGAAGGTGATCCTTGTTTGTGTTATTGAAGCGAAAGTGATCTTAATACAACTTGGGTTAATTATGTGAAAAGGGTTAGTAACAATTAGGGTTTATACGAAAGCCTCTATATTCCTATTTGTTAATAACGAAAGTTATTTGAAGAAAAGCATGATCTTTTATGCCTTTATGTGTTATTTTGCATGGTTATCGTTGTGGTGTTGATACCCTGGCCTTGGAAGTCTTTTAGTTTATTGATTTAATTCATCAAAATCTGCGTTCTGTGTTCGAAAGGTTGCATTTTAAGGTTTCTGTCTTTTGTCGACTTCGAGCAGGTTCTTGTCGATATCGAGTTGATTTGCTCGATATCGAGGAGGGTTTTACTCGACATTAGTCTTTTCTGAGTTTTGGTTTCTGATTGTCGATATTCGGTTTCTGGAGTCGATATAGTTTGTCGATATCGAGTAGCTTTTGTCAATATCGAGTAGTTCTGTGCTTTGCTTTCTTTTTCGCTTTTATTTGTTATTTCTATCTTTCTTTTTGTCTATTACTTCAGTCTGTGAGGTTTACAGCTACCTAAGATCCGCTGACGTGCTTCCTCGTGGATCGATCCTGACTTCCTGCTGCTACATCAGGAGGAGGTCTTGTAATTATTTGCGTGGGCACGAATCTGGTTTGATTTATATTTTATTATATTTTAAACTTGATTTCCTCCTACCAACAAATACCTTCTTCAAATTTCTGCCTATGAGAGAGAAGTCTACCAAATTGTCAGGAGGTGTCCTTTTTATTAAAATTACTTATATCCTCCTGGTTAAGATATTTTTCTTTGATAATTCTCACCCAAGGGTTGTCCTCATTGTTATAAATTTTCCACAAGATTTTCATTTGCAGACAGCTATTCAGATCTTCTGCTTTTTAAAGACCCAGTCCACCTTGAGATTTTGGTTTACAGATTTGATCCCAGCCAATGAGGGGGATATATCTATCATTTTGAGTTTTGTTCCAAAAGAAGTTCCTTTTGATTTGATCAATTTGATTAAGAATACCTTTTGGAAGTAAGAAGTTCTGCATAAGATAATTAGTCTTGGAACTCAAATTTGATTGGATGAGAACAGCTCTTCCAGCCTGAGAGAGACTCGAGGCTTTCCATTTAGCTAACTGCTTTTTAAGGTTGTCCACCGCCTCATTGAAAACACTATTTTTAATTCTACCACTCACAAGAGGGATACCCAGATGCTTTTCCAAATTTTTCGAAATAGGAATGCCCATATGGGCAGAAAGCTCTCTTGCCAAATTTGAATTTACATTCCTGGAGCGTTCATTGCAGAGAGCTTTTATTATAATTGATTGTGAGTCCCGACAGATTTGAGAAATTGTTTATAATATTTTGGATCGTATTCAGACTGGTGTGAGCTGCCTTAGATAAGATACTGGTGTTATCTGCGAAAGTTAAGAAAGGGATTGGCGTACCATTCTTCCTAATCTTAAAACCAACCAAGGCATCTTCAAGTAAGGATTCTTTATGAAGTTCTCTTGACAATCCCTCCATAACAAGGACAAAGAGATAGGGAGCAAGAGGATTACCTTGTCTAATCCCTCTATTTGGTTTGAAAACAGGACCAGGGGTATTATTTACTAAAACTGAGAAAGAAGTAGTTGTCATACATTTCATAACCCAATTTATCCAAATCGGATGAAAACCAAATTTTTTCGAGAACAACTTTAATGTAGGACCAATTTATTTTGTCGTAGGCTTTTTCCATATCCAATTTTAGAGCCATCCAACCATGTTTTCCTTTTCGTTTATGAAAAGAATGAAAGATCTCGTGAGCTATAAGAGTGTTATCCTGGATTGATCTTCCTTCCACAAAGGCACCTTGGAAAGGGTTTATGAGTTTAGGGAGGACCTTTTTAAGAAGATTTGCTAGAATTTTAGAGATGACCTTATAGACAGTATTACATAGACTAATAGGTCTATAGTGATTAATAGTTGTGGGATTTTCAGTTTGGGATCAGCGCTATAAAGGTTTGATTAATTTCGGAGAGAATTTGACTAGAATGAAAAAAGGCTTTGATCACTTTATAGAAGGAAGTACCAATGATGCTCCAGTAATGGTTATAAAACTCAAGGGGAAAACCATCCGGCCCCGGAGTTTTATCTTTAGCCATACTTAGAATCGTTTGCTTGATTTCACAGTCAGAAGGAAGAGCAATAAGATTCCTATTTTCATATTGTGAGATTTGAGGTTGGATATTCCAAACTTCTTCAGGGGAGATTCTCCTCTGGTTACGACCAATTAAGCGCTCAGCCATTTCATTAGAAATATGATCTAAAATAAGTGTTGGTCAGTCAAGATCATGTTATGTTTGGTGATGAAAGATCTAGTAGATCTTTTAAAGTTTTTAATTTTAGCCGTGATTTGAAAGAATTTAGTATTCCTATCACCTAATTGAATATGTTTGGCTTTAGCTCTTTGTTTCCAGAATTTGTAATTAAATTCTAGAAGACAAGATCTTTTATGCTCTAATATGTTAAGCTTAAGTTCATCGGCTTTGGAGACGGATCCCCATGGCAGACGTTCCTGAAGAGTTTTTATTTGATCCTCAACATAAGAGAGTTGTTTAGTTATATTGTTAGGGTGAGCTTTACACCAAGATTTTATTCTTCTCTTAATGTATAAGCTTATAGCCATTAGAGCCTTCTAACTTGTAGGACCAAACTTTCCTAATCATGGTTTAAGTCATCTTATTTGAGGACCACACCATTTCAAATTTGAAAGGCGGGCCTTTCTTATTTCTATGAAGACCAAGTTCAAGGGAGATAGGGCAATGATCAGAATTAGAAAAGGAGTGGTGTTTAGTACAGAGATTAGGAAACCGGTTTAGGATTTGTTGATTAACTAGGATTCTGTCAAGCCGTTCAAAAGTATTATTTTGAGCAGATTTGCTTTTTCTCAAATCAAAGGGAGAGCTAGAGAAAGGAAGAGTATGAAGACCAAGTTCTTCTTTCACAAATCTTAATCTTCTAAATCTATTAAGGGGTGGGAGTAGCACACCCAACTATTTCTGTGTCAGATTCAATCTCATTCAGGTCACCTATGATCATGAGAGGGGTATTAAATTTGCTGAGGGAGTTAAAAATTTGTTGCCAAAAGTAGTCTTTTTCATTTTCAACAGAGGGGGCATAAACAAAGGCAAGAATAAGGTCATGATTCTCTATAGTGCATTTAATCAGAATATATCTAGGATTTTCTTCAAGAACAATACCGACCTCTGCAATATCAGCTTTCTGTAGGATCCATAAACCCTCTTTCCTACCATTAGATTTGATGCAGATGGACTTGTGGAATCCAGACATCTTAAGCTGAGCATCCAAGGGTAGAGACTCTGATTTATTTTCTGAAAGAACTAACATATCCAGATTGTTAGTGTGTCTAAAATGATTGATTTTTTGCCACAAAAGTGGCCTTCTAGTACCCCTCACATTCCAATAGGCTATATTAATCATAAAACAATTTGTAGAAAGACACCAGCCGGTGGCATGTTTATGTATTGAATAATCACTAATATCTGAGATATAAAGAATATGATCCTGTAAACTAAAGGTTACAAAGACAGAAAAGGAAGGAGCTATATTACTAAAATCTTCCTCTTTGCTAATGCCCAGACAGATCACTGTCTTACCCTTCAAGTTTCTGCCTTCATCTCTCTTGCTTTCCAAATCATACAGGTAAGCTTCTTGAGACATGAGATGACTGCCTTCAGAGCCTGTTATACATATCATATTTGTAGTAGAAAATTTGGTAGTAGGTTTGGTTTCCAAAGGTTTGTTCAGAAGTTTGGGGCAGCTAACCACCACTTGAATATCTAAATAATCAGGGGAGTATTGCTTGAGATTTTTTGTAAGAGAAGAGAAGAGGAATATACCTGCAGTATCCTTGTAATACATCCAGGTCTTCTTTGTACAATGCCTGCAATTGGTTAGTGTTTTGCTCTCTACAAGGGAGATCAGGAAACATTTAAAGGTTATAATAGACATGTCAATCATATAAGTTTGAACATTACCAGAGACTGCATCATAGATAATTTCTAAGAGATCTAGGAGGGGGTGGGTACCAAAAGAAAAATATGGACCACCAACCCTCCACAAATCATAATTTTTTAGAGAATTACACAGACCAACCAGCAACACAAGTTTCTTCCAAACAACACAGTTCTTAAAGACAAAAGAGAGGGGATTATTTAGATTGTAGATTCAAGCTTTGTTATGCTCCTCCCCACACCAGGTTATGAAGATGACACTAATCATCAATTCTTCTTTTTGCGAGACACAAAGCGATTATACGATTGTTAACCTTGGAGATAATAGTAAAAGTTCTCCAGCTACCTATTGAACTCCAGGAAGACATTTGCAGGAGATGGAGGATGAGAGATTTCGAAGACTTCTACTGGACAGTAACCCTGACGGATCACGATATGCCAGCAAGGATCAGAGAATGGTGTAACCATTTTTGCATAAACAATGGCACTGGGGTAGTAGGAATCTCATTGCCACTTGCGGCACATGTTGATACAGAGTATCTAAAAGCTTGGAAATATGGAATGTGTAATGAACTCTACAGATACAAGCGACCATGGCCAAAAGAAGAGGAGCAGAGTGTCATGTACAACTACTTCACTAAATTCCAGAAGGAGGTCTTCCTTAGAGCAACAAAGTTTGAGAAGATGGAGAAAATAAATAGTTGTCGTGTTATCAGTGCTTGCATGGATGTTAACCAGGGGAAACCCTGGTTACCACATTACTTGATTTTTCTGCTATTTACTGAAAAATACTAGTATGTGATAGATCCAGTAGTAGAGAGATGAATCGACATAGTAAGGCATTCATGGGAGGCAAGAGCAAAAGGATTCTTTTACATCTACTACCACATCACCAAGTATTGACACACTGACTGTGGGATATTCAAAGTTGGAAATACAACCTTCATCGTAACCCCATAACTCAAACCATTAATGCAGCAAGCCATAGACAGGTCCGAGTCCATCGAGCTCTATTTAGCACAAATAGAGGCCGGTCACTTTTTAGATAAAAGAGGTCATGAGAGAATGATTGATATGCTAATTGCATGGGATCGAGAATACACTGAAGGGTTAATGCTTGATCTCGATTTAGACAACGATCAAGATCTAGAGTTTGATAATACTCTAGATTTAGTACAAGATTACAATGATGATGACCTATAAGCCAATATAGGAGAAGAAGGGGTCCAGAACATGGACGTTTGAAAGCCATCATCAAGAACCAACACAATTATTGTACCTTTGCTTTTACTGTTCAGCATGTGAGTTGTATTATTGAGTCAACAATGTGTGTTTTTATTGCTTTCTAAGTACGTAGGGGCCCATCTGTTGGCCAATTGTAAAAGAGACGTTCGAAGGCATCCAATGCTCTCTTCTTAGCTCTATAAATAGAGCCATTCTCATATTTCTCAGGACACCGAATCCCAAAGAGAGAGAAACCATATGCTAAGAGAAAAAGAGTCTTGTAAATCAGAAAGAGAAGTAGAAGCGTTTTGAATTTAAGTAGATTGGTGTTTCCATCACTCTAAGGTTCAAAACCCTTTAATGGATCTTCTGATATGAGTGTTAAGTGTGTTTAAGTTCTAGATTAAGAATGCTTGTGTATTGTAATATTTCCCAGATTCAATAAAGTTTGTTTTTAAGAAAGGGAAAGCTACTTAATTGAACACTATGTTCTGAATATTCTGTTTTCTTGATTCAAATCCCTTCACCCTCTCAAAATCAAAACCAAAAGCTAGAGACTACAGTCTGAGGTAGGAAACGAAACAGATCCGTGCTCAATCTGGACTAAGGGAGGCCTGGTTGAAGGTTAGCCACCTCTAGAAAGTCAGAAGCTAAGGAACGCCGGTGGTCCAGAGTAACTACGTTCAGGTATGTGTCAAATCTCTTTAGCTTGAAGTTTTAGTTGCAGAGCGTGGTGGACTTCAAACCACAGAAAACTTATTTATAAGTATTCTATATTGCATCTTGAGTATTATTGTCAAAAACTAAAAAATTAAGACCAAGTTTGTAATTTAGTATATAAAGTATGGGTACCTTTTGAAAAATCAAAAGCAAAAAGCTGAAATCTTTGAATATTTTTTAAAATAGTTTGAAAGCTTGAATATCATGGTAATTATTTTAGAAAACTTGAATATTTAGAAAAAAAATTCCTTTTTACCGACTGTGTACAAATTTTTAAGGGGGAGGGTGAACCCTTACAAATTGTTTGGATATTGGGTTATGGGTGCAAAGCAATCCGGATAGGGGGTTATTTACTACCATTCACTCAAAAATATTTCACAAACTTTTAATAGGTGGCCCGATGGGCTACTCGACCAGCCCATGTGAACGGGTTTAGACAAGGTAGTTTGCACAAAAATCGGGCCTGATCCAATCCCGGGCCGCTAAAATGGGCCAAGAATTTCACATAGGCCCGACTCAAGTCCATCCAGTCCGACCCATGCTTAGGTCTACCTACTTCATCACATACTCCATTTTTGCTCAGGTGAAGGGATTTCTGACTTCTGGTTCAAAATGGGGAATAAACAAAAGAGAGACATCATTAAAAATAGTTTCCGCATAATCAAAATCAAATAATGACCAAACTCAAAATGACTACTTTGCACATTCAAGCGACTTGGAGAGGGGGTTGGGGGCTCGGGTAGGACGCCTTGGGCTTGGGCATGGGCCCAGACCCAAATTCAATGTGTACTTGGGTCGAGTGGTAATGATAAGAAACAGAACAATACATCAGGGAGAGGAATTCAATGTGTACTTGGGTCGAGTGGTAATGATAGGAAACAGAACAATACATCGGGGAGAGGAAGAAGAAAATCCTATTTATGTGATTTTAGAGTTTTTAGAGAATTTTAGACTCTTTTTTTTTTCTCTAACAGTTTCTCAATCTCATCATTTAAAAAGGGAGAAGCGACATAAATAATAGACAAGTTTCTCTAAATCTGCAACATTCTTCAATATTAAATGATTTTGCAAACCTTCGGAATGGGTAAGCTGTTGCAGTTTGAGCAAAAATAATACTACCTCCATCTAAAAATACATGTCGTTTTATTTTTTGGCACGTTTTTTAAGGAGATAAAAACTATATAAAATATTATTTTTTTAATAATAATAGTATTTTATATAGTTTTTAACTCCTAAAAAAACATGCTCAAAAGTCAAATGATATGTATTTTCGAAAAAAGGTAGTATAAAATATGTACTACATCCGTTCAACAATATAAGTCATTTTAGGTTTTGCACGTTTTTTAATAACTTAAAAAAGATGATAAAATATTAATTTTTTATCAATTTTTTTTAATAATTTGATACTTATTAGTAAGAAGTATGAAATTGTTAAACAAATTTTATAAACAATAATTATTTTACCATCTTTTTTAAATTTATAAAAAAGGTGCAAAACTTAAAAGGACTTACATTGTTGAACGGAGATAGTATTTTGTTTCCTGTTTTGAAAAAATGATTGAAGATGGTCTAATAACACTATCCTTGAAAAGTTGTTAATAGGTTTAGACGTTAGACTTAAGTAGGCAATACTAGGATAGATGGACCCAACTAGGATAGCATTAACCTCCAGTATAGTGTGGTGGATAGATGGACCCAACTAGGATAGATGGACTCAACTAGGATATTTGGGGACTAATGCTAACCTTGTTATGGACATTGAATTATAGTTTCTCTTTCGGAAGTATAGCAGTGAAATGAGCTACAATATCAATTGTTATGTGCACATTTTTTAGCCACCTAATGTCAAGGGAAAGCATATAAATCACTTAATGAGAAATTGCTACTTCACTAGGAAAATAATTGCTCAATTTACACTACAAACAGGAAAATAATTCTAACATATGAATATAAATGACTCCCAAGTTCTAAATATAGAGAAAATTCGGGATGAAAACAAAAACTTTAAGGACCTTATTTTCATCTGGCAAACTATCTGGGAGGTCATAAACGAACTTATTTTCAGGAATAATATTCTCGCGCCTACTGAAAATATTGTCCAAAGCATTATCACAAATATTAATGAATGGACCCAAATGAAAAAGATAATCCAAGGGATGGAACTAAAAAGAAGAGGTCTAGAACTAAATGAATCAAACCTCTAGGGCTATCTACAAAATTAATGTGGATGGCTTTGTTAATCCCACAAGCTCTTGTCATGTGGGAGGGGTTGTTAGGGACCCCTTGGGCCATGTCATAGACATGTTTTATAAGGAAGTTGTGTAAGGTTCTGTCATCCAAACTGAAGCTATCGCTATTCAGACAGGTATACAACAAGCAATAAGGAAAGGACTATGAAGAGTGACAATAGAAGGAGACAATTTGGAGCTCATCAAATCCATCACCAACAGCAATAACATTAAATAGGAAATTATACATCACATTGAGAAGATCAAGCAACTGGAATCTGCCTTTGATTTCGTCGAATACAGACATTGTTATCGGGAAGCAAACCAAGTTGTGGATTATATAGCAAGGAAAGATATCATTTGTAATTACTCTACTATCTCTTTTAATAGGGACCTTTGTTCCATCATCCTTAAGGATGATCAAGGAGCTAGATTATAGTTTCTGTAATCGCTCTTAATTCTTGCCTATTGTATAAAAAAAAAAACATAAAGACACACAAAAAGAGGGGAAAGGGGGTAAATTACAGAAAAACACTAGCTAATATTGAGTTTTTCACTTAACCACATGCTAATTCGCAAATGAATCACAACCCATGAAAATATTTCGACTAGATTATATAGATAAAAAATGCAATAACCAATATACTTCTTATTTTGAGGTATTGAAAATATACATACATAGCAGTTGCATATTTTACTAAAAAATCACAAATTTGATGTCTTAGTAGTGTATGAATTATGATGGGGAGGTAAATAAACACTTTTTATTTTCGTTTGATTAAAGTTTGAGGTGATTCAATGATTATTGAAATAAAATTGATTTAAAAAATACGGACAAAACAATCATATTATTGAAATTTTGACAAATGTTCTTGCTTGGGTGATGATTTGTTAATAAATTGTATTTAACGAGTGATTTTATGCAATTTTAAATTTAGCAAGTGACTAAGTGAGAAACTTGATATTTAATGGATGTTTTTTTTTTTGGTAATTTACCCAAAAAGGGTACTATGAGGACATATAATGAAACTATCCCAAAACCCCAACTCCACCTCCCACCAAACACACGCTAAGATTGAGATACTCGATAGTGATGGAAATAATGCAAACGAGTGTTGAGGCCTCCTAGAAGCCCCAATAAGCAAGTGATTGTCGGGGAGAGTCAAACAAGGAGCTTAAAGAAGCTTGTAGGAGGCAAAAGCCATGAATTGATCGTCTGGCAGGGATCTTATAAAGAGTCTCTGGGTCAAGAAAATAAGAATGATTGTCTCAAAGGTTATGGGATGCCTACGGGAGACCCTGAAATGATTATCTCTGACAATCTAGTCTTTCTAAACCGAGTTGCGAACCGCTTATCGCCTTTGACCTTGCTTTCTCCGATCTGAGACACCTGACGACTCTGCGCTCTACAATCTCATCCGCTTAGATGCTCTTGGTATATAAGACTCCGCCATCTTGCAAATTATTTTCGGTTCAAAAAAAAAAAAAAAATGACCCATTTTTTTCATCACTCTCTAGTCTCTAAGGAATGAGCCAGCTGCAGTGAACAATGCGATCAAATCATATACACTAAACATTTTAGTACGACAAGGTACTCGTTTGCACCAATACGAAGGTTAACATTTTGCGAGCCTTGAACAAAACGACATAGGCGACCCTGGTTTAACAATACAAGACCAAATCGACTTGCATCCCATGTCAAGAATTAGAACACCGACCATCAAAATGAACTAAACGAATGTCAAACATAGCAAAAGATAGAGAAATCAACTAGCTGTAAACGTAACACCAATTATCCTTGAACTCGATAAAATTCAAAAATTTGACCTTCAGTTGCTTGTCCAATGTTTGATCCGCAATGTAAATTAAGCATTTAAACTAAAAATGAATCCATGTTGGAAAACTGCATTGGTTGGACCTTCTTAAGCCACGAGAGTGCTGGCAGTTGTGGACTCGCTGCACGCAAACAACACCGGTTGTCAATAAGCATTGACAAAGCTATGAATGGCTAGTTGGCTACTAAATAATCTCCAAGCAGAAATAAGATATGAAAAGAAGACGTACTATTTCCAAACTGGTGGGAGCTTCTTTGTCTTCTTGTAGTAACGGGCAAGGCGGTGGATCCTGCTCTCAACCAAAATCAACCTAAATTTGGAATCCTTGTCCTTCCTGTTCCTTTCCAAATGCTTGCGGACGGCAACAGCCTTCTTGATTAGGTGATACAAGTCCTCAGGAATTTCGGGTCCAAGACCTGGCATTGTATGAGGCATGCTTATTATATATTGGAAAAGAATACTCCAAAACTGATCAGGAAAATTCTTCCAAGGCAAAATCTTATTACTAATCCAATGCACAGGCAAATGTTACTGCCCTAAATCCAGCAAAAACAGATAACTGGCAAAACATATAGAGGGAAAAAGAGACTGGATCAATTGTATAGGCACTAGAACAAATAGAAAACAAGATATTCACCACAAGCACAATTGTTCACTGAAAGCAAATGAATTGATTCATGTGTTGATGATGAATTATGAAGTTTATCCAAGGCACAAAAGCAGAAAGGAAAGTGATGGCTATTTAAGTACTGAAAGAATAGCATCAACATACAATACAGATTATCCAAATTAATTTGATTTCCCTCAACTTCTAATCAATGAAACTTGTGTCAAACTATTCACAACTGCAGTCTTAACATCCTGAAAAGGCCTAAACCAAGCAAGAGTAGTGAAAAATAACCACACAACGAGACACCAACCAATTTTCATGGTCTAATCCAAATTAACTTGGATAATTAATTAGGTTCCATATGAGTGCAGATGAATAATCCAAATCGGCAGCTATTTACATAATAATATCAGCTCAATCAAAATGCATTCCAGTTTGAATCCAATGTCAATTCCAGAAACGGCATCACAATCTAATCACAATCTAATGAGTAACAAGGGAAAATAAATTCATCCTAAAAAGAAAGTGAAAGAACAAACCATGGGCCTTGAGAACGCGGAGGATGGTGTTGCCAGTGACGGTCCTAACCTGAGCAATACCATGGGAATCCCTAAGAATCACACCGATCTGGGACGGGGTAAGCCCTTTCTTGGCGAATTTGCAAATGCTGTCCTCGACCTGCAAGTACCAAATCAGGAAACAGAAGAGCAAAGGAAAATCAAATTAGGCCGCGAAATTGCTTTCTATGTCAAAAGGAATTCAAAAGAAAATAGGGAGTGGAATCTCACATCTTGAGAGGAGGTCTTCAACCAACTCGGCGAGGTCCGCTTGTAGGGAAGGGCGGAAGCCGAAATACCTTTTCTGCAAGTGCCACAGACATAAGTTCAAACTGAGAAATCGAATCGATGAATAAGAGAATAAAATCAGATGGAAGAAGGAGATGGATGGATAGATACCCTCTGCTGTGCATACGACCCATGGCGGCGGCTGAGCTGAGCGAATGAGCTTCTGTATCTCCTCTGAGGGTGCGGAAGCAAAAACCGGGAACCCTAGAAGTGCAAGGAAGCTTTGATAGAGGAAGCAGTTAAGGTTTTATATGTTAAATTGATTGATGGGCTGATTTTTGTTGGATTTTGCAAACTGGGTTTTAGGGACGTCAAATGGGTTTTAGGGCTCCATTGGGCTTTTCGATCGGTACGAGGCCCAAAAGTGTGAACACCTCGCCAATCGGTGTGTTTGGATTCCATCTTTTTTTTCCCCTTTCTTTTATATAGGGAAAGGTTTGAGAAGCGCGTCCTGGTGGACGTCATCATCGTTCGCAATTGGGGAACGGTCTTCGACAAACGGCGAGGAGAGTTCAAGATACGCCAACTTATCGGCTACCCGATTCATCTCTTTAAAAGTGTGTAAGAAGATGACACTCTCGAAGGAACGACAAAGATCGAGGACATCCGAAACCACCATCTCGATCTCCACGAACACTACCAAATGCCCTTCATGACATTGATCACGATCATGCAGTCGCCCTCCACCTCAAGATGAGAGGAAACCCCTCTACGTAGCTAGAAGACTAAGACACTCCGCTTGAACAAAAAAAACAATCAGGGGTTGTGGGCACCACATGAGACGAATGCCCCTAGCTATCGCAGATGACAAAACCAAAAGTAGCAAGGCCCGAGCCAACCTTTTCACCGTCAAAATTGAGTTTCACAAATCCCTCCTTAGGTTTTTCCAGTTTACAACTTTATGCTTTTTTATCCTCTTTTGGTGGGTATTTGGTCTTGTAGTATCCATGTCATCTTCTTATTCCCTAGTTTGTGCTTTTCTTCAACTTATCTTATATTTTTTTTTATCTAAGTAAAAAAGGATTCTATTTGTCATTGACCAAACTCCCTAAAGGGAAAAGGCCAGAATCGATTTTTGCCCTGTTAATAGATTTGTAAAGATCTCCGTCATTATATTCGTATATGGTTTGTTATCTTTGTGAGGGTTTCGGATTATACGCTTGATCTGTCTATCCATTCTCTCTGTTGAACAAAAATGCGCAAATAATTGTACAACACATTTTATTTAATTTTTAATATTTGAGTTCGGCCCCTTTTGATTATCCTCTTGATTCAAAGTCATATGGATACCAAGATTTGAGTGGTTTTGGTGATTTGAGCTACACCCGAATTTTAGCCGCTTGCCTACGTATATCTTAGAAGACAATTAAGTCTTACGTAGTTCATAATGTTTTGGATTTTGTGTTTGGTTTGGTTTTATTTCGTTTTCTTGTATACGTCATAGGATGAAGTTCAATCCCACCGTCTCGGAAAGCTAACTCAAACAACACTTAGCCCGAGTAGCATGAGTCCACCTTCTCGGAAGGGTAACTCAAGTAATCCGCCTATTATTTGTATAGAAAATGATTTGGTTTTGATGTGGAGTTTAAATTAGGATTTGAGTTTTTTTTTTACTGAAAAGTCAATTGGGGGTTGTGATTGAACTCGTTTGTGAATTTCCTACATACCCTTTTGGAAGGGATCAAATCATACTGTGATGCATAAAATCCGCATCATAGTGGTTGAAGGAGATTGATCTTGATCCTTGACTCCACCCGAACTGTAGCCTGCAAAACAAGAACAAACGAGATCGGGGGTTGCCTCCCCCGGAGGACCCTCCGACGCTCAAGTCAGTCATTGTTCGTCTCAATCGGAATCTAGCTCCTCTTATTTATACTAGTCGAATATTAAATAAAAGAAACTGTTATAATATTAAATAAAAGAAACCGTTACCGTATTTAATCCAGTCAACGCTCTTAATATCCGAAACCGTTATTGTAATCAATAGGCGAATCGGTGGCATCAATGCCATATTGAATACTCGAATTTGGTAAAAGACCAAAATGTATTTGTGCTATATGATGACGGGATTTTCCCTATCTCAATTTCCTCTCGGGTTTCTTCTTCATGTCTCGATGATGAAGAAAGCCGAAAAAATATGTGGCGAAGTTTGTCGACTGAGCGATGATTTTGCCGTAGACGTTAGTCGCTTGACCCATAGTTGGCTAGTGGCCATAAGTGGCCATCGTTGGCTGTAAGCAGTTATTGGTCGTGAATGAAGATTTTCGGTGGCCTTAAGTGACAATTCGATTTGGCCGTAAGTGGCGATTTCGTTGGCCTTAAGTGGCGATTCGGATTAGCCGTAAGTAGCAATTTCGTTGGCCTTAAGTGGCGATTCGGATTGGCCGTAAGTGGCGATTTTGTTGGCCTTAAGTGGCGATTCGGATTGGCCGTAAGTGGGGATTTCGTTGGCCTTAAGTGGCGATTCGGATTGGTCGTAAGTAGCGATTTCGTTGGCCTTGAGTGGCGATTCTTCTGCCTTTAATTACCGGCATTTGCTTGGCCATAAGTGACGAATCTTCACTTTCTCGAATAATTGTTGTATCTTTGAAGATTTCATTCCATGACAACTACAGTCATTTGACCTTGTCAAAAACATTGCACTTCTACATAATTTAGAGCAATTAAGCGATTAGAAGATTAGTATTGTAGTGTGCAGTGACCCTAGTATTTTATATGTTGCCCCTACACGCAACTTAGCATGAAATATAGAATACGGCCGGTCATGCATTCGTGTCTCAAAATTAGGCGGGAACTCAAGTAAACTAATATCAATCAATATAAATAGTTAAATATATCAAACTTAATTAGCATGAAATAATTAAACTAATTTTACTCGTATTTCATCCGATTAATGCGAAAGTTAGACAAGGTTAGACGAGTAAGTGTAAAGAAAATCATATAATGAAGTAAATATGGGCGATAGGATTTAGGAATTCCCTATTGAATTCACTTCTATGTATCTCAATTAGTAATCTAGGTCGGAAGAGGGTGACTTACCTGTCATTCTTGAAGTTTGGACAATTTAAGTAATTGTCTGGAAAGTACGGGCCACCATTACAATATATGAAATCTTTGAGGCTGGTTTCGCAGTTACTCTAGTTTATCATCTCATCCATTAAATGTCTGGAATTTGGGAGAGCGACGGCGGATTCAACTGAGGCATGTAAACAAACGCCTCTTTAGTTGAAGCTGTTGGTGAATTTGAAGTCGCCCCAAACTTACGATTTCAACAAAACAACAACACGATGCAATGATGATCGAGTATCTATGTGATGTTGTTTGTTGTTGATGTTCGCAACCCACCGAGCCGCGCAAAACATCATGTCGAAGCAAGCAATTGTCGCTTTACCAAAGCCGAAGCCGGTGGCTAAGCACCGCCGGCCGACTAGAATCTGCTTGTTCTCGAAGCTATCTTCGTCATCCCATATCTCAGGTGGTGAATCGGCGGTTTCAATGGCAGAGCCTTCCACCTCTTGTTCCCGAATCGGCTATGCCTGTGGGCCTGTGGCCTTAGATCCGCCACCACTAGAGACGGAGAAGCCGGTCTCTGACACATCTACTGAATCACGGCGCCCTCTATCCCTCAACTCGCGAGCGGAGAAGACGACAGCGCCCAGAGCAGTCTTGTTCCACCATTGGCAACTCGGCACCCATTCCAGTCTCACCACCGGCAGCGCCTCTCCGTGCCGCCTTTCTCTCTCACCGCGTCGCTGGAGAAGACGATTGGAGTAGCTTCAGGCCTTGATTCGCCACTCCTGTTGCAATTCATCCCTAGTGTTGTGTTTCTCAGCCCGTGTTCTGTCTGTGCTCGCTCCCGTCACCGCTTTAGGCCGGCGCCGCCCTCCCCTAGGGTTTTGGGGCCAAGGCCGAGCCTTCAACGCCTCCTCGTCCTAACACCAGATTTTTTTTTGTGTGTGTAAAGATTGGGAGATCCGATCTCATGGCTTTTTGATTGAATTTTCCCACAGACGACGCCAATTGTGATGCATAAAATCCGCATCATAGTGGTTGAAGGAGATCGATCTTGATCCTCGACTCCAACCAAACCGTAGCCTGCAAAACAAAAATAAACGAGGTCGGGGCTAGTCTCCCCCGGAGGACCCTCCGACGCTCAAGTCAGTCATTGTTCGTCTCAATCGGAATCTAGCTCCTCTTATTTATACTAGTCGAATATTAAATAAAAGAACTGTTATGATATTAAATAAAAGAAACCGTTACCGTATTTAATCCAGTCAACGCTCTTAATGTCCGAAACCGTTATCGCAATCAATAGGCGAATCGGTGGCATCAAGGCCATATTAAATACTCGAATTTGGTAAAAGACCAGAATGTCTTTGTGCTATATGATGACGGGATTTTCCCTATCTCACATACGTAGTTTTTAAAAAGACAAATTTGCCTTTGGTGGAATTTGGATTTTTGATTTTTGGTGTGACCAAACTCAACGAGCGGAGGATTTATATCGAGTTAAAGTGGATACTTTGGCTTTGATGGAAAGTTTGTTATTTTAGACGACTTAGAGTCGACAAATGAATTTGGAGAGATTTGATTGGAAGTTTGGGTGTGACTAGACTCGGTGAGAATTTGATTTACACCGAGTTTTCTACGTATCCCTTTTTTTGTTGTATCAAGTAATCGTAGTTCGGAAAAGAACAAATTTAATTTGGTTTTGATTTTTGGTGTCCGTGTGATTAAACCCGATGAGCTATAGCTTTATGTCCGGTTTCCTACGTATTTTTTGGAAGAGAATCAAATCACTCCTAGTTCAAAAGATGAAATAATTTAATTTGGTTGGACTTTGACCTCCTATTCATTTAAGAGTGAATTTAGAGGTTGACGGTTGTACCCGATATGTTTTTAGAATTTAATATCAGGTTACCTACGTAGCTGATATGAGATGTCAAGTCTTTATATAGTCTATCCCGTATCGAGTGAATTTGATGTTTGCCTCATTGTTTCGTGATAACTCCCTCCCTTGATGAAAATCGGAATAAAGTTTCAAAGGCCTTGACAGGATGTCTGTGTCAAAGGTCTTGGAGCTTTAACAGTTGATGAAATCCAAAACCTGTTCAATATATTATTATGTCCGAATTTTTTTAAATAGTATATACTTCCATTATATTATATGCCTAACTAACCTTTCAGGAAGTATTATTCGAATTACTTCTTTCCTTATGGTGCATATTGAGGAGATCCAAATTGGAGAGATCATATCTTCAAAGTGTCCAAAAATAGAAGATCTTTGGGTGTGCCATGATCCGAACTAGCCGTTGTTGAAGATCCTTAGGCGCCTTGTTGCTTCTATATAAAGGAAAGGAAGAAGAAGACAGAACACACGAGTTGAACACAAGCTTTCATTCATTCAAGCGAGATCTGTCTTCCAAGTGTACTCTCTGCTAGCGCCCAAGAGTTTGTTATTTCATTTCAAAGCCTTTGAGAGTTACACTGTGAGCTTATAGGATATATTCATTTCAAGTGTTTTACTCGAGAGTTTGTAACTCGGGAAGTAAGCACTAGGCTATTGATTTGTGAGAGTAAGAGGATTGTACTAGATAGCTGAGAGAGGTGGGGCTCTTCTAGATTGGTCTAGGACTCCAAGGGAACGTGAGTTGACTAGATTGCAATTGTATAGGAGAGAGGCTTCTCGGTGAGCTATTAGGATCCTAAGCTTTGCGAATCAATAAAGCCTTTTGAATCCTAGGGTTGTGGAAGAACCCTAGGCGGGGACGTAGGCCAAGTTCGTGCCGAACCTCGTAAACAATTACTCGTGTCCTTTATCTATTTCTTTACCTTATTTTCGCACTTGGTTCGATTGTCTAACTTTGTGATTCAGGTTTAATCTCAAAGGGTTTTATACGAGCTCCAAAAGTCTTGAGACTTTCTGCGAAAAACGGGCATACTCTATTCAACCCCCCTTCTAGAGTATTTCTATATTACCTTGTTTTATATTATCGAACCTTCAATTGGTATCAGAGCTTTACTCACTGCTTTTGATCTAACAATCTTGTGAGTTTTTCGATCATGTCTGGTGAAGTAAGCGGAGGATTTGCACAGGGAAGGTCCACGAGCAGACCACCACTCTGTAGGAAACAACTTTGTCCACTGGAGATCCTTGATGAAAATGTTCATTATAGATCAAGATCTAGAACTTTGGAACATTATTGAGAATGGTCCGAAGATTCCAGAGAAAGACGGACCAAATGGAACCAAAGTCGCAAAGAAGGAGTCTGAATACATCCAAGCAGATCTTGAACTCGTCTCCAAAAACTACAGGGCTATTAACTTACTTTATTGTGGTCTTGGCACTGATGAGTTTAACCGTATTTCATCTTATAGGCCAGCTAAAGAGATTTGGGATAAACTGGTCGTCACCTATGAAGGAACGAGCCAAGTGAAAGACACCAAGATTAGCATCTTCCTTCGAAAGTATGAGCTCTTCACAATGAAGTCTGATGAGTCAATCAAGGCCATGTTCACACGATTCACAGAAATCACCAACAACCTTGACTCTCTTGGCAAGAGCTTTACCAACGTGGAGAAAGTGAGGAAGATATTGAGGTGCCTCCCAAAAGAAAAATGGGGTCCAAAAGTAACAGCTATAGAGGAAGCACAGGACCTCACCACTCTACCCCTTGATGACCTGCTTGGGAAGATGATCACACATGAGATGATCCTTAATGAAGACGATGGAGAACTTCCAGCGAGCACTAAGAACTTGGTCCTCAAGTCTAAGAAGGATGAGCCTAAAGATGGATCTGATTCCGAAGATGAGGATGACGAAGAGGATGATCCTTTTGCTCTTATCACAAGAGGCCTTGCTCGAATTCTCAAAATGAAGAAGCAATTCAACAACAAGGATGGATCAGAGTCTTCAAAATTTCGAGGTAAGCCTCAATACAACAAGTATGAAAAGAAGACTAAACCGTTGTCTTGTTTTGAATGTGGTGAAACAGATCATCTTGTGAAGGACTGCCCTCAAAAGACAAAGAGCCAGTCCAAGAAGGGTGACAAATGGAAGAAGAAAGCCATGGTGACAACTTGGAGCGATTCTGACTCTGACTCCGATGATGAGAAGGCCAATATTTGTCTTATGGCCTTAGAAGATGAATCCCACGATGAAAAGCTTGAAGCTACTGTAAGAGAACTTATGGCAAGTCCAAAAGAGGTATTATCGGAATTCCTTTCTAATATGATTGCCAATGAAGAGAAACTTATTGCCCAAACTAACATTCTTATTAAGAGAACTGTGGATCAGGAAAGAACTATTGAGGATCTGTCTATGAGGGTTAAAAGTCTTGAAGCTTCTTATTCAGGTCTTGACATTAAAGTCAAGACGCTTGACTCAGAGAAATCTGAACTCAAGCAAGATCTCTCCTCTCTAAGAAATGATCATCATGACTTAGAGAACGAGAAGATCTCCCTGAATAATAAGATTCAAGACCAACAGACAGCCCTCATAAGTTTAACCAAATCCAAAGGCACTCTTGATAGGATCTTGGATGAGCAACAAAGTTCTCTAAACAAAAGTAATATTGGTTACAATCCAAGGTTTTTAAAGAAGCAGCACATTACCACCTTTGTAAAGGCAAAAGGAAGCAGAACCTCTCCTATATGTCACCACTGTGCTAGAAAGAGACCTGCCCTTATAGAAGAAAGGATCCATATATTATTCGCAATACATTTCCTATTCATTTGAGAAAAGAACGGATAACACAAGTTTGGGTTCCAAAAGGCACTATTTTACCAAATATGGTTTATCCCAATAATGGATCCAAATTTGCTTATTGGTCTAGCCACAAAGGTTGATGTTTGTTTTGCAGGAGATCACCAAGGTGAAGGAGCACAAATGGATTATTGATAGTGGATGCTCGAGGCATATGAGTGGAAAGAGTTCTCTCTTTCATGATCTAAAGGAGCAATCCACGGGAACAATCACTCTTGGTGACAAAGGAAAATGTGACATCGTTGGTATTGGTAGTGTTGGAAGCGATTCCAGCCATAGTATTAAAAATGTCTATCTTGTTGATAGTTTAAAGTATAATTTGCTTAGCGTTTCTCAATTATGTGATAGTGGCAACAATGTCAGATTTAACAAGAAAAGATGTATAGTATGCAGGGAAGATACAGGTGAAGTTATATTAACTGCATATCGTTACAACAATATATACGCCGTAAATGCTGATCAAGTGGCACAAGGAAGCTTAACCTGTCTAAAGGCTTTGACGGACGATCCAAAGCTCTGGCATAGGAGAGTCGGTCATGTGAGCCCACATACACTACAGAAGCTTGTGTCCAAAGGGCTTGTAAGAGGGCTACCTGAGATGTACTTCAAAGGTATTGATATGTGCAATGCATGCACACGAGGTAAACAAACACGTAGCTCTTTCAAACCCAAAAAGGTTGTAAGTTCTTCTAGACCCCTTGAACTTTTACATATGGATTTATGTGGTCCTATGCGAGTCAAATCTCCCAATGGTAAAAAGTACATGCTAGTTGTTGTTGATGATTTTTCTAGATATACTTGGGTTGCATTTTTAAAAGAAAAATCAGAGGCCTTATTTGAGTTTTCCAAACTTTGTAAGGAGTTGCAAACTTTAAGAAACGAGCCCATAGTGTCAATTCAGAGTGATCATGGTAGGGAGTTTAATCAACTTCAGTTTGATTTGTTTTGTGCTAAATATGGCATCTCCCATAACTTTTCTGCTCCTAGGACACCTCAACAAAACGGGGTTGTGGAACGCAAGAACCGCACCTTAGAGGATATGGCCAGGACTATGCTTTTAGAAAATGCATTACCTAAAACCTATTGGGCTGAAGCTGTTAACACAGCTAACTACATTTTGAATCGTTGTCTTATTCGTTCCATCTTAAAGAAAACTCCTTATGAACTTTTCAAATGCCGCAAACCACTTATATCTTATTTTAAACCCTTTGGCTGTACTTGTTTTGTTCATAACAATGGAAAAGATAACCTTGGGAATTTGATGCGCGTAGTGATGAAGGTATATTTCTTGGCTACTCTACGAGTAGCAAAGCTTATAGAATCTTCAATAAAAGGACCCAGTTAGTTGAAGAAAGTATACATGTTATTTTTGATGAATGCAATGACGGTGCTTTGAGTGAAAGTGTTGCAGATATAGATCTTAACATCCATGCAGAGAACGAGGAAGGTGATGATGCTGCTACCAAGAACACAGAGAAGAGGAACATGAAGGACCAGATTCTTAACACTGAAGAATTGGCCCAAGGTGTTGAGGATTCGTCCAAAGCCCTTGGTGTCCAATCCAACAGTGTTGAGACGTCAGAAGCTGCTGTAATTGAACCTAACAGGACCACGGAGTCAGATGTACCACAAGTCAATCCTACTGGTGTGACGAATCAAGGAGCTGAGACTAGCAAAAGGAAATTCAAATACTCCTCATCACACTCATTAAAGGATATCATTTCTGATCCTACTTCTAGTGTTCAAACTCGTTCTAAACTTAAAGATCTTTGTGCTTTTCACGCGTTTGTTTCTCTTATTGAACCAAAGAAGGTAGATGAGGCACTTCAAGAGCCAGACTGGATCATTGCTATGCAAAGTGAGCTTAACGAATTTGAAAGGAACAAAGTCTGGACCTTGAAGCCTAGGACAAAGCATCAATCAGTCATTGGCACACGATGGGTATTTCGAAACAAGCTAGATGAGAATGGTAAGATCGTGAGGAACAAGGTAAGGCTTGTTGCTCAAGGCTACAATCAAGAGGAAGGTATTGACTACGAGGAGACCTTTGCTCCCGTAGCTAGGCTTGAAGCCATTCGCGTTTTATTAGCATTTGCATCTTTTATGAGCATAAAGTTATATCAAATGGATGTCAAGTGTGCTTTTCTTAATGGTTTCTTAGAGGAAGAAGTATATGTGGCTCAACCCCCAGGATTTTCGAAAGTTTGGAATTTCCCAATCATGTTTATAAACTTGACAAAGCGCTTTATGGTTTGAAACAAGCCCCAAGAGCTTGGTATGAGCGCTTGTCAAAATATCTTTTAGAAAATGAATTTAAAAGGGGGTTGATCGACAAGACTCTTTTTATCAAGACCAAAGGAAAGGACATCTTGGTTATTCAAATTTATGTTGATGATATATTATTTGGTGCTACTAACACATCTTTGTGCAAGGAATTTTCTGACATCATGTGCAGCGAATTTGAGATGAGCTTGATGGGTGAACTCAACTTCTTTTTGGGATTACAAGTTCATCAATCTAAGAAAGGGATCTTTGTCAACCAAAGCAAGTACACTAAGGATCTCTTGAAGAAGTTTAAGATGGATCAAAAGTAGCCAAGACTCCCATGAGCTCAACATTATCTCTAGATCAAGACAAGACTTGGAAAAGTGTCAATCAAAAGGAGTATCGAGGAATGATTGGATCTTTATTATATCTCACGGCTAGTAGACCTGACATCATGTTTAGTGTTTGCATGTGTGCTAGGTTTCAAGCTTATCCTAAAGAATCTCACCTCGTGGCTGTGAAGAGGATCTTTCGATATCTCAATGGCACTAAGGAGCTTGGACTATGGTACCCAAAGCAAAAGGATTTCACATTGATTGGATATTCTGATGCAGATTTTGCAGGGTATAAGGTGGATAGGAAGAGCACATCAGGATGTTGCCAATTCTTAGGAGCATACTTGATCAGTTGGCACTCAAAGAAACAAAACTCAGTCGCTCTATCCACTGCAGAAGCCGAATACATTGCAGCTGGAGCCTGTTGCTCCCAAATCCTTTGGATAGCTCAACAAATGCGAGATCTTGGCATCAACCTCAAAGGCATTCCCATTAAGTGTGACAATACAAGTGCCATCTCCATCACTAAGAATCCTGTTCAGCATTCAAGGACCAAACATATTGATGTAAGACATCATTTCATTAGAGACCATGTTGAAAAAGGTGATGTGTCCATTTCATTTATCTCAACTGATTATCAATGGGCTGACATTTTTACTAAGCCTTTGGCAGAGGACAGGTTCACCTTCATAAGACGAGAGATTGGGATGCTTAACAAGGATGCACTTTCGTAGGGGGAGCCTTCCCTTTACGAAAGATAAAATCTACTTAGTGTCAAGACCTTTGAGAATTATGCCAAGGTTTGTGAACTAAATGGTAGATCACATATATCGGATCTCATATATTTGGTTAATATCTTTTTAGATATTTAATCAAGTATATTTTTATCGGATTTTAAAATCTTCTATTTATGTTTTTTTTTAAACCGTTGAGATATTTTTGGAGCAAAATAATTTCGGATATCTTTACCTCTTATTTCTGGTTAAGAAAAGGATTTGAATTTTGAATTGGAAATTTTCAAAATTAGCAATGTTATGATTACCCCCCATTGGAACTCTAAACCCGTCCCATCAGTCCATCATCTCTCTCTACTTAAACCCAATTCTGTACCCGATCCCATCACAAACTCAGAACTCTTCCAAACCCTTTCACCTTCTCCTTCTTCAACCTCTCAACCTGTTCTAAGAAAACCCTAGCCGATTTTCTCCATGACACCCAAATCAAAGAAAGCTTCCACACCCAAAAGACTTGGCGCCACCCCCAAGGGACGTCAGGTCACTGCCACCTCTCCCACACCTGAACCCACTCCTCAAGCCATTGTCCCAACTGTTGTCCAGAGCACCATCGCTGAGAGCACGGCCACTGTTACCAAGGGCTCTCAAAAGCGCTCTGCTAAGAAGCCCCTCTGTGCGAAACAGAAAGGGAAAAAGAAGATCTTAGCTGAGGAGGTGGACGAGGAAGAGGAGGAAGATGATCTTGACGCTATTCTGGAAAGAGATGCTGCCAAGGAAGCCGAAGAGGAAGCCTTGAAGAAGAAAAAGGCCGAGGAGGAGGCCGAGCTTGCAAGGAAACTTGCCGAGGAAGAAGCTGAGAGGATTCGGAAGGAAGCCGAAGCCGAGGAGGTTCCATCTGAAGAGGAGCCTGAGGAAGAAGACGAAGAGCAAGACGGTTCTGGAGAAGACGAGGAAGAGGCCGAGCTTGAAGGTGATGAAGCGGGGTCCGGTGAGGACTCGGGGTCTGAGGAAGAGGAGGAAGAATCTCCCTCTCCTTCTCCTCCTCCCCCGTCTTCGAGGAAGCGGAAAGCCCCAATTGCTGTCAAGCCTCCATCCCCAAAGCGCACCAGGAAGGGCACTCTCAGAAGCCTTGAAGCGCCTGTCAAGAAAGCCGCTCCAACGATTGCTCGCAGGAAGAACGCCGATCCACATGCCTACATCCAGGTAAACTAATCCTTTCCCTCCTCTTGGTTTGAAAATGCTGAGACTGCTGGTAAGTGGGTAGATGAGTTTCGAACTCGTAGGATTTGCTGTTCTGATTTTTTGGATATTGAGTTCTTCGAAGCTTTGAAGCTACCCTGCATTGATCTTCTCAAAAAATCCCCAGCCTGGACCCTTCTCAATCTTGAAACCGTTTACTATCCCCAGCTTACCCGCCTGTTCTACATAAACCTAAAAGCCAAACACGACGCCAATGGTTGGTCTTTGGAATTTGTTGTCAAAGGGGTTAGAATCTCTTTCAACTCCAATGACTTTGCAGATTTCCTTGGCCTACCTAGCCCATGTCCACCCTCTGAAGTACACCCCTCAAAAGAGAACTGCATCATCCTTGCCCGAGCCAAGTACCTCCTACCCTAAGCATCTAACAGCACCTCAAAGCAACTCACCCACTCATCCCTTACCCTTGAGGCAAAAATCATATTTAACATCATTGTTCGATGCCTCTTACCCCGTCTTAACTCTGGCTCGCTCCTTACTGACAATGCCATGGTCCTCCTTTACCGTATCCTCAATGACCTTGATCTTGATCTGGCCAACACCATTTTAGGATCCATGGCTAACACAAGAAAAGCCAGGAAAGGAACCCCCCTCCCCTTTGCTACCCTTTTGACCCCACTCTTCAAAGCTTCTGGAATTGATTTCAAAAATGAAGAACAACAGCATCATATGGGTAAGTTCGACTCCAAGAGCCTTGAAAAGATTGGCATCACTCGGTCTCCCCAAGGGATCTTGAGTCTTGCCACTCCTTCAAAAGCTCTTCCCACTGCTTCAGCCGTTGATGAACGCATGGACAACCTGGAGTTGGGCTTGGAGGAAGTTCGCCTGGATATCAAGGAGCTGCACAAGGAGGTTATGACGGAGATGAGCGGGATAACCAAGATGCTGCAAGGTCCGTGGACGAGGCTCACTGATGATGCTCCGGACGACGAAGCCTAACCCTACCCTACCCTATCCCATCCCTGAAATCTGATACATTGCTGGTTTTTGGAAACATTTTCAAAACTTTTGGTGACTGTTTTACCTCCTCCCTTTGTTGAAAGACAAAAAGGGGGAGATGATCTATGGTTGTTTAGACTTGAAAACCTTTCTGCTTGAAGGTCTTGGAAGACCTTGATTTCTGATTTTTGGTTTTCGGTTGGATGATTTTTCATGCTTTAAAAATTTGATCTAACATTTGTCTAACCCATGCAGGTACTTAGTCCGATTTCACTTATATTATTTATGCTTGACTAAGTTGCAGGGATGCACAAGTTTTGTCTTTCATCAAGGGGGAGATTGATAACTCCCTCCCTTGATGAAAATCGGAATAATGTTTCAAAGGCCTTGACAGGATGTCTGTGTCAAAGGTCTTGGAGCTTTAACAGTTGATGAAATCCAAAACCTATTCTATATATTATTATGTCCGAATTTTTTTTAATAGTATATACTTCCATTATATTATATGCCTAACTAACCTTTCAGGAAGTATTATTCGAATTACTTCTTTCCTTATGTTGCATATTGAGGAGACCCAAATTGGAGAGATCATATCTTCAAAGTGTCCAAAAATAGAAGATCCTTGGGCGCGCCATGATCCGAACTAGCCATTGTTGAAGATCCTTAGGCGCCTTCTTGCTTCTATATAAAGGAAAGGAAGAAGAAGACAGAACACACGAGTTGAACACAAGCTTTCATTCATTCAAGCGAGATCTGTCTTCCAAGTGTACTCTCTGCTAGCGCCCAAGAGTTTGTTATTTCATTTCAAAGCCTTTGAGAGTTACACTGTGAGCTTATAGGATATATTCATTTAAATTGTTATACTCGAGAGTTTGTAACTCGGAAAGTAAGCACTAGGCTATTGATTTGTGAGAGTAAGAGGATTGTACTAGATAGCTGAGAGAGGTGGGGCTCTTCTAGATTGGTCTAGGACTCCAAGGGAACGTGAGTTGACTAGATTGCAATTGTATAGGAGAGAGGCTTCCCGGTGAGCTATTAGGATCCTACGCTTTGCGAATCAATAAAGCCTTTTGAATCCTAGGGTTGTGGAAGAACCCTAGGCGGGGACGTAGGCCAAGTTCGTGCCGAACCTCGTAAACAATTACTCGTGTCCTTTATCTATTGCTTTACCTTATTTCCGCACTTGGTTCGATTGTCTAACTTTGTGATTCAGGCTTAATCTCAAAGGGTTTTATACGAGCTCCAAAAGTCTTGAGACTTTCTGCGAAAAACGGGCATACTCTATTCAACCCCCCTTCTAGAGTATTTCTATATTACCTTGTTTTATATTATCGAATCTTCATTTCGGAACACATATGAGAATATGGTGGTTATCTAAGTCGAACAGCTGGAGCTCGGCTCGTTCGAATACGTAAAACAAGCCGAGCTTGAACAACATTTTGGGCTCGAACCCGGAAGCTCGATATATAAATTTACAAAACTACCCCTAGGGTTATGAAGTTATGAATTCTACGTGTCAGGCCGAAAGCGCTTCATTGTGGAAAGTTCAGCCGCTTCTCAGTTCGATCTCCCTCTTCCTTCCCTCAGTCCTTCAGTTCGATCTCGCTTCTTCCTTCCTCAGCGGCGCCGATGAACTGTTGCAACAACACCAAGTTTCTCTTTCGGCAATCAGGGATGGCGTTGTACCCATTCCTCTTTCGGCATCGGTGAACTTCCTCTAGGCGGCTGCTCGTGGTTCCTATGTGTGGCGAACTTCCTTGGTGCCGACGTACCCATTAATTACTCCTCGACTCCTCGTGGTCCCTCCTCGACAAACTTTCGCAGCTCCTCGGCGTGCTCCTCCTTGTTCATCGTCGTTGTTCATCTCTTACTTACTCCCTCCTTGTTCAATAATTGGTCTTGCTTTGCCTTTGTGATTTTCTTTTAAATAGGTTTTAGAGTAATTCTCCTTTGTAAATTTCAGCATTATTTTAGAGTCATTATCCTTGCTTGCCTTTGTGATTTTCTTCCTTGTTCATCTTCCATTCTTCTCATTCCTTGTTCATCTTCCATTCTTCCTGTTACTTCCTCCTAGTTCCGGCAATTGTAACGATTTACATAATTTTAGAGTAATTGTCCATTGTTTGAGCATGAATCTGAGAACGAGATGTCATATTACAAGAATCCACTTGTCCTATCCACTTGATTAGAAATCTACTTGCATAGGCACCGAGCTCAAATGAGCCCAACTAACGAGCTCGAATGGGTTTAGGCTTATTCGTTCAGCTTGTTTGAGCCTAATCAAGGTTAGCTTGAGTTCTACCCTGGGCTCGCGAGTCGAGCTTGATCGCCAAAAAAATCTCGAATAATTTTTGGGCTCGAGCTCAACTCGGCTCGTTTCCCGTTCAAGCCAAGCTTGAACATGTCAAGCTCAGCTCATTCGGCTCGAATAATACCCCTATCTGAGAAGCAAATTAGGAGTGGGCCTAATCACAATTATCCATTGAAGCCCATTTTATTTTGCCTCTATCAATTTAGCCCAATTTATTTTAACTCCTTTTGATAACTTAACCCAAATTCATTAGTTTTCCTTTAGCTGATGGGTGACCAGAAACCTTCACCTCCCTCTACTGCATTCACCTCTGTATTCGCCTCTTTTTTTTATTATTCAAATGTGCGTTCAGCGACTTTAACAAGAGGAGCCACACCGTTGCAGCTTCTGTCAGAAGACACACCGCCACAGTCACGAACAACTCGACTTGGAGGAGAATCCGATTCCCGAAGCACATCGGAGGCTTGGGCTCGGATGCTCTTGGGATGAGCGAGCTAAAGCCGAAGGGCTTTTGAGTGCAGATCTGAGAGCCTTTATCGATTGAAGAAAAAATTAGGTTTGCTCTCTCCTCTTTTTTGTGATTTGTCCTTAATTTGGGGCAATTTTGGCTATTTGAGTTTGGGAAAGTCGCCTAGGTATGAGTTTGATGACTTTTGATTTGGGATTTTTTTCTTCTGGGGAATCGACGAACATAGCCAATGACTCTAGAGCTCAAGAAATTTGAAAAGGGGCTAACGGAGGTCCAACTTGGGCAATTGGAAGAGATGGTAGCATTGCAAGGATTCGTCTAAACTCTCCGAAGCGCCACTACAACTCAGCTTCGCTAATTAGGTATATTCACTTTTCCTTTTCTTTTCTTCTAAAAAATTTGATACCTCTGCCTCTTCAATAGAACTGATGTGTTAAGTCCACTAATTTGGGGTTTTGATTTTCATCCAGGCTAGGCTGATTTGGAGTAGATCATATTAGTTTGGAAATGAGAAGCATTTTTTTCTTCCCCAAGTTGTTCTAGTTTAATATGTATTTGACTGACTTGAATTGTACAGTTTGACCTTTGTTCAAGTAGCCGAGTTTACGATTAGTTGCAATTTGGTAGCAACCAAGGAGGATTAGTTCCCCAAAGTTAGTTTTAGTCTCTGGGGTCTTTTGCATTTTTCACTCATGGTTAAGTTTGCTCTGGAGATTATGTGATTGCTTATGCTACACCATCTCCTTTTTTAAAGCAGTTGAAACCAGAAACTTTGTTGTCTTTTGCTAAGTTTAATGAAGGGCCGATACTGCCTCATTTATTTGCTTGGTTAACGTTTTTTTTACAGGATCAATTTGAGTGAAAATTTTGCCAGAGTTTCGCCTATGTTTGGGGTGATTTCAGGACTTCGAAACCTATACTACCTGCTTAAAACTATATAGCCTTACACAACTATATAAGTTAGCAATGGGAGATTTCGAGAATCCATTTCGGCAGCATGTTGTAGGAGGAAGCCGAGTTCAATAAATAATAATATAAATCAAACCAGATTCGTGCCCACGCAAATAATTACAAGACTTCCTCCCGATGTAGTAGAAGGTTGTCAGGATCGATCCTCGAGGAAGTGTGTCAGCGGATCTCAGGTAGCAGGCGAATCTTACGAACGATTTCGACTCAGGAAGTACTTGACGTCGACTAAGTGTCCTTGACGTCGACTACTCAGTCAGGTAGAAACTGAAAACAGAAGCAAACAAAGCACAAAACGAAGCAAGACTGGTCGATGTCGACTAACCCTACTCGACGTCGACCACTATAGAAGTCGGTTTCGAGTAATGCTGGTCGATCTCGAGTAGGACAGAAATAAAAACGTAAACTTTAAATTGCATTAAAGCGAAAGCAAACACGAAATTGGTGAATAAAATCAATAAACTAAAATACTCCCAAGATCAGGGTATCAACACCACAACGATAATCATGTAAAATAATGCATAAGGTGTAAAAGATCATGCATTTTCATCAAATAGCTTTTGTTATTAACAAATAGGAATATAGAGGCCTTCATATAAACCCTAATTGTTACTAACCATTTTCACATAATTAATCCAAGTTGTATTAAGATCACTTTCGCTTCAATAACACAAACAAGGATCACCTTCAACTTTCGCAAAAGAATCATGCTCATAGGGATAGAAGATGAAATCGCATCAAAAGAATGTACCTTTATCGCATCACCTTACATGGCTACCGTCGGGCTCACCCCGACCCTAGAAGTTGAGTGACTACTCGCTCTTCATCATCAAGAAACTCGTCAATATTAAAAGGAAACTAAATTGAATTAATGAAATAAACAAGAGGTTACAACTGATCGAAGCCAAAACGTCTCTCGACAAACTCCAACTCCACTCGGCCTTGCTCTTCTCTCTATGTGTGTAATTGTAACTAAATTGGAATGATTAAAACTCAGCCCCTAGGGCCTTATTTATAGTGTTCCACCTAGCTAATCTTGGAAGAACAACTATATCTACATCTAAACTTTCTATCTAAAAGCATAAGATAAAACATTATTGATAAAGGAAATAAATCTATAAGGAAACTAGGACTAATGTGGAAAGATCTCTTCCATCTTGATAGATCTTCATGTGGTGTTTGATAGAATTCCATAAATCTTCTATTGCAAGTGTTCTATCTTCTCGTCTCCACTCGATCTCGGACTCGAACTGTTGCTGGAACGTACTCGACTTCGACTAGGTTAGTCGACGTCGACTAGGATTTTTCCTCCTGGGTTGCACTCGAGCTCGGCTAGCTTCTGGACTCGACGGGTGTACTCGACATCGACCAGGTTGGTCGACGTCGACCAAAGCTGTGTTGATCGAGTGACTCTGCTCGACTTCGGGTAGAATTCTGGGCTCGGGAGTACTCGATATCGAGTAGGTTACTCGATATCGACTAGCCTTGTCGAGTTGCTCCCTGACCTCGGACTTTTTATAGTTGACTTTGAGCTTTTCATCCTTTTTCCGAATTGTTGTAAATTGCCTCGATTTCTGCAAAATTAAACAGAAACTAGTGTAGACTCCATAATTTGGCAAATAAGCATAAACTACATAGATTCTGTACTATTCTAACCCAAATGTCTGAAATGCTTACAGAAGTCGATATAAAAGTTAATGTAAAACATGGCAAATTAGGCTCACAACACAACACATCAACATGTTTGGAGGATAGTTTGGTAATTCTAAAATCCATACCGCATGCTTAAACCTAATAGCTTTACAAAACTATACAACTTTGCACAAGGGGGTTTTGAGAACCATGAAAACTACCTTGAATCTTCTTTTCTGCAACAGGAACAAAGTTTTGCTGATCTTTTTTTTTTTTTGCTTGTGTTTGTTGTTTACAGGTTTCTCCAGGAGTAGGAAAAGCCAGGAGCGAGAATAAGAAAACCCCAGAGGAAACTGTAGGAGGAAACCAGCCCCGCAGGTTGAAGCAGTTTTTTATAGGGTGAAGTTAAGGAAGTTACTTGTGTAAAACACCTTACCCATGTACTGCACTTTCTTTTTTTTTCTTTTGTACATTTTTTTTGTTTTCAACTGCAAATGGAGAGAGTAACATGTATTGGTAGTTGCGATGAGAGTAACATGTACCGCAGGTTGAAGCAGTTTTTCTTTGTAATCCGACTTTCGTTAGAGTTCCTTTTAGTAGGTTTTTCCATAGAAAGTTAATTTTGATCTTTGGCGGACAGTCAATTTTCCATATCCAGTCGAGTGAATCTGAATTGTTTCTTCTATTTTTCGTGATACAGTCTAACGCACTGGCAGTTGAGAACCAACCATTTCTATTAGGTTTCTAGTATAATCTATCTTCAATTTCATTTGTAGGTATATGAACTTTAAGGATTTTTTGAAAGATATCCATAGTGGAGAGAGTCTTTTAATCTTTCTTTATTCCAGGTATTATTTGATTTTATGAATTGGTCGATCGTTTCTTGTTCATCAATGTGGTTATGGATACTTTTTTCTCAAAGGTTAGTGTCATTTTGTCACCATTTGTCACTTCCATAATGGTTTTCCCGTTTCTCGCCTGCTAGATAGACTTGAGCAGAAATCCTCTTTAATCTCCATCAGTTTTGCCCATTGCCAGGAGGTGTTCTTTTTCCTTTTGTAGTCCCAGATATTCTCTTCCTTTAGGGCTTATCTCTAATAATTTTGACTCATTTGTTTTATGGTTTCATAAGTAATTTCCATAACAATTTAATTTGCAACACTTTGTTCATTTCTTTTATGTAGTCCTAATATATCCACCTTCACTCTTTGGTCTGCAAACTTTATCCCATCTGACATCTGGTTTATAATTTGGGTCCTTGTTCCAGAAGAAGCATTTCTTTAGTCGATTGAGGTTGTTATGAATACTCGTGGGGAGCATGAAGTTTTGCATATTATATATCGATTTGGCTGCTAGGTTTGTTTTTACTAGTACCGCTCTTTCTTGTTGGGTTAGTTCATTTGCTCTCCATTTTGTTAATTGGTTTCCAAGGATTTATTCAAACATGTTCTTTTTCACTCTGTCGTTAATAATAGGGCAACCAAGATATTTTTCTAAAGCAATTTGGTTAGTAATTATTTGTACGGAAGATTGGATTCGTTGTTTTTGGTCATTTGTAATCCCGTTTGTAACTTGGAAAGAAGAGTTTGGAAATTTTACTTTTTGGCCGGAAATCTCGCAATATTCATCAAGTATAGTTTTCACTATCCGACATGCTTCCGGGGGGTCGCTTTGGAGAAGATGATTATGTCCTTTGCAAAGGAAAAAAATTGAATTGTGGTTCCACTCCTAGAAATCTTGAATCCAATTGTGTTCATTGATTGTTCGTCTTGTCGTTGAAGCTTTCTTGTGAGGATCTCAACACCTATGATGAATAGGTAGGGCGATATGAGGTCTTCTTGTTTGAGTTTCATGTGATGACGGAAAATCTTAGTTGGTTCGTCGTTCACCAGAATGGGGAATGATACTATTTGAATACATTCTTTAATCCACCTACAATTTTTTTTTGACAAAAACCGACTTTAGACATTATAGCAAACAAAAAGTCTCAGTTCATCCTATCATATGCCTTTTCCATGTTAAGTTTGATTACGATCCATCCATCTTGACCCTTCCTACTATGAAAGCAATGGAATATTTCATGTCTAATTAGTACATTATCTTGTATTGTTTTATATGAAATGAAGGTTCCTTGTAATGGGCGGATTATTTTTTCCTAATACAGTTTTCAATCTGTCCGCCAGTATTTTTGCAATTGTCTTATAAATAGTTGAGCACAGACTAATTGGTCTATAGGTATTGGTTGTTCTTGGGTTATCACATTTTGGGATCAGTGTGATAAAGATTTAGTTAATTTGCTTAAGCATTCTTCCAGAGTGGAAAAACTCTTTGATTGCTTTAATGATCGATGGACCCACTATGTCCCAGTATCATTGGTCAAATTCTGCAGTCATTCCATCTGGTCATGGGGACTTATCTTTTCCAATAAAAAAAGAAGGGCTTTTTTACTTCCTGGTTTATTATTGGTTTTATGAGAAAGTCATTTTCTGCTTATGTAATTTCAATGTTTATTAGTTCCAAATATTCTTCTAATAGTCAAGAATTGATTCTTTCATCTTGAAATCTTTTTTCAAAGTCTTTCTAGATCTTTTTTTTTTTGATATTTTCTTCCCCTATAATTAGTTTCGTCTTGGGTTATTATTTCCGTTATAATTTTTCTTGTTTCTTCGTCCTATTGTTACTTTATTGTGGTATTCTGAATTTGTTTCCGATAATTTTAGGTGTTTTGTTTTAGCTATTTGGCTCGAGTATATTTTATGGTATTATAATATTTTGTTTTTTTTGTTTATAATTAATAGCAGTTGCCTTCTATTGATGTCGCTTTGTTGGTTGTGATTATTGTTCCTTTGCAGGTTTGTCAGCTTTTCTTTAATTTCTTTCAATTGTCGAAAAATGTTTTCAAAAGTTGTTTTTTTTGGTAACTTGGAACAAATGAGATCCTACACAATTCATCCTCCAAGCTTGAACAACAATATTTCAGTAGTCTTTTATTTGGGTCCACATTTTCTCAAATATGAACGGTCTAGCCTTCTTCTTCTAAATTGAATCGGTATCGGGCAGTTGTCTGGGGAGAAACTGCATAATTTCTAGTTGTGATGTTCGGGTACCATTGTAGGATTTGACCTTGTACTAGCGCTGTGTCAATTTTCTCATATATATTGTCTATATCTCTTTTTTTTTTCCTCCAGGTGAAACCATTCTTGAGTGTTGGAATATCAAGCAGATTACACTAGTCCTTGGAATAAAGCAGTTTGTTGAATCTGTTAGGATTTGGTTGTACTCTCCCTGTTTTTTCGGAGGAACATTGGATCTCATTTAGATCAACCATTACTAAAAATGAGATATCTAAATTCAGAATGTGGTCTATAAGTCTTGGCCAAATTTTGATTTTGTCGTTTTCTTGAGCGGAGACATAAACAAAACAATACGCCAATTTGATTCCTTTATTGTTATCTTTTATTATTAGAGTGAATGAAATATCCCAAAGTATTTTTGAGATTTCATTTCAAGTATATATATATATATATATATATATATATATATATATATATATATATATATATATATATATATATATATATATATATATAATTTGTGGTTCAAATGTAAAATTTCCTTAACTAGTGTTTTGCGGGTTGGGCCTGTTTATTGGGTCTCTCCGTCCCCATCTCTCTCCTCTCTTATCAATAGAGAAGCAGAGGCAATACGCTCTCCCTTTTATCCATGGAGTTGGAGAAGCAGAGGCAACGATGTAGAGCCACAGCTAGCCGAGATCAACATCTTCTTACGCGAGCCACCATTGAAGCCCTCGAGATATCCACCGCAGGGGCAATGATGTCGGCGAATCAATATTTGAAATCGTTTTTTATCCCGGCGACCCTCTTCGCCCTCTTCGATCACTACACATAGCCCTCTTCTATCAATTAGGGCTCCCAGGTTCGTTCGTTCCTTCTCTTTTGGCCCTCTTCGATCAATTATTTGTCAATTTCTTCTTCTTGATGTAATTAGGACTCTGAGATTGGTGTTTGTTCTTAGTGTTTATATTTTGATGGTGATTAATTTCTAAATTTTAGGGATTTAGGGATAGGAGATTTAGGGATTGGCCTTCTGTCTTGCAGCTCGAGAAAGAAATTTTAGATTTCTGTCAAGGCCTAAAAGTGATTGGATCAAACAATTTTCTTCAAGATCATTGTATTCTCTACAATACTCATGTTCTGCCAAGATTGATCTGAATTTATGAACTCCACATTTTGCATTCTATTTTCAAACCTCTTAGAGAAGTCAGTACCTCAGCGGTCATTTTATCTACATTATCTTTTGTGAATACTTATGTTAATGATTTGAATACATAAGAATTGCTAGTTGTGTTTGTCTTTGGTTCAATTTCCATTTGAATACATATGCTTGGTGCAATTGAATAACTGTACGCAAACCAGCTTCAACATTCCCAACGAAAGCAAAAATAACCAATTTCAAGATTTTTCAAGTGTTTCAAAGCCCCAATTGGGGGATTTTGATTTATTTACTGCTAACAGAAAAATAAGTTCATATTCAGATGCATAAAATCCTACTCTCACATGTAATCTTCTGCAAAGGAGGAGTACTCTAGGTAGAAGGTATCCTCTACTCTCATCTATAATCTTCTGGCTGCAATGCATTTGAGAATCTGACACGCACACACACACTGCATTTTATACTACAAGTATGGAACTGGAAGGGAAGGAAAGGAATACACTGCACCAGCAACGTACCAACAACTAGCTACAAACATTAGCAATGGAGATGAGTGAATGCCTACGGGGATGAAGTGAACATTCTGCAAACAATTACTGTAGGTTGCAAGGTTTGCTGTTTTTGATGAAGGTGCTGCTACTGAAGAAGCTCGAGCTACTGGGGCTAATGTTGTTAAAGGGGATGAGCTTATTCAGCAAACAACTACTTCATTCCTTCGATCATACAGTGAAACAAGAGGGTGACAAATGGTGTTAATCTTTGGCAAAATGACTATGAGCATGATGATCACTTTAGTCAATACATATTAATAGAGATTTAGTTTTTGTTTGGGTGAGATTTGGAGATAAAAAGATTTAAGTCCACATTCTTAATATTTAAGTGCAATATTAGATAGCAAATGTGCTAACTAAAGAGTTAATAGTGAATACTTAAGAGATAGCGAAACGAATGCACTTTGATGCTGAATTTGATTCATTTCAGGATAATAAATTGCAAATAGTCTTTGTTTATCTTTTTCACATTGTCCCGCTTAAGCCTTTTGAAGTTTTGTACTAAAGCCTATTAGCTCAAAATGGGAGAGCAATGTGCATACTCACAAAGATGCGGGTTCAAACCCCGTATAGGCTATCTATGTTTATCGCTTACAAGTACTATGTTTCTCTTCATGAGTAAGAGTGTAAGGTGCAAAAATAAAATTGTAATCTGCAAATATAAGAACATAAAGTGCAAAAATAAAATTGTAATGTGCATATCTAGAACATAAGGGCTACAGACAAGATCTCAAAACGACTGTTGACAAGACAATTTCAACTAAATTGTGCAAAAGTCCTTGTTAGATTGACCGAGTGCTTGCCCTCAAGCTTTCTCCTCCCATGGAATTCTCTCCCAACTCCCATGGTACTAACTTCTCTCCCAACTCCCATGGTAACAACAAATAGAACAAAGAAATCGTTCGTCCTAGTTTTGATTACCAAACAAACAGTTTGATTCAAATGAATCCAATCAAACTTATTCCAAATTAAAATAAGAATGGATTAGGGTTAGGATTAGTATTAACTTTCTCCCCAACTCCCATTAGAGACAACCCAAATCCTCTCAAATTCGGCGATTATGTGGATCGAATCAACCAAGCCCCCTTTGACGGATACACATATGAGGATTTTGATCTTGTCATCCGAAACCGTCGGCAATGAAGTCGGATTCAAATTTGGGGAAATTGAAGACTTGGTTTCAGGGGCGATTTGCTCCTCATCGTCCGTCGTTGGCGGTGTTGCCCCGGTGGGTCGCCGACATGATAAGGAAAAAGAAGGTATTGATCAGGAGCTCACATGAGGTGATGGGCGAGCCATCTTCATCGTCTCGAATCAATTTGTTTGGTGCAATGGGAGGTTTCTCAGTCCCAAAAGAAACCCCTTTAATGGGGTACACGTAGAATGTGAGCTGCAATTTGAGGGCCACCATCCTAAAATCAAATGTTGAAGCTAAAGGTAAGGGCTTGGCCAATGAGGTTCTTCCTCTTTGTTGGGCGGCGGCGGCAAGGCTATGAATGGCGCCTTTGTTGTCCTGGCTGAACTCGGATCTGGAACGATGAGATTACAAGAAGGACTTGTTTAAAATTTACCTAAATTTATCTTGTCAATAGACGTTTTGAAATCTTGTCTATAGACTCACTCTATTTAGAATACAAGTGTGCAAAAGTAGGATACAATGCTGCAAATTTAAACTACAATTGTGCAAAAGTAAGATACAATTGTGCAGATTTAAAATACATTTGTGCACATTTAGAATACAAGTGTGCAAAAGTAAGATACAATTGTGCAGATTTAGAATACAATTGTGCAAAAGTAAGATCATAATGTGTATGAATAAGACAAAAGATGTGCTTTTGAAATCGATGTTTTAATTTTGTTTTTTGTTTTTTGTTTTTTACTTTTGAAACTTTGGATTCACCTCTCGCATAATTTAGTCTGACAGATGTGAGTTTGAAATCGATTTTTTACGTATAACAATTTCAAATTAAAGTGCATACTTAAGGTTAAAAAGTGCATAATTTAGGTTAAAAAGTGCATAACTAAGATTATAATGTGCATGATTAACAATTTGGGATTGGTTTGTTTTTGTTTATAATATAACCTATGTGGGATTCGAACCCACATCTTTGTGCATAGGCACATCGCTCTACCAATTGAACTAATAGGCCAAAATAGTCTATCATAGTTGTAAAAATCAAGCAAATAAGTAGCATTTTTCTTTTATAAATCAGGCATTATATAAACTCCGATTATCATTTCCAAAATAAAATAGAAAATGTGGCATCTGATTTCCCTAAAGCATCTTGTTAAACCCAGGCAATAAAACACGAGACTACAATTCATATACGGACTACAATTCATTAAAATAGCAAAAAGAAACAGCCATTAGAAACTTAGGCCTAGTGCTTAATCTGCTACCAAGAGCTGTTGGCAAATACCACTAAAGATTCAACTCAATAGAGAATCATGAATGTCTAATTTGATTCATTTTCAATACAAGATATAAGGAATTGGCAAGCCAAGCTCCATTACACTAGCTTTGTGAGATACCGAGAGCTGTTCAAACCGAACAAAAAAAAGGTATACGAGAAAATATCCTAGAATGAACCGTTGTTGGCCGGACACCAGGAATCAATAGATGCATAGATTGCAAGTGCATCATCAAAAGGAGATTGTGGGCCAAACAGAAGGCATCATCAAACATTTATGCAGACTAGTGAAACAAAAACAAGCTAATTTTCCCTTTTGATGATGAAAATCATAGTCCTTGTGTGTACCCTACACCAACTCAGCACCTCCTCCAGACAATGAACTCATCTACAATCTTCTAGCATTTCCAGATGCAAGAAGGCAAACAGAAGGAAGACAAGGATATGTAACAGGTTCAACCTCAAGGAAATTGAAGTCAAAAGCGCCAAAGTGGCAATCACCGGAACCCAAGCAGCAGCACGCAAGCAGATCCAGAAAAAATGGGGAGGACCTAAACTACTTAAACAAGCAAAATCTCAAGGGAAACTAATGTTGTCTAATATTCACAGCACTAAATTACACAATGACAATATCATCAATATGCATAAAGAAAAAGATATGCCCACTCTTTCAATAAAAACAAGTGACGTCGTCGATCGCAAGATGGAACAACATTTGCATCCATATGTAGAAATCAAGCAAGAACCCTAGATCTACACAAATCTCATAAGGACTAGAACTCAGAAAATAGAAATCGCAGCACATTCATAAGTCTCATCAAACCTCAAATTTGTTTCAATCACTAAAATCTCAGTACAATTTGACAAAGAGGCATTTTAACAAACACCTTAAGTGTGATTAAGCAGAGAAAAAAAGAGAAAAGCTGGCATCCCTCTTAACTTAACCCTATCAGAAGATTTCAGAACACAAATTCCCATCTAATTGCTACGAAATCAGAAAATATCCCATTAGAAATCGCTCTAATTAATCAAACATTGCAATAAACAACAACACACATCCAATATAAAGTGTAATCAGACATCAAACCTCGCTCAAAACACGATTGAAGCAATAAAAAGAAGGCAAGGCAATCATGAACTCGGGATCGAGCTAACAATGCGGCGAAATGGTTCACCATGTTTCAGATGCGGATTGAACAAGGAGCGGTAGATATAGAGAGAGATAGAGAAATGCTTACTTGAGAACCATGGCGATTAGCAACAGCGGCCATGGCGGATTGGCGAGCGCGAGCGAGGGAGCGAGTGCGACCGAGCAAGGGATATTGCGAGCAGAGAGGGTGCGAGGGAGATCTGAGATGATGAAGAAGAATCACTCGCCGCTCCCTGCCCTACCTCCGCCTTCAATCAGCAAGCAATCAGACTCAGAGAGGAGCGTGTTTTTATTTTTTCGGTTTAGCCTTTTTTTTATGAAACGGGTCCGGTTCGTTTTTTTTAAACCAGCTCGCATGTTCGGTTTTCCATTAAAATATAAAATTTTCCACTTTAAGCATTTTACACCCTAAGACCATTTTACATTTTACCTCTTCCCTATATATAATAATAATAATAATAATAATAATAATAATAATAATAATAATAATAATATTAATAATAATAATAATAATAATAATAATAATAATAATAATAATAATAATAATAATAATAATAATAATAATAATAATAATAAATTTCATCTATTATCGTCTGCTAGGGCAAAGGGCGATTGGCGATCGGCGAGCGCTGATGGTGGCTCCTTAGGTTCAGCCCAGCGTCCGACGTTGTCAGATCGAGAGGGTCGTCCTTCTAGTGGCCTCCCGTCGCTGCATCTGGATTTGATCCATGGGGGCTCGCTGCAGGTTTGTTGCTCTTCTCCTTCTTCTCCTTCTTCTTATTGTGGTCCGGTGATCGGGGCGGTCTGTGTTTGGCCGATTGGTTGTGGTCTGTTGGGTGCTGCTCAGACGGTTTAGGGTGTGGTTCGGGCGGTTCAGACGGGTCAGGTGGCTTGGTTAAGATAGGTTCGGCACGGTGTGTTTGCTGTTCTGGTAGTTCGGCGCTGTTCAGGCAGTTCGGCGGTGTTCGGCGTGGTGTTTGCGGTGTTCGGCGCGGTGTTTGCTGCTCAGGCAGTTTGCTGTTCAAGCAGTTCGGCGCTGTTGCGGGTCGGGCTGTACGTGTTTGGTTGATAGTCAGTCGGTCTTGTTTGTTCTTCAGCCGGTGGGTAACGTGGTTGATGTTCTGGCTTGCTGTCGACAGGCTTGATGCTTCCGGGGTTTTGTTTAATGTGCTTGATTGATCGAGGTTGATCGAGGGTATTGTGTTTGTTCGGTTGTCCTGTTGTTTTGTGATTTGGTTCACCTCCCTTGATACGGCAGACACTATGAGAGGTGGTGGGGGTGTGCAGCCGGTAAGGGTCCACTGCCCCTTCATTGGGTGTGATGGATGTCGAGATGGGGGTGGCAAGGGGCTCACCTCAGCCTACTTTATTAGACACTTGCGTGACATTCATCTTTGTGACGAGGCATTACCGGGCTTTAAAGCGCTCATCGGGTCCAATCTTGATATCTTCTGCAAGTTTGAGTCGGTTCTCAAGCTACTTGGTCTCTGGTTTTGCGGGCATTGTTGTGTCACTCATACCGTGTCAAAGAATTGCTTTCATGACGGAGGCGTTGTCGAAGCTCCCTTGTCTAAGGATGGATCAATTGCTTTCTTTGTCCACGGTCTGCCTCGCTCTAGTATTGATATAGGTGGGCCTTCGGTTGATATAGCCCTTACGAAGGATCATTGTGACCCCTTTGATGTCGCTTTGTTAGAAAGGGTGTTTAATGTTAAAGTGCACACGGTTAAGAGTATCCCTTGGAAGTGTAGATTGAGCTTTGCTAGAGTTTTCAAGGATGCCCTTGATAGCGTCACAACTGATCCGGCCAACATGTCAGTGTGGGTGCGACTCTTCATTCTGCCACTTTGTATCCTTCATAGGTACAAGCCCAAAACTAGTGCTGAAAATCGGCCAGGGCTGAAGAGATGTTTACAAGTTGATAGTATTTCAAAGGCTATCCGGGTGTGGAAGGAGCCGGGGGGTATTCTTCGTCTAGTATCTGATTTGTTGTCCACCAGTTTTGATCTCTCCTCTACTGATAGGGAGATGAGTCACGAGGAGCAGTCCATTAAGCTTTGCAAGAGAAAGGTTAGTGACGGTCATTTCGCTGCAGCCATTCGTATTCTCACGTCTTCGGGTGTTGCTCCTCAGACTGATGAAACCCTAAAAGAGCTTGCTGACAAACATCCGATCTCTCCGGCGCCTTATTTGCCTCCTGAGCCTATCGATTGTGATGCCTTACAGATTTCTAGGAATTTGGTTTTGGACAGAATTAGAAGTTTCCCGAAGGGCACTTCATGTGGGAGGGATGGGCTTCATGCCCAACATTTGTTGGAAGCTCTTAGCGGGGCGGCAGTGGCCATCGCTGATGAGGTTGTTGGCTCTATTACGAGTGTGGTTAACTTATTTCTTAGTGGTCGTTGTCCTGCCTCCTTGAGTGAATTTGTTGCGAGTGCTCCTCTCACGCCTCTTCTTAAGCCGGGTGGGAGGGTTCGTCCCATAGCTGTTGGTTCAATTTGGAGGCGTTTGGTGTCCAAAGTGGCTGTCTCCTCGGCTGGTAAAACCCTTGGACCATATTTGGAGGATATGCAATTTAGGGTGGGAGTTTCGGGAGGCGGAGAAGCTGTGTTGCATGCGGTCAACAGATTAGTAGAAGCTCAAGGGTCTGATAATAGCATGTCGATGCTTTTGGTGGATTTCAAAAATGCCTTTAATCTTGTTGATCGTAGTGCCATGATAAAGGAGGTTCGGCGTATGTGCCCTTTCATATCGCAGTGGGTCGAGTTTTGCTATGCACGCCCCGCTCGCTTATATTATGGTGATCAGGTTTTATATTCGTGTCAGGGAGTCCAACAAGGGGACCCTCTTGGACCTCTACTATTCTCACTTACACTACACCCGTTGATCCATAAGGTTAAGGATAATTGCGAGCTGAAGCTTAATGCTTGGTACCTCGATGATGGGACGCTGATTGGGGACACCTTGATGGTTAGCAAGGCGCTTGCTATTGTCCAAGAAGAGGGTCCGGCCCTTGGGCTTCACCTCAATGTCGATAAAACAGAAATATTCTGGCCGAGTGAGGACCCACGGTGTAGGGAAGTCGGGTTGTTCCCTAAGCATATCTCACGCCCGGTGGGGGGAGTTAAACTCCTTGGTGGAGCGGTTAGCTTGAATTTTTCCTTCTGCAACGATGTGATGATGAAGAGAGTTTTGAAAACTAATGCCCTGATGGAAGCCATCAAGAAGTTGGATGACCCTCAATGTGAGTTATTGCTCCTGCGAGCTTGCTCAGGAGTCTCTCGTCTTTACTTTGCGATGCGGACAACCCCACCACCATGTTTTATAGATGCTCACCATGTTTTTGATGATTCTTTGAGGGCCTCAGTAGAACAGATAGTTACACTTGGTGGATCCGGCTTTGGCCCTTTTCAGTGGCGTCTGTCTACTATGCCTCTTGATTATGGTGGGCTTGGAGTCTACACCGCTGCAGACACACTGCATTATGCTTTCCTCGCTTCGAGGATCGAGTCCCGCGGTTTGCAGAACCATATTTTGAGGAGTGCTGGAGCGATTGGTGATGGGAACTCTTTCGATTTAGCGGTGTCCAGTTGGGTTGATGCTATCGATAAGGATGACTTGGACATGGATGTTTTACAGCCAGCCCCCTACCTCATGAAGAAAATGGCTAGCTGCTACTACAGAAATGTGGACAAGCATCTCAAGGTGGACTTCGCTCTTACTGGGAGGGAAGAAGCTCTTATTGCGAATCTGAAGCTCCCTATGGCCCAACAGTGGTTGAAGGCTGCTCCTATTCACGGTCTTGGCCAGGTTATGAATCCCATTACCTTTCGCTCAGTTCTTAAATACCGAATGGGAATTGAATTATTTAGTGCTGGATCCAAGTGCCCTGCTTGTGAGAAAGGCATCTTGGATGTTTGGGGCGATCATGCACTTGCGTGTGCTGCTGATATTGGTGTTAAACATCGACACAATGTAGTGCGTGATGCTTTATATGATGAGTGCTTGAAGGCTGGTATCTCTGTTCGTAAAGAGGCGTCTACGGGAATGGTTGATGACAAGGGAGGGGAGCTTCGACCGACTGATATTCTGTTCTACAACTGGTTCCAGGGCAAAGACACTTGTGTGGACATTACAGGAACCTCTATCTTCAGTTCAGCTGGGCTTTCGAATTTCATTCCTGGTAAAGCAGCTAGGGCGGCAGCTGATAACAAGAGGAAGAAGTACGAAGATGTTTGCAAGGCCAAAGGTTATCACTTTATGCCGTTTTCCTTTTCCACTATTGGTGACTTAGAGGACGATGCTATGGGGCTTCTGAAGCGGGTGTGTGGGGTTGCTAAAGGGGTGCCTGGATATAGTAGGGATTTTTGTCACACTTTGACTAGGATTGCGTTTAGTATTCAAAAGGGATGCGGAGCTCAGCTTGTTAGCCGACTCCGATCTAATTTCATGTAAATACTTTTATTATAATAATAATATTATTATAATAAAATAATAATAATAATAATAATAATAATAATAATAATAATAATAATAATAATAATAATAATAATAATAATAATAATAATAATAATAAAAGTTCTTTTAATTGTAACTTAGAAAAGACTCTTCAAATAATTATATATAAGGTTTATAACTAATTTGATATATTTCACTGATATTTTTATTTATTTATGTGCGCTAATAATAAATAAAAATTGATTTTTAAGTGTATTATTTTAAGGTAAATTTGTATTTCTTTTCTACAAACTAAAAATGGGACTTATATTTATAACTTACATAAAGTATTTAATATAATGCTTTAGAAAAATGTTGATACAAAATAAATGTATTTAAATTAAATATTTTATTATGGTTATTATTTAAATGATGTAAAATTCTAAAATAAAAATATTCGAATATAAATATAGTTATAGGCTAAACCGGTTTTCTTTTGGGTTTGGGTGACTGAACCGGAGCTAAAAAAACCTGAACCGGGTTCAGGTTCAGGCGAACCCATCTTCTTCCTCAAGCTTTTGCGCGTTCACTGTTGACCTTTGTAAATTTTAATCCCCCAAATCTCGCCCGAAGCTCAACGATTTTGCCTCTAGAACATTGCTCTCGTTTTCTTATCTGAATTTATTGAACCAAATTTGAGTTTTCGAATAGAAACGAGTTCAAACAAACTTATCCCTAATTCAGGGATTTCATCAAATCCGGGCAATGGAGATGGGATTTACACAAATTGGGATATGGAATTCACTCTAACGATCTTATGACAGAGTTTTATGGATTTATTTTAATCCAATCCGCCCCTAATCCTTCCCCTATATATATACCCCTTTCGGATCACTTTTGAAGCACACAACCGCCATTTCTCTCCATATCCGAGATCTCAAACTAGTTCATTGTGTTCTAAATTTCTTAATCTACAATCCCCTTCAAAACATTTTCACAAAATAATCTCGATTCAGAAATCCCAATTTTTGAATTCGACTTCGCTGGAGCCACCCTCATCCGCCTCCATTCCGCTGCTGCCGAAGCTCCCATCCGCCGCCAAGGGGAGCACCGAGCCACCATGAGTTGAAATCATTTGTCCTCGTGCGCCGCCATTGGTCATTGTCTTCGCTAGCCATCGCCGAAGTGGAGCCGTTGTCGCGCATGGAACTCCCTGTTGAAACGTATCTTGTTGAAGGTTGAAGAAGGTGGATTACATAAAACCTTCCATATTTTTCAGTTTTGTTAAATTATGCCCTTTCCCAGTTTTTAACATTCCGGATTCTAACCCGTGCTTTTATTTGGGCATAAATTGCTTTCAACTTCGTTAATTCGCAAAGACTGGCTACCCCTACGCCCATACGGAGAAGTCGAGTCAACAGAAAGATATTCAAATCCACCACTTGCGATTTAAATTCAGGCACGTGACTTTCCGAACCTTCCTGCTCATTTGGTGTCTTCGTGTCTATAATTATTTTACTTCTGTTGGTTGCTTGCCTAGTTAATCAAAATAAACTAAAATTTATTCGCTTGTGGGGACATGGTTGTCTGTCCATATAAACCTAAGGTAAAGTCTAAGTGCGTTGTGGCATTCCCTTGGGTTATAAAAGGGGTGTTACTGTGAATTGACCATCCTTTTTCAAGATCGCGTTTTTTCCACTGGCGATCTGCAAAAACTTCCCGACCTGCCTAGCGTCGGAGTCCATCAGATTGAGTCAAACCTAGCCTTTTTCCAGATGGCCTCCAAGGGTTGGTTTTCTGTTTTTATTTCTATTAAAACCATAATTTGAATATTTTTAATTTTATAAAAAATTTCTATCTCGGTCCATAGGTTTCTTTTTCCAATTCCGCGACAGTTCTACGTACAAATTTTTATCATGGATTATTTATCTTTTTACTTGTCGATTTACCTTGGCTATTTTCCATTTTCCTTCTTTCTTTATGAGTTTTTCCTACTGTTTCAATTCGTGTCATCCTTTTTAATCTAATTTTGTTTTTCTATCATTCTTTTCTTGGCTTTTACTACTACGATCTTATCACCCTATGTGATTTTAAATTTCCCAACTTTAGTCGTTTTACTTACATATTTGACTTATATCGTGGATTATTTATCTTTTTACTTGTCGATTTACCTTGACTATTTTCCATTTTCCTTCTTTCCTTATGAGTTTTTCCTACTGTTTCAATTCGTGTCATCCTTTTTAATCTAATTTTCTTTTTCTATCATTCTTTTCTTGGCTTTTGCTACTACGATCTTATCACCCTATGTGATTTTAAATTTCCCAACTTTAGTCGTTTTACTTACATATTTGACTTATATCGGGTGTTTTTTTTAATGAGACGGACGGGTGTTATAGAGCTCCCTTTATTCGTGTAGTTGACAGATATCTGTCAGATGTTTTTAAAAAACTTTTGAGAAAAAAATATTCCGTCAGGAGTTTTTCAAAAAACTCCCGAGAGATCCTGTTTCCCCAATAGCCCCCCCCAAGTCCACATGTTGCGGGAGTTTATAAAAACTCCTAAAAGAATATGTCGGCGATTTTTAAGCAAAAACTCCTGAGAAAGTCTAATCATATTACCCGCCTTATTTTTAAACTTTCTCAAGAGTTTTTATAAAAACCACCGAGACATGTATGTTTTTATTTTAAAATACCGATTGTAATTTTGCCTAGCCTGTACACGAAAAATCTGTCATGTGAAATTCAGAACCCTATTGCTACCATAACCAGGAAAAATAAGACCCTTCAAAATCATTTTTCATTGCAAAATCTAATCATCATAAAAGCAATGTTATCACGTACCGAAGTAGAGCACTAGCTTTCAAATCTCTAGCTAGACATAAATTTCTAAAATTTCAAGTATTGTCATATTGGGAAACAAAAAACTTCATAGATAATATGCAGTAATGTAAACCGAGAAATCTATACTGAATATACCAATTCAGCCCACCCTTTGCAAAAATGTCACCCCCATAGAAAATGTGGTAAATGTAAAAAAGTGAATTGTTTATGCAAAACTAATAGGTCATCTTGACCTTGTATTATGGGTTAATGAATTTGGGCGGGCTTTTGAAATTTTGGAAATCTTTGGGCGGGATTTAAGGGATTAGAAAAGGAGAGAGAGTTCATTGAATCTGCAGACGGAGGGAGTACAATGAATCGCAGATCAAATCTGCAGACGGATGGAGTACAAAGAATCGCAGATCAACACGGGGTTGCAGACGACGAGCGATTTACTGGACTCGGGGGAGTCGCCCTAGAGGTAGACAAGCCCGAGCGAGGAGGTGACGGGGGAGACAGAGCGGAAGGGGAGAAAGGTGAGGTCGAATGTGAGACACGCTTCGGAGCTCGGATCGAAGGCGTGCTGCGAAGGAGAAGCGGGGGAGGCGACGCGCTGGTGGTGGTGCTGGTGGGGAAGGCGGAGGGCGAGAATGGAGAGGGGAGGCGTCCATGGCGATTCTCCGGGCGGTGAAGGCGCGGCAGCGAGAAATTGATGATTTGGGTGAGGAATTTCAGGTCAAATTGAGACCAGATCCGTAGCTGATTTTATGTGGAGGGATTGAGGATGGGCAAGAACTTGGAAATCGGGGAGGAAAGACAATTGAAATTCCGAAACCATCCCTTGTGGATTTTTTTTCTAGGGTTTTAACCTTTTTTGTGCTTTTTTTTTTCGTGGTTTCAGTCAAAAAGAGGGATTTGGGATTCGGTGAAGCCGTGAAGGGAGAAAGAAGATGAGGCTGCTGGGTTTGAGGTGAGAAGTTCCTGAGGTAAATGAGACCCGGCAGGGGTTATTCTTATATTGGCTAAAAGATCGTGGTCACTGGCTAGACAATAGTAGTTACTGTCTAGTAAGCGTAAATCGCAACTTCTTTCTTTTTTCAGGCCAAGCGAAACCATGTATAGGGTTGTATGAATTTTTTTTTTGTGTTTCAGCACCTAGTTAGTATTTCCCCCTCCTCCATGTCCACGACAGCTTTGCCTTTTATCTCCGGAGCAACGATTTTCGGTTGTGCCCAGGTTTTCTGGTTTATCTTGCCAGTTGTGTGAATTTCTGTGCCAGTTGAATTGTTGTCTGTGCCATCCAAATGGTTATCCATGCCATACTCCAAATTGAGATCAAGATACGATGTAGACCCAACTTGACTTCGAATTTTTTTTTTCATAAACATATATAAAGTGGGTGTCTATAGATATATAAAATTAAATTAAGTTAAAAAATAAATTTATTTTTTAATTTTAACAAATAAAAATGGCCAAAAATTAGTTTAAAACAATTAAAGTGGGTCTCCCTCTCTCCTCCTCTCTCTCCCCCTTGGTTACCTTCAACCGGTTGTGAAGGTGCCCAAAAATTTTGCAAAAATGACATTTTGTCATTTCCATGCAAATTATCCCCCCTATGGTTATTTTTGCAAAGTTGGGTTTGATTTGGTATATTGGTGCAAATCATCCAATGTAAACCACTAATAAAAAGATATTTCCTAATTTCCAAGCAACCGTTGTGTGTCTAGATATTGTAGCCATTCCTCACGTAATTCATCGAGAGTAGGCTTGTCGTAGAATTCTCCCGAATCTCAAAAATACTACAAAATAAAACATAATAATTACTTCTCAAATAGTATAAATAACAAAATCATAATTCATGTGGGAAAAAAAGTATATTATATTCACGTACCGTGATAGGGACAACTATGCACTCATTATCTATAATCTCTCGCATATATCGACATATGTAATAACCGCAATCCACATTGTTTGGTTGGTTCGGACACTTTATAAATGAAAAGATAAAAAATACATGTCAGCCCAAAGCAATTGCATGGCTAACTGAATATACAATAAGCTATTTCCACACTTACCGTGATTTTAACCCAACGTGTATATTTTTTCCTAAATAGCTTGTACATCGATATAGCACTGAAAAATACAAAGGCATATCATATTAGAATTTTACATTAAAATATTCACATTTAACTAATTGAAGATCAACATATGTGAACGACTTACGTTTCAACCATAACTCTAAAATTTTGTCTAATATGAGACCTTTTTGGATCTAGCCAATATATGATATTGTCGAATGAATTTATAACCGCGAGCATCCAATGGAACCTACAATATTTTCAAAAGTTAATTGCTAATATTAGAGTAAATATAGATGTACAGCTATAGTTTAAGATAATTAAGTAATAATAACTTACCCTTCATTGTAAGCTGCAAACCATATGTGCTTTTCCATCCCTTCTTTCCCCGTACACTTTGCCATATATTGCTGTTTTTTCAACAATACATCTTTATACCCAAGAGTAATATATGCAGGGCAAAAAAAATGCATACTTTTCTGAAGGTCGACTTTCTCACAAATACCTATAATTAATCATGTCATATAAATCCAATAAATTAATCGAACACTTGACATATTAACTTGATGCCATAAGCTATAAAACTTATTTTAGAAAAATATCAACTTACTTGATGTACAAAGCAACACGAGTTTGATCTATTTGCGTCTAATCAAGCCACACTTGAATTTGTTTTTTCCCGACATGCAACTCTTGAGTCAAATGGAAAACCTCCTCTCCCACGCCAATGGTAATAAAAAGTCATCATCTAGAGATGGACATAATGTGAAATACTTATCTAGTGCACTCTCATTTTCTGCTTGTAATTTTTTTTCCCATTTCCATCCTTGGGAGTTAGAGATGTGCGCGCCCTTGCCATTTGCTCATTCAACCACATCCTAACGAAATCAAATTATTCATCAAATTCATGATAGTGTTACCCTCATTTACCAGCCATCAAATTCATAATATGGATATTCTCATTTAAATGATAAAAAAACATTTTAACTTTGATGCATGTATTAATGATACAATGACAACCATAGCCATGTTCCATGCCACAAAAGTTCCTATTACATCTTTGATTAACTTCACCTCTTCGGATGGTGTAAACGGAAAAGCCTTGTTTGGCATCAATGGTATATCTATTTGAACTTTTACTTTGTCCGATCTTAATGGTTGACAATGAAGCAATGAAATAGCACCAAGTGCAGGAAGAAATGCTCGCCCAATAGCCAGTTCTGTATTTAAGCCGAGCAAATATATTTGCATTTCTCATTTTTTCCCTAAACATAAAGGCGTTATAATTATCAATATCATAGTATTTGAATTATATTATATAATTATATCATTAACATGGTTAAAAGATTTAATACACATACCATTGGGTTCCCAGCAGCAGGTGAAAGTGTGATAAAGAGAGTTAGATTTTCATTATGAAGGCTTGTCACTTCTATTTGTGAAGGGGTGATGGAGAGAGTTGGATTTTCATTTTGAAGGGATGGCACTTCTATTTGTGAATCTGTTGCAAGTGTATCTTCCTTGTTTTTAGTTAAAACTGCAAGTTGGGCCAGTAGCTCTTTCATTTGTTGATCGCGAGCTTGATCTTTTTCCATTAGCACCTTTATAGTTTGTTGAAGCTCACTCACTTGTGGGTCAGTGTGACCACTAGAATTTCTATCTCTTCTTCCTCCAAAATAGCTCACACCAACACCAGGGCCAACACCCTTAATTCTGCCACAGTGGTCTGCCTCACCCAAGACATGTGTCAAAATATCTTCTCTACCTTTCGGTATTAGCTCACCTTTAGCCACTTGATACTTTAATAAATTCTATAGCACCAATATACATTTCAAAATTGAATGCATAATAATACTAATTTCAAATATTGATTATGTAAGTGTCGTAAACAACTTACAATAGTTTCAACCACTTTCCTTACGGTGGGATCATAGCTACCATCTGATTTCCTACCGACGTCCCACAAGTCATATCTAGGTATGGTATCGACCATAGGATCCAACCCAAGTTCCTTGATCTAAACAAACATATACATATTAAAGTTACTTCATAATACAAACAAATAAAATAGTTTAAATTGGTTTATACCTTAACCTGCTCGAGAAGAGCATAACTCCTTCAAACATATGCGAAAGGATACAGATTTAGAGATGCTTTATAAATAGTGTGTTCACTAATCCGCTATAAATGGTAGATCAACGCTCCAATTATATGAACACATGAGAAATTATGCAAGTGGAAATGTATATAGAAAAATGATGTTGTTACTTGGAACTCGCGTGTGCATTGTGATCTTACAAACTCAACTCATGCATCTTTGTCAATGAATGGATATTCTTTAGGAGAATCTGACCATATCTGGCAAAAGTCAACTGTTGTGTATAAATAATTCCTTGTGAGAATAGATTTAAAATCACTCCACTTCGTGACAACACTTCGAATGATGAAATTTGAATGCGTTTTATCAACATCAAACTTTTCCTACAATTCAATGACATAAAAAAGTAAAAAGATAACAAAATACAAAGTAAGTATATAAATAACAAAAAAAAAAACAATAACCATAATCAAGTAAAAGGAAAATTTTATCACTACTGCAACAACTTCAATAATTAATACTTTTAGATCTTTAGAAACGACCTTCTAATTGGGGATTAAGATAGGTACACGTGCACGGGTATGATAACCGATGAAGTGCTGGAACAAAGATACATTCTCTCCAATTGGTTGTGCTTTGAGGTTCCAATCAACTCGAATCTTTCAATTTTTTTTTTAAATTTTTATCAATCATTTTCATAATATGGGCACGTCTTCGACGCTTCTGACCAACACTATCATCACCATCTTGCACCGAGCTAGATTCATCATCCATCTAAAAATAGGATGGATATTAATTCATTCAAATATTGAGAATGAAAAAATTGGATGCATCTCATGTTTTTTTTTTATATAAACAAAAACCTCAATATAATAATCACTACTTACATTAATAATTCCTGTAGGGTATGCAAATTAAATACAAGTGGAAGAATAGTCTACTACTATTTCATAAATATATAATCAAAAGAATTGTAATTCACAAATCAATTTGTTCTCTTTCTTTTCGTATTGCCTCTCTGTTGTGTGGACGACATATCTTCGTTGATCCAAATTCCTTCTTCATGATCATCACGTAAGTAAATCACGTTTTCATTAACATTTATCTCAGCAGCTAGCATGACTACTAATGAATCTGATTCATCATCTTTTTTAGTCTGATCATCCACATGTTTTTTCTTTTTTGTGATCACAATGGACCACTTATGATCTGAAGGGTCGGGAACATTAAAGACTTGCTTTGCTTGTGAGGCTAAAATAAAATAATCATTCTTATGCCCAACTAACTCTATTAAGATCAACTTGAATGAACCCCAACTCATTTAGTCATACTCCAGTTGTACAATCCACCCATCTAGAACAAAAGACTGGTATCTTTGTGTGCGTGTAATCCAACTCCCATATGTGCTCAATAACCTCATAATATGACGTGCTTCTGAAGATGGGGTTTGTGTCTTTTGCACTAGCTATGTGCATCGCTTCAGCCACCACAACAACACCGCTATTTTGCATTGTACTCTTCTCATCTTGTTCTTTTGTGTAGAAAGTGCATCCATTTATCTCATATGTTGTGTACGATTTCAACAAATACAAAGGTTCTTGAGATAACCATTTTAACATGGGTGAAACTGACTCGGGAGATTTTTTCATCACATCAAGTATTCGCCTACGTAACCAACTACTAAATAATCGATTATGTTCATTTGTGACCCACTTCTCGTTTTTATGAGTCAAACACTGGCTTCTTACATAAGACATATGCTCTTCTACATAGCTTTCCATTTCTTTGGAGTTGTGAAGGACATACAGATGAGCTTGATGTAGCATGGTCGGAGTTATTTCTACAAGTTGTCCAACTATTGTCCCTTTTCCATCATCTACCTCAATCTGCAAAAACTTCGGAATCCCTATAGGATCAACATCAACTAAGTACTTATTACAAAACATCACAACCTCTTCAACAATGTATCACTCAACCATGGAAGCTTCAGGTCAATATCAATTCTTAACAAAGCCTTTCAAAACTTTCATATACCTCTCAAATGGATACATCCATCGAAGGTAGACGGGCGCACAAAATCTTTTCTCTTCAACAAGGTGAACGGTTAAATGAACCATTATATCGAAAAATGATGGAGGAAAGTACATGTCAAGTTGACATAACGTTAGGCGTGGCCACGGGTCGGACCCGCCGGGTCAAGGGTCAGGGTTGGCCGACCCGAACCCTAACCCGTAAATCTCAGGGTTGACGGGTTCGGGTCGACCCGTTGACCCGGCGGGTTACATTATTTTAAAAAAAAACATTTTTTTTTTAAAAAATGACTATTAAAATAAATAAATAAATAATATGTAAAGATTTTATCTTCACAACACATTTTATCACTTTGATATGAAGTGTTAAAAATGTAGGAAGATTATATCTCAATATTAATTCTTTCATCCACAATAATTTCATTGTGTGATGTAAGGAAAAAAATATGAGAATATATTTCTCAAACTTCATTTCCAACTTAATTTCCAATGTAGGAAATGTAGGAAACAAGTGAAGTGGAAGAAATGTGGTAGTGGGATACATATATATAGCCCCATGCCTTCTCATTCTAACTCCATATTTTCAATGTGGGACAAAGTCTTTGTCCCACATTGGAAATGAGGGGAAGGAAGGGAGACTTCCAAGTCTATAAAAGGAGAAGGATGGGGTTTATTTGTCTCACATTGCACACTGCATAATAGTTTATGTATTATTGTGAGTTATTTTAAGAATAATTTACATAATATTATAAATTTATTTTATTAAAAATAAATTTTTCAAAAAAAAAATATTTTGAAAAAGCGGGTTGACCCGGCGGGTCATGGGTCACGGATTCCCCGACCCTAACCCTAACCCGCTACCCGTCCCCACCCGCCAACCCGTCAACCCGGACCCGACGGGTCAACGGCCCGGTGGGTCACGGGTTTGACCCGTAACCCGTGGCCACGCCTACATAACGTCACAACTATATCAACTTGTAAATTCTCCAACCCTTCTCGATCAATAACTTTATTGCACATCTTTTTTAAGAAAAAAACAAAGACGGGTAATGGCATTTCGAACTTGTTTAGGTAAAATGCCACGTATTGCAATAGGAAATAGCTCTTGAATGAAAATATGACACTCATGAGATTTCATTCCCTAAAACTTCAACTCTTTTATATTCACAAGACTTTGAACATTTGATGAAAATACAGAAGGAACTTTTACCTCGAGAAAAGACTTGCAAAATGCAATTTTCTTCTTAGAAAGGGTATAGCATACAGGAGGAAGGTAGGTGCATTTTTAACCCTCCTGTGGTGCTAATTCTGATCTAATGCCTATGTCTTTCATGTCTAACCTCGCGTTAATGCCATCTTTACTTTTTCCCTTCACATTTAATAGTGTACTAATTAAGCTATCAGATACATTCTTCTCAATATGAGCTACGTCAAGACAATGTCTTACGTACAAATGCTCACAATATGGTAGGGTGAAAAATACTGACTTCTTTTTCCACCCTTTCGACGACAATGGCATATCATGTTTCTTTTCGTACATGAGATTCAAATCCTTCACAATGGCAAGTATTTGCTGACCAGTCAATGACTCTAGAGCCCTACGTTCTTCAGATTTATTGTTGAAGGCTTTTTAGAGCTTACGATAGTGATAAGTTGTAGGCAAAAATCGACGATGCCCTTGATATACTGTCTTTTCCCCATGTTTCAACCAGATATGATCAGTCTGAGTTTGACAAATAGGACATGCCTCGTGCCCTTTAACACTATAACCAGATAAATTACCGTATGCTGGGAAGTCATTTATGGTACAAAATAACATTGCCTGCAAGGTAAAGGTTTCATGAACACATGCATCAAATACTTTGACACCTTGGCTCCATAGCAACTTCAAATCATCAATAAGTGGTGACAAGTAGACGTCTAAATCATTGCCCAGCTGTTTCGGACCTGAAATCAACAATGAGAGCATCATATACTTCCGACTCATGCATAACGTGGGATGGAGGTTATAAATTACAAGAACAACTGGCCAAGTACTATGAGTGCCCGATTGATGGCAGAAAGAGTTAATCCCATCAGACGATAATGCAATCATCAGGTTTCTAGGATCACCACTAAATTCGGGGAATAAATATTCAATAGCTTTCCACTGTGGCGAGTCCACTGAATGCCCTAACTTACCATCACTACTCTACCCTTTTTCATGCCATGTCAACTTCTCTACATCTTCTTCATGTGAAAATAATCGTTTGAAGCGCGGTTTATAGGAAAATACCATACCACCTTGGCCGGAACACCTTCTCGCTTGTATCGCGGTGCACGACAATGCGGATTTGGACAAGAGTCAATCGATTCATGTTGTTTTTGGTACAAGATACATTCATTAGGACAAGCGTTGATCCTCTCATAATCCATTCCCAAAGAGCGAATAACTTTCTTTGCATCATATGTGCAATAAGGAAGCACATTATTTTCGGAAATCATCTCTTTCAAAAGTTCAAGAAATGATGTAAAACTCCTATCACTCCAGCGATGAGATGCTTTAAGATTATAAAGTTTTAAAATAGTAGACAATTTCTTAAACTTTGAGCATGATGGATATAACAACTCTTTAGCATCACTTAATAAGTTCTCCATGATTAGAGGACGTTCAGTGAAGTTATCCTCGATTGCTTGTGCCATTTCTTCTAGTCGATCACCCTTACTTGCGTACATTTTATCCACATTAATAGTTGGCATCTCCTTTTCATCGTGCCATATCCATCGGGTATAGGTTTGATCAATCCCACACATGATCAAATGACTTTTGAATTCAATAAGTGGTTCACTCGCAGTGCTGAAGCAGTTTGTACATGGACATAGTATTTTACTAGGGTTATTAGCATTCTCCGTCGCAAACCGAATAAAATCATTAACTCATTCTCTATACTCTCTACTCATACGATTCATAGCCATCAATTTCCGATCCATCATACCTTTTTTACCATTTAAAAAAAAGGTAATCAATATGCTACATATAACTAATTCAATAAGAAAATATGTATATGATATTTAGCCATAAAGTAAGAGTTTATGATGTTGATCACAAGCTTGTGGATTTTAGTTCACCATATTAGAACTTCGCTAGAAATTAGCGTGTCAGAGATTCTGTTCTAAACTCAAAGTATTCAATGAAATAAGGAAACAAACACATAAACAAGGAAAATATTCAATGAAACCAAAAAAACCAAACATAGCAAACAGAAGCAATCTACATAACGCAATAGTCATAGAAGCTATCTCAAATTTCTATCTAGAAACTATAAAAAGTGTCATCCTAACTTCAAACTTTGTTCTCTTAGTTCACACCAACTAAAGTTCATTTCAACAACTTGCATAAATTTTGTTGAGTAAACTCATATTATACTTAGAATAAAACTCGATCCACTTGTATGCTTCAAATTGACATTGACATAATAGAAATTTCAATTCAGAAAATTAATTTGAAAAATTAAGCAAGAGATACCAACCTTGATCAAGCGCGAGAACAACAAATCACCAACCAATGGAGGCCAAATACACGAGCAATGTTTGAAGACCAATGAACCTGCAATACACGTACTACTTAGTGTCTAACCGAGAATGAAAAAACACACATCAACAATACTATTTAAGGGCCAAAGCCCTGCTATACCTTGCAGATCGGCTGCCGGATGAACCCAAAACCCCCGTAACTTGTGCAATTGATGAGGTCGGCTAAACAACAACTACTATTGCACAACAGTAGCAGATCGACAACCAAATATATAACCTGTCAATCAAACAGCAGTGCACAAGTTCAATCGAACAACAGCAACAAGTTCAATCAGCACCACTACATGCAGCAAACAAGCAGCAAACAGGAGGCCAATCGAAAAAAACTGAACAGCAGCACAATCGAATAAAAATAGGCCGAAACGAAAACATGAGGCAAATTGAAAAAAACTGAACAGCAGCACAATCGAACAAGATGAGTGCGAATCAAAGACAGCGGGATGATGGAAAATATAATGAATGAAAAGAAGGGTGAAGAGGAACACGAAAAGAGCTTTCCAACGCATATTCATACGAGTCAATCGGACAGGCGGCGACTCCGGAAAGTGTATTACAAGTTCAGTCTATCGGAGCTGTCGCCGCGGCGAAATTTTATCTTATCTTTTAGGTAAGTATCTAGGGTTTTCGGGCCTCTTTTTCCCTATATGAACCCAAGACACGAAAATCTCTAAATCATCCACATTCATTCAGAGATTTATAACCACTTTTCTCATTCAATTCAGTAGGTTTTTAGGTTTTATTTTCCATTCAAGAGAAAGAGGTTAGGTAAGCCATGCTTGACTAATTTTCCGTTGTTTTTACCTACACTTTCGAGACTTGGTTGGTTGTTTGTGAGTTTCTAATAATTTAGTATTTCTCTCTTTAATATCCTTCGAATTTCCTTGTGCATATTCCGATATTATTATGATTAGCTACCATGATAGTATTTTGCTAGGCTTTTGTTTTATCATACTTGAATGAATTTCATAGTAGCATGCTTAGGATTGTGAAGACCTTAGTTGGATCATGAGTAAGTAGGAAGTTTGACATGTGCTTTAAACATCGGTTTACCATGCTTAACTTGGTGTTATTCACGTGCCTAGATTTTTAGGAACTCTTGTTATCTTTATGTTAAATCTCTACCGTGTTTTGGTTACATAAAGGTGTAAGGGATTAATTGTGCTCGTTGTGCTTTAATCTATTCAAATTAAGATGGGAGGAATTCGTAGAGAACACCTTTAATTGAATTCGATGACCAATAAAGCCCTTGCGATATTTTTGACAATCCTTCACGGGAGTTTGATCCATCCTTTCAGATGTTTTTTTGTCATTCATGCCAAAAAAAGGGCCCTTGCGGAATTTAGGCTCTTTCAGAATTTTTGACGATCCCTCACGAGAGTTTGATCCATCCTTTCAGATGTTTTTTTTTGCGTTCACGCCCAAAAAGGGGGCCAAACGAGAACAACAAAATTACTTTGTTGGAAGGATAATCCGGTGACCGAAGGAGCAGACACCACAACATCGATGAGAAGCAACACTGGACAACTAGCCAGGGAGGCAATGAGGGGGGTAGCCAAATATGAGGCCAGCTGACCCACCACGGACGGAGATGAATGGGACATTGAGGAGCCCCAATGCAAACGCCAGGACGCACTGAACCCCAAATTGCTGACAAAATCAGTGGCTATGGAGGATTTGAGCCCAAACCCACAAAAAAAACAGGCTAATTGAGATCTATAGTGGATGAATTCGAAGGCTATGGTTTGAGAAGAAATCAGAGATTCTCAGTTGGATGCGCTGGTAAAGGGCGACCGAGGGCGACTAGGACGTTGTGGTTTGTCGGGGTGGACGCCAGGTGATCGGAGAGATGGTGGTGGTGGCGGACATGGATGCCGATTTGTTGTGGTGGTGATGGAAGGTTAAAGAGTTGATAGGGTTAGAGGGGTAGGATTTTTTTTTAGAGAGAGGTCGTACCAGATGTGGTGAATGTATGGTGGATGGTATATTAAATATGGTGAATATATGTTGGTGGATGATATTTTAGCCGCAACACGTGTATCAATGTATGTCATAACTATGTAAATACGTCTAATAATCGAAAAACATTGGACATTCGAGCTAAAAAGAGATGTCTATTTTTGTACATATGTCGATCGCGAATACACAAAATGATTTTTGAAGCCTCAAATATATCAAAATTGCATTAATTGTTACTTTTTTTTATAGTAGGCAAGAATTATGAGCGATTACACAAACTGTAATCGAGGATGATGGTACAAATTTCCCTGTTATAACGGATAGTAGAGCTATTACTAATGATACCCTTCCGAGCTATGAAGTCCGCTACTTGGTTTGCTTCCCGATAGCAGTGTCTGTATTCGACTAGATCAAAGGCAGATTCTAATTGCTCGATCTTCTCAATGTGACGCATAATTTCCCATCTTATGTTCTTGTTGTTGTAGATGGATTTGATAAGCAGTAGATTGTGCCCTTCCATTATTACTTTTCGAAGTCCCTTCCTTATTGCTTGCTCCATACTTGTCTGTATAGAAATAGCTTCAGTTTGAATGATTGAACCTTTCACAGTTTCCTTATAAAAGATGTATATGACATGGCCTCGGGAGTCCCGAACAACCCCTCCAACATGGCAAGTGTCTGTGGGATTAACAGAGCCATCCACATTGATTTTGTAGACAACCCCTAGTGGTATGCTCCATTTAACCGTAGTTCTCTTTTTTATAGTTTCATTGTTGTGGTTCTCTTTTTCAGTTTGAGTCCAATCATTAATGTTCGCAATAATTCTACGGATGAGGTTTTAAGTTGGAGAGGGAGATTTATTCCTAAAAATAAGTTCATTTCTGATTTCCCCAAATGGTTTGCCAAATAAAGACTAGATCCTCAAAGTTCTTATTTTCGAGACGAATTTCATCTATATTTAGATCTTGGGATACATTTATATTCATATGTTGAAAGTGTTTTCCTGTATGTAGTTCAAAGTTATCAATTATTTTCCTAGTGAACATGCATCTTCTCATTAGGTGTTCCGAGTCTTCTTCTGCTTGATTGCAAAGATTGCACTGACCGAGGACTCTATTCACATATTTATTAAGCCTTTAGGTTGTAGGAAGGCCATCTACCATTATTTTCCAAGTGAAGTTTTTTAATCTAGGAGGAATATTTAGTTTCCAAATCCATTTAAGATCTTTTGACGATTGAGTTATATTATTTGTCATTCGTTTAACCGATTTCGTGGTGAAGTTCCCACTTAGGTCCAACATCCAGATAAGTTTATCTGGCGCATACCAATCTGGTATCGACATTGCTAAAATTTTACGAGAGACTTCAGGGGAAAGAGCCTATTTACTAACAGAGCATTCCATTGTTTTTGTGAATTGAAGAGTTGGTTAACTTTCATATCCGGATCACAATTCCCTATAAATTGTTCATGATTTTGATTTGGGACCCATGGGTGAGACCAAACATTTATATTATCTCCATTCCCAATAATCCAAAGGAGACCTTGTTCAAATTTGTCTCTTAAGGAGAGAAGAGAACCAAATTGCTAAGATGTAAGGTGATTAGAACGAGTTCGAATATTTTCCTTTTTTAAATACTTTTCTTTTATGACCTTTACCCATATGTTGTTCTCATTTGTATAAAGTTTCCAGAGGAGTTTCATTTGAAGGCTTATATTAAGTTCTTCTGCTTTTCTAATGCCCAGGTCTCTGTGGCATTTACTTTTGCAGATATTATCCCAGCTTATAAGTGGTATGTACCTCTCTGATTGTAGCTTATTCCAGAAGAAGTTTTTATTGATCTGTTCAATTTGTTCTAGTATTCCTTTTGGTAGTAAGAATTTTTGCATTAACTAGTTAGTTTTGGAGCTAAGGTTTGCTTGAATAAGAACTGCTCTTCCTGCTTGAGAAAGGGTCAACGCTTTCCATTTGGAAAGTTGCTTTTTTAGGATTTGGACGACGTCTTCAAAAACACAGTTTTTGATTCTCCTATTTAAGAGAGGAATACCTAAGTACTTTTCAAGTGTTCTCGTGATGGGAACTCCCATGTGTTGAGCAAGATTCTTTGCTAGAGTCTGAGATACATTTACAAAACATTGAATTGAGCTTTTGGAGCAATTTACGGTTAATCCTGAAATGTTAGAAAAGTTATTTAGCATATTTTGGATAGTATTAAGACTGTTGTGAGCTGCTTTAGCAAATACTCCCTCCGTCTCGAAAAACAAGTCGTTTTAGACTAGTTGAGTTGTATCAAAATACATGTCGTTTTAGGTTTTCTAGGTAGGGAGATAGTAATGATTTGTATTGGTTTTTGTGTTGTTGACTTTTTAAAAGAGTTTGATTGGTTAAAAAATATAGTGGCTATTTAAAAATAATAAAATTAATGAAAAAAGTTAGTGGAATGATGATGTTGATTGATTGGTGAGTGTTTTATTAAAATAGTGCACAATGCTAAAATGACTTGTTTTTCGAGACGGAGGGAGTATTAAAGTGTCATCTGCAAAGGTTAGGAAAGGTATAGGGGTACCATTTTTTGTTATTTTAATCCCTACTAGTTAGACCTGTCAAACGGGTCATTGGGGTCTGGTCACTTCGGGTCTCGGGTAAAACGGGTTCCAAGTAAAACGGGTTCCGGGTATTTCCGGGTTGACTAGAACCCGGGTTTGACCGGGTCTCGGGTCAATTTCAGGTTTGCTAGTTTTTTCTTTTTTAAATTAAAAAAATCATGATTTGATAATTTTACAATAAATGTTAATTATATATATAAAAAATTAATTATATTTAATTATAAATCAACCAGGTCAACCGGGTCAATCGGGTAAAATCGGGTCAAAATTACCGAGTCAATCGGGTCACCAGGTCGAAACCCAAATTACTCGGAAAATTTCCGGTTTTTCGGGTTCGAGTCGAAAAAAATTTCCGGGTCAAAATTTCCGGGTTCAGGTCGAAAATTTTCCGGGCGTTCGGGTCGGGTTGTGTTTTGACAGGTCTTTTACTAGTGCATCCTCCAGCAAGGCTTCTTTGTGTAATTCTCTAGAGAGCCCTTCCATTAATAGTATAAAAATGTAAGGGGCTAGAGGGTCACCTTTCCTTATCCCTCTGTTAGGTTTGAATTTTTTTCCAGGAGTATTGTTTACAAGCACCAAGAAGGAAGTTGTTGATAAGCATTTCATAATCCATTTTATCCGCATACTATTGAATCCAAATTTAGTGAGAACCGCTTCTATATAGCTCCAGTTTATTTTATCATATGCTTTTTCCATATTTAACTTTAGGGTCATCCAGCCTATTTCCCTTTTTTTTTCGATTGAAGCTATGAAAAATTTCATATGCAACGAGAGTGTTGTCTTATATGGATCCGCCATCTACAAAAGCTCCTTGAAATGGGTTTATTAGTTTAGGAAGAATGGGTTTTAGCCTATTAGCTAGAATTTTTGAGATTACTTTATAAATCGTATTACAAAGACTAATTGGCCTTTAATGATTTATATTAGTAGGATTGTCCGTTTTTGGGACAAGAGCAATAAATGTGTGGTTTGATTCAGTTAAAAGTTGCCCAGAATGGAAGAAGACTTTGATGGCTTTGCAGCAGGACGTCCCAACTATATGCCAATATTTTTTGTATAATTCTGGAGGGTAGCCATCTGGCCCTGGAGTCTTGTTTTCTGACATTTCCCAGAAAGTGTTTTTGATTTCTATATCAGTTGGTTGGGTAGTCACTATTCTGTTTTCGTCAAAAGTAATTTGTGGCTGAATATTCTAGACATCTTATGGTAGAACATGCCTTTGGTGGTTGCCAATAAATCTTTCTGACATTTCAAGGGTTATTCGGTCAGAAATTGCCTCTTGATCAGTTAGAATCTGTCGTTGATTTGATTCAAAGTAGCACACGGTTCTTCTAAAATTTTCAACTCTTGCAGTTGGTTGGAAATATTTTGTATTACGATCCGATAATTGCAAGTGCTTGGTTATGGCTCTCTATTTCCAAAAATTATGACTATAATCTAAAAGTCTTGACTTTTTGTGTTCCATTCTAGCAAGTTTTGCCTCTTCACTTGCTGAAATCCTTTCCCACAGGAGTTTAAGTTGGAGATTCTTGATTTGTAATTCTACCTGGTTTAATTGTTTCGACAAGTTGTTTGATTTCTTTTTGCACCAGGTTTTTTGTGTTTTGTTTAAGGAGTTTTTGTTTTTGGATTAGTTTATAGGCAAAAGATCAAGAAAGTTTATTTTTTCAAACTTTCTTAACTATAAGTTCATAGACTTTGTTTGTGGTCTAGACCATTTCAAATCTAAAGGGGGTGCCTTTCTTTGATCTATTCTTACCTATCTGAATAGTAATGGGGCAATGGTCTGAGTGGGAAAAGGAATAATGCTTCACTCTAAGGATAGGGAAAAATGAGATAATGTGTTGATGGGCTAGAGCTCTATCTAGTCTTTCATAAGTATTATTTGTGTTTGTCTTATTTTTCCTCCAAGTGAATGGAGAGCCATTAAAGGGTATTGTGTGAAGATTAAGATCATCTTACATAGGTTTTACTCTTCTTAATCTAGTGGGAGAGGGGTTAATACCACCTACTTTTTCTGTATCATTTTCTATGTCGTTTAAGTCTCCTATTATAAAGATAGGAAGTTGATGTTTATGAGTTAGTGCATAGATCTCTTTCCAAAATTGATCTTTTTCGAGTTCAATAGTCGGAGCATAAACAAAGATGATGGCAAATTCTTGATTCTCTATCTTGGTATGAAGCATGATGATTCTATTATTTTGTTCTATGATTTTGTAATCATCCAAATTTTTTTATTTATAAAACATGCAAATGCCTCCTTTAAGGCCACGAGTTTTTATACAACGGGATTTGTGAAAGCCAGAAGTACGCATTTGGACATCATTTGGAGGCTCTGGGCCTTAGTTTCGGCTAAGACAAGAATGTCAAGGTTGTTTGCAAAGTGTAATTGGTTGATTTCATTCCATAAAAGAGGTCTCTTAGTGCCCCTAACATTCCAATAGTCAATACTAATCATAATGATAATCTTAATTATACAAAAGCATCAAGTATTTAGGATGTTTATACAACAGTGATTATTCATATCATTAGGCAATGCAGAAGAAATATGTCTATTAATACATAGCTGTGCAGGGCCAAGCTTGAATTTTTGAAGCTTGTTGAGAGTTTGCTGCAACTTACATAACCGAGTAGAGTACTAGCTGGGAGGGAGATCCTTAAGGTGATAGCTTCTCCTTCTATTTGTTTTGACATAGAGGTTTATAGCAAAGTTGTGTAGGGAATTTTTGTTGGTGAAGTTTGGGTCGCTTGCCACCACTCATCCCTTAAGAAGATAAATGGGGCTTCGCTAAAGATTTGGAGTATAGAGGATGATCGAGAGAAGTTATATCTGATTTCCATCCAAGCTCAGACACCTGCAAGTTAGAGACATCCAAGCCAGGCAAGGGAATCACAGGGGCACTCCCTCGAAGCAGCATAGCCAGGAGAAAGAGACTCTAGGGACACAAACAACAATAAACACCAAACAAGCAAAAACAAAACAGAGGGTAGGAGGCATACAAAACATAGATAAAACAACTACTCCCAGAAGTTGCTGAAAATGTCTAGGAGTAAGAAAACAAGCATGCAGAAAGCCAGCAATTATTGCCCAGATACTGAACATTATCATGGCAGAAGAGAGCATCGGGATTGTGAGCATACCAACAATCCACAAGATCCTCCCCACTATTCCAATTATGGAAGCTTATGCCTCCAAGAGTTAGAAATCCAGCAAAATATTTAAGATGACACATTATTACTTGATGTCAATAGAAAACACTTACATCATTAAACCAGTTTGTTTTACAATAGAAAAACATTCTTTTTCAATTGAAAAATGATTTGAAAATATACTAATGACATCGACTTCAAAATATTTAATATGATACATTATATCTATATAAATTAATATTATAAACTAACAAAGGAATAAAAAGTGAACACAAAATGAATAATGTATAACCGATGTGTATTTCAACGTAAATATAGCGATGTTAATGTCAATTTTTGTATTGCCCTACATTTTCGTATTGAACCTAATTAGGTTCATCAACCAAAACGTAACTATAGCAATGTATTTAAATCATTATCAAACATAAAAGCGATGTTATAAATTATTGTAGACATGCATCGGTTAAAAATCGACGTGGTAATGTTGGGATCTTTGACGCACCCACTAACACGTTGATTTTTTTTGTTTAACATCGGTTTTTTAACCGATGTCTATCAACCCAATTTTAGTGGTGAGAGGAATGATTAGAATAGTAATCAATGAATCTCAACTTAAATATGGATTATATTCATAAAGATAATCATTAATTTTCTTTACAAAAAAAAAGGTACTTATTTGTCCCTTGAATCTTTTAAGTTTTAATATACTCATACATCTATGAGGTCATTTAATATACATATTTGTGTTTTCGACCCGATTAAAAATGTCACATGATCTACCATTAATGCACAAACCATTTTATGCGCTTAAGTACGTTGGCTTATGTATCTTGTTTGGTACAAGAACGCAAGGTAAACAGAATGGAAATAAATTTTATATAGGAAAATATATCTAAATAAGAGAAGAATGTTATTTTTTGTGTAAAACAATAAAGTGAAAGGTGTATTGATTAGAAGAGTATAGGGGATATGGTTACCTCTTGGTCAAATTTGTAATTGGAATAAGGAAGAAAAAAATTAATTTTGTATGAAAAGTTGGGATGAGAGGGTAATGATTAAATTTTTTAACAATGTATCTTAAATTATAATTGGACTACATTCATTTCGTTTCATTTCCTTTTAGCTTTCTAAAATTTCAACCAAACGAGCCAAAAGTTCTTTGCATATAAGTGCAAACTTGCGTAGATATATACTACTCCCTCCGTCCCACAATAGATGTATTTTTAAATAATATCATACATATTACTAATAAGTATAGAATTAATTAAAAAGTGAATATTTTATATAGTTTTTAGCTCATTAAAAAATGTGCATAAATAGTTTAAAGATATCTATTGTGGGACGGAGGGAGTATAAATTAGCTATAATATTTTTCATATAAATATGTGCATACATAGACTTGGCTGGATTCGAATCACTGCTATTCGATGTATGACGATGCGGCTTCAGACACACACACCGACACTGCACCCATCCAAACACAAACAAATTAAGGACTCTTCCTTACTATATATTATCTACATTTACTATGAATCCCAAGCCAGAATATAATCGAGCTAGCTTTAATCAAGGGAGATAACAATTAATATATAACAATTAGCGGATTAATTGTTAATCTCCTTGATTGTAACTATACATATAAAAACAAAAATGAAATTAAGCATGAACCACCTTCCCATGTGGAAGTCTAACTCTGAACACATGCTCCTCCCCAGTGGCCTCGTCCACCTTGACAACCCAACTCCCCTTCCTCCCAAACCCACCACCATAACCGCACCTCCCACCGCCCGCCGCCCCTCTCTCTTTTCCGGTCACCCGAGTTATCAGCAGCCCTCCTCCAATCGGCAACAATTGTGTCTCAGTCTTCATCTTCATCCCTCCGCAACTCGACCTCCAAGACCCTGCGCGGAACGCGTTTTGACCTAATACAATCACGCCCTTCTTCCCGCCCCCATGGAGTGCCAGTCTTTGCACGGCCTGGAGGATCCTCTCGTGGCTCTCGAGATTGCAGTCGACTAGCACGAAATCGGCTTCGCTGTAGTCGCTAGCTATCAGGGATCGGGCGTCGCCCACCACGCAATCCACTTGCTTGAACACATTGAAAATGGCTTCGTCTTCCTCTTCGACTTCCTCTTCTTGTAGGGTTTTGGGGAGGATGCAGACCACACGGCCGCCTGTCTGGTGGGCGGCTGCCACCAGGGCCAGGACGGCGGATGTGGTGGCCCCCGTGACCGGGCTTCCGGCACAAGCAATGACCATCAGCTGGGAGTTGTTACCCGCCGCAATGGCGGATATAAACTCGGACACATCTGGCTGGTGGTCTCTTGCTTTCTTTCCCTGCCCAAAAGTAAGCATTTCATTGCCGTTAACAAAAATTGAAATCAAAGATATAACTAATTAATGAAAATAAATATGTTAAGATGGAGTGTGTATATGATATGTATGCTTACCATTTGTAGTGTTGTAAGGTAGGCATTGGTTGCATTTTCGGCTGACCAGTTGCAGTGTGCCATCTTTGTTGATAAGTAAGTTGAAGTAGGAGTTGAGTTAAGGTGTAATTAATTAGTTGGGTGTGATGAAGTTTTGAGTTATGGAAGGAAAGTGTGGGAAGTCAAGTATATACATATGAGAATCAAAGGGTGGTATAGGAGGAGGAGACATGAAAGGTATGGTGGTCCATAAAACCATGTTTCTATATTAAATTTGCCCTTATAATTTTAAGAGAATCTTGTAACCCACATCACATCTTTTTTTTTTTTTTTTGGAAGGCTTCGTAGAGAGTTGAATGGTGACTTGGTGAGTTTTGTTGGAATGTGGTTGTCCCACGTCGGAAATATTGTGATATATATATATATATATATATATATATATATATATATATATATATATATATATATATATATATATATATATATATATATATATATATATATATATATATATATATATATAAAAGGTTGGTGGGTTACTTCTTTCATTGTCAATTGATTTTGAGAGAGAACCGCATTGAGTTTATGTGTTGTTCATATCTTCCGTATGATCGTGTGTGGGCTTGCACATGACATTTTTCCAGCTTGTCTTGACCCCTTCAAGCTCACCCGAGATTAACTTGATATCATAGTCGGGTTCGGCTAGTTTCGTTCAGGATTTTGGATTAATGGGGTTACTGGACTTGTGACATGTCGCGAGCATTGGTTTCGTTTAAGCGTATGTAGCTTTCATTGTAAAAAAATGATATTGTTTTAAAATAAACTGATGACATTTTGTCTTAAAATAACATCATCTATTATCGTATTAAATACAATTATGTCAATTTAATCCAAAACTATATCGTACATGTATCAATATTGTGTCCCCCTCCGGGTTTTTTTTTTTTAGCATCAATGCATTAGCCAACACCAATATATTGAAATAAAATATGTTTTTTTAGTGATCTAAAATAAAAAGTAATGAGACACGTTAACAAAACCATTTATTTATAATATACTACGTAATATCAAAAGATTCAATAATTTGTTTTCAATGATGAGTATATGGCAAGGCGGAGTGCTCTGGGTCTAAATTGGTGCCTTTTCCAAGAAACGAATCTTACAAACAAGCTTTTTTTTTTGAAATCAAAGGTGGGCACATTTTATTCAAGTAGGTCGATCTCCGCAAGCTCAATTAAACTTTGCGGAAATGGTGCGAAAAATACATAATCATCACCAACCGGTGGAACAAGTCTCGCTACCATATGTGCCACACTATTGCCGTTTCGGCGTATATGACTACACACAAAGGATGGAAAGGTTGATGCTACTTCCATAATATCACCAGCCAGCAAACTTGTGTATGAGTAGTCCTCCATCCCGGCCTTCAAGCTCTTAATCAGGTGCATCGAATCTGACTCCAACTGCACAGCTTCAGCGCCCATCGCAGCCGCTTGTTTGACACCCAGAAGCGCCGCCTGCATCTCAGCCACAGCCACCCCCCAATTAGCTTTGACGCGCCGGACAGCAGCCCACAGAACCTGCCCATTGCTGTCCCTTGCCACAGCACCCAACCATACTCGGCCATCCTCCCATACAGCGGCATCAGTGTTAATCTTCAAAACCCCTTGCTGAGGGCTCGTCCATACATCGCTGCCCATAGCTCTCCGGTTTACCTCCGAAGCCCTGTCATTTCGATCATCCCAGATTGCTCTATAGTCGGACACATACTTCCGGAAACCGTCTCGCAGCAGAGCGATGTTGGGCGGGGCGTCATCGAAGAGTGTAGTATTCCTTGCTGTCCATGCTATCCATGCATTCGTGAAAAACTCTAGCAGTCCTCCTACCCCTTCAATCTCATAAATATTAGAGACTAATTGCGCCATCGACAGCCCTCCCAGTCCTCGAACCCGGTTGCCGATAGGAGATGCTTCCCACGCCTCCTTGGTTGAGCTGCACCCTAACAATGCGTGGGTGATAGTCTCGTCCTCGGCACCACACAGACCACATGTAGCCGATTCGAGTATGTGTCTCCTCACCAGATTTGTTCGCACAGCGAGTGCTCCCTGTAAAGCACGCCACGCAAATACGAGGAGCTTGGGAGGAGCTCTCAACTTCCAGACCCACCCCCAAGAATGATCAGCCTCTCCATTCAGACGTTGGAACCAGGCATCTTCATGTCCACACCGTCCCATCCAATACGCCGATTTGACAGTGAATTTTCCATCCTTATTCGGGCACCATATCCGGGAATCATTGGGTCGCCGAGCGCTCAATGGGATTGCCAGGATGCACTCTATGTCGGACTCTCTGAAATTTTCATTAAGGGCGTCAACTCTCCATGTACCCCTTTCCTGGTCAATCAAATTTTCCATTGTGATATCCAAGTCCGAGTGCTGCTGCAGAATTGGAGCAGCAGGTCTCCCATTCCGCGTTAACCAGCTCGAATGCCATACGTCAATGCTCTCTCCCGAGCCCACTCGCCACCCTAGTCCTTCGAGCAACAGCGATTTCGACCCCCAAATACTCCTCCATGAATAGCTCGGATTGTACCCCAAGCCCGACTCCAGGAATGACCCGCTGTTGAAGTACCTCGCCTAGAGAACTCTCGCATATAGAGATTGGGGTTCTTGCACCAATCTCCAGCCTTGCTTTGCCAACAGTGCATCATTGAATATTTTGAGGTCTCTAAACCCCATCCCCCCCATCTGTTTCGGGGCACACAAGGTTTCCCATTGGCACCAATGAATCCGGCGGTGTTGGACCGAAGATCCCCACCAATAACGAGCCAGCATACTATGGATTTCGCCGATCAGACCATCCGGCAAGCGGAACACCCCCATCACATACGTTGGAATACTTTGCAGTACCGCCTTAATGAGAACTTCTTTGCCCGCCTGGGATAGAGCTTTCTCCCTCCAACTCTGGATTTTGCGCCATATGTTGTGCTGTTATGTTGTGCTTTGATGGACCATCTACAATACGTACATACTGTATTAATAATACTCTTTTTGGATCATAATCTCCGTTAAATCGGTGGAGTCAAAACGCTGGAGGGGGAGATCGTGTGTGGGCCCATATACAGGAGACTCGAAAAACATATAAATCCAATGGGATTCCATCTCAAAACCAATTGGCAATTAGAGGATTAACCCTTCAACCTTATATGTTGTTCAAACATTCTCTAAATTACCGATGTGGGACAATCATATTTCAACAATCTCGGTTGGATTAGGCAAACTAAATTTGCATCCGGATATTTAAGAGGTCCTATGATAAGGATGATCCTTCCAATTCAGTTTTTCTATATACATCATCAGCGAGATTTGAACCTATTAATATTACCGATCATTATTCTGACCTATATATGATAAGAAGTTTATTTATAAATTAATGGAATGGATTTAACAATAAATAAATAATCAAATTAAGAAACATCTTTTGTAATATCAACATCTTAATTGATGCAATATAAATTTCTAGCACTAGTTTTAAATGAGTTTCGAAGAGAAATATTTTTTTTATCAACATGAGTTTTTAGATTTTATAGGTAAGTTCGAAGTAAATAATATTAATCGTTACAAAAAAGGATCTATAAAAAAAGCGGTGGTGGGAAGTTTCCAAATCAATTCGAATAACAAAAAAATGGATCATATATATTGATGCAAGCTAGCAAAAGAAGTAATTAAGAATATATTCTAAACCTAGCTTTCAACAAACATTAATGATGATTACTACATAATCAAGTAGTATTATTGATATATAGAAAGCCAAACCCAAATTAAAATTAAGTTAACTAAATTAGTGTAGGAAGTTGTACGTGTAAACCATGTGAGCTGCAAATAAAACAAAGCCGTAGATTTGATGAACAGATCTAGGGCAGAAGGTATCACTTGGCCTGCCCCCTCAAATCCACACATTCATTTACACACATAAGACATCAATTATTCAATTGTCGTGCAAATATCCAACAAAAACTTTTGCAAGAACATGTTGGTTAAATTTTTGGGCCCTTTTTGTTATCCGTTTTATACATATCATATGGACCCATATATATTGTTATAGCTCCATCATTTTCTATCCAAATAAAAAATGGATCGAAAATCTATACTAAAGGGTAAGGTAACATATGGACCAAGCCTGTCGATCTCGATCAGTGACTAGTCACTACACACTAGTTGAAAGTGCCTCTGAACAAAACCATAAAAGATGGGAAATTAAGAATCGAAGAATGCAACTAGGAGTACGTACGCGCTCATTGCTAACTACGTACTAAATTCCCAACCCGGAAAAAGTTTATATATGACAACATCATAAACAGTTTGGCCAAGTTTGCATTTTAGGACGTACATGTGCCTGCGTCCGAGTCAGTCGACCGGTAAGCACTCTTCTCGATCGATCGTGTTGCAACAAAGTAGCGAGAATTGAGTTTTGAGTGTTGAAAACCTTGAGCAACAACAATGTATGAATTGAAACATTGGCCTTTACCAATATATGAATTGAAACCTGCCAAATATATTGGCAGGTTTAAAAAGCCTATGTGATAAATAAATATATACTGTCTAACGAGGGGATGATATATGTCCATTGGATCAAGAAAATAAATGGCTCGGATATGATAAACAAAAGTGTGTGAATGGGAGGGCCACGTGGATTAAATACAAATTGTTTCTCGGGGTTAGATCAATGGCGGCCAAGGGGTGTGGGGGTGACCGTCCCCCTCCGACGATAGAAATTTGTAGTATTTTTTTTTAAAAAAATGTGAAAAAGAATATAAAAGTTATATAGCTTAGTTGGTAAAGAGAGAAAGGGAAGTACAAGGAATGCAAGAGGTCATGAGTTCAAGCCTGACTATTTAGTGCACTATCTATCAATCAAGATCCCAGAACATCCAGAAGGATCAAGCTATAAGATTAAACCTGAATGGGCAACTCTACTTCCCAGTTTTTAGAGACAGAAAGAAGAAAATCTGAATATGCATATGGCAGAATTTCTGAGCGTTTGCAACAATCTATGAAATGCAGGCTTAAATGATGATCGATTCATGCTACGGGTCTTCCCATTCTCTTTACGCAATGAAGCAAAAGTCTGGTTGTACTGTCAGACAGTAGGAAGCTTCACAACTTAGGTTGACCTAAAGGGAGCATTTCTAAGCAAATACTTCCCAGCTACTCGAAGAAATGCACTGAAGAAAGAGATTTCTAACATCATGCAAGGGGTAGATGAAACACTCTAAAATACCTCGCAAGATTTTGCAAGCTCATATTCAGCCGCCCTCAGCACGAAATCTCAGAAGCTGATCTTATAGGCTATCTATATGAAGGACTGAAGAAAAAACAGAGCCGAAGTAAATGCAACTAGCGAAGGAGATATCTTTGACAAAGCAACAGAAGAAGCAATGCAGATATTCGAGAAATTGTCAAACGAATCCTATCAGTATGAAAGAGATCTAGAGGCTCAGAGGGTTCAACGAATAGATCACAGCGACCCAGACATTGTGAGGACTGCGTGTGACATTCTGGCAGCACTCCGGCCAGAACTCCTAGCTCTACCTCAACATGCTGATCTGAATGTCTTAGCACAACATGGAAATCTATTTCTGCAAGTAGATAAAAAAAAGGTGCAGAACCAGTTTCACCACAGAAGTCCACCACCACCTAGAGCCAATTTCGAAGATTTCACACGAAATCACTCAAGGAGAGGAACTGGCACTAGTACAAATTTTCAATTATATCACATAACCCTAATATCACCGACCTAATATATCTGTGATATTATGCCTTTTTAAGCCGGCAAAATAAAATTTTAATAGGTAAAGACCTAATATCACGGATTTAAAAAAAAAACCGGAATATTAGGGGTAGATTCTAAAATGTAATAAAATCAAATATTACGGGGGAAAAAATGTGAAACATGCCCGGGATATTAGATGTAATATCCCGGAATAATATCCCGGATTGAAAAAAAAGGGATATTTTGGTGATATTTTATAATTTCTGATTTTTTACCCAGGGTTTCACACTTTCACTTCGTCTCTCTCGCGTCTTGTGTGCATCGTTCTCTCTCGTCCCTGCAGACACCACCCGCCGTCTCTCTCCCCTCTCTCACCGTCCTCGACTCTCTCTCTCTCTCTCTCGTCTCGCCGTCCTCGCCTCTCTCGATGTGTCAACTTCCAGTGTCGTCCCTCAATTCGCCGTCCTCCGACCTGCAATATCTTCTCACCGTCCTCCGCAATAGTGGCTCTGGTGTCGACTCTCTCTCTCCCTCGCCGTCCTCTCGACTCTCTCTCTCTCTCGTCTCGCCGTCATCCGACCTGCAATCTCCTGCAACAGTGGCTCTGGTGTCGTCCCTCAATTCGCCAGCTCCGCCAGATCTGGTTGTGCAAATCTCCAGTTAGGGTTTTAATTTGGTAAGTACATCTCGAATTCAATCTATAGTTAGGGTTTTGTCGGTTCTTGAATTCAATGTGTAGTTAGGGTTATGCAACTACTGATTATCTTCTTTGTTGTCTGTATTGTCGGTTCCACCATAGCTTCAAGGCCTGTCATACATGAATGTTACAAAAACAATCAATTCAGGCGAGCATTTCAGATAACGAGCTACATACTCTACCCCCTTAAACCGTCAATCCCAATAGGGCTAGTATGAAGCTAGGCATAGTTTTGTTCAAGAGACTAGGCCACGGCCAATTTCAGACCATGTTTCTGGTTTTGATTTTGTTTTCATTTTGAATTTTATGTTATTGATTTAAGGTATTTGGTCTTCGCTTTATGTTTTGCCGCAACTCGCTCTTTAAACCTAATTTGTAGTTCGTGTTATGTTTTTGTTCATCTTTTTTATGATTTATATTTGGTCTTCAATTGGAATGGTATGTTATTCATTTCAGAACGAGCTGCCGCCTGCTCTTGTTGAGAATATGACAAAGGACAAGTGAATTATGAATTAGATTAAAAATTCCAATTGAGAATAGAGTAAATCTACAACCTACATAATGAAATCAAAATTAACTTCAAATAAGGAATTTAGAAATAGGAAAACAAGGGACGAAATGAAGTTTGGCTGTCGCCTGGTATGATGGTGTTGCTCTACCTGAACAGGGATTACTTTAAGCTTTAGTGGGGAGGTTTAATTCTGTTTTCTTTTAAAATGAAAGTATCTTCTGGATTGCTTTTCACTTACTGATAGGTGTTCTGATAATAAAATCAAAGCTCACGAGTCTTAACTCGTTTTCTTGACAAAAAAACTCCGTATGATTGCTTGACTTTGACTAACTGTTACCTTGTGGTGTGCAGATTGGTTCATAATATAAAAAATATATGGTGCCATTTAGATTGAGGGCTCATGATCGAGTTGTGTCCCTACAAATTAGTTGGAAGAATGACAAGCGCCCACATTGCTATGAAGGTTGTATTGGGGAGAATATTAGGCTGGTTGTTGGAGGTTGGTTGATCACATAGATCATCTAGCTCTTTACATAAGGCACGTACATCAATCTAGGCTATGCATTATCACTTTGAACTCAATTAATAGGTTTAAGGACTTAATGTTATAGCCCACATTGTTTTTACTATATAATTTTATTTTTCCTTTAGCAAATAATATTTTGAAAAACATTTTATTTTTCCTTTAGCAAATAATATTTTGAAAAACATTTTATTTTTCCTTTAGCAAATAATATTTTGAAAAACAAATTTCATGTTCTCATGTTTCTGCTTTTATGAAAAATACTTATTTTCAAGTGTTTTGATTGGGTTTGATAGATTTGGATTCTAGGCCAAGGGCATTTCATACTGTTTTTTTTTTCTTTAAAAAAAAGTGTTTGATTACCATGGTGGTGTGTTGATTCCTTTTTTTTTAAGAGGGAGATTTTAGTATAACTCACATTATTGTTAAGAGGGGGATTTGAATTGAGAGGTGTTTGATGAAATCACACTATAAAAAGCCATTTCCTGGACTATCTTCGCCTAGTTGTTTGTTGATGCTGCGCTCGCTGCGGATCCTCAAAATTCATGCATTGCAACATGTGAATGTTGTGCAAGTTCCACGTAAAGCTTATTGACAGGAGGAAACTATCGTTGTTCCTATCAAATTATAACTCAAACCTACAAACTAGTATAGTAAGTAAGTAAGAGGTCGATCCCACAGAGAATCAAGTATTCCTAAGCAATGTATATTTACCAATTAGTAGAAAAGAGGGGTTTTGGTGATTGAAGATGATAAAATAATTATAAACAAGTTAATAGAGATAATAATTGAGAAAGTAGTTCCATCTACAAATATCCACTTTAGTTTGACTAGTTGATCCTTGATTCTTCTTCAAGTTCTCTTTTCATCCTATTATTGTTCCTGTCCTGATCTTGTGTAAATTACTAGACCTACGATTCCTAGTAACCCTTACTAATTAGATAACCCTAACACGGTTAAGATTTAACCTAACAGTAGCATTAAGATTAAGGATTAACCAGGATACATGCAACACCAAGCTACGAGTCAGCATTTAACATATAATTGATTCTCTACACACCAGTTTAGTCCTACGAGTCCTAAAAAGGCATGATTGCTACTATGGATTAAGGTTCGCTACGAGGAATCTACAAAATCCTAGCAATAATCTCTACTAGTTGCGCGAACTAGAAGAAATCAACAATATTCGCAAAAGAATCAATACGAATCAATAGGAATAGAACAAGAATAGAAATCTCACAACTTTATCAAACCAAAGCTTCAATTCATAGACGAAACAGAAGAGTTTAGCACTCCATGGCCATGGAGGCTCTTCTCTAGGGTTCTCTCAATTGATAGTCTCCAAGTGCATAAACTAATGAATTAGATCCCCCAAATAAAACCCTAAAACTTTCTTAAAAGGCCTCAAAAGAGTCAGCCAAATAATAATTCTAAAAACTAATTAAAGAGACAAAAAGTCCATTAAGTAGATTCGGCGTTTCTGCATAGGCCGCGGGGCAACCAACCAAGGCCGCGGGGCGGCCAGGCGATTGCGAAATCCTTCGTCAGAGCTTCGGTCCGCGGGGCGGCTTTTACTGTTCACAGCGATTTTTCCTCTTCGAATTTGGTCCCGATGTCAACACGAAAGTTGTAGATCTCGGAAAGAGCTTTCCAACGCATGGTCATAATAGTCAATCGGACCACCGAGGCCTCCAGAAAGTGCGGGACAAGTTCAGCATGTCTGGCGACAACTTCTTCACTTAGGCTCAGTAACTTCGATTTCGCTCCCGGGCTCTTCACTTTTCCTCATCCTCTTCACTCTTCCTTCATCCATGAGCCTCCTCATTCCTCGTCGGATCCACATATACCTGAAATAATCCATAAAAGCGTGTAGATTCCGACTCCACCAACAACACAAGTATAAATACAAATCTAGCTTAAACTATGCATTATACACATCTAAATCATGCTAAATGCATCCTAATATGCCTACCTAAATTTGTGCTATCAAATTCCCCCACACTTAAGCCTTTGCTTGTCCTCAAGCAATTAAAACCAAAATCAAATCAACTCCCCACAGACAAGCAATCCATGTGATAACTTTGGTAAAACACTTAAAAGCTCAAAATAAGGAAACGAAGATCGACAATTAACATCATAACATGTATAGGTGCAATCCAAGGAATAAAGCAAGCATATTCATTCAACCTCACCAGGAAAATGTGTTTTCACTCTCACTCATGTGTTTAGGGTTAAACATTCACGCTCAAACTCAATCCTTGAAAACTTAGCTACGATAAAATTGCGACAGTGGTCTAAATCTCCACCGCTAGTGACTTCACATGCAACCAAAATTATGAGGTCTTTATGGGTTGTAATGGGGTCATGGTAGGAACATAGGGTATGGGAATTATTTAGGTTATGTGGTGCTAAAAATCCGGGAAAAAGGGTTAGTAAACAACCAGAAAAACACCAACACCAAAACACTTCATATACCATTCCAATAACATGCACTCCTTCACAACACAAATTCGCACACAATTTTCAACTATCCACACAAACTCATTCATTTTTTTTTCCTTTTGTTATGATTTTTTTTCTTTTTTTCTTTTTTTTCGTTTTTTTTTCCTTGACTTTTACCCCTAAGTGAATTTTATCCTCCTTAGGTCCCAAGTAATAAGCAAATAAAAACCATCTCTATGAAGTACAAATGAATCACCCAACATAATTTCTCAACTCAAAGCAACTCCATCAACACATCAAGATATTCACCAATTCTTCTCCTAATTCCCGGATGGGTCAGGCTAATAATCGGCTAGGAAGATTTTGTGGAGCTAACAAAATAGGCTTATAAGGCTCAAATTGGCTTCAAGCAAAGGATAATCTGTACGGGTGGATAGTGTATATTATGGCTAAAAGAAAATCATGCCTCAATCACTTTAAAGTTACATGCAAAAATCATATAAATGCAGCTTCAATAGAGATATCTAAACGCAATTTAAAGAGGAAGTAATCAAGGAGAGTATTCACACACAAAGAAACTAGAGGACATATATGTGTAGTCCCAATAAGGCAAAAATAACTCACAAGGTCAATTTGTTAGAACTTCAATACCACTTAAATTCCAAAGACTATACATGCTCAATTTTCTCATCAATCATGTTCCCAAAAAGTCTATAAAACAATTCAAAGGTTTCAAATACTTCAAGCAAGTCATGGGGCACATGATAAGATAAATATAGAGGACAAGTAGCCTAGATGGGAAAATAAGACCTAAAGTGTATGCAATGCATGATATTTTTGTTTTTTTTTTAACAAATGCAATATATGAGTAAAAATAAATATGAAAACATAAATAAACATGATATGCAAAATATATCTATATGCAATGCGATCCCTCCCCCACACTTAAATCTTTCATTGTCCTCAATGAATATAAATTAAAAACAACAAAAGATCAAAATCTGAAGGAAATAGAGAAAACTGACATGCTAATTGTAGGGTTGGTAGGTCTGGGAGGGGAGGTGAGGAGAGGAAACTGTCAGTCCCGTCAGAGGCCGCGTGGCGGCCATTCTAGGCCGCGGGGCGGCCGGAGACAAGACCTAGCCGCGGGGCGGCCTCTTCCATTTTCAGCTTTCAGTCTGCAGTGTTAGTGCCCCACGAAATATGCCAAAACCAAACTAATTCTATGAAATTTAAGAAAAAGAAATCTAGAACTACTACCTTGGGTTGCCTCCCAAGTAGCGCCTTTATTTTATGTCATCGGCATGACTTATTCTCAATCTTAATTCCTTACCTATCAGACATCGTCAAGGCCCTCAGTAGCCTATCATATTCCTGTGCACACATCTTCCACAAGACATCATAGCACACTAAATTGAAATTATAAAATATAGAAGTTATAAACCTTTTCAATTTATCATGAATATCTATTGAAGGAATATGATACCACCTACACAGTTCCGTTGGTGGCTTCTCAAAGTAATGCTCCCAAGGGTCTGTATATTCACCAAAATTCACAAAAGTGTAAGAAATATCAATACCTTCTTCGGGAGCCACAGAAATCAGCTCGGTACATGGTTCCTTGATAGGCAAGTCATGGATGATTTCATCAGATAAAATAGGAGCCAAAACAGATGAGTCCTCATGCGTGCACTCATGAGACTCCATGTAAGGGAGCATCGGGCTCTCATCGATCAAACCATCATTGTTTGTGTCTTGGCTTTTATCAACTTGAGGAATAAAGCCTTGCTCTACTACCAACTCACTCACCGGTTTATCAAGTTGGTTCAATTGTTCCTTAATTCGCTCCATCCTTTTAAGCATCTCCTCCAACATAACCTGGCGTGTGAAAGCTTCTTCCTTCTCCACCTGGTGACCCATGTAGTAGAAAAAATCCCACATCTCTGATAAATTAAAACTCGCAAAGCCTCCGTTACTCATAGACTCAACAAGTTCTTTGGTCTCAGGAGTCATGCCCTCAAGTACACAATCAACCATATCTTGCAAACTATCTTGGTAACCCCGTGCATAACGGGCGTCCAATAAATTATGCACTCTTGTGAAATAATGGTGAAAATTTCCCCCTTGACTCTGCAATAATCTCATCTTAAAATGTTAGTAGTAAGGGTGTCGTGAACCGTAAGATAGGTTCACAACAAAGTTAAGTTATATACAAAAATTGATAAACACACAAAACTAAGAAATAAACTTTGATTCCCCGGCAACGGCGCCAAAATTTGACAGGAGGAAACTGTCGTTGTTCCTATCAAAGTATAACTCAAACCTACAAACTAGTATAGTAAGCAAGTAAGAGGTCGATCCCACAGAGAATCAAGTATTCCTAAGCAATGTATATTTACCAATTAGTAGAAAAGAGGGGTTTTGGTGATTGAAGATGATAAAATAATTATAAACAAGTTAATAGAGATAATAATTGAGAAAGTAGTTCCATCTACAAATATCCACTTTAGTTTGACTAGTTGATCCTTGATTCTTCTTCAAGTTCTCTTTTCATCCTATTATTGTTCCTGTCCTGATCTTGTGTAAATTACTAGACCTACGAGTCCTAGTAACCCTTACTAATTAGATAACCCTAACACGGTTAAGATTTAACCTAACAGTAGCATTAAGATTAAGGATTAACCAGGATACATGCAACACCAAGCTACGAGTCAGCATTTAACATATAATTGATTCTCTACACACCAGTTTAGTCCTACGAGTCCTAAAAAGGCATGATTGCTACTATGGATTAAGGTTCGCTACGAGGAATCTACAAAATCCTAGCAATAATCTCTACTAGTTGCGCGAACTAGAAGAAATCAACAATATTCGCAAAAGAATCAATACGAATCAATAGGAATAGAACAAGAATAGAAATCTCACAACTTTATCAAACCAAAGCTTCAATTCATAGACGAAACGGAAGAGTTTAGCACTCCATGGCCATGGAGGCTCTTCTCTAGGGTTCTCTCAATTGATAGTCTCCAAGTGCATAAACTAATGAATTAGATCCCCCAAATAACCCTAAAACTTTCTTAAAAGACCTCAAAAGAGTCAGCCAAATAATAACTAAAAACTAATTAAAGAGACAAAAAGTCCATTAAGTAGATTCGGCGTTTCTGCATAGGCCGCGGGGCAGCCAACCAAGGCCGCGGGGCGGCCAGGCGATTGCGAAATCCTTCGTCAGAGCTTCGGTCCGCGGGGCGGCTTTTACTGTTCACAGCGATTTTGCCTCTTCGAATTTGGTCCCGATGTCAACACGAAAGTTGTAGATCTCGGAAAGAGCTTTCCAACGCATGGTCATAATAGTCAATCGGACCACCGAGGCCTCCAGAAAGTGCGGAACAAGTTCAGCATGTCTGGCGACAACTTCTGCTTACTTGTTCTTCACTTAGGCTCAGTAACTTCGATTTCGCTCCCAGGCTCTTCACTTTTCCTCATCCTCTTCACTCTTCCTTCATCCATGAGCCTCCTCATTCCTCGTCGGATCCACATATACCTGAAATAATCCATAAAAGCGTGTAGATTCCGACTCCACCAACAACACAAGTGTAAATGCAAATCTAGCTTAAACTATGGATTATGCACATCTAAATCATGCTAAATGCATCATAATATGCCTACCGAAATGTGTGCTATCACTTATGGTTGATGAACCAATTCGGTTAGTTCTCCTTGTTCCCCTTTCACTATGAATATTGTACTTTAAGATATAATGGTAATCTGGTAGTTCACTTTATTGCAAATGGTTCAAGTGGACTTGTAGACAGTTGATATCTTCACTTGTATCTGTATGGTATGAGCCTCTTATCTGAGAACAGGAAGACAACCTAGCTTTGTAATGAGCCCATATATAGCATGTGTTTCTGTTGGTAAAAGTCCCATGGTTAGTTCTTGAACTTTATTTTTTACTCTCAATTTATGACCAATCTAAATCTGATCCTGGTTCAACTTACTTATCTTTTTACAGGTTTATAAATTCAACCGTATACCATGAATACCCGAAAACAGTGTAAGACACTTCCTACCTTCACTGAAGAGGAACTTAAGATGGTGAAAGCCGTCTATGAATTTACCTTCACTAAAGAGGAAGTTAAGATGGTGAAAGCCGTCTATGAATTTTATGGGCATTCAGTCACTAAAACACGCCTTTACAGAGAAAGCGACACCTCTTGGTTTCTATGACGACTAGAATCCTTCATTTGCTTGTAAGCTATTCACACTCCTATGCTGATTAACTTCCGTTATTGATTAATAATGTTATTATAAACTGCAGCAATACTGCAATACATATATGGCTTAGTTGTTGCTAATTTTGAATATTCCTATTGCATTGAACCGGTGTTTGTAGTACAACTATTATATTTAACGATTTTCTAAGGGTTCGTCCTTCATTATCTTGTAGGACAAGTATATTAGTATCTTTTGGCTTGTAGCTAAGCCACAAGCTAACTGATATTCACAATCTAAGCATATAAACTGTATTTAGCTTATTTTCATAAGTTATTAGCATTAGCTACCTTATCATCTTATCATGTGAAACACATTCTTTAGTCTTTAAGTGTTTGTTACTCTAGGTGAAGATGATCGCGGTATCTCCTTTGGACAAGTTATTATTTAAGAGGATGTCATGTGACTTCTTAAAGTTCTTCCTATACTAAGAAGGGTGCAGTGGCTGCTTTGGTTTTCCATCACCTTCACATTCGAATCAGATTCTTGATCTTTTTTGGCTTGTGATTTGTAGTAAATTTTTAAAATTGCTTAACTATTTGGTATCTACTTTTATGCCTTTTTTTTGTTAGAACGGGAAATTGCTAGTGCTTTCTGCTTTATCAGCAACAAAAGCTAATAAAACTCATTCCTTTGACTGCTTTTTTCCTTTAATTGCTTCATCAGACATTGCCTCTGACCCTGATCCCATTCATCAAATTTAAACGTTGCTAAATGCTTTTTTTTATTTAACATGCTTGCTCAATTACCAGGGTTGTTCTGTTCTTCATGTTTTCCTAATGACGGTTAGAATCAGATTGTTTATGTCAAATTCGTATTAGAGAATTTGTGGTTGAAAAAATGAGGTTTATTCTGTATTAATTTATCTTCTCTCCATTATGTGGTTGGGATGTCAACTTCTACCTATCTCAGGTAATATACTCTGACGAGGACCATAGGGTTAATAGAGATATTACAGTTGGACTTGTCAGAAGGGAGCTACTCAACTTAGCCGAGTACAATATTCATATGGCAAAGGTACTTTGTGGAAGGCATAGTATGTAATCAATTGTATAGCATTCTCCACTTCCATCCCTATTCTCCAATCCTAGCAGGATTTATCTCACATGATCACAATATCTGCAAAAGCTACAACTGAAGTTGCCATCTCTCTTATTAAAACATTCTCAAGTGAAGAGTCTAAAGTACTTGCCAAGGTAACCTCTTATTATCAGTGTAGTTGATGCACTTGCCAAGGTAACCTCTTACACCTACATTTGTTTAATCAAATTACTTTTTGTTTTCATTTTCAGTGTGATCTTTTGGATGAAATGTTGTGTCCATTAAAATCGTCTTGAATGGTTATTTCCTTCTAAGTTCAACTACAAGTACCAAACCTTTTTCCTGGAAGAAACATAAAAAGGTTGATTTATTTGTGTGAATGGGCTTTTGAAATTAGAAACATATGAGATGTAGCAAAATTTTATCGATGTCTTTCTGTTTCTACAGATCTTGCTATGAAAATGGGGGCTAAGGTGAATCTTTAGCTTTTCTAAGACCCAAGCACGAGGACTGAAGGGTGTGCACACATCGACATCGATTTTGTTTCGTTTGTTGGATTTTCTTGTAGATTTGAGTTAATTTCCATTTCAGTGTGCAATTTCAACATCATGTTTGTACTGGAACAAATAAACTACCCATGGGTGTGCAGCTAGTATATATAAAAAAGGGAATTTCCTAGCCCAGGCCATTTTGCCGGGCTGTAAATGCATTTTTTTTTCTTTTATAAAGAAGCTTTATAGCCCATTTCAAATAAAACCGGGCTGAAAAGTCACTTTTTTTTTTATTAAAAAGGGGCCTAATATCACGGGCATCTCTAGAGGGCATCCGTGATATTAGGATGTAACATGAAAAAAAACTAACCCTAATATCACGGGCGTGTCTAGAGGGCATCCGTGATATTAGGCTGTAATATGAAAAAAACCCACAGCTAATATCACGGGCGTGTCTAGATTCAGTCCGTGATATTAGGGTGCCATGCCTATTAGCCCACTGAGCTAAAGCCCGGGCGTGTGTTTTCTTAAATCCGTGATATTAGGCCCTAAATATCCGTGATATTAGACCAATTTTGTACTAGTGTGGTTAGGAAACAACACATCATGGAGGACAATTAAGATAGTTCAGAGGAGACTAGAGCAACACAAAGACTTGTGGAGGATGTAGAGGATCTAAATGCTTTATCTCTATGAAGTGGGAAGAAGATGACTGAAATCCCACAAGCAAAGAGAAAGAATACGCCGAACGAAAGCCCTGTGCAGAGAGAAGAAGATATCCCAAAGGCAGAAATTGAAGAAGACGTAAGCATCAGACAATAACTCACGCCAACTGCTATAGACAAACTATCCTCAAAAGTGCTTATGAATGAGACACGACCAAGAGATGATAATGCATATTTTATATAGGCATTATAGGTACGTCTTAATGCATTAGAGTATCCATATTGCATGTTTCATAAGCTTATTCACATTCTTGATCATTTGGTATTCGTAGTTTGGAATCTACCATTTTTAGTGTTTATTTGTAGATCTTATGATCCAGACTCGAAAGGTGGAGAAAGCATGGAGCAAATGGATAAAGAAGAGCTAAGAAACAAGTGCAAAAATGGAGAACATGGAGAAATCCCATCTTTAAGGTTTTGTGAAGTTGGAATTAACTTCCTAGATCTTCATGAGAATTGTAGTTCTTGGAAAGAGCTTTACAATGCATATTCATATGTGTCAATCGAACGAAGGATAACTCCATAAAGTGCATTACAAGTTTTGTCTGTCGAAGATGTCGCCATTGCATAAGCGGCGCCCACCGCTAAAATAATCTACGAGATTTGCCGAGACGCTGTCTTTCCTATTATTATAATATTATTTTAGCCGGTTTTATTCTAGGGTTTTGTCGAGCCTTTAAGCTATATTAACAATCATTCTCAGCCCTTTGAGGAGAATTCATAGACCTAATTTCATATTCACATAAAGAGAGATGAGAGGATTTAAGTTTAGGGATTTAAGGTACGTTATGCGTGCCTAGAATTCTTGTGTTTTTTCTATGATTCAAGACTTGGTTGGTTGATTGTGAGACTTGATTTCTATGTTATTTATAGGTTTATTTATCATCTTGGTCTTCATTATTTATATTTGTGATTCTTTCTATGACCGCACATCTTGTTAGAATTCGCATCTATGCTATGAATCCGTTGTTGATTTCTCGATAACAATTCTATGCCTTTTCACCTATGTTGAGTAGATGTTATTAGGCCCGAATGAGTTGTTCCTTTGTTTCCTAACTGCATTGAATTGATATGACAATTGCTCTTAAGTACTCGATTAAGAGATTGTACCTTTACGTCACAATCGATTAAGGGTAGTCGACATAGGCATAGGAGTAATATCGAAATCACCTAAATGATCAAGTAAGTCAACCAATGTTGTGAATTATAGGCGAAACCACACTCTTATCTTTTTATCTTCTCTTTGTTCCTATTCATATCTTTATCTTAATTTATTTGCATTATCTATCTTCATTCATATTCCTATTCTATCTTTATTATCATAATTGATAAACGCACGTTGCATTGAAGTACTTGTTAATCATTGGGTTCGACCCCTTACTTATCTGCTATACTAGTTTACTAGTTAGTTCGTTCGTTTGGGATTTTTAGCGTGGTAAAACCTAACGACATTCGTCCCACCAAAGCCCCATTTACAAAAGCCCTAGAAATTCGGAAAAAGGAAATAGATAATGAAGAACTCCTAAAGACATTTTCCAAGTGTGAGGTAAACATCACTCTCTTACCTTTTCTAAAAGAACCTCGTTATGCTAAATTTTTAAAAGAATTATGCACATTTAAGATGAGTTAGAGACCAAAGAGAAGGGAAAAGGTAAACCTAAGTGAACAAGTTTTAGCTGTATTTCAAAGGCGAATGCTCGAGAAATGAAGAGATCTGAGAATGTTTACTATACCTTGCACCATAGGAACCACTAAACTTGAGCATGCCCTGCTAGATCTAGGAGCATCTATAAATGTTATCTCGTAATCCTTGTATATTTCTTTAAAGCTAGGTACCCTGAAGGAAACAAGAGTGGTAATACAACTTGCAGATCGCTCGCAGATCAATCCAAAAGGAGGGGTGGAGGATGTATTGGTAGATGTAAATGGACTAATCTTTCCTGCACATTTTTATATTCTAGAAATGGAGAACGATGTCAAGGATGACTTAATTCTGCTGGGCAGACCTTTCCTCAAGACCGCAAAAACAAAGATCGACTGTTTCAATGGATCTCTATCTATGGAGTTTGATGGTAAGACGGTAGAATTCTCTCTTTCTAAAGCTATGACATATCCATTAGAGGATCCTACCGTAAATCTAGTAGACATAGTAGAGATTTGCACTGAAGATATGTTTGAACTAAACAACAGAGATGATGACTTGTAGTTAGCATTAGAAACTCCTCTAAAAGAGTTTTCCAAAAATTATATTTTACCTAACAACCTGCAGGTAGTATCTCATGCATTGGATGGTCTCAAGAGACACTCGGACTACCTAATAAATTTATCACTAACTCTCTCGAGCGATAAACTTTTACCCTCTGTTATACATGCACTTGAAGTTGAGCTGAAGCCGCTGCCAGATCATCTCAAGTATGTATTCTTGGGAGATGGCGACACATTACCTGCAATAATCAGCAACAACTCCAACAAGCTCAGCTAGGAACAAGAGAGCAAGTTAGTGACAATTCTGAAGGAACACATGACTGCATCGGGATGGACAATTGCAGATATCACGGGAAACAACCCTGCACTCTATATGCATAGAATCCTAATGGAGGACAACACAAAACCATCAAGGAAACCCCAAAGGCGACTCAACCCCCCTATGGTGGAGGTAGTCAAGAAAGAGGTGTTGAAACTTCTGCAAGCAAGAGTAATCTATCCAATATCAAATAACCAATAGGTTAGCCCAACACAAGTGGTTCCAAAGAAAGGAGGGATCACTGTAGTGAAAACTCATGAAGGAGAGATGGTACCTACTCGAGTACAAACTGGTTAGAGAGTATGCATCGACTACCGCAAGCTAAACACAGTCACTCATAAGAACCACTTTCCCCTACCTTTTATTGATCAAATGTTATAGTGCCTTGTCGGCCGCTCATTCTTTTGTTATCTGGATGGCTATTCAGGTTATTTCCGAATTCCCATAGCACCGGAGGACCAGTAGAAAACAACGTTTACTTGTCCCTTGGTACATTTGCTTATATCAAAATGCCTTTTGGATTATGTAACACCCTAGGTACATTCCAATGGTGTATAATGAGAATCTTCTTAGAGTACGTTGAAAATTTTATAGAAGTGTTCATGGATGATTTCAAAAGGCACGGTGACATTCTTGTTTACATCATTTGTCAGTAGTGTTACAAAGATGTGTTGAACCTAACCATGTTCTGAATTCTGAAAAAAAAATGTCATTTTATGGTAAAACATGGTATTGTATTAGGACATGTCATTTCAAATAAGGGAAATGAAGTTGATAAAGCAAAGACTGAACTTATTCAATATCTACCTTATCCAACTAACGTGCGCGAAATTCGTTCATGTTTAGGCCATGTAGGTTTCTATCGCGGGTTTATCAAGGACTTCTCAAAAATTTTATCCCCACTAAAAAAGGATGCCATGTTCCCGTTTGATGATAATTGCAAAGAGGCTTTCTACGAATAAAAAAATCGCCTCACTACCGCACCAGTAATTCGGGCACCGGATTGGTCACAACCGTTCGAGCTAATGTGCAATGCCAGTGATTTTGCTACTGGAGCGGTACTTGGCCAGAAAATGGATAAAGCCTCAAATATCATGTACTATGTCTCGATGACACTTAATGAGGCACAAAGGAATTATACCACCACAGAAAAGGAGCTACTGAAAATGGTGTTCACCCTGGAGAATTTCAAGCATATCTATTAGGCGCAAAGGTAATCTTTTACACTGACCATGCAACACTTCGATACCTCATGGCAAAGAAAGACGCGAAGCCCAGATTAATTTGATGGATATTGCTTCTCACAGAGTTCAACATTGAGGTTCGAGACAAGAAGGGGGTAGAAAACCACGTTGTTGACCACCTCAGTCAGATTTCTGAGGACCGATGAAGGGAGAGAATAACCCAAAAATTTAGGCATTTTTTCAGATGAGAGCCTGATGCCCTTGCAAACGAGGACAACATCTAATACTCGAAGGCCATGGTATGCTGATATATATAGTCAACTTCATTGTCACAGAAGTTTTTCCGCCAAAACCTCCCCAAAGAAAAGAAGGAAAAGATTCGTCATGACGCTAAGCACTATGTTTGGGATGACTATTTTCTCTGGAAGCACTGCACTGATCAAGTAATTCGTCGATGTCTTCCTGACGATGAGTTAAATTCTGTCCTTGATTTCTGTCATTCCCAGGCATATAGGGGGCATTTTGGACCACAAAGAACCGCTAAGAATGTTCTTGATGTAGGATTCTTTTGGCCACACATCTTTCGCGATGCTCACGCTTTCTGTACGGCTTGAGATCGATGTCAAACAAAAGGAAACAACTCAAGCCAAAATGTGATGGTCATGACAACTATGTAGTTTTGTGAAATTTTTGACATCTGGGGCATCGACTTCATGGGGCCGTTTCCTATATCTTTTGGGAATACATGTGTTTTAGTCTTTGTGGACTACGTCTCTAAATGGGTGGAGGCGAAGGCCACCAAAACTGACGATTCTCGTGTTGTCGTAGATTTCCTAAAAATATGTTCTCTAGGTTCGAAATACCAAAAGCTTTAATCAGCGATTGAGTAACACATTTCTGTAACAAGACAATCAGCACATTACTAAAACGATATGGAGTCATGCTGAAAGTTTCCACGACTTGTCATCCGTAGACAAATGGCCAAGCTGAACTATCAAACAGAGAGATCAAGAGAACCTTAGAAAAAATCACCCGGCTAGTCAGAAAGGATTGGAGTCTATGGTTGAATGACGCGCTCTGGGCATATCACACATCTTACAAGACACCCCTTGGGATATCACCGTATCAGCTGATCTATGGTAAGGCATGTCATCTACTAGTTGAGCTCCAGCATAGAGCATATTGGGCGGTGAAGCAAGCAAACCTGAGGATCGATCAAGTCGGAGAATTTAGAAAAATGTAGATGTAAGAACTAGAAGAGATCGGGCTTGACTCATATTAGAACGCAGTTATCTACAAAGAACTAGAAGAGATCAGGCATGACAAGCACATTCAAAAGAAACAGTTCCAGGTAGGAGATAGAGTTTTGTTGTTTATGTCTCATTTCAAAAAATTTGCAGGAAAACTGTTATCCCGCTGGAGGGGACCCTTTACAGTCATGCACGTCTATCCTCATGGGGCCATTGACATAAAAGGCAATCGAAGTGGGAACATTTTTAAAGTCAATTGCCAACGATTAAAGTCATACTATCGTAGCGATAATGAGGTCACTATTGAAGAGGTGCCTTTACAAGCACCGCCAAACAAAACTGACAAAACAGTGACTACGTCGAGTCACTGACTTAAAATAAAGGTGCTGCTCGAGAGGCAACCCGAGGTAAGTAGTTTGTCAAGCTTTTAGTTTTTTCCTCGTTTTATTTCTTTTTACGATGGCTTTCTAATTTTGGAACATTACCATACGAAAACGAAGGAAGAAAACAGGAAACAGGGGATCGTAGCCCGCTAACACTGACCCCTGGATCGGCACCCGCCGATCGAGTCTCGACGCCCACCGATGGATTCCCAGAAACTCTATCCTATTTTTTAGATTTAATTTTCGTGGTCCCCACCCGAAATTTAAACCCGAACCCTTCATCTTCCTCTCCTTAACCCCAAAAATCCATACCCCTCTCTCCTTTGAGCCATCATAGCCTACTAATCCACCTCTCTCTCTTTTTCTCGATTCACAAGCACCTCGGTCCTCCGTTTTGAAAACCGATCGCACCACCATGATCCTCTTATCCAGATCTACGCTTTCATACAACTTACCCACCAAAACCCCATCTTTTAAATTCGTCCACTTCCCCATTATTCACCAAAAAAACCCTTTTTCTTGAAGGTTTGGATCGAGAGTCGTATTTGGAGCAACTTTTGTGAAGGAAGCCGACGGTTTTAAAGAGTTTAGACATCTAAGCCAACATATTTTAATCGGAGATTTCAAGCCCAGAAATTGGCGCTCGCCGACAGTTCTTCGGAGGCCGCCGATCCGCCTGTAGAAAGTATATTTGTCCTTTTCTTTGAGTAAGTCCGATTTCTCTTTTCTTTTTTCCTCCATCATGACTACAATTAGGTTTATGGAATAACTCCCAAACCTGGCCGTCGAAACTAGGACTAAATGGAAGGATTTAGAACATAGGAAATATGCATCGACGAAATTCTTTGACGCCGCAATATTAGAGCGTTTAGGCCTAATCGACTAGAAGATCACTCTCTTTTAGAAGGGTGGACTCGAGCGATTTTTGAACAAAGGCACCCCAACTTGCCCTGTACTGACTCGCGAATTCATCGCCACCTTAAAGGCATCTAACGCAGAAATCGAGTTCCACCTCGATAGACAATTCTTTAGAAGGCCTTGCTTGGCGATCGCACGCTTTAGAAGGTCTCCATGATGGATTGGGCTTATGTTTTCTATCTTACCCCCGAGGCTATCCATATTTCGGACTTGGTTAAGCTCTTCCTTGATGCTTATTTCGAGATGCGGAGGGGAGGTGCTTAGCGTGATATGCGCACCATTGCTTTCGGAGATTTGATCACTATCATCGCTCTCTGTGTCCGCCTTGATCTTGATGATGATGACTTCCTCTCTGATTCATACCGTTGGGATCATGAGGCGCTTAATCGAGTTGTTAGTTTAGTGGGAGATGTTGCTCCTTTTTAGTGGTTTGCCTTACCTAAAGGCAAAAATGAGATTCCCTTCCCTAGTTACATACCCATAGGCGTCACCATCCCATACTCTCAGATTCCTCATGGGTTCATGGATATTGGCCTTCCATCGATTGAGGAGGACTACGATTATTCAAAGGATGATATTTGACTATGACCCAGAGAAGCCGAAGGAGGATGAGGAGGAGGAGGAGGAGCAGGCTTTGGGTGATGATTGTGCTAGCTCTCCCTGTCCTGATATTGATCAGAGATTGGCATCACTCTAGGTTTTGACAGATGGCATCCAGTGCTCGCTTCGAGAGGAGTGACAAGCTCGTCAGCTCTTTAAGCAGTAGCATTCTGATTGGATGCAGCAACAATCCAACTGGATGCGGCATCATGATTAGTGCTGGTAGTCCATGGAGCAGAGGATGGATATGCAGGACCAAAGGATGTCGAGCTTCTTTGATTTGTTTCAGCAGCAGTTTCTGCCACCACCACCGCAGCAATAAGCATCAATTCCTGGCCATCTTTATCAGTTATGTTTTTATTTTTATTTCCTAGTTTATTTTCCGAAGTTTCAATGCCAACACTTTGATTTCATTTCCTTGGTGAGACTATTTTCATTTGGGACAATGAAAAATTTAAGTGTGGAGGAGAAGACCTTGGTTTGTAACAGACTAGATCACTTATGTTCTATTTTCTACATGCATACATGTTTAACATTCTACACTTGCGTTCTGCATAACATCTTCAAGCAAATAAAAAAGTATTCAATCAAAATATCGTTAATGTGGTTATGACATTTTCAGTTAAATCGCTCTAAGAAGTTATAACATTAAAGGGGTTTTGACATTTTCAGTTTTAAAACAGAACAA